>CM034146.1:915133751-916333751 GCA_019776745.2 Taxus chinensis | reverse complement strand
TTAGATTCTACATACATTAGAGAAACCTAGAATACTCTTACTACATTAAGGATTACTAACAAAGTTGAAACATGCATTATCTCAAATAACATCTTGCTGTCATTGATATTTGTACCTTGTTAAAACTGGGTTCAACATTCTAGAGAAAAAATGAATGTATCGAAAGTGTGGGGGAAATAAATATAAAACCTTAAGTGAAATGGATGGTTCGTCTCACCCTAGTTCAGTGTAACTACTCTAACCAAATTCTATTCTCACACTATCTAAACCTAACCTAAGAATCCCAATAAGACATGGTGAGAGAGAGATAAATAAAAATAAAAGGGAGGTGATAAACCAAATTGGAAAATGGATCAATTCAAGATCCAAAAGACACATATATGAACACACAAGTGAAGATTTAAAATATACACACAAATTTGAAGGAGAATATGTGGAAAATAATGAAGGCATGTAAGAGGAAAAAGATGTTAAAATTGAACACAAAGCATTAAAAGAAACAAATTCACACTGGCATTAATATAAAATCCTGACCATTTACATACATATAGCTAAGTTAAGAAGTCTCCACATGTGAGTTGTAGAGGTTGCAAGAAATATTTTGAGTTCAAAGGTAGAGCTCGCAATTCAATAGAAAAGAACCCTTATTATGTGTCAAAGCATTTACATTTATAGAATTTGAGAGAGAGTGAGAGAGGGAAAATAGATCAATCAAATCTAGTGATTAATGATATCAACCATCGACTAACACCAAAGAATAATCATCATAGATTTAGAAGTTTAGGTATGGGTTCCTGGCACCACTTCAAGTGCACGCCATCAGATTACCAATGCAAGAAGATAGTGACACTCAAAATTTAATTTAGGTAGGTGGGGTGGTTGAACATTTGGTCCAAAACAAGTGCGGATTTGCAATATTTCATGGATTATGATGATTTTGTTTTGACCCATGAATTTATCCTTCGTTTAACATTTTTTCATGCTTCATGGCCTTGTTTTATTTTACATTAAACTTTTCCTCTCCATATGCCATAGTGCTCAACTTATTTTTATTTGTGGATTTTTCCTTGTGCAGTCTTTGTATGTCCCACGAATTTTTCAACTCCACAGACTAATACGTCTTTGATGTTTGCAAAATAATAAGTTCTTTATTCTACGGATTCTAACCTTCATTGTGGCAGAGGGAGGAAGGAAGAGGATCTAAAGGGAATATGTGCACATCAAGGAGTTGTACTTAAACAAAGAGATGAAGTAGCTTCAAGATTCAAACAATAACTCAACCATGAAAAATGTGCATGCATTAAGGGAAACAAGTCTCCATGCTCATAGATCAAGAAGAGAGGTGTACATATAGGGTAGTGTTGAGTAACTTCCATGTATAGATAATCATACCTCCATGATGGAGAAGAGGAGCTACTTTTGGAAAGGGAAAGTAACTCCTATATAACACACACTTACACATATGATAGATTCCATGATGAAATATGACATAACTACAATGACACCTATGATCTATGCTCTCTTCTAAGTGAGATGACTCACCTAGTGAGGTGGTAATACACCTAATAAATAAATAAAAGATGGAAAATACCACTCACACTAGCGCCCCCCTTCATCGTAACTTAGGATGAGGTAAGGTAAGTCAGAAAAACACACAGAAAATAAAAAATGGGTCCCGAAAACTAAGCATGATGAGGTACCCATGTACAATAAGATCTCAAGTAGTGAAGGAAAACCCAGTGGGAAAAACATCCACTTACAAGAGATATAAAAACTCCCTTAATAAAATAAGGAGGAGAGAAGAATAAGTGTTATCTATCCTCCCAAGAAGATGAACCTGTCACAATCCACCCTGTACTAAATGAAGAAGGAGAAGAAGATACTCGAAGTGACAAGGTGTTGTTCCAATCCAAGGAACATTACTCCACATGTGAGGTAGAAGTGAAAACTAATCCATAAAGAACCAGTGAACCTGAAGCAGAGGTAAAGAAGGAAGGTGGAATGTCTTGAAACTGTGAATAAGTGTTCCCAATATCTGACGAGTCTTGAATCATAGTACCCACTCCCTAAAGAGTCTGTAGTGGAGCAGAAGTAGATGGATCAAGATACAAATTGTCGAGATGTGGTAGGTCATAAGTGGATGGTGGAGGTTTTTCCCCATCACCATGACAATCAACTATGCTAGAAGAGATGCCATTATATTTATAAGTGGGCTCAAAAGTATCATCAAGTCTAGGTAATTCAGATGAAGAATCTAAAGGAGGAAAAAATTAAGAGAAGGAGTACAACCGAGTGTAATGTTCAGCTATACCAACTACAATAATAGTATCACTGTGTAGCTCTCTAACATAATCTGAATCTAGAGTGAACTCAACCTGTATGCCTTGTCCAAGGCGAGTGATATGATAAACTGAAAGGTGATTAGTTGTAAGTGAAGGGATACTAAGAACACTGTTAAAAGTACCACCACTCACTTTAATAGACCCTCTCCCAAAAACATGTGTAGAATTATTGTCACCAAGCTATATAGAAGACATTTCACGTGCCTCTAATGAAGAAAAATCAATATCTGATGAGGCCATATGATGAGTTACATCTAAATAAATAACCCATGTAGAAGTATGTGGCACAACTGTAACTAAATCTCTTCCCTTTGGTTTCTCCTTTGGTTGATTCTTTTAATTTTTCTTTCTATTTCACTTTCCCTTTTTCACTTTCTTTTTCCTTAGAAAATTCAAGAGTTGATGAAGATGATTTGAGAGACTCTAAAAATCCAATGTTTTTTTCTCAAGAAGACTCATGAGAAGATTAATATTTTTATTCATCATGCCTACCACTATAGTACCCACATTTGAGCCATTCTTTAGGAGGTTTGGAATTGGAAGAGGAAGTGGAAGAGTTGGATTTTGGGGATTGGTCCTTTTGGTTCTCATGATCCTTATTATTCTATTTCTTCTCCTTTGAAGCCTTTTTTTTTTCCTAGCTAGTACTGAGAGCATGGGATTTTGTGGATTTTGGAGTGCCCATCTGAATTAACTCATCATGTTCCCTAATCAAATTAGCAACAAACTCATCTAGTGAGGGCATATTATAATTTTTACCAAGTTCCCTTTTTGTTGCATGGAAGTTAGAGACACAAAAATGATATTCGGGACCAAGTTTTGTAAGGATGGAAAGTATGAGCTATGGGTCCTTTTTGTCTATTCCACAAGCTACTAATGATAATCTAAGAGATTTTGATTTAGAGAAGAATTCCTAAAAGGTGTCAAAACTACTGGGGCTGAGGCTAATCAACTCATTTTCAAGTTCATGCCCTCTCATTTCATCCTATTTCCCAAAAATTTTATCTAAGACATCCATAACTTACTTGGGTGATTTGGTTAAGGTAATATGGAAGAGCAGTTCTGGAGACACAGAAAGAGACAAAAACCCAATGGCTTCATCACAGTTATCAAACCATTTTTCCTTTTCTACAACATCTATAGGTTTAACTTGTAATCGCTTAGTTATCCAAAAGAGTTGTTTCTTTTTGAAGGTGAAATACATAGCTTCTTTCCATTTGAGATAGTTAAAATGGGTAAGCAAGGGAATTGTATTGGGATCCATGGAAGAAAATGGAAAGCAAAGGAGATGGAAGAAAGAAAAAAACCACAAAAAACACCCCCCTGATTGCGGAATGGGTAAGGGGTCAAAAAAGGGTTGGCAAAAATCCTATATTCAATACCAAGAAGGATAGTTTTTCCCCTTGAAAATTTACTATTTTTTTTAATTAATGAGGAGATTAAAAGTAATTAATCTGCAATAAGAAAAACAACAACAAGAATGGAGAAGGAAAAAATGCCTTTTGAGAGGTGAAGGGACCAGCCCAGTTCGGTGAGTTGGCTCCTGTAAGAGTTAGGTAGCTACTTGCATGAGCTAGGAGGTAGTTAGCCGAGGCAAAGTGATGCACCCAACTGAGGTGTGGGGGACACTTAGTTGAGTTGGAGTCTCCAAGTAGAGCCGAGATGATAGTGTGTTGGGGGTCAAAGCCACACATCCAATTCGATATTCGAGTCATCGAGGCAGGTCCCCGCGTTAAAAACATGTGTCGACTAGATAGGGGTGGTGTCAGAGGTGACAAGGTAACTGCCAAATAGTTATGAAGGCACAACAGATCTCCACATGGCAAGGAGGAGGTTAAGACATTTCTGACGTGCCAGGAATCCTTCTGTAGTGAACATAGATGGAACAAGGTGGTGGGCACGACAAAGTGAACTTGAACCAAAGAAAAAACTCATAAGGATGATTCAAAAGAAGGAAGTCAACATGCCAACACAAACATAAGACAACGGGATCAAACATATGCAAGTAATGTGCTAAGAAGGGTCAGTACATGTGATAGTTCAACGAGGTACTAGAAGTCGACGATCCAAGGCCAAAGCACGCGGGAGATGTCAATGTAAGTAGGAGAGGTGAGTCATCAAATGACCCTTGTGAATGAAAAATGGAAAGGGATGTACTAGGGAAGCTCAATGGATGCACCTATGGTGAAGCTAATGCATGCATAGAAAACTAATTAGGATGAAGAAGTGGGAGATAACAAACAAAGTAGGGTCAGAGAAACTAGCATGAGTTGTAGGCAAAAAAACTTGAGTTGAATGCAACGAGCCTAGATGAGTGACCAGACCAAGTTATAAAACCAATGGACATTGAATCACGAGCCCATCAAATAAGGCAATACAAAGAGTTATAAAAAATATGGGACAACTTGGTTCCTAGCTCGGTGAGATGGGGCCAAGTTAGTCCTTTAAATCAACCCTCCAACCTTTCAAAAAACTCAAAAACCTCTACACCTTTAAAATCTGAATTTTTGTTGAACCTGTACACATGAAGCACTACTAAAAAACAAAACCCAACACACAAACCGAGTATAAGAACCCTTGAAAAATGAAAATAAATCAAAAAGGAAAAGATTGAGAAACTTTACACATGAAACTACAAAATAGAGAGTTGTAAGAAACAACCGTAGCGAGAGACACGATTACGATCTATGAGCTCTAATACCATGATGGAGGGAGGAAGGACAATGATCTAGAGGGAATCCATGCACATCAAAGAGTTTCACTCAAACTGAGAGATGAAGTAGATTCAATATTCAAACAAGAACTCAACCATGAAAAATGTGCATACATTAAGGGAAACAAGTCTCTATGATCATAGATCAAGAAGAGGGGTGTACATATAGGGGAGTGTTGAGTAACTCCCATGTATAGATAATCATAACTCCATGCTGGAGAAGAGGAGTTACTTTTGGAAAGGGAAATTAACTCCTATATGACACACACTTGCACATATTACAAATTCCATGATGAAATCTATCATAACTACAATGAAACCTATGATCTATGCTTTCATGTAAGTGAGATGAATCACCTAGTGAGGTGGTAATACACCTAAGAAATAAATAAAATATGGAAAATGCCACTTACACCAACAATCCACATCCAAACTTGCTTGCATTTACCATGCGGTCTCCTGAGAAAATTTTCCCTTACATTGCAACCTCTTCTTAGCAGACTAAATGCTTTTTTGCATGAAATTAACCAAATCCATGGAATTCCATATTTTCCAAGTTTGTGTAACACTGTATCTCCATATCATGAAGCACTAACATTTCTCACATGTCACAAAAGGCTAAAACTCTAACTTATTCACTTTGTGGGTCTTCAATCTGGAGCCGCCTAAGTCTGATACAATAATGATTTGTTCAAAATAGCAAGGGGTGTTATTTTAGACAATATTTTAGAGAATTTCATGGGACATATTCCTACTAGATGTAATGATCAGTAGCCTTGAGGCATCCATTGGGCATGGAGTCAAATATGAACCTATAAAAATTTTATAATCGTCCCTAAAAATCTATTCGAAGAAAATATTTTGTAGCCTTGGATGAATTAATTGGAAAATGACTCAAAATATTCTAATTTTCCGCTATGGAGGGAAAAACTGAAATGGATTGTGTATAATTGCAATGGAATTCCAAAACCTATATATAAAAGATGAAGATCATACATGCCCCAAGTGAAACATGTAGAGGGTGTACAAGCACTCATTCAGCTGATTACCAAAAAGATTGAGGAAAAGGAACTCAAATAGTGATAATCACACAACAGAAGGATAGAACCTCTAACAAAAAAGTAAAGGAAACAAAACATCTATGTACAAGATGCAATAAACCAACTTAAAGGGAAATTTTGAGATATATATCCCATCGACTAGGATTTAAAGTGCCTCCCCATCAAGTTTGGATAACTCAAAAGAGTTTTCTTACTTGCATGTAGTGATTATGTATGGCCCTCTTCAAAGTGCATAAAACTTGGAGTGCCACCTTGGTTTAACACTGTCTGCATTCCATTTTAGGACCAAAATATCCTATTTTGAAAGCTTGTTCTTTGGATTTCTTGTCAAACCTCTATTTGGTTAACATTTAGTGATCTTCTAATTTGATCATGGTGTAATTCCTTAATTATTCAAGTTCAACCATTTCCACCATTCTAATTGTTCTTTTATCTTCACCTTCAAACTCTAAAATGTTGAGCCAAATCCAATGAAGGTAATTCCAAAGATAATAGAGGCCTAGATTATCTACCATACAGAAGGATGAAGGGTGATTTGCCAATTAATATTTTATGTGATCCTATCAGCCCAAAGAGCATTTTTAACCTTTGTGTTCCATTTCATTTTATTGATCTCCATTATTCTTTTCACGATTCTAATTAGGTTCTTATTAGTAGACTCTGCCAAACCATTACCAAGAGGGTAATAATTGGAAGAGGTTTTCAAGTATATTCCATATATAAGAGCCCAATCATATATTTTATAGCTTAAGAAGGCTTTAACATTGTCAGAAATAATGGTTCGAGGAACACCAAACATTGTAACAATGTCCTTAAGAAAATAAAAGGGTAGCGAAAGTAGCTTCCTTGAGCGCCACGACGTCCATCCACCTGGTAAAGTAATTAGCAGTTATAAATACCTACTTATGACCCACAATTGACACAATATTAATCATAATAATAAAATCAAGTCCCTATTGAGAGAAGGGTTCATATACCTAAATGGGATGAAATAGAAGGACCATCATCTTCTTTTCACCAGTGAAGAGAGCACATTCCTTACATTTTCTAACCTATTGATGAGCATCCACGAACAATGTGGGCTAGAAGTATATTGCCTTTATAATTTTCATCATTGTGGAATTGGATTAGAAGTTTTTTCCAAAGAAAAATTTATGGAACTCTCCCAAGACTTTGCTCACTTGTTCACCCTGAATACATCTTAACAACACACCATCAAGGTTCTTTCTGAAAAGAAACCCCCCAATCAACGCGTAACAAAAAAATTACAATCTTAGGTGACAAATCTTATATTTTATTAAACTAGGAGGGTATATGCCAGTGGATAAAAATATATCCATGTTATCAATCCAATTGTGACTGATATGTTGATATCCTCTCTTTTTTAGATCCTCTTCACTTTACAGATCTGTCGTGTACTGCAATTTTTATACATTTTGTTCCTGATCATTTTCCATAAAGAATGGGGTTTCTTGATTATCCTAAGCACCCAAAATAAGATGATCACAAAGTGATCTACCTCTTACCAATTTTGTGGCCTTGATGATCACATCATACTCCATAATCTTGGTCACCCATACAAATATGATTTCACTGATTTCTGCTCCCATAATGAAGTCTCTCACACTGTGGTGTGAGACTAAAACTTTGGTGTGGCTAGTGAAAAACATGCTCTTGAATTTATTTAAAGATCAAACGAAGGTGAATGCCTACCTTTCTACATGAATTTATTTTAATTGATAATCCTTCAGTGTTTGAATGAAGAAGGCCGCTGGTTTCTCTAAACTCTTATCATTTTATTGTGTCAAAACCATGGCAATGTTGGCCTTAACTTTATATGCGTAAATCATATATATTTTTTTAATATTTAGGGTTGATAAGAATGGTCACTTAAGAAATTATCTGATTTATCTAGCTAAATCTTTATTTTCCTTTCATAGTCCATTTGAGATCCAAATCCTTCTTGAGCATCAAGCTGGTGAACTTGAAAAGTCCTGCAACATTAGCAATGAATTTCCTAACAACATTTATCTTACTAAGGAAATATTACAGAGACTTCTTGTGAGTTGTTAAGGAGAGAAAGGATAGAGGATATTTTTTCAGGGTTAATGAAAATGACATCCTTTGAAATGACATGACCTAAAATCTTGCCCCATGGAACTACAAAATTGCACTTTTTAAGGATTAAGAGACACTCCAAACTCTCTTCACCTCTCAACAAAAATCTTGAGACGATTGATATGATCTTTTCTCTCTTTTGAGAAAACAATGATATCATCCAAGTAGATGAGGATGAAGTAATTTATGTAGCCCTTGAAAGTAGTATGCTTTGCTCTTGAAATGTGGTTCCTGCATTTGACAAACCAAACAAAATATTCTCATATGTATACATCCACATTTGGTTTTAAATGTGGTATTATATTGATATTCCTTCTTTACTCTGATTTGATTGAAACCTAATGAGACATCTAGGATAGAAAATATTTAAATCCCTACCACTTTTTGCAAAATTTGTTTCATAGACGGTAGAGGATAATGATCCTTCAAGGATGCTCTGTTTAAATCCCTAAAATCCAAACATAACCTATTTTCTTCATTTTTATTCCTAATAGGGACTAAGTTAGACACCCAAGAGGATTATTTGATGGGTAATATAATTTTAGCCTCAATGATTTTGGTTAACTCCTTTTTATGAGGGGATCTATTTTGGGATTGACATGCCTTTGTTTCTGCTTGGTTAGCTTGGCACTAGGATCAATATATATGGCATATTGAACACAATTGGGGTCAAAATATCTAAGATATTGATAACTTCATGAGAAGACATCATTAAATTTATGACGTAAGGAGATGAAATATTTCTTTTCAACCTCATCACATACCTTTCCAAGCAATAACTCCTTACCTTGTGTAATACTGATTGATTAAAAGTTTTTTTTTTATGTTATGTTCTTTTTATCACTTTTGAACTCATCATCAGGGTTGAAGATGTCTTCAAGAGTGACCAAACCTTTAAGCAATTTGTTTGTCCTTAGTTGAATGATATGATCACCATAACCATTTTGTAAATTATATTACATTTGTGAGGAAAAATCAACTTCATTTTGGATGAATTGAACAATTTTTTCGTCAGTATCAAATATTTTCCAGCTTAATTTATTTCCTGGGATCAATTTCCTCTCAACCATCCTAACATATTGCTCATTTTTATGGATGACGTCTTCAACGAGTGAAAAATGTGATCCAATGGTTTCCATATAATCAGCTTCTTTGTTTATTTTCCTTGGCATCACTTACAAGTTGATAGTGTCAAATATTTATAAGAGGTCCCAAAATCTATGTCTATAATATTTTAAAATCTTATTCTTAGCCGTGCACATTGCTCTTACTTGGTTAATAACCAATTAAGTATCCCCAAATAACTCCTTAATATATATATTTTTTATGCTAGAAGTAATCCATGAATCAATGCCTCATACTTTGCCACATTATTAGAACAAGCAAAGTGTAGCCAATGATAAAGTAAGAACTTATTTTCCATTGGAAAAACAAGAACTACACCTGCCCCAGCTCCATTTCTACTCCTAGAACAATTAAAGAACATCTTCCATTGACCATAAGCATCATTATCTTCTTTTTGTGGCATGGGATATATGAATTATTCTTCTTGAATACAACAGGTTCCTAAACTAGTCTCCACAACTATGTCATAAGGATCAAACTTGTAATGTTCATTGGACCATTAATCTGATAAGATGTCAGGTATTGAGCTAGGAGGAGTAAGCTGTTGTATTAATATTGATTCATGATATTCATTTTATGTACTATACAATTAGATTGGAGAGGAATATGGTCATAAGACTCAAAATTATAATAAGGTATTGGCTCATATTTAATGGTGAATCTTGTACCATATCTAGTTCATAGGAGCATATGAGACCAATCAGAAGACACATATCCACCTACCTTAGCTGTAAAATATCTTGATAGACAAATGGAAAACAAAAGAAAAAATAACTAAGATAGTTTGAGATATGGTAAATCTTAGAAAAACATGGAGGGTTAACTCAAGATCTTTGATCACTCCTAAAATATTGATAGTTTAGCCATCAAGTTACAAGAAAACTTTAGAAACCAGATTGTACTCAATGCCTAAAATATTGAAAATTTTCTTTGGCATTACAAAGGTCCTAGCACCTGAGTTAATAAGGTAATTATGCACTAGATTCTTGCCTACGATTAGATACATGTAAAAGGGTGTAGGCTTCTTAAACTTGCTTAGTTTTTTCTCCTTTGGTTAACACACGTTTACTGTAGAGTCTATTTTTTACATAGTTAGTTCAGATTGGGGAAGCTTCTTCAAAGCCTCTTGTAGATATCCCTCTGATATGGGATAGATAGGGAATCCCACATTGTTACATTAAACATTTTCTTCTTCATTTTCTTGACAATGGTTAAGGGGATACCCGTGCATTTGTGCATCATAGGTGCGACATTCTTCTTTGTTGTTTTCTCCATCCACAAAAGTTCTTTGGTTAGTGGAGTTTATTTATTCTATGGATTTGTAGTACTCTGTGGGATATATTTGTTTCATGGGTTACTATATGAAGCCACATTTCCACCTAAGTCTACGGATTTTGTGTCTTTAAAATGGGGACTTTGCAATGAAGGGGACAAAGTAGTCATTTCAATCTGCCTGCTCTTTGATCTTGTGTGATTTTCCAGATGAAGTTATGGTCTTCTCAATTTTTTCGTGGCTTGGTTAACCATAAAAAAACCATCATACCAAAAAAACATGAAGTTAGGGTCAGGGGCATCTTGATGCACTACTTTCATGCTAAAACTTTCCATTTCCATGAAATATTATTATTAATTAAAAGAATGTTGCGCCATGAGGTTCTAAATTTGCATGCCATTTACGCAAGTGTTTTGATTATATGGATGATTAAATGGAAAACACCATTCAAATTATTGCATTACATTAATTTACATTGGAACAAGCATTTTTATTGAGTTGGTGGTAGGAAGTGACTGTGTAGAAACAACCATTTGAAAGGTGGGTTTTGGCCTTGTAATTTATTAATTTACTGATTTTGGCCAAATCTATGATTTGGATATTGGGTTATTTGTTGACAACCTTGATTAAAAGTTTTTCCTGAATATTTCAGTTGGTTAAAACTTATGTAATTTCTGTAGGATTGAGCTTGTTGCCTCTTTAGAGAGACAATTTCATTAGATAAGTTCTTAACTAGAACTATGAGGTCATCATCATCATTTTATTTTTGGGAAGGATATGAAGTAGAGGAAATAAATGGAGCATTCAAATTAGGAATGGGAGAAAAATAAGGTTGAGTATTTTGAGGCAATTTAGGAAAAAAGGGGCATAGTCAATCCAGGGGCTATTTTTCCATCTTGTATCAAACAATTTTCAACCCTAATGGCTATTGCATATGCATCAAGCAGTTGTATAGGACCCAAAATTGTATCATTACAACTAATTCAAAATTCAAAGCTCTTAATAAATATAGGAAATCACCTTGGGGAGTTTATCTCAAAAGAACTGGAATTTGGTCCCATGTTTTCTAAAATCTAAAGTTGAAATATGCTATGAGTTCATTGGGGGGACTTTTGATGGTTGTTAGTTGTTCTAACATGACATGTTGTTTGTTTTTCATCAAAATACTGAGAAAGGGCCATTCTAAGCTCATCCCATGTGTAAATGGAAGCATGCCTCAAAATTTTATACCACTGAAGTGTTTTTCCATTTAGATAAGAAGCTATAATCCTAGTTGTTATATCATCTTTAGTAATAAGATAAATTGAACATAAATTTGCAACATCATGGATATGATCTACAAGGATTATAAGTTTTCACCAGTGAAGAAAGGAATACTTTTCAAAATAGACACCAATATATCATGTTGGGTATTTAGGGCCAAGGGATTATCACCATCAAAACTTACAAAGGGAATATTTCTCTAATGTGCCATGAAGGGATTATGCCTCAAGTTTCTGATGGCGAAGGAGAAGGGTCTACCTGGAGGAGTGCAAAAATTTTTGTTTTAAGGTAAAAGATATCTCTAAATTAATATTTCTCTTCTTCCTCTACTTCTTCTTCTTAGTCAGAGTTGTAAATACTCAAAAGATTCACCTCTTGATACACACTGCCTTATTTTATCCTTCTCATGAAAGTGAGAATTACACTATTTAATCAATATATTTAAATTTAGGAATACAAAATGTTTAAAAATATGCCTCCAATAGATGAAATCCACTAAGACACACACTAATCTTAATGGAGATGGTGTAAATCTCGTCAACTAGTCCCACCAGGTGTGCCAAAATTGTTGTTGCCAAAATTCGCACTCTACTGAAACTTGGTTCACAATTTTAGGAAAACATGAATGATATCGAAAGTGTGGGGCACACTCAACATCAAACCTCGGGTGAAATGGTTGGTTCCTCTCACCCCATATCATTACAACTACTATAGCCAGATTTTATTCTAACACTATCTAAACCTAGCTTAGTAATCCCAAGGAGACAAGGTGAGAGAGAAAGTACTAAAAATAAAATAGAGGTGATGCACCAAACTGGAAAATGGATCAATTTTGGATCCAAAAGACATATATTTGAACACACAAGTGAATATTTAAAATATGCACATAGCTTAGAAGGAGAATAATTGGAAAATAATGAATTCGTTCAAGAGGGCATATATGTTCACATTGAACACAAAGCATTCGAAGAAACAAAGTCACATTTGCATTAATATCAAATATTGACCATTCACAGACACAAAGCTGATGAAATAAGTCTCCACATGCAAGTTTCAAAAGTCATGAGAAAGATTTTTTGAGTTCAAAGGAAGATCTCTCAATTCAATAGAAAAGAACCCGTATTGTGTGCTAAAGCACTTACATTTATAGAATTTGAGAGAGAAAGAGAGGGAAAATGGATTGATCACATCTATTGATTAATGAATTAAACCATTCACTAATACCAAGGACCAATTTCCATATATTTTTCATGTCAGGTATGTGTATCTGACATCACTCCAAGTGCACACCATCAAATTACCAGTATAAGAGGATGGTGCTGTTAAAAATTCTACTTTGCTTTGACTCGTGAATTTATGTTTAATTTAACATGTTTTTTATGCTCCGTGGCCTTGTTGTATTCCACATTAAACTTTCCCTCTCTATATGTTGTGGTGGTCAACTTATTTTTCCTTGCGGCTTTGTCTTTGTGCGGTATTTGTATGCCCTACAAATTTTTCAACTCTAGGGAATACTACATCTTTGATGTACACATGACACATATGCCACATTTCTCAACTTATTTTTATTTTTGGATTTGTCCTTGTGTGGTATTTGTATGTCCCACAGTTTTTCAAATCTGTAGAATACTACGTATTTGATGTCTGAAAAATACAAAGTTCTTTGTTTTGCAAATTCTAACCTTAGCCGCATCTAAATTTGCTTGCATTTTTCGTGCAGTGCCCCACAAAAATTTTCCCTTGCATCATGGCCTCTTCTTAACAAAATAAATGATTTTCTTTGCAAAATTAACCAACTATTAAGAATTCTATATATTCCAAGTCCACGTAACATTATATCTCCAAGCCATAAAACATTAACATTTCTCACATGTCATGGAAGACTAACCCTTTGAATTCTTCATTGTGTGGGTATTTAATCTAGAGCCACCTAAGTCTGAAACCTGGATGAGTTGTTCAAAATAGCAAGGGGTGTTATTTTGGATAGCACATACCTAGAGTTATCCATACAGACATCTCTAAAATTGAAGAGGTCAAAGTTGGATGATGCCAAATTTTTAATTATAAATGACATTCAATTATTTAAGCACATGATTTTACACACACTCACTTATGAGGGATAAATAATTCATTAGAGTATTTGTATGTATAAAAAACTTACCACATGATTGGGAGTGTGACTAAGGATATTTATCTACAATGATAACCCATGTAAAGGGTTTTTAATGATCATGTAAACACAATTGTGGTTCATATGAGTAAGATAAGAAACAAGTGCCATCAATTTTAAATAAATATCTCTCAGATATCTAAAAGATCAAATCTGACAAAGGTGAAGCATCTCCGAAAGTAAAAAACTCCCTTAAAATATCCCAAACACTTCCAATAAATTCAAACAATATTATCCAATCATAGGCCTTTGTGTCTATTAGTAGTATCCAGATAAAAAACACATCTAGATCATTTTCAATAATTGAAACACCTTCTATGAGTGACATACATAAAAATTCAGCTAAGCAACTATTTGTTTGATTGGTAAATGTTTTTGGTTGGAGCTATGAACTAGTTTATATTTTTTTGAATATAATATTACATAAGTTTGGGGCTAACATCTAGGAAGACATAGATACAAAATTCCTAGACTTCCATATGAATTTATCAATGAGACTTGTAAGGATAAAAGAAAATCCCATAAGCTTTCAAAATCTATCTTTTGTAGCAAGTTACTATCTTTACTACAAACTATGTCCTCATTGTGTCATTACATTTATATTATATCTTTATACCTTAAACAACCAAAGAGGATAAGATAAAAAAATTCCTAACTAATACAAGAATAAAAACACCATGAAATTCCCCTATAATAAAAAATAACATCTTTTGCAACAAAGGAATAAGTACAACTTTCGTAGCTAAGGATTGACATGATTTATATTAATCAGGATGATGTGATATAATATTGATATCATGTCTAACTCCTTATCACAATCCTTACTCAAATCTCATAATGATATTCTTGTCTTTGTGGAGGATTAGGCCAAATATCCTCATTAGTCATATTTTAAGTCCATGAGAAATAACCCAAGTTATTCTTTGGTAGGAATTCCGTAGCCCATTCATTCCACATATTTTTTAGGGACCCCGATGATGACATAAAAAAAACACACTTGTTATCTTCTTAGCTTGTTTTGACACCCTTATGGTGGCATAATACAACCAAACTCATTATCTTATCCTTAAAACTTCACTATTCAACATCCATATCCCTTGAATTTAAACATGAAGAAACCTTTGGGGGAGTAAAGTTAAAAGGTATATATTAACCCCTTTTCATTCTTGGTGAATCCACTATTTAAGTTTTATTTGATCAATCCTTTCTCCTAAGATCCTTCCTATAATCAATTTAGAATACATATTACTTCTAAAGCATTCCACCACTGTTAGGCCTACCTTAACCAATCTCACTGAACCCACATGAAAAGAAAATTGAGGTATAACATTTTGCATCATTAGAACCATGGCTTTCTTTTTTTTACTAAGGATAAAGGTTTTTTGACAAGGGCCCTACCTTGGTACATCCAAAAAAGGTATAAACACCCAGATAAAACAATGAGAGAAAAAGAGAACAAACATGAATCAAAACCGAACACCTTCCAAAAGTAATAGAACCACCAAAAAATCACATCAAATTATAAGCAAAACCGTAAAAAACTGTTGTAGAAGAGCAACCAAAGATAACAAAAGATAGAGCACCCATCCAATTCCCCCTAAAATTAAAATGGTTTTGGTAAACCATGGTGTGATTTGAACCATAAACGTATCACTGGGATTATAATCCTAACACTATGCCTTAAGACATGCCTTCATCACTGACTCGGCTATCCTCAGCACCATGGGTTTCTTAACATTCTACATTACATGCATTTTGGATTCTATTTCCTTATTATTTCATATTACTAGTAGGACCTTGTTAATACCTAAGACATGACAAGGTTATTCCATCTTTGTTTTGTTTCCTCAAGTAAAATAAGTAAAAAATTCATTTTCTATACCTCGTTGATCCTAACCCTTTCTAAATTACCATTCATCCCTCCTAAAACATTAGCAATTTCCCACATTTTCATTCTTATACTTATTTATTTCCCTCTCTTTTCCTATATTATATTCTCTAATTGGATTTAGGGGTAATCTAAAGTGTCAAGAATGAGTTTTCTCTATATAGAGAGTAGGGGGTAGCTCTTGCCCATTCATTATACTTATCTAAAACAAGGGAAGTTTCTCCTTCATAAAAAGGATCCACCTCTTATTTTTCTTATTTCAACATTGAATTTATTTTCTTGAATCCTTTTCATGAAGGGAGAGAAGGTTAGTTTTACTTTGGAGAAAATCCCATTTATCATCCTTGCATGAAATATATTTCATGATAAAAATTTTCCACCTTAATTTCCTTTAATATGACCATTGATGACCCAAACCCAAAAAACCCCAGATTTTATTCAAGAGGTGGGATCTCCTCTATCATAGACGTATCCTCCCTTATCTTATATTTATGAAAAATCATCCCAAATTTTAATTGCTTTGGTCTTGGTACTTCTCAAGAATTATCACATTTTTCACTACCACTTTCCTTATTTTTACTTCCTCTTCCCTCTTGATTCACCAGTTAATTTTCTTTCACTTCTCTATTCAAATTCCCCTTGGTGTGTTTTTAATAACTTCCCATATATTTTAATTTTTTGATTTATCCTACAATGTAAACAACATGACCTATACCTTTTCCATTTTTATATATTTTTACATAAGTTATACTTTCAAAATTTTCTTCATTGAGTCCATATGGTCTTGTGGACGATACAAGGTTCCTTCCTTTCCTACTCCTTTCTTTGCGACTTAATGATTTTTATATTTTTTTCTTCTAAATTTTCAAGACATTCTCTAGTGATTGAATTCCTCAAAAACTTCTTTCCCGTGTATTTTATTAATTCTTACAAATACTCCTTTAGAATACCTACTGAAATATTATGTCTTACCTCAATTAAGGTCTTATTTTATGTTTTTTATGATTATGTCCTTCATCAATATTTCATTGTGTAGCTACCAAAAAATGACACAAACCCTTTTTAAAAGGATTTTATATGATTTTATTTCTATGCTTGGTTAACACAAATAATAGGTATTGATTGGTGCATAAACACTTATATCTGAGCCTATTTCTTTAGTAATGTTCCTAAAAAATCTTATAATAATTCTTATATTTTCACATGCTTTCTGTAAATTCCCATTATTTGGTTTTAAATTAGATTCATTCTTCTATATTAAGGAAATACTCATCCTTATTAGACAAAGTGGACTAAAATTTTTATATTGTGCATCTGAATTTTTCCTCCCTACGTTTTTGCTCAAACTTTTAAAAAAATATTTATATTATCCTTTTGGGCCTTTTGATTTTTAATTGGGTTCAGTTACATGCCAAAAGGTTTTGATTTCAGGGTATGATCAACATATAAAAACATCATTTAAAACATTTTAAAATAGGGGGTACCATTACAAGATTAATACACTTTCCAAATATCAAAATATCTCTTGCATACTCATGTACACATCTAATTAATCTTATTACAAATTTAAAGCATACCTATTTGATGTAGTATCTCTTATGTCATTGGGTTTTATGGAATGACATGTAGTTTTACATAGATTGTTACATGTTCTCAGACACTTAATAAGAGGGAGATATAAATTAGTCTGAGGCCTCTTCAAAGTATTGCAATGCAATAAAATTTGAACTTAGTAGGGGTTAAGGAAGATCAACCATTACATACTAACCCCTTTTTTAAGTTATCAAGTAAAGGATGAAACTTAGATTTAATTGAATAAGAATTCCTAAATTAGTTATAGATGTGATATCACAGACATCTATATATGGAAAATTGATCCTAAGACACATATAAAGATTTGGAAAATCCAAAATTTAGATAAGATCTAAACAGGATAAACCTGCATATAAATGGAAAACCCATTTGGGTGACTTTTTCATGAATGTGTGAATTCATCCCCCATTCAATTTCAAATCCCTATATTTTTCAAGACAACTCAATGAAACTTCGTATCGATTGTTTGAACACTTTCACATCATTTTCACATCCCTTAATCATGTATTTATAAACACAAAATCACACACTTTGGGTAATTATCTAGTCCTGATTGCATAATACTATTCATAAGTAAAAAGTTACTAATTAACCCATGTCTTTGGCCACCTTTTCTTTATTTATATTGCCACTTTTGGTCTTGCACACCTTCTTGCTTAGTCTGACCTTAGATCCTTCAGTTTCTTTGAGTCTAGACACCAGCTCCAGGCGCCCCCATCTCCTCTGGGAACCCTTAACCTATTTGTACTTTACTCACATATTTTGGGTCCTTTTTATCTGTGTGAGCATCTTATCTTTTTGGTAGTCATCCTTTTCAGGGTTAATTATGAATTTCAATCAAGGGAATCATATAAATATAAAGTTATGTGAACATAATAAGGGACCAAACACTAAGTAATAGCTATCATCACCTAAGGTTACATCCAAAGGATATTCAAGAGCATCAAACCATCCATTTTAGAATCCATTAAAGGGAAAGGGACTAAATTATTCTTCATAAAATTCATAGGAGGGGAGTCTCTTCTATTCCATACACACATCTATTACATTCCTTTATATCTAGCTACTTTTCTCATTATCAAGTGTGACATGCACAAGAGCCACCAAGGGCACGATTCCACACACACACACACAGAACTACATCAGGTCTGAAATGTAGTGCAACACTTAGTCATAAGATCACTTGTTCAACAACAAAGGATAGTTTGATCCCTCATTTCACATCTTTCTTTTTTAGGATTTGATGTCTCTTTGAGGGTTTTACAATTCATTATTTCATTGTAGGTTTACAACAACATCGGCTATCATTGTACAACCTCATAACGACCAAAGGTGAAGGAAAGAGAACACCTTGTGACCAGTCAAAGATGGTTTTCTGGGAATTTTTACAATCATAGGCACCCATTACTGGTATTTGGCACCCGCCAGTGCTCATGCCCCTATCTAGCATATTCCTCCAGATCTGCATTTTTCTAAGATTCCATGCGACAATTTGTGCTTTAGATTTTCTATTCTTCTAGCTCTACACTCCTCTAGGATCATCATGAATCAACTAAGTGTTTCTTTCCTCTCATTTTCAACCAGGTTTTAATACTTTTTATCTTAATTTTCTTGGGTTAGATTTATTTCATTACATACATGTTTGTTACAACCGCTACATGCTTAGATTAGGCACTCTTTTATTCATAAATAAATATTTTTCTTAATCATTTTGGTGAACCTGCATTTGAACACTCTTATTTTCTATATCCTTCCACCATGAGCATCTCCTTCAATTCCTTCTTGTAGGCCAATCCTGAGTGTGCCAATCAAATTCAATCTTTTTTATCTAATACTTCTCTTGACTATGTGTATCATAGTTTCACTACAACATAATCATTTCATGAAGAGCATATTACTTTTACATCTGATGAAATCACTTCTCAATCTATTTTAAATAATGATCCACCCCTTTATATTCAATTTTTTATCAATAACATAGGGGTTAAGTGAGCTTTAGTTGATAATGGATCTATGCTTAATATTTGTAATCTGTCATTTCTTCACCAAATAGGCCTCCTTAATGAATCCTTGGATCCTTCATTTATTTCTATTCATGGCTTTGATAATACTTCTAAAAGGGTCTTACGCAAAATCATGCTTTCCATTATTGCTAGGCAATGCAATTTTTCCATCCCATTCCATGTCGTACCTAAAAATCTTAACTATAATCTTCTCCTCGAACAACCTTGAATCCATGCCATGCATGCGGTCCCTTATACCCTTCATTCATGTATTAAGTTTTTATGCCAAGCTATGGTTTATGAAGCCTTAACATATCCCTCTTTTTTTACCTATTGAAACATTATTGATCATTCACCTAAAGGCCATACTTCGGCCACCTCTCCTCCTAACTTCACACAGTATAGTCTTGAGTATCGATATATGATTTTATATGGTTTCAATGGAAATAGGTTAGGTAAATATGAAAAATGAGTCAAATAACCTATTTCCATTCCAACATAATCCACTAGGCTTGGCCTTGGATATCACCCTCAACTTGTCTATTTTATTCCTTCCGCATATCCTTTTGAGTTTTACACTATTTCACATACTCATCATCACAAAAATAAATTTCCATTTACTCTCACTGCTACAACTTCCTTTGGTAACTTAACTACTCCTAACACGTTTCCAAATTCGCCACCATGACATGATTTCTCTTCCATGCCTGGATAGATCCCCTTTACACACTTGGGGGGAATCACACTTATTCCCCCTCTTCTAGCATCGACACATGTCTTATATCCCCATCATTTCACATATAGTCTCAAAAAAACAACATAGACATCTTGATACACAATCATATCATCATTACCCGATGATGCACTCTTGTGCTATGGTTCACACTTGATTATTGAGGGCATACTATACACATGAAACTCACAAACTGCACACTATACATACTACACATTTTCGCACACTTGACCATATCACACATTTTACACTTGACACATTTATAACGCATATCTCTAGTATTTCTTAGTCACACTCCAAATTACACATCTAACACAAAACATGTTCTACAAACACGACATCTCTCTCTTGCAGCTCCTATCACACACTCAGTGCATTACTCACTATACAAATTCATGCTACATCTTTCTTACATCTACTTCTACACACTGTGGTCATTACCCTATGATGTACTCTAGTTCCATGGTTCATACTCAAATGATGAGGGTGTAAATCTCAAATAGACCTCACCACACTCACACGTTTACTCACTCACGCACACAACCTACACTCTATGCTTTGACGATCACATCTTTCTAATTTACAGACAATTAAAACAATTTCTCAATGACGCAGTCTTGATCTATGGTTCATTCTTAACTATTGAGGAGGCATGTATAAATTAACATCATCTCATACCAATACATCCACTCGGGGGGGGGGGGGGGGGGCACGCTGCTCCTATCATTCACTATGCATTCCATTCCATCTCATCCAAAACATACTGTATATCTTGGTTGCATTTACTATTGCTTACTTATGTTTTTACATGTTCACTTTATTACACATGCTAGATAGATATCTTGTATGTCATTATAATTTCCATACACAGATGCATGTTCAATTGTTTTCTAGTTATGATAGCAAATTCTATAGATTCATACACGCAACATAGATGTGTATCGAAATACCTATTACCAATCCCACAACGGCTCCTGGGGGAAACCATTTTCATACACTACAGGTGCTATTATCTCACTTTTCATAGCACATTATTATCGGATTGTACACACTTTTACATACTTTTTATATTGCTAACATACTAATGGGTTTTTTGTGTGCAACATTTGTCTTGCAGTTCTATTTGATACCATGGTTGTCTATTACATTAATTTCTCTTGTCTTTCATTGTTTTCCATTATTTGTGGGATTTTCCCTTTGTCTTGTTTGCACACTTGTATGTTTTTTCCTAGCCAACCTTGATTGTCTTGTGACATCGTGAGTGATGTACCATGTTTGAAACCTACTTTTTGTGGTCCACATTTTTTACTTGCATCTTAGATTACATATTTTCTACTTATTTGCTAGCTTACATTTTTACATGCATGTTTTCTTGTACTAACACTTGTCTCCTAGCCACTTGTTTTTGTATGCCTTGGTTTCTACCAAACACACTCCCTCCCCTCTGCAGGGAACAATTTTTAGCACAACAATTGGTCCTCCTTTGGGCTACATACTCCTCAATGACGTTGCATGTACCCCAAACAAGGGGGGGTATCATTTGGGTGAACCAGTCACCCTATACATCAGTCTACACACACATTTTAGCACAACACAATACCGGTACAACATAGTCATCAACATTAGACTAGAATCAAATCCTGACTTGGGTCCTTATTACAACACAGACACCAACACCCAGACCCAGACAGTAGCACCTAGGTACCCTTGACCATTCATGGACACTTTTGACTAGGGGCAGTTACAAAAAAATATTTAGTGTAATACAATTTACAACACTCCACACATTGGATTTTACAGGACAAACAATCCTTAACACCCACCATTCATACAACATTCAACATTGGATCAGAATTAGTTGAATTGGATCAGATTATTACACACCATCTAAAATGGTGTTCTATATTGTAGGAAGTAGTTAAAGGATGGAGAATGACACTAAAATTTCCTCCTTGCGCTTCTTCCATATCATTGGCGCGAGATCACCTGAAAAACTTATGACTGACACAAGTGGCGTGAGATCGCCCAAAAAACTCAGTCGTCAACAACATCTACAAGATCCTTTCTACACTCTTTTTCTCATCATGGATCGGGGTGAACATGTTCCTTTTTCACATTTTTCATTTTACACACTTATTTACATGATTTTTACAAATATACATGCGTAATTGACTACTTGTTTGCTATTCTCTTTTATAGGTCCGTTCATATAAGTGGTATTCAACATCATTCAAATTCATCCTATATCAATAACATCATCAACAATAATCACAACAACATAGAAATCAACAATAGGTACAATGAAGACCTCTACAACATGTGTTTCTGCCCTAGGGTCATTATCTCATCACTTTTTTTCACTCTCTCATCTTTAGTCTCCATGCTTCATCTTTTTATCACTCCACACTTTTCCTTCTCTCAACACGCTTCTCATCATCGATCTAAATGGTTATCAGGTACACATCTCTATCTAATTTATGTTATCAAGATTTCACTCAACAACATAAAGTGGGGGAAAATATAAGCAAAAAATCACGCACTTTGGGTAATTATCTAGTCATGCCTGCATATTACTATTCATATCATTCCTAAGTAAAAAAATTACTAATTAACCCATGTATTTGGTCACCTTTGATTTCTTTCTACTACCACTTTTGGTCTTGCACACCTTTTTTCTCAATATGACCTCCAACCCTTTAGTTTCTTTGAGTCTGGACACTAGCCCCCAACCAGGATGTCAGGGTCAGGCGCCCCCATCCCCTCTGCGTGCCCTTGACCTCTTTGTACTTTACTCACATCTGTTGGGTCCTTTCTAGCCATTTTAGCATCTTATCTTTTTGGTAGTCATCCTTTTTGGGGTTAATTATGAATTTAAAGCAAGGGAATCATATAAATATAAAGTTATGTGATTATAATATGGGACCAAACACTAGGCACTAGTTATCACCACCTAAGGTTACATCTAAAGGCTATTCAAGATCATCAAATCATCCATTCTAGAATCCATTAAAGGGAAAGGGACTGCATTATTCTTCATACACTTCATACGAGGGGATTGTATTCTATTTCATGCACACATATATTACATTTATTTACATCTAGCTACTTTTCTCGCTATCAAGTGTGACACGCACAAGAGCCACCTAGGGCACGATTCCACACACACACAAAAAACTACATTGGGTCTGAAATGTGGTGTAGTGCACATTCGTAAGATCACTTTTTTGACAGTTGAGGAAATTCCAATCCCTCATTTTACATCTTTCTTTTTAGGATTTGATGTCTCCTTGAGGGTTTTGTAGGTCATTATTTCATTGCAAGTTTACAACAACCTTGGGGATCATTGTGTGACCTCATAACGACTAAAGGTGAAGGAAAATGAACACCTTGTGACCAGTCAAATATGGTTTTCTGAGCATTTTCACAGTCATAGGTGCCCATTACCAGTTTGTGGTGCCTTCCAGCGCCCCTGCCCCTTTCTAAGCGCACATGTCCAACATATTCCTCTAGATCTACATTTTTTTGAGCTTCGGCACGACATTCCGTGCTTTAGATTTTCTAGTCTTCTAGATCTACACACCTTTAGGATCATTGCAAATCATCTAAGTGTTTCTTTCCTCTCATTTTCAACTAGGGTTTCATACCTTTTAGCTTAATTTTCTTGGGTCATATTTATTTCATTACATACATGTT
This sequence comes from Taxus chinensis, assembly GCA_019776745.2. Classification (NCBI taxonomy): domain Eukaryota; kingdom Viridiplantae; phylum Streptophyta; class Pinopsida; order Cupressales; family Taxaceae; genus Taxus; species Taxus chinensis. The sequence continues at coordinate 916,309,776 of CM034146.1, read as the reverse complement.
TGTTACAACTACTACATGCTTAAATTAGGCATAATTTTATTCATAAATAAACCTTTTTCTTAATCAGTATTAAGGTGAATATGTTCTAAATCCTAACCCTAACTTTTACGTATAACTTTATAAAGTTTGTATAATATCATATAATTTTAAAACAAGTTATCAAGATATGTGAGTTACTATTATTTTCCATATTTTTTATTCTAAATTCTAATTCATAATTACAAATTGTAATTTTTCTAAATTAGAAAAACCCTAGTTCTTATATTACATTTAAGTAAACACACTTTATTTTTAAAAACATTATCCTATGGATTTTTTCCTCACCCTTAAGGTTTTATTTCATTTCCCTTATGGTTCTAATTTCATAGCTAGTTCCATGATAATATACTTTCTCCTATTAGGGTTTGCGTTTCTCCTCTTTTGATCAATCACGTCTCTCTTAACTAATTAGGAAAATTTTATCGAGGGTGATTTATTTAAAATCCTTATGATGCAAACACAAGACCAATTAGAAGCCTTAAAAAAGACAAGTGTGTGCATTACCCCTGCCTATCTTAGATGTTGAAGTACTTAAGAAATATAACGACTCCTTTGGTTGGAATGTATCTTGTATTAATGACTTCCCTTCAAACATAGAGATCATCCCGTCAAGGGTTTCAAAAAAAAATCATATTATGGATAAAGATGTAAATAGTCTTACCGTTTCTATTGAAAATAATGGTAATTGTGTTTGTGTAAATGATAACAATATTTTAACTCATGTTTCCTATATGAATAATAACGTTAATTTAATATGAAAAATTATAATGTGTTAGATTTTTAGACATCAAAAAATGCACCTTCATGTTCTTATCATTTACAAAAATACAAAAATAATATAAAAACACAATAATCACTAAAAATCAAATAATACCAAAAAAACTAAAAAATATAAAATAAGGTTGATTAAAGATATTGCACCCAATTAATTTCCCCACCTCACTCACATTTAATCATGTCAAAACACTCCATGCACACACTACACACATTTAATCAATCCATCTACCATTTACACTCTCTATGCACTTTGCACACATATCCATTCCAATCTTTTATGCACCTCAATTATATAATATGAAACCTCATCCCCTTACATCCTCCCCTAAATATTTAGGAAATTATTTCTCTTTCTCATGTTTGCTTTGATCATAGGTTTCCTGAAGGAGAAAAAACACCATCTTACACCAGCGAAGCTCACAACACAACTAGATTTTGGATTTTCAATCATGGTGACAATCAAAATTGTGATTGACTTATATCTACTCTATGATTTCTCTATGGCCACACCTGTGGTTATAAGTTTTGACTGGAAAAAGAGTCCAATTGGTTAACACACTATCAAGAATAAGCAATCTACCACCAATAAACCCTACACACCATTTCATTTATTTTCAAATTTCATTGCATGTCTTACATGTTAATTTATCAACCTTTAAAAGGGTTAGGGATATGACTGAGGAAGGTACCTTAACCACAAAAACATACCAATATTTTCCATAGTTTTATGATTATCGATTCAGATTCAATATTTAACCTAATTTATTCATGGAAAGAACCTCATGATTGTCCCTCACACATACAATGGAAATATAATCCCATCTTAATTCATAACATGATTTGATATTGGTTTATTTGACATCTCTAACAATATTCAAGGTATAACTTATATCTAGGCATACATTTTGGTGACCACGGCGGGACGTATTTTGGCTATGGACTAACCTCTTTTATCTCTTATTATAGCATATTTTTTCATTAGGTTTTGCTCTTATTTTGATTCTTTTTTCTTTTCCTATCATTCACTTATTCTAGATATAACATTTTTTCTTCATTATTTTAGCCACAAAATCCAAAAATATAAAATAAAAAAATAAAAAATGGATACATGATAGTCTTGTGTGCCACTATTGTGTAATTTGTTTTCATAAAAATAAATGTTTATTTTTATTTCATTCATTTTCTATCTTTTAGCTAGCTAAGATTGGTGTATATTCTTCCCTCGTGCCACAACATGACCTACATAATAAGAAATTGTCTTAGTCCTTAAGGGCTACTTAGATTTCATCACTGCGAGTTCATAGTTTAGAAGTTTGTGTTCTGAAAAACTATAAATATCACTTAGAGGGGATGTCATTTTTTGACTAAGTAGAAGTTTAGGTTTCCTTTTATTTTGTGAATTGAGGTGGATTTTACCACTAATATTGAGGCTTTAGACAAAACCCTTGTATCACAGAGTTTGGACTAACATACCACAAGATATATTGAGGACACCCCTTAGGATCCCACTTCTATCCTAGCAATAAGAGCCTAATTTTTTTGTGCTTCACTTCGTAGTTTCGGGAACATAACATTCCCCAAGATACTCACCCCATACCTTCGAAGTATATTAGCGGGTTGTTAAGAGATTCACAAACCCTTTTTACTAATATTAGGGTTATGATATTCTATTTTTCCATGTTCATAACTTGTCCAAAAGCCACACAAAAAAAATCTAAAAAATCCATGAAACCTCAAAAATAAAAAATAAAAGATAAATTTTATTATCCTTAATCGCATGCGTGATTGGTTTGTGTCTTATGGCTAACCTCATAATTTTTTATTTCTACATATCCCAGTTTATCCTAGAAACAGTCATAGTTGCTACCACTATGCAAAATCCAAAAGTAATACCCCCACTAATTGTTGGTTGTTAAAAGTGTGTGTCGAAAATTACCAAATGGAGATTGGCATCTCAACAACAACAATAAGAATGCTTCCATAGTGTGTGACCCTAACTCCTTTGAAGTATACCCCTAAAGAAAGTTGTCTCTTATCCTAATTATTCTAATGTTACCACTAATTTAGATCCTTGTTAACAATTGCAAGGGGAAAGGGAGAAGAAAATTTAAAAATAAATAAAATGGTGATGTACTAGAGATATTGAGGTTCAATATCTTCCTGCCCATGATTGACATAGTGAAATGAAAGCATGTAATTACACCCACACAATATATCATAAAAATAGAGTAATGTAAGAGAAATAACAGAATTTAGAGGGTATATGTAAGCGACTACAAAACATCATAGTAATGCTTAAAAGATGCACAACCTGCTACAAACAGTAAAAGATGGTATTGGATTCTTTACAAACACGCTCAAAACAGAGGTCTAGAACAATCAGAATGCTTAGAAAGCCAAATGGGATAGAGTAACTTTGCATTGAAGGAGAGGATCCTGTTATAATATGCACAACTTTCATTTGTAGAAGAGGTGTAGAAAGAGAAGGGGGAAGGGGACGAAGGGAATATGCTGGAAGTCTCCATGTTTCTCACACTTAATTCTTCGACAAAACATGCTTCACTGAAAAATATCTGCTCAAACGACATCAAAGCAGATCCCATACTATTGTTTGGCATCTATGATTCCCCACTACCTTTGAATCATAACAAGACGATGACCTGAAACTGTCTGCCATGATGAACTACTCCCCAAGAGCTTTCCAACGAGACTGATTTTACTTGATTTGGTGGTCCTGGAGAACACATAGTTATGGCCGCTATGAAACCACTCTAGGTCATTTTACACAACTGACGGCCGCGAGGCCATGAATTTTAACCTCAAGAATTTCACCCTGTCATGTGTCTCACTTGTCGTTGGCCATCATTAGTTGCCTATATACATCCAACCTATGACATCTCATCCGATACTTAAGTGTCAGCTTGTGCAGACTATGGGGCATCCCATAACTTGTAATGTGATCACGTGGATTGTTGCAACATAACAACCCATGATTGGCTATGGGCTCCAAGCTCTGTCTCCCATTCTCTCTGATTGCCTTCCTTCCCTTAGTCCCTCCATATGCCTGATATTTTTGTGATCGGGGCACATGTTAAACCATGATTGGCTATAGGTTCATTGGATTGGGGTTCACCTGGCAGTCCGTGATTGGCTATGGGCTTTCGTGTACTTCGTCAACCATTGGGCTGCTCAATCTTTCATTTTCTTAGGACTTGAGTTTCCAATGATTGGGTCCATATGGATCCAATCATGGACTTTTCAGCTTTCAGCCACATGTTATCATGCCCATGATTTGTTATGGCTATCGGGTTATGACTTTTGCCTTAGTCAAATTTTTTAAAACTCCTCGACATCTCGAACTTTAGGGGTTGTTCCGAACTTCAACGATTGCGTCATGTGCCACAATCCCGGTTTTGATTGATCTTGGCTCTTTTCCATGCCTTCAGCCGATTTTCCTCACCCTGAGTAGCTCAACTTATCTCTCGACCCCCAAAACAACTAAACATTGGGCCACTTGTCACTCATTTGGAGTCTACGCGTGACTGCACGGGATTATTGCCTACGAATTTCAGTAGGGCTCTGATTTCCTTACGGGCTCTGGGTGACTTGAATTGTGTGCATACTTAGGTCGATTTCAGAGATCAAAAAGGTAAGTTAAGTGGAGTCCTTTGCTCCACTTAACATTAAAAACATTTTTGTATAAAAAGGGGACCAACTTTGACACCCCCTGCCAGAATGTGAGATTAATCTCAAATTACAAAGGTGGCAATTGCCAGTGAAGTATTTAACTGATTGCAGCTTGAAAAATTCGAAGGCAAAGAATTCTCCCAAGGCTTCTTCTCGACTGTAAAAAGGCAACACGGAATGGCTTGCAATCCATCCCAGTGTCAACTGTGTACAACGTGCAAAGCTGAAAACAATCCCAAAACGGTTGTCTATGCAACATGGAAAGGATCTAGAACATCCCTTTGAAGCTGATTGTGAAGGCACCATCCCATGCATAGCTGCAAAAATGGAGGAGAAGAACATGAAAGCATTTATAAAACAAAGAAACAAGCCAAACACTTGATCCTGTTGCATTCAAAATGAAGCATTGCAAGTTCATTTTGGCAACATTTCTGGTGACTTGCCACGAGGGTCATTTGCCGGCCAAATGTAAAGACTTAGTAGCCTTTGTATCCATTGGGCATGGAGGCTATGCCTTTGAAACACCTACAATTCCTCATGGAAACTGGAGTTTGGAAATCCTCGCAAATTTTTTTACTACCTTCTCTGTTATGATAATCTGCAAGTAGCAACCTTTTTCAACACAACTCCTCCAAAGCTACTGGCTTGGTAAAACTAATTTACAAAATAAATAAATCATACATACTTCAAGGGAAATATGCAGAGTGTGCAAAGTAACTTGCTTTGCAAAAGTTAAAACCCAAATCTACTCCTTACTCTAAACAATGTGCATGGAGCAGAATTTCACACAAGCCTAGAGTCAGGTTGGGGAGAAATAACATCCCTTTCATGATGAACTTGGGCCATGCAAACGAGTTTTGCAATGGTTGTGGAAAATAAGAGGAGTGCAAACAGGGTCTGGAACTCCTACTTCTTAAAAATATCAGTTTCATTGACATGATACACACCTCTTCTTGATTTGCACTTTGCTTTTGAAGGTGTATGGGCTGAATTTTGGTATCCTTCAAGCTCTTCTTGGTGCTCTGAAATAACCACGACTAGTGAGCAACTTTGTTTAAAGCTCTAAAACAAGCAAGGTGCCTGATAGTGCACCCATTTTCAATGCTAAATGCCCACATTCACTATGCAGACGACATCTTCATCCTTCTCCTCATAGAGAGGGCTTGTGAGCTCCTCCAGCTTCTCTTCCCCCAGTTTTCCGCTTAGCCAATACGCCTTCTTTAATGTTTTAGGCTGTGATATGCCAATGATGGCATTTCTACGTGAGTTCCTCAAGATGAGAAAATGATCTTTTCATTGTATTTATTTCCAGTAGAAAGCATAAGGCCTTCAAAAAATTCAGCCTCAAACGAATTCCTCATTCTCTTGGCTTGGAGACATAGTTTCTCCCTTTTTCAATTCCCTTGGGTTTGGGCTTTAAAAACACCCCTGCATTTCAGTTCCTTAGAATGGCAACAAGTTCTAAACATGTTAAACATTTTTAGGGTTACTGCATTCAACAAAATTTTCTTGCTCACCTTCCTCCCTTTTGATCTAGCTGACCATCCTTCTTGATGGACAACCTCTTGGCTAGAGCAAAAAACATGCTCTCATCATCATAATCAGAGTCATTCCACTTTGAATTTTTCATTTTTTGATTTCCTATTGATGAAATTAGTTCCAACATGCCATGAAATGATTGTAATGAGGTTGATTGTCAGTTAGATTCTCATAAAAATATTGTTGCAGCTCAAACCCTCTAATTTCCCTCTCTCAAACATTAGCAAATAATCTCCCATGACGTGTTCGTTCCTCTGAAATGTAAGTGAAATTATACAATCATGCCTAGGCTTCTCTTGTCTCATGGTGATCTTCCAAGGTGACTAAATGGTTGGGCATGTAGAGGTGGCTTGGAATGTCACATTGTGTTTAGTTAGGCTGTCTTCTTCATCATACACCTCTGTAAAACACCATCTCTCCATTTTCATGGCTTGATAACTTATGCTTGCATAGGGCTGGGTATTTGAAAAGAGATAGTCTTGCGAATTACCTCATCCTCCCAATGCTTCATGATTAAAACTTTTGGGCATATGGGTGAAATGCTTTAGGTGGAGGTGGGAGGTTGTTTTGCAAGAGCACATGGGACAGATTGGGACAATAATATATTATTGAAATGTAAATGGAGTGAATGGGACAATAAGGGCCTCTTGTAACTCAAGTGGATTAGGAAAGGGATAAAAAATGCATGGAGAGATAAGGGTAAGTCACAATGTGAGAGAAGAAGAGGAGAAATGGGGATGTGTCTCCTTTTACCAAATTTAATAGGGATGTTCTTAGATTTGAAAATAGAATCATATGCATGAGCATTAAGCCCAAGAGAGTAAATCATGACATCAAGACCAGGATCAAAGGCTCTTAAATAAAATAAGAATGTCATACTTGATTGAGGTTTAAATTCTTGAGGAATCATTTCCCAAGTCCTTTTAAATATGAGATTGAAGTTTGAAAAATACTTCATAGCTAGTCTCCTTATGGTGTTACAATGTACCAAGAGATATATGATTTTTTGCACTCTTTTAACCTATTTTCTTACGTTTTTCCCAATTAGTCCCATGTGCAAATTGATTGTGTGCATAATTTTCTATACCAATATTGAAATTTTCCTCTAAAAGAAGAGATATGAAATATGATACATACATTATCTTCTCTCATATTGTATATGACACAATGATTGGATACATATTTTATATTTTCAACAAGGATTACAACATCATTTCCATAAAAGAGGGAAAAAAAATTTCAGGGATGTTTTGGGAATATATCCCACTCCTAAAAATGAAGGGGGATTAAAAGGAACGATAACCAGATTGTACCAAGCCAAGAACACAGATGCTAATCAAACACCATGATCAATAAGATGAAATCAATTCGCCATAATAACTTTACACAAACCTTTGCAAACAAATGAGCAGCAATATCATATATTATTATGGAACTCAATGAAATACAATGAGAATGAGCCTTGCTTATATAGGCAAGGAATAACAATCTAAGAACCAGTCAAGGTCGTAGATCAAGCCATAAATCAAGGAAATAACTAGTCATCAAAGAACTAGTCAAGACCATAGATTTAGGAGAGAACTAGCCATGAAGGATCTAGTCAATACCATAGATCAAGGAAAGAACTAGTCAATACCATAGATCAAGGAAAGAACTATACCTAACAACTAGATAATATCCCCTAATATCTAAATAAATAAAAAGAAATATCCACACACATAAGTGGGTGAGGATAAATATAATAAAGGTAAATAATGTACCTAGGTGAACATGAGCTAAGGTAAATACCTACTCTAACACCCCCCCTCAAGTGAAGCTAGGGGCCAAAATAGAAGTGGCATGTCCACAGTATGAGTTCCGACAACTAGGCCTGATGAGGTACTCATGTACAATATATCCATGAAGAAATCTTGAACCAAAAGAAGGAAAGAATCCTGCTAGAAGGAAAGAGAAAGAAGAAGAATAAGAAGGAAGATGTTCTCACGAACACCCCCCAAGAACAAATTCTGAAACCCCAAGCATTCCACGCAACTCAAGGTAGTGAGTTGATGTAAAAGGCTTCGTAAAGATGTCCACAACCTGCTGCTGAGTCGGAATGTACTCCAAGCAAAGAACTCCATCCTGAATGTGCTGATGAATGAAGTGGATGTGTATCTCAATATGCTTGGTCCACTTGGTGCTCAACTAGGTTGCGAGAAATGTGAATTGCACTTTGGTTGTCACACCAAAGTATAGTCAGTGAATCCTATGGGAATCCAAACTCTGTCAATAACTGGCGAAGCCAAAGAATCTGTTGACTCACTGTAACTGCTACCCTGTACTCTACCTCTGAAGATGAAAGTGCAATAGCCTGTTGCTTTTTGCATGCCCAAGCAACTGGAGAAGAACCAAGACAAAAAATATAGCCAGAAGTGGAATGCCTGTCATCAATAGAACCTACCCAATCTGAATCTGTATACCCAACCAACTGAGTAGAACCCCTAGTGTAGTGTAGGCCAAAGTGGGAAGTGCCCTACAAATAGCGCAAAATCCTTTTAGCAGCCTGTCAGTGACTACTATGAGGAGAATGTGCAAACTGAGATACAAGCCCTACTACAAATGAAATATCAGGGTGAGTATGGGTCAAGTACATGAGACTCCTAACCAACTACCTATACAATGTAGGATCACAAAGTGGTGTGGTACATGTGGAAGTAAGAGTAACCCTAGACTGAAAAGGAGATGGACTTGGCTTGTAATCAGCCATATCAAAGCACCAAGAAGATCATGGGTGTACTTTTGTTGACTCAAATGAATCCCTGAATCTGTCTGAGAAATCTACAATCCAAGGAAATAATGCAATAACCCAAGATCTGTCATGTCAAACTGTGTAGAAAGAGACCTCTGAATAGTCTGAATGTGGGAAGAAGAGCTTCCAGTAAGTAACAGATCATTAACATACAAGACAAGTATCACAATATCCTCACCAACATGCTGGAGATACACTGTATGATTGGAGTGGCAATGAACAAAACCAGTAGATAGAATAAAAGAATCCATCTTCTCATACCAAGCCTGAGGGGCTTGTTTGAGACCGCAGAGAGACCTTCGGAGCCTACAAACAAGAGAAGAATCCTGAACAAATCTAGCTGGTTGCTCCATGTATATTTCCTCTTGTAAATCTCCATGTAAGAAGGCACTCTTCACATCCATCTGGTATACGGGCCACCCCTGTGATGCAACAATAACAAGTACAAGGCGTACAGAATCCATCTTGGTAATGGGTGCAAAAGTCTCAGAGTAATCAATACCTTCAACTTGTGAAAAACCCTTTGCAACAAGATGAGCCTTATACTTGTCAATGGACCCATCAGCTACGTATTTGGTTCGGTATACCCACTTACACCTTACCATATTTCTTCCTTTAGGAAGAGATACCAAATCCCAAGTATGATTCTTCATCAAAGAAGAATACTCAGCTGTCATCGCATCATCCCACTCCTGTATCCCATGAGCCTTTGAAAAAGACTGTGGATCCTTAGAAACTACCTGACACAAAATTCCAGAACCTGTAGAATGTGTGTGATGATGCCTAGTGGGTGGAAGATCCTGTATGAAAGGTGTTGCCTCAGAAACTGTAGTACAAGCCCACTTAGGCATAGTGACAACATCAGTGGGAATAGGATCCTCAATGACATCTATAATCCTCCTCATCAACCTCCTCAAAGAAAGGATCCTCAAGATGAGATGAAGAAGAAGGAGAAATGGAAGAAGATGAAGAATCATGAGGAGTGAAGTGCTCATCAAAACTGAACATGTGTTCGAAAAAGAACATCATGAGTATCATAATCTAAAAGTCGATAAGCTCTCATGTCCTCACAATACCCTACAAATATCAAGGGTTTTCTCTTCTTATCCAAAGCTTTCCTTTTCTTCTTTGGCACAAAGGCCCAAGCATGACTCCCAAAGACTCGAAAAAATGAGACATTTTGGCTTAGTGTTGGACCAAGCTTCCTCTGGAGTTAAATGCTCAAGTGCTCTATGTGGTGTGTGATTCTGAATGTAGTTAGCACAATTAACTGCTTCTTCCCAGTAGATAGGAGGTAAATCTCTAGAATGCATCATACAGTTAGCCATTTCCTTCAAAGTTCTATTCTTCCTTTCTGCTAAGCCATTCTGTTGTGGAGTATGAGGAACATAATGCTGGTGAATAATGCCTTGAGTTGACAAAAATTTAGAAAACTCATCACTGAAGTACTCCCCCCATTATCAGTATGAAGGTTCTTTATGCAACTAGAAGATTTTTTCTCGACCAAAGCCTTGAAGACTTTGAAGTGTGAAAAAACATCACTTTTGTACTTGAGAAAATAAACCCAAGTACACCTCGAGAAATTATCAATAAACGTAAGTGCATACTTAGCTCCATTGAAAGAGGGGGTAGGAAAAACCATCAAGTCACTATGCACAAGCTCAAGTGGTGAAGAAGCTCTCTTAGACAAATTCCTTAGGAAATGGATCTTGGTGTTGTTTCCCTAATGCATAGCTATGAGCAAACTCCCTCAAGACTAAAAAAACTCTAGGAAGACCATCTACCATACCATGAGTGCTCAACTCCTTCAAATATCTGTAATTGAGATGTCCAAATCTTTCATGCCAAAGCTTACTCTCTGAATCTGCATGAGAAACCAATCCTGTCCCTATAGAGGAAGTGTCATCAAAACCCTCAAAGTGATATAGTCTAGAAATATGATCAACAATACCCTGAGCAACAAGTGAATTTGGCTCCAACAAAGTTCATACTTCTGCCCCATGTGGTGTAAAAGTCACTTATTTTCCCTTGACCAGAATGACAAATTTGATACACAGAAAGAAAATTTGTAGTGATGTTAGGAACATATAGTGCATCTTGGATACTACCACCATCAAGTTGTATATCACCTTTTCCTTTAACAGAAAGAAAGGAAGAATCTCCAACCTCAATTTTGGAAGTAGAACTCAAACCTAGAGAAACAAAAGACTCCTTGGAAGAAGTCATGTGATGAGAAGCACCAAAATCTATAACCCAACTATCTGCAAGTGGTGATTGAGATCTCCCAACAACATTAAGTGTTTTTCCATGCTGATTAGAAGGAGGTGGAGTGGAAGATAGAAATTTTGTGTTTCTTGACTGCATCCTCTAAGGCTTGCATTCGCTTATAACACCTATGTTCTTCATGACCACTACCCCCACAAAAAGAGCATGAAAGGCTAGACTTATTCTTGGATTTAGAAGACTCCTTGGGTTTTGAGTTGTTTTATTTGGGTTTAGGAACATTTTGAGATGGAGAAGGGGTGGATTTGGTTTTACTTTTTGGTTTTCCCTTGCCCTTAGGATTAGATGCAACTAATGCCTTTTGAGAGGTGGAAGACTCAAGGTTAGACAATTTGGATTCTTCCCTAGTAAGTCTTTCACAAAATGTTTCTAAGTCAGGCATTTTAAATGTGTCACCTAAGGCATCCATGCTAGAGAAAAAGGTAGAAGAAAAGTATTTGAAATGGTCCTCTCAACTTGGATAGAATCAAGTAAACACACTCTTCATCTTTCTTATCTTTTCCACTCCCCTTCAACTGTGTCAACAAATGCTTGAACTTGGTAAGATAGTCTATAATTGTTGGAAAATCTTCAGGATTAAGAGAGGTGATCTCAATTTCAAGTTGCATGGCTCTCATATGATCCACCTTACTAAATAAATCCTCCAATTTCTCCCATATTTTGAAAGGAGAGTCACATTTTTCCAAATGAAACAAAAGATATCACTTACATAAGTTCCTATCAAACCCATACACTCATCAAATTTGCACTGGTACTGAAATTTCTCATATTCTCTAGTGAATACTGGTTGTTCTGAAGAAGTTAAAGCCCATAATCCTTTCCGCTTAATTATTGTTTCCATTCTTGGTTTCCATGTGTGGTAATTATGTGTTGTTAATGGCTCAACATGATCTAATGCAGAAGTAGATGCCATCCTCAAAAAATCACCAAAATAAATGCAAGAACCAAGCAATGCAACAAGACCCCCAAGCAATGCACCAAGAGCCCCCCCAGATTTTGGCACTTTATAATGAGTGCGTGTTACAATATGAACTTTATAATTATAGTGCAATTCTCAAAATAAATATTTCCAATGGAAAGAGCACGGAAAAACAAGTGCTTTTGTCAAAAAATGACACTCAAAACCGAGTTACCAATCAAAAGTTACAAGCTTTTCAATATTATGCTCTACTATTTATTTTAGTTGCCACTAAAACAAAATAAAATGCTCTTGCTTTCACCACACAAATAAAATGAAAGGGGGCTGGAGTTAAGCACCTACTAGTAGGAATCACAAGCTTAAGCCCTCATACGACCATACCATATGACCAAGGGCTAAGGATTTTTATGGGCTTGATTGAATCGATGTCGACTGGGTACGGTCGGCGTCGACTTGGGGATAAATTGCAAGAAGATTGAGAAACAGACAATGGAAGCTAGATCGTCGATCTCCGCTGGATCTACAAGAGCTGTAGGGAAACTGACAAGGCTCCACCTAACATTGGATGCAGGAACAGAGTCACCAAGAGATCGATTGAGGCTCACGATGTCGATGTGGTAAGAGCAGAGCAACGGTATTCATCCTCTTAGGGATTGATTTAGACAGAATTTGCTCTCGCTTGATAGATAATGCTCAGACTTGATGCTCAAAACTCTCTGTCGTTCTTTCTATCTAACCAGGATTGCATTCTGGCACCTCTATTTTTAATCGGCGTCGACCGAGATGAAATCGGCACCGCTCTGAAAATTTGGCGTCGACCGAGTACCGATCGGCGCTGATCAGGGAACAGACTCCTGAAATGGCCAAAAATAGGTGATTTTTTGGAAAGATGAAAGTGATGTCCTCTCCACCTCAAATACGGGAAATATCCTGCTGCTTGGTTTGGGAGGAGGAGAAATAGGGGGGATAGATGGACAAACACCAGATATGGGAGGTTAGGAATTCTTCACATGGGGTAGATAAGTGGTTAAGATATTAACCTTGCGATAAGCAAAATTGTAAGACAAAATCAAGGAGTTCGGATAGAAAGGAATGAAATTACAGTGATGAATGTGATTCCCTTCAAACTAGGGATGGGATAGGCCCCTAACGAAAGAGCATACCGATCCCAAGTTTGAAAAAGGTAGATGAAAACACAGGATGCCCCAGCTAGATGCTTGGAGTAGAACTAGATCATTAATGATGCTACAATCAATAATAAAAATGGACAGCAACCTAAGGCACTCACCATTGATAGGACGGACTAGACACCATCTCCGCATGAGACGACGTTAGTACCTACAGACTCGTGAGTGTAAGGAGAACTACAAAATAGTAACACCTAAAGAGAGACACATTGGTAGAGGATAAATGCAATACGGTCTGCGAAGCAGATGACGTTAGTGCCTACAGACTCGTTAACTCTAAGTTGCCAAAAATGTGAGTGCCCCATGTATAGGGATTCAGACTCGAAATGGGCAATAATTATCGAAAGTACTGTGCCAAAAGGCAACACTCAAGGCACAATAATGACCCATATAAATATAGCCAAGCATCAACACTATGGCAAGAATATTAGGATATGGAAGAAAACGAGGTGAAGAATGCAAAAGTGCAACCAATTGGAAACAATAGGCCTAAATCGGTAAACAACGATCCAAATTAATTGGCGCTGACCACACAAATCAGCACTGACCGTACCAAGCCCATATAAATATACGAATACTAGGAAAACGTGAACGATTTATTTAGACTGCGACGATTGATTTAGAGAGAGTCAAAAATTGGTTTTGAGCACCATGGACTAGCCTCTGGGAGCAATTAGAATTCGGAAGAAGACACGATCTAGGGGTACCATGAATCTACCCGCATTTTCCATCTATAGTTTTATCATAAAACAACATATTAGGATGCCAATTTTTTAAAGAAATAACTAGATGAATGAGAGGCTAGATACATTATGGGGCAACCCTTGGCCTTGCAATCGGCGTCGATTTTTCAAAATCGACGCCGATTTAGTTATATCCAGCGTCGATTGTCATACGTTGACTAAATTGGATCGACCATCGATAGTTTACTCAATCGACGCCGATTGCATTGTTTAGATTTAACCCTAATTAATAGAATGCATTTTTTGAGATATTTAGATGTAGATAAGTAAGTGGTTAACACTATTCATGGTGTCGTGTGATGCAGGAACTTGAGAGGCTTTGCATATGCAGGATGTTATTCCTGAGCTTCTAGAGACCATTGTCCCCGATGTGACTAACGCAGATTGGTGCAACCTAGAGTTAGTCAAAGGCTCGGGGGCAATTGTGGTCTATATACCGATGAGTGCTATCAAGATCTAGAGTTGATGCGAACACTAGTACGATGATGGGATAGCCAAAATTGCACTTTTTGGTTCAGGACGGGTGAGATGGACATCACCCACGAGGATATATATATACAAAGATCCTGAGGCTAGCTGATCACCGGGGGACCACGACTTGAGATCCTACTCCACGAGAGGAGCAGCAGAGGGCAAAACCTAGGATGATTGTATGGGGACAGGGCAGATGATTCAGAGATAGTGTCCGGGGTGGTGAGGATAGCCTCTCATTATAAACTTTGAATGATGCCAGGAGCATTCATGGATAGTATTGATTTAGATGGCGATCTCCAATTTTGCTCTGCCAGATTCAAGAGGTGGGATTATTTCTGTTGCAATTACTAGATTGTCCCATTAAAATGACAAATCCTGCAGTTCAGACATGTGTTCACGTTCAAGATCTATGCCCTTGATAGCTCAGATCTATTATGAGTTATGGATGTACAACCACCGGTAGGAGTCGATAAGCATCCATGTTAGTTTTGTGCTCCATTGCTGGGCATATGAGCACATAACAGTGATCAGGCCATCCGGGCTTCCATGGACCTGCCAACAGCGGTGGGGGCCCTCGATTGTGGATTCCAGCGATGGCGGGCTGACATGGCCTTGGGAGATATAGGGAGATCTACATGAGTGGTATGCTGAGCATTTCAGGACATTTCACACCAGAGCAGGTCATTTGGAGACCATATCGGGTCTATCCGACCATCATCATCTGCCGGTCAAAGAGGCTCACAAATGGTGGGGTTGAGACGGAGCAGGGGTGGTTAGGGGCCGCAGGATAGATATATGAACCTATACCTGCATCCCATCCTTATACTGGGTATTGTGATAGTTTGGCTTAGTGCAGACAGTTTCCGACCACCTACAGGCCATACAGGTGAGATAATCAGAGAAACTTTACCTTGCTACCTGAAATTGATCCCGGCAGATCCGTTCCAAGGGAGGCCCCACCTTCCATAGATAGTGATGATGATGCCGGAGTGGATGACGGCTATACGGCATGGTATTCAACAGAGTTACCATGACACCTGCCATCAATCCATAGATGCTGACGAGGAGGATATAGCCACAGTGTTGGAGAGGCTGGAGGGAGAGCATGCCACCCTGGTGCAGACACACCAGGTTGCCCTTAAGGAGATCAGAGCTCTGACAGAGGAAAGGGATGCCTTGATACTGGAGAGACATAGCTTGTCAGGAGTGATATATAGTGATCCAACAGAGGGATCGCTACCATCGGCATAGAGAAGACTAATGGTACTATGTCAGAGTCTGGGACACAGGGTACGACCGTAGGAGGGCCACCACCAGCAGCACCAGTAGCAACATTACGAGCACCTGGTACGGTGAGCCTGAGTACTTATCAGTCTCTCCTTGCCAAGGTGAGATATTACAAGGACGCCCTAGCACAACATGCCCCTGATGTGCCTCGTTATGGTGCAAGGAGGAGATCAGCGACAGTTGCAGCTAGTGGTGGATCAGAGGGAGGGTGCACTGGGAGAGACTCTAACATAGTACCTGTATCTCCAACTATTTCAGGGAAGACTAATGGTATGGAAGTGGATTTGTTATTAGTTTTATAGGTCAGTGGCCCTAAGGAAATGGTATTGACTAAAAAAAAAGTTAGATGGGATGGAAATGGCGTCATCCACATCAAATGATGCTTCTGACCTAGCGGGAGAAGATGGTTCCTCAATGGGAAGAGGCTCATCAAGAATAGTGATGGTGGCTTTTAAAAGAGGTTTAAATCCTAAACTAAATTTTTGATGTGGTTTGAGAGTTGGAATGGATGCAAGGTCATGCACACCCTGTTCATACTTTCCCAGGCTAAAACCCTTCCACGCGCATCGATATAAATAAGTTTTTGCAAATGTGGGATTCTATAGACAATCAAACCTTGTTGAATAGGGTTTGGCTCTAGGAGGAGAATCTGGGTGATAGTGAGGTGTATCAAGACCACCGTAAATGAAGTTAGTTTGTTGATTGGGCAGACCAATTGTGATGACATGACCAAGACCTAGCTGATGTTCAGGTTGTTTTTCTGGTCTACCATATTCATTAGGTTTGAGATGGGTGTCAAAAGAGAGAAGAGGAAGCTCTCCTAGTGAGAAACGCTGCAACATCTCTTCTAGATTTTTTAAATCTGGTAGTTTTTTTACAGGTATGGAAGAGGATGAAGCCTTTTTAGGAGAACAAGCATTCTCCTTTAGAGGGGTAGACCCTGTGGTCATGTCGCATTGTGCAAAAGGAAAAGGATCTCCTGGATGAGTATAGATTTTTCCCTCATATTGATATTTTAAACATCGATGGAGGGTTGATGGAACGAAATGCATTTCACGAATCCAGGAGCGTTCGAGGATCATATTGTAGTGGAATTTCCCTTCAACAATGTAAAAGAGTTCGTGAAGCAGCTTCTTACCTACTCGAATGGGCAGGGCCACAGTTCCTAAAGTAACTGCTAGCTAATTGTTAAATGATCGAAGGGTGAAAGGTGGGGGTGACACTACGTTCTTTGGTAACTTAAGTTTCTCAAATGTGTGCAAGGAAATAATGTTGAGTGCAGCACCACTGTCAATCATAGTGCATTTTAATGTAGTGTTGTTGATTTGAATTGTGATAAAGAGGGGAGCCTTTGAATCCTTGGAAGAGAGGGAAGGAATTTCTGAATCTTCAAAAGAAATGGTGGTTGATGGTTTATTCAATCCAACAATCATCTCGAAAGGCTGGGGCTCATCTGAATTCACTAGGATATGGCACAGATTATCAATTAAATCCTAGCGATGCTGTGGAGATGATTGAATGAGGTCAAAAAGAGACATTCTAACCGGAGAATGAGTAAGTTGTTTCATAACACTCTCCTCTACTGACACAAGAATCTGAGCCCGAGGTGAAGCATGAATAGAGATCCTAGGTCTCGAAGCTGATGTGGAAGGAGGAATGCCTTCAGGGGCTGTAGAAATGACAACCCGTGGCCGAGATGTAGATGATGATAGATTATCATATTGTTGTGTGCTAGTGGCAATATGAATCTTGTCGATTTGAGAAGGTGGAAGACCATTCGGCATGGAATTAATAGAACTAGAGGCCTGAGTAGATCGTTGAGGCTTAGATGTGGTTGAGATGACAAGAGATACTTGTTCCTCCTCTTCTTCCAGCAAAAGATCACTTTCTTCCAAAAGACTGTTAATGACAAATTGAAGGGCTTTACATCCCTCGGTGTCATGTCCTGGAGTGTGATGGTAAGCACAAATCAAATCAGAGTTGAACTAGGAAGGTTTTACTCCTTTAGGATTATAGGGTTTGATCAGAGGAAGGGATATGGATGAAGATTGGATAAGTTGGTGAAGAATCTCGGTATAGAATTTGGTAGACAAAGATGAGGATAGAGATGACGGAGGTGCCTCTTTTACCTCCACGGACTGCCAAGGAAAAATAACCTACATGTCTGGTTTGACAGTCTTTTTAGGGATCATTTTACTTTTTCAGACATCAAGAGAAGCAGCCTTGGACACTTGAGATGGAAGCAAGTGAGGCATGATTGATTTCTATGGAGGAGGAGCTCCTAAGATAGATTTTGAAGAAGATGAAGATGTGATAAGTGTTGTGGTCTTCAAAGATAGGGAAGGCTACTTGATCGAAATAGATGACAATTTAGATAATGCTGATTTAGATGAGGGAGGAGCTCACAAAATAGGTCTGATAGGAGGAATAGAGGGTGCCTTGTCTTTTGGTGATGAAGATGATGGTCCTGATAAAAGAGGTGATGCCTCTCTAGTATGTGAATTCACTTTACAAGGCACCAGCGAAGAAGGTGTTGTAGAAGAAGAAGATGATGGTTCCGATGGTATTATAGAAGAAGACACCTTCCCAGTTGATAAATCCAATATTTTATGAGGTGCAGAAAGAGATTTTTGAGGGAAGGCACCAAGAGTCTTAATAGTCTGAAATATGGGTTTTCCTTTTTCAAGGATGGTGACAACTTCAACCGCATAAGGTGATTGTAGCCTTTTCGGGGGAAGTAGATGAGGAGGTGCTGATGATGTAACATTAGACTTTAGTTGTCTTGGTTTAAGTCCAGGAACCGAGAGTGTAGGTGCTGGTGCTATTTCTTTAGATTTTCCCTTAATAGGCAAAATAATATCGGTGATGGAAGAAGTGGATAATGAAGAAGCAGTTCCTTGTGAGGGAGGTACTTCTGGTACATTAATTGTGGGTGTAACTATTGTGGGAAAGGAAACGGGAAGAGTCAAAATCAAAGACGCTTCCGTTGAAGTTGGTACAACTATAGGTATGTTTACCAATGGCATAGTCACAGCAAAAATGGGAGAAACAGAAGTAGATGTATTCGCGGTGGAAACTCAAAGGGATGTAATTGCCTCGAGCATCGAAAGAATATCTGACGATGAGATAGATGAGGATGACACTGTCTCAAGCATAGATGAAAGATCAGATAAAGAGGTAGAGGGAGATGAATCCATTTCTAACAATGTGGGAATATTCAAAGATGGGATGTCTGAAGATAGTGGAATCCTAGTGATTAGCGGAAGCAGCAGGAGGTTCTGATTCAGTTGATGTGTTCGTAGATGGCTTAGTTTTAGAAGAAGATTCTTTAGTAGAAATGAAGCTGATAGTATGAGTGTTTTGTTTTTGAGACTCTGAAGCATCATTATTCAGGGAATGATGGGGAAAAGGTTGTTTAAAAACATCAAGCGTCTAATTTGGGGGAGCATTTGGGTTATCCAGAATGAGCTCGCCTTTATCAATGAATTTCTGGACAAGATTTTTGAAGGTCTGACATTGTTCAATGTCATGGCCTTTGGTTCTATGATAGTGACAAAAATCATTTTCCCTATACTAGAATGGACGTTCTTGGTTTTCATCAAAATTTATAATAGGGGGAAGTTCGATCATGTGAACTTCCAACATTTTTTCCAAGATAGAAGCATATGATTCCCCCAACGAAGTAAAAGATCTAGATGACAAGGGTCATTTTCGAGAAGATGAGGAGTCTCTCCGTGGTGTTTGATTAGAAGTGTTGTCGGCTTGTGATGTTTTTAATACAATAGCGTTGGTAGACCCTTAATTCTTGTCTTTGTTAAAAGTGGAAGGGTTTGTTTTTGTAAACTAAGAAAAATCTGGTTTAGATTTAGAGCGAAGTTTTAACTTTCCTTATTCAATGGCATGGGACTCAAGTTTACGTGCCATCGTAAAGGCTTATTCAAATGTATGAAAAGTTTGGATCCTTAAAGTGGAAGAAATATGATTAGCACAAGATCGAGTAAACAACTTGATCTATTGAGATTGAGGAAGGGAGAAAGACAATTGGTTTATTATCCCTCTCCAATGAGCGACAAAGTCTGTAATAGACTCGTCATCGAATTAACGAATGTTATAAAGATCTGTAATCGAGATCTTATGTGCGATGTTTATTGAAAAGTTTTCAAAAAACATCTAGGCCAATTGAGAGAAATAAAACAAGGAATGTTAAGGAATGTTATTGTACCAGTCTAAAGAAGGCCCTACTAAAGACACAGGAAAAGTACAGAGCATAAGCTCCTGATCCTAGACTATCAGGTAGCAAGCATGTTTGAATGCTCACAAGTGTTGTTGAGGATCCTCCCGACTATGAAATTTTGAGAACTTAGGAAGTTCCCATTGGGGAGGATAAGGCTTAAAATCCACTGATGGATGAATGGGTTCATTACACACTTCTTCAAAAGAGTATGAAGGATGAGCCCCTTTGGTGGAGACTTCTAAGTCTGTGATTTTATTGAAAAGAATTTGGACCACATCAGATTGAGGAGGAAGCATACTGGTATGTACTACATAAGAAGTAAATGGTGGATTTTGTTGAGGCATCAACAGGGGATTCATCTGTTGATTAATATGATGATAAGAGGAATAACCAAGTGTTCTGGGTTACGCTTGGTGAGCTATTTGTTGTGAAGGAGCCTATGTATAAATAGGTTGTGAGATGACAAGTGATTGAGAAAAAGGTGGTTGAATGAAAGCCGGAGCCTGTGATTGGTGGGCTCCTACACTTGTTGACTGAATCAGAATGGATTGAGGAACATGAGTATTGATTTGTTTGGACATGGTGGGGAACAAGGTCTGAATGAGGCTTTTGACTACCGGATTGGTTATTAAGGGCGCCGACGCTAGAGGATGGGTGAAGCTCACTGTCGCTGGAACATTAGAAGAAAGACCAACTGGAGGACGAGAAGCAGGAACCAACTGACTTGTAGAAGGGGGTTTATTCATAAAGAGGTACTGACCCTGGGACGTAATGGATAGCATAGAATAATTAACAGTAATCTGTGGGTGCACAGGTGCGCCAATTATAGCTAGAGAAGAGGACTTCTCAGAAGTAGGTTGTGGAATAGTTGAGGTAACTGCGGCATTAGGAATAGGAAAGACTATTTGAGAACTAGTCAACATGGTCGGTGGAAGAGAAAAAGGAGGCACAGGTGTGCCACCCTCTTTCGTGGTTCGAGGCGAGAAAAATATGCTAACTGTTCTATAAAAGCCTTAGATGGTTCACGAGGATAATCGTAAACTTGCTGGATTGGTAGTCCCTAATCAGATATTTGAACAAACTTATGTACTATATAGTCCATAAGAGCTGCCAAATTGCGATCAAGGAGTGCCTGAAATTCAGGATCCTCGCGAGGAACATACTCTATATCAAAAGCAGATGATATTTCTGAAGGACTGGGGGAAGCTGGACGTGATGGGATTGCTTTAGGATGATAAAAAGGATTATATGACCAATATGGGGAACCAACTAATAGCGGTCTCGAGGAAGACCCGAGGGGTGCCAAAACATCCACGCTAGTGGTGATCTCGGATGAAGAAGGGGCCAGTTGAGCCATTTTTGTAGATTGTAACCAAGTGATGACCGTCATAAACAAGCAGAAATATAGAAAAAGAAGATTGACCTAACTAATGCATAGATAATTCAAGTAGCATAGGTGATTATCTCTTTTAAATTTTCCTGCTTTTAAGACAGAAAATATTAGGGAAGGCTTTTTAGAACAGGAACTACTCAGATAGCCAAACTAAGGATGGTTTGGGGAATGTTTTGGTGAGGAGTCCCAAAGGCACTTCAGTAAAGGACCAGTACGTGGCTTGATATAGGGGCCTACCCCCGCACTTCACACACCGCTGTGATAAGGGAGTCGGGTGCTTTGCCAATATATACCAGAACTTCCGTGAATTTATAGGGCGGCCCGAGTACCGCGTAGGCTCTTCCTCTTGGATGTCACCTCCAAGTAGGCAAGGCTAGGGGAGGAAATTTTTGGTTTGATGCTTTATACCTAGTGATTTTGGCTTTGTGTGCAAGGGTGAAAAATAAAAAATCAAATAGTGTCACTACCGATTTTGATTAATTTTTCCAGCCTATTTAGAAAACTAGATGAATAGCATACAACAAAAATGATAAAGGAAAAGTTCTTTTTAAGCACTAAGAACGAAGTGTTGGATTTCGATGAAGACAGGTCAAACAAATTCTTTCCCAAATGCAATTAAATTATTTTTAAGTGCCAAAATCGAAATGTTTGAATGTGATAGAAAACAAACAAACAAGTTCTTTTTAAGTTCTTAAAAAGGAGAAAACACCGTAAAAGAGGAATACATGTAGATTTAGCTCTCCAAGGTGTGTGGACTTCAAAAACACATTGTTGAGATCTTCCCCTCAAACAATTCCATGAACAAGCAATGTGATCTGCAAGAAAAGGTTAAGCAAACACCCAACAAACCCAGAAAGATATATCCAGATGATAGTAGAATGAAAATTTCTATTTAAAGAACTAGAAAACTTTCAATAAAATAACAATTTTACAAAAAGAAGACGGATCAAAAATGCAATTTTGAAATCAAATGAAAGATTTATTGATCTTCGGAATAGGAATTGGAATTTATTTTTGCAAGAAAGAAGAAACTTTAACTTTCCAAATTATAAGTGAAAGAAGCAAGACCAAAATGAAGGAAGGAAATGCTACAAAGAACTAATGAAAAGCAGTGAAGAAACAAAACAAAAGCTCAAAACTGGAAAAGAAATGAACTTACCAATAAGGGACTTTGGTTGGGTCCCACTGGGTGTGCCAGAATGTAGATCAAGAATTTCCTCGCTTGTTACCTGTCCAAGTTAATGTACCAAACTAAACACAAAAACCCCGAAAAACTCAAATGAAATCGATACCTGATAGATAAGACAAGATCTGAAGATGTAGATGGAAAAGAAAGCCAATGTAGACAAGACGGGCGCACATGAGTGATCCTGTAAAGTAGATCCAAGAAACTTGTGAGACACAGATGCTTGACAGAAAAAGACCACGCTAAAAGATATTTGGGTGGACTACCCGACAAGCGGGTCCGGGAAGCGATAAGCTCCCTCGGCAGATGTCAGTCCACGTTTTCAATTAAGGAAAAAAGCATACATGATAAAATATGTAAGTAAATTTCTATATTTTGATTAAAAATGACAGACAGAAAAGTAAATAGCAGACAAAAACCCATAAAAAATGGGAAAGTGTGAAAACAATGCTGGATTTGTGTTCCCTAAATTATTTTACCTGTCCGCAGGAAGATCGGTGTTAATTAGGAAAATCGGTGTCGACTGAGAAAAATCGGCATCAACTGAGATAGGTCGGCGTCGACTAGAGAGAATCGGCGTCGACTGGGTATGGTGTAATGCCATATTTTTTTGTGAAATAAAAAAAACAAGCACACTAATTTTTTTTGATTTTATATGCAATGCACAAGTAAATATCTCAAGTTTTCAAGTGTATATTGCATGACTAAATGTTTTGCATACTTCTAAACAACAAATCTTTCCAAATGAAGGCATTGAAAATAAAATGTTCTTGGTTTCATTATAAATTCAAATGACAATCTTACAAGCTTCTTGCAACTATAAAATAAAAGTTTCCTTAATAGAGACTAATGCTTTATCAAATACAATAAGTACAAAATGGGTCTTTACAAGAGTATAAATCTTTACAAAGCTACATTTATTTACAAAATGAAGGTAATGCCCACAAAAGAGGAGTAAGTCCAAGATGACAAGAGGCTCTACTATCTCCAACTTGAGCTCCAACTACAAGAGAATATGGCTTGTTTACCACCCAACCAATAGGCATCATCACATGCCTTTCCATGGTTGGAAGTCATGCTAGCCTCCCCCAAGCCCATGGGAGAGAGGAACTAGCTTCCACAATGTGCACAAGTAATGGGGATTTACACACACATAACAAGAAAAACATAAGATCAATCATCCACTTAGACCTACTACTCAATGAAAACCACAACATGAGGAGAACAAGGTCAACCTCACAAGGGGAAGAGAGGAAGTAGGATGCCCAAATCAAGGTGTCCAACCATAGGAGCACCAACAAATACATATATTCGATACTCCTTATTCCTCCTAATCATACAACATCCTTATTCCTCCTTTATGCAATAGAAATCCTTCTTGGGAGGATTTTCAAACCCAAAAGGGTTTCCTCACCAAGAATGAGGAAAGGTTCAAGCCATATGAACCTTTCTCCCACCTCAAACCATATGAGGGGATGAGAAGGGACCTTCATGGCTTGACCAACAACCATGAGGTTTGAGAGGGAAATCCCTCTCTCTTCCCCTACATTCTCCAAAAACCATCAATCCAAATTATGGTGGAGAGAAAACAAGGAAAACAACAAGAACAAGCAAACAACCACATTCACCATACATCATTTCACACACTATTCTATTGATCAAGCAAGGTTTACAAGATAAACAAAACTAAGAGAAAAAAAGATAAGAACCCTACCTCTAATATGCTTTCCAAAAACTCTAAGCTTTTCCCCTTTGTCCAAGCTTCCCTCCAAGCTCCAAAATTCTCCAAGTGCTCCAAAAACAATGAACCAAGAAGCCCCATTCTTCTCACATGAGGAAGAATAAAAAGAGGAACCCAAAAGCTTCCTCACCAATGGGAAAATGACAAGTGTCACCCCCTCTCCTCTCAAGAGTCAAAGATTCCAAAAACAAAATAAGTAAGAGTAAACTCACCTTTTATCCCTTTTCACCCAAAATACTAAAAACTAAAATAAAACAAAGTGGAGCAACTTTTAACACTTTCACACAATCCAACCATCTTACAATGATGGTGACTAAAGAGGGCTAAATGGGAGGGAAACTCCCTCCAAACCTTGGAAATAGGCCCCCCTACCCATTAGGTAGGGTCCAAGGGCCCATTTTCATGCTAAGGGAACCCCCAAACTCAAAAGGGGTCCCTAAAATTACCCAAAATAACCCAATTTCGGGTTTGGCATGCTTGGGCACAAGGGTAGAGGGTGTGGGGTTCACCCAAGGTTCACATGTGGTCCCCAATCCCTTCTACCAACACACACACACTTCCCAAAACCAACACTTAACTTAAGATAAGATTATTAACCCCTAAGCTAGTTTACTTAATACAAACACATCCTAAACCTAATTAATTTTACAAGACATAATTACATTACAATTGAGGGGTTCACCCATGGTGCCCAATTAAATACATCTAATCTAAGGCTTCAAACAATTTAGCATGGTTAGGACTCAGCCCGTGGGCCGCTTGTGCACAGTTGCGTAGCTGCCCTGAAACCCATGCTCTCCTATACCTGTCACCTGCACACTCATTGCACACATTAACCGCACCTGTCCAATATAATAAACATCATCTATACATCACAAACTCAATCAAACTTATAATGTCTGAACATAATTTACAATTGATAGTGCAATGCATACAATTATCCACATAGTTTGCCATGAATCATCCACAATTAAAATTGCAACGACATATACTTAGGTTAGCATGAAAATCACCATCATTAAATCCAAAACACTATATCATCAATCAAATTAACCACAAGAGACTAATCATCTAACCGATAAGTCTATCATATAACCCTGTTAGTGTCATCACATCATACGAAATATAACAGTATATGAATCTAATCCAATTGGCGCTACGCGCCCAAAATGCCATAATGTCCAAGAGAATAAAATATCTTAGCAAAATGTCCAATGTCTATCAGAGTCTCAATCAAAACATGTCTAGAAATAAAGGAACCAACAGATAACTGGAGCTATAAAAAGTGGGCACTACATCCCCCTCTCCTAGAATTAGACTTCCTCCTGGAATTCATTGGAAGAGATAGGGATATCTAGCCCTCAGTGGTGTAGCATCCTCCCAGGTAGCTGATGACTCGTCATATCGGTCCCACTGCACTCTAACCTGGTCCAAATCTCGACCCCGAAGGGCCAACCTCCGGTGCTCCAGTATGCGTACGGGCTCCAATCTCCACTGCCCTCCGTCCTCTACCTGTAATGCCGACCAATCCAAGACATGAGAAACATCTGGTACATATCTACGTAGTACAGAAACATGAAATACGTCGTGGGCCCGTGCAAGGCGTGGTGGTAAAGCTAGACGATAGGCAACTGGACCAATGACCTCAAGAATATCAAAAGGCCCCACAAAACGAGGCGATAGCTTAGAACCCTTTCCATAACGGATCGGACTCTTATGAGGACGAACCCTCAAGAAGACTTTGTCACCCACTGAGAAGTGACGATCGATCCTCTTGGTGTCCGCATACGCCTTCTGGCGTGCTCTAGCCTGCTCAAGATGCTGTCGAATCAGAACAACCTGCTGCTCTAAATCCTAAAGGTAAGCTGGCCCCAAAATAATCCTATCATCTAGTCTATCCCAGCTCAAAGGTGTCCTGCAAGGTCGTCCATACAAAGCCTGATAAGGAGCCATGCCAATGGAGCTATGATAACTGTTATTGTAGGCAAACTCAACTAAATGCAAATAGTCCTCCCACTTCTTCTGCTGGTCCATCACATACATCCTCAACATGTCCTCAAGAACCTGATTAACCCTTTCTGTCTGCCCATCTGTCTCTGGATGATAAGCCGAACTGAAATTAATCTGTGTACCCAAGGCCTCCTGAAAAGAAGTCCAGAAAACTGATGTGTAGATGGTGTCTCTATCATTAATGATCGTCTTCGGAATCCCATGCAATCTGACAATATCCTCCATGAACACTTTGGCGATGGCTTGTGCATTATAGGTAACCTTGGTTGGCGAGAAATGTGCAACCTTGGTCAACTTATCCACAGTGACCATAATGGCATCATGACGATAAGAGGACATAGGAAGTCCTGCTATGAAATCCATGGAGATCACATCCCATTTCCACTCGGGAATGTCATGAGGGTATAAAAGTCCTGTGGGATGAGAATGCTCTGCCTTGACTCTCTGACACTCAAGACACCGTGCTACAAAATCTGCTATGTCTCGACGAAGACCTGGCCAATAATATAACTCTCTCAAATCAGCATGCATCTTCTTCACTCCTGGATGTGCTGCATATGGGGCTCGATGAGCCTCAGTAAGGATGAAGCTACGCAGATCACCTACCTTAGGCACATAAATACGCCTATGGAACCGAAGCAAACCATTTGACTCTATCATGCATCCTGAATATCTGCCCTCAAAAGAACCCTGAGAATCCAACATCTGCCTAGCACCCTCATAAAACCTGTCCTCTAGAAGATGCTCAAGTATCCTACCTCTCAAATCTGACTGCAGTGTCAAAGAAGCAAGCACATGCCGTCGTCTACTAAGTGCATCTGCAACAACATTTTCCTTTCCCTTGATATACTGCACCTCCATGTCATACTCACAAAGGAACTCCATCCAACGCCGTTGACGAGCGTTGAGGTTCGGCTGAGAGAAGATATGCTGTAAGCTACAATGATCTGTCCTCAAGATGAAAGGTCTACCCAAAAGGAAATGTCGCCAACGCACAAGCGCATGAACAACTGCTGCAAGCTCTAAGTTGTGAGTAGGATAGTTAAGCTCATAGTCCTTGAACTTACGAGACTCAAAAGCAATAACCCAACGCTCCTGCATAAGAACTGCTCCCAAACCCTCTAGTGATGCATCAGTGCAAACAACAAAATCCTCTGTTGGGTCTGGAACTGCTAAGATGGGTGCCGTGGTTAACCTTTCCTTAAGCAACTGAAAGGCCTGCTCACATTTTTCTGACCAATCAAACTTCTTCCCTTTCCTCTGAAGAGAAGTAATAGGGTGAGCAATCCTAGAAAAGTCCTGCACAAACCTGCGGTAATACCCTGCTAAACCCATGAAGCTCCTCACCTCAGTGACTGATGTGGGTGCTAGCCAATCCAAGATAGCCTGAATCTTAGAGGGATCTACGGAGATACCCTCGCCTGATATGATATGACCCAAGTACTGAATTATTCCCATATGAATTTCGCCAACTCAGTTTACTTCAGGGTATAATTTCATAATATATGGAATCTCGTGATTTACTACAAACTTGTGTGGATTGGTGCCACACGATAGCTCATAATTGGTTATGTGATTTGGATTGTTTCTTTACTCTCACCCACTCCCTTCCTTCACTTAGTCCTTCTGGCATTCAAGCTTCCATGATTGTCCCACATGTTAAGCCATGATTGGCTATAAGATCATATAGCTAGGTTCTACATGAAAACTTGTGATTGGATATATGCTCTTACATCCTAAGTCAATGGGCATCTCGATCTTTGTTTTCTAGGGACATGAATTCCTGTAATTGGTTAGAGTGGAACAATCACACCTTTTCATATTTGGAACACATGTTTTCGTATAATTTATTATGTCTTCTAGGTTACAAATTTTCCTTGGTCGTATTTCTCAAAATTCCCTACATCCAAACTTCATGTATTGCGCTAATCTCATCTCTTTTCAATTCCTTAGCATATTTTCTCACACCAAGTAACTCAACCTTCTCAACACCTAACATTGGGCCATTTATCACTCATTTGGAGATTATCCCACATGAGTGGGTTTGATTTTTTATTAATTTTGTGATTTATTTTTCCTTAGATGACTTCAATTAACTCTTGAGTTCCTTTGTGTTGGAAAAATAATTTATCACAAGGGAAAATTAGGGGTTTTCATTAACACTCAAGGGCTAAGTACCTCTACTTAGGAATGGGGCATCCCCATTTATTGAAAACAAGAAATACATACACTACTCTAATGATCATGTGTGGCCTTTCGACTAGGGATCACATATGAATGCTCCATTAAACCCATGTTCCAAAAGGAGGTGGAGGAAAGGTGAGTGTATGGAGAGAGGGGAGAAAGTGAGAAGGGGGTTTTACTCAATAAATAACAAGCTGACGTTTATTGACATAAAACCAAAATATTTCCAAGTTAACAATGAGAAGACACCGTGTCAAGGAAAGAGGAACAAAACAAAAGTAAATCCAAGTTTATTTACATAATATTGCACAAGTAACCATGCTCATGGAGTAAATTTGAGATGGAGAGGAAAACATAAGACAAGGAGATAAAGAATTGTAGTTTCTTACTTGTAGTAAGACAATGGGAGCTATCAACCAATAAAAACTAACCCTTTGGAATGGAGAAGCCATTCCAATTTATAGTTTTACAATCCATCTCTTCATCTACCCCCATATGACCTTTCATAGTTCCACCACTTGTGAAATTTCACATTCCTCTAGGAAAGAAAAATAATCCCCTTTCTTATTAATGAAAAGGGGAATTTTACAATGAAAAATTACAATGGTCACTTAAGTGAATAGAACAAAGAGCCATAAAGTACAATTTACAATGGAGAATTAGAAAGTAGAGAGAGAGAAAGGAGAGAAAGATGAGATGAAAAATGATGAAGAAGTATTGAGTTACTTTGTAGAGATACACTCCAGTGAACTCCTTGATCCTTTGACCACTTCCTAAACTTGATGAAGCCTCCTAGTGCATTAGTCTTTCACAAACCTCCTCTTTGGGGACTCCTCTGAATGATCAACTTTTGTAGCCCGATCAGGTACCCTAAGAGAAGGAGTGAGAAGCCCATGATCAGTAGACCACTAAAACTAAGAGAAAAATTATTCCACTTGAACCAACCTTTCAATCTCTAAAACATTTCCATGTCTCTATAATATTTCTTACATTTGATGTACCTGGTGTGCACAATGAGACAACTTGCTCACACAGGGTGATCTTGGTGATCCTTACACCTAAATGACCATGGTGACCTGTGAGACACAATGAAGTACAAGAAAAAATCCTTTATCTGAGATGGGTGAAGGAGATAAATGAATGAAGAATTATTCCAACTTTTGATCAATCCATATCTGATGAGATGGGAATCAATCTAAGACCAATTTTAGGGAACCAAGAGGGATTCCCTTATGTCTGAGCCACAATTCAATTATCAATCCTTTGAGTATGAATTTTCCATATCCATTCATCCGTGAGAGATGATCACTAAATTTTTGTTAAGTGGGGATTTTTAAACATTGAGAAAGACCATTCGAGAATGAGGATTTCTAGAATTGACTTTCATTCACCAAAGATGTTTTTGGAAACTATTTCAAACTTATCACAAGCTGAAATAACTTTGTTCAGAAACAAGAGAGATTTTCTCTACATCCTTAAGTATAATCTTCATTTATAGTTCCATGAGGTTCAATCCACACCCATGCTTTGAATTTCCCAAATTCATTGCAAGACTTACATCATTTTCCTACATCCGAAAATGTGGGAATTGGCTTTTAGTTATGAGTTTCTTATTTTAGCATGACTAGGATTTCCCTTGATGTTCAAAGGGAAATGAACTCTGTGACCAATGAAGCTCATTTGAAACACTTACTATTTATAGGTAGTGAGGCTTAGGAAGGCTTACTATTTTTAGAACTGGGTCTTCCCGATGTTGGAATGGAACAAAAGTGGTCTCAATTTTTTGTTATTTCGCAAGGGGGTTTTGCTCCAATTTTTGGAGGATTTCAATCAAAAGGTTTCCATAGATATGAGAAAACATTTTTTTTGGGAAAATAATTTCAAATGGCCATGTAGAAAATGAATAGAGCATCAATTACCATTCATGCAAATTAGATTCATTTAAAGGAATTTTTTGCAAGGAAGCTACAATGTTAAAATATCATGGCAAAACACATGGGGTTTGGGAGATATGAGAAAAAAGGTTTTTGAGCATGGAGGATGTCTGAAGAAATTTGGTAGCATAATAACACTACAACAGGAATGGGGGGAGATAAAATTCACAATGAAATGCAAAAAAATGGCTAAGTATGAAGTTATACCTCTTTCAAATTTGTTTTCCCTCTCACTAGCTCCATTTAACTCTCCTTAAACTCAAACTAGCTAACCTAGGTTAGGTGGAGTTGGAGGTGTGGTTGCACCCTAAAAAATAGGGGTAAAAGGCACAAAGGGACATAAAAATCTCCAAAAATAAACCATGGGTGAGGCTCTCATGAGGAGGGGGTCAGATTTTGTGAAAATGGTGAGTTGATAACACTTTTCTAACACCCCAAGTCATCATTTTGAGTGATGAAAAGTATTTCCTCCATAGGGGATGCACATTTTTGTGTCCCCCATGTCCCCTTAGCTATTGGGAAAAATTGGTAAAAGGGACATCAAGCCTCCAAAAGGATTCCATGGGTCTAGATGTCATGAAAAAGTGGTCAAACATCAAGTTAGGTGAGTTTATAACATCTTCTAACCACTTAAGTTGTCACTTTAAGTGACACAACCAAATCCTCCATGGGGGAGTGAATTTTTGTCCCCCATGTCCCCTTACACCAAGGTAAAAATGGAAAGGGACATCCATGCTCCAAAACTATGCTCAAAGTTGATTGGTTGTGCTGATGTCATCAAACTCAACATGAAAATAGACTAAGGAGTGGATTTTCAGGGTCCGGAGAAAGACATGGAGTTTAGAGGGCCAAACTTAAATGATTTTGACTCTAAAGGACCCATTGAGTCCATTACCAACATTTTAAGATTCCTTATTCATACTTTAAATTTTCCATTTATGTCCACTTTCCACTTTTTCCTACGTGTGTGTCTAGTAAGCAGAGTTGCCACCAGAGTCTATAATGAGTATGAAAAAATCCAACACATGTACATGAGGAAGGGTCCAATGTACTCCAATTTTTACCTTTTTTAGGATCCTAACTCTTCTCAAGGTGTCAAAACCTTTTGAGAAAGTTCCACCTTGTAAAAATACTCTTATGTTACACTGATGGATAAGTTTCCACATTTTTATACTTCCCATAATTCTATATTGATTATTACACCATGAAGTAGGATCTATAATCTTTCCAATTCTATGATATGGCTTCCCAAGACCTCTCAAGGCTTTTGAAACCTTTTGAACAAGGTGACTAGCTCCTTTGAAACATGTTTTTCCCAGTACATTTCCCAAAAAGACCCATTTTTATTGAAAGTTTCCCGACCTCTCATGGCTCCAAAAACTTCCTAAACCTTCCTTGGATCATCTCAATACTATCCCATAACAACATATATATTGGTTTTTCCCTTGCAGTTAGATTCTGGAGGATGTCCTCTTGTGACAAGAAGACCAAAAAATATCCCTTTTGAAGCCTCTGGGAGCATTGTTCTTTCTTAGATCTTCAATACCCTCATGAATCAAGTCTAGGTACACTTATATACGCATATGAAACACACTTGAAAATAATGTTAGCATGTTCCTCTTCCAAAATGAGGATGACACAATTGAAATGCTAGCTGGAGGAAAGGTTTACATTGACAAGGAAAGGGGATTTCAAGTGTGGGTTTGGTTGTCATGACCAAAATTTTAAAATTTTCATGCTATACATTTAGCATGAAAATAGTTGGATCTTACTTGGGAATTATTTTAGATTGAAAAAATGAAATGAAGCAAGCATGAACCTCAATTATCTCATGGGGGAGCATACCAATGCCTTATCTATTGGGAAAATAGAGTCACATAGCACATAAGCAAGAACAACCAAAATAACACATGATAAAAAGGGAAACACACAAAGAAAGGGAAACACACCACACAAAAGGAAAAACATAAACTGAAAGGGAAACACAACCTAAATCACCTATGGTACATGTGGGGGATAACCTATTTCACTGTATTAATTTTTCTTCTTTGGATGTTACCCATGTATGTGTAACACCAAATGAATTTGTTCTACGAACCCATTGATTGGTTCAATGAAGTATGACCCCTTTCTCAAATTATTGAGAAATATAATGTTGCAGGAGGTCTCCAGGTACCTAAAAATAATAATATTACATGTATCCTCTTGATAAATTCAGCATGACTCCTCTTGTAACGAAGATCAATATGAATAGCTCACTTTTCTCACTTCCTTGAAATTCCATTTCAGGTTGTTAATCCATTGTTACATTCACTCGTGTTTGTGATTTCAAATTATTCCATTTTAACATTACCACAAGAAATTATTCACGATCATACCATGCTCACCATGTTCACAACTAGCCTTGTGTTCTCTGACAAGAAATTTCTCCTTACATGTCATGTTCCTCATGACCATTATTTTTGTAGAATGTTCTTGGTAGATATTTTGAAATTTTCAACATCATCATATACCTCTTGTTGATTTATGTTCAACAACTTCTCCATATGTTTATCTTTCCCACACACTGACTCATTATTGACCTCAATATCACTCTCTACGATGGAGGTACTATCCTCATGAATGAAGACATCCACGGGAGATTCAAGCATTTCCTTTTCATTCCATTCAACATGAATACAATATTCTTCACAAAATGGGAAAGAGAAGGACCCATCTTCACATTCATACTCATCAAAAAATGTTTCAAGAGGGACATTGATCTCTTCCATTTGTTTCTATTTCATTATTGAACATTTGTGCATCAAATGAAGAATCAAAATCAGACTCATACTTATTTTGCATAGTCATAACATAGGTCAAGATTTCAAGACTGGTTTGAGGGTCTTCAGTTCCTTCAGCAACCTTTAAAATATCTTACATAGATTCCTTCTTCAAATATTCCCCATACTCATCCTTCATATTCATTTGAAACACCTTCACATTGGGTCTCAGGGAGATGATTAGAAACCTATTTGAAATCATATGGCCAGAACTCATTTGAAACATCCTCTTTCTCATGATCCACATTTCTTATCATTTAGGGGGTTACCTTCTTGTAATTCAAGGCATACCTGATCTTCATCAATTTTAAAATAGAGAAACAATATCCATTTTGAATGGGGAGGGTAACATCTTTCTAGTTCAGGATCTACCAAATCATCCTCATGTTCCTTTACTGGTTCCATCACCTTCAAGAACTCTTCCATCAAGATAGGAAGTTTAACATTTTCTTTTGAAGTTATGAAATAGTTACAACCTCTTGAAATCTTAATACACAATGTCTTCCCTTGGGTCATTTTCTCTCTAAAAAATATATTTCATCTTTCTTATCAGAAGTAACTTCTTCATGGAACCTTTTAATGGTATGGTGACATATGACCAATCCATATTTATATCTCCACCAATATCTCTGTACAAAAGCTTTAGCTCAATAACATCCCATATACAGCTAGAATGTATTCCACTAGTATTTTGACATTGACCTTCTTATCAAGAAATTCCACAAGTGCTACACTAAGCATTGTTAACTTGACCAATGAGAGGTACTTATTTGATCTCCATGGAATAATAGTGACCAATAATATGGATGAGGGTGAGACCAAGATCATGTGTAAACTTTTACAGGCATGATGTTATCAAGGCACTAGAGTCAACTATACAATTATTTAATTTGTATCCATTGACCAACAAGGAGAGGTAGAAGGGTTCAATTTTTCTAGAAGAGGAAGATGTGGAGGCAAGAAGGTTTTAAGATGCATCATTTCTAAGAGTGGGAAGTGACTCTTTTGTAGTGAGGTTTGTGGGACATGAATTTGAATTACTTCCTTTGATAAACTTGGACAAGTTTATCAAATTACTTGGGATGAGTTCTCAAATACTCAAATTCAAAAATTTGGACCTTGGACTTCTTAACATGTTCAATTATGTCAAAATGAGACTCAGAGGAGGGTGAAGGTGTAGATGTAGTAGTGAGAGAGGTGACTACTTCTTGGAATGGAATTGATATTATTTTTATTCATATCATTACATTTGAATGTAGAAATGGGGGAAGAACTTTGACAAGGAGAGGTAGACTTACCCACATTGGAAGATGTAGAGGTAATTGTATGGATACTTTTTTCTTTATTCTTCATTGATTGCATGGGAGAGGGAAGCAATGATCCTCCTTTTTTATTGTTTTTTATAGAGTCTCCACTTGAGGATATTTGAATTTGTAATAATTATCCCTCTCTTGAGCCTTCAAATGGTGAACACCGCATAAGAATGAATATTCATATCAACAACGGTTTCATCATCTTCATCATCCAAATAAGGGTATATTCACAAAAACCAATGTTTCTAGTAGATTCAATCTCATCAATGGAAAAATTCCCTCATCATTTTCATATTCAATTTGAGCTTCATCATACTCTTCTTCAGGCCTTGCTTCACATGTGGCATTAACATGAGGTTCTTCAAGAGATAATAATCTTTCTCCTCCACCTATTTTATTTTCTATTCTGATTTTGATTTTGATTTAGATAACCTCCCCTCAAAAGGTGGCATTGTGCAAGTTTCTTCTTCAATGAAATCACATCATTAGCTAATTTTTGAACAAGAGAATCATTGGCACCTTCTTTGGAGGTTTGACCCTTTTTCTTACCATTTGGATTCTTCACTTTCCTAAAAAAATCAGATCATCTTCTACTTTGATGGCATATTCTTGGGAATTTTCAAGAGTTCAAGGTTGAGCTCTCTCATAGGATAAATCAACCTCAGGAAATTGTGCATTTATGAAGAATCTCTTTTTTATTATCATATGGTGAAGCTTCCACAAGTATTATTTTCAACAATCTATTGAATCGGGCCACAAAATATCTCATGAGTTCATTTGATTCTTTCTTCATTTGGACCAATTGAACAAGAATATCTTGAGAGTCTTCAATGATTTAAATCTCACTTCAAATTTGGTTCTGATATCATTCCAATTTGTGATGGATTGAGAGGAAAGAGGTAGAACCATTCAACTGATTTCTCTTGAAGTGACTCCATGAACAACCTTACTGAAACATCTTCATGTTCAACTCCAATAACTCCACATGCAGTGATGAAAGCTGTAATATGTTCTTCAAGAAGTTGGTTCCATCACCTTTGAATTTGGGAAAATTATTGTGAGATCCCTTTGGAAATTCATAGAGAGGTGGTGTAAGAGAAAAGTGGACCAGTATTCCTTCCCATGGAACATGTGGTTGAGTTTCTTCCATTTCTTCTTCAACTTATTCTTTTTCTTCTCCTTAGGGGAAGAATATCTAGTGGTGGTGCAACTAGAGATTTAAGGAGGAGTCTCAATTGGATTTATTATTGTATCACTCAATGTACCAGATGGATATGATGCCTGAGAGAAGTAATATGGATTGTCTTCAGATCTGATATTATTGTCTTTGAAGAGCTTCAAACTTTAGATAAATAATACCTCTCAATCTATCCAATCTGGTGTATCTCTTTTCAGCCATATTTGTGAGAAAACCTACAACAAGAATGTGAAAGGACCAACAATATCTACTCCATGGTGGGCACCAAAAATTGTTGGCAAAATAATTTTTCGCGATGGAAATTTAGGTTTTTTCACCAACACTCTGGGACTAGGTCCCTTTTCTTACGAATAGGAAAACTCTATTTGATGAAAAAAGGAAATATATACACAAATCTAACCATCGTGGGTGGCCTTTCGACCAGGGATCACACAAAAATACTCCACTAAACCAATGAGACAAGAAGGAGATGAACATGTGTGACCAACTTCAACTCAATCTAAACACTTACTATTTTTAGGAAGTGAGGCTTAGGAAGGCTTACTATTTTTATAAATGTGTCTTCATGATGTCAAAAAGGAATTAAAGTGGTCTCAAAAGTTGTGTTATTTCACAAGGAGGTGTTGCTCCAATTTTTGGAGGATTTCTATCTCCAAGTTTCCGTTCATCTGATAAAACATATTTTTTGGATGAATATCTCAAATTTCTATATAACATGATATATAACATCAATTTAGGAATGTAAACACTCTTCTTAAATTCATTTTCAAGGAAGGTACAATCAAAATCTCATGAAAAACGGACATGGGGTTTGGAAGATATAAGCAAAAAGGGTTTTTGAGCATGGAGGATGTATGAAGAAATTTTTTTAGTAGAAAAAAACTACAACAACAATTGGGGGAGAGAAAATAACAATGAAATGCAAAAAAATGGGTAAGTATGAACTTATACCTCTTTGAAATTTGTTTTCCCTCTCACTAGCTCAATTTAACTCACCTTAAAATAAAACTAGATAACCCAAGTATGGTGGAGGTTAGAGGTGTGGTTACACCCTAAAAATAGGGTAAAAAGGCACAAAAGGATATCAACCTCTCCAAAATGCACCATGGGTGAGGCTCTCATGAGGAGGGGGTCAGATTTTGTGAAAATAACAAGTTGATAACACTTTTCTAACACCCCAAGTCATAATTTTGAGTGACAAAAAATTGCCTCCATATGAGGAGAACATTTTTGTGTCCCTCATGTCCCCTTAGCTATTGGGAAAAAGGGAAAAATCAACATCAAGCCTAAAAAATACCATCATGGTTCTAGTTGTCATGAAAAAATGGTAAAACATCAAGTTAGGCGAGTTTATAACATCCTCTAAACACTTAAGTTGTCACTTTAAGTGATGCAACCAATTCCTCCATAGGGGAAGAATTTTTTTTTTCCCCCCATATCCCCTTTAACCAAGGTACAAAGATAAAAGGGACATCCATGCTCTAAAACTTTGCTCAAAGCTGATTGGATATGATGATGTCATCAATCTCAACGTGAAAATAGACTAAGGAGTGGTTTTTCATGTCCAAGAGAAAGACAAGGAGTTTGGAGGAACAAACTTATATTCTTTTGATTCCAAAAGGCCTACTGAGTCCATCATCACAATTTTGAAGGACTTATCCAGCTTTAAATTCTCCTCTTTAGTCCACTTTCCACTTTTTCCTACATGTGTACGCTAGTAAGTGGAGTTATCACTAGAGTCCATAATGAGTATGAAGAAAATCCAACACATGTACCATGAGGAGGGTCAAATTTAATCAATTTTGACCTTTTTTTAGGCTCATAACTCTTCCAAAGCTGTCTGGAAACTGTTGAGAAAGTTACACCTTATAAAAAGACTCTTGTGTTGCACTGATGGATAGGTTTCCGCATTTTCATACTCCTATAATTCTATCTTGATTATTGCACCATGAGTTAGGATATGTAATTTTTCCAATTTTTATGATCTAGCTTCCCAAGACCTCCCAAGGGTTTTTAAACCTTTCGAACAAGGTGACTAGCTTCTTTGAAACATGCTTTTCACATTACCTTACCCAAAAAGACCCAATTTTTCTTAAAAGTTTCCCGACCTCTCAGTTTCCCAAGATCTCATGGCTCCACAAAAACTTATTAAATTTCCTTGGGTCATCTAAATACTCTCCCATAAAACCTCCAGATGGGTTGTTCCCTTATAGTTAGCTTCCAGAGGATGTCCTCCTGTGAGAAGAAGACCAAAAATAGCCCTTTTGAAGCCTTTGAGAGCACTGTTCTTTCTTATATCTTAGTACCCTCATGAATCAAGATAGGTACACTTATTTGCACATGAAACACACTTGAAAATCATGTTAGTGTGTTCCTCTTAGCCAAAATGAGGATTAAATAGTTGAAATGTTATCCTGAGGAAATGTTTACATTGACTAGTAAAGGGGATTTCAAGTGTGGATTTGGTTGTTATGACCAAAATTTTAAATTTTATATGCTAGAAATTTAGCATGACAACACTTTGTAAATTTTAGAGATAAAAAATGCCAGTTAAGTGGATCCTACTCTCCAATCAACATTTAAATGTTTTTATATAAAAAGGGGACCACTTTGACCTCCCCACTGAATGTAGGATTAATCTCAAAATACAAAGGTAACCACTATTTAATATTTAATAAATGGAAACTCAAAAACCCAAAGGAAAAGAGATATCCCAAGGATTCTTCTGAACTACAAAGTCAAAATAAAGTCTTACAAAACATCTTAGGTCAATTGTGCACAATTTGTAAAGCTGAAAATGTACTACAAAAGTCTTCATTTCCATGGAAAGAATAAAAATGTCCCCAAAGCTTACTATGAAGGCACCATCCCATGCATAACTACCAAAATGGATAATAAGAACAACAAATAATTTATGAAACAAATTAATGGGCTAAAAATTTGATCAAAATGAAGTAGTGAGTTTATTTTTGAAAAACTAGTAACATTCAATTTATCTTTTTTTATTTATGTTTACCTACCATTGTATTTATGTCTCCTATGTATTGTTGTCTTTTGAATATGCTTCTCCTATATAATTCAACATTGTGATTTTTCATATCTATACTAAGATTCACCCAAAAATGTTTCCACCTCCTCACTTATTATCTCCACCTCTCTCCATTTTTGACATTCCACACATTTCTAGGTGTGAATTAGTTCTTTGATACACCCTCAGGTTGTTCCATCCCTACATCATCTTGTAATTTTGCCTCACTCATCTTACACACTCTTCCTAGGTTTCACTTGTGCCTTCCTCCATATTTTGGCCTAGTATATGGGCCATTCACTATGGAAAATACCATGTGATATAAATTTTCCAGATTTCCTAACTAGTGACTACTTCAAAAGGTCATCCACTTTTATACCTCGTCCCTATCATATTTTCCCACATTCTACACATCAACCCCTTATCCCACCTCAATCACATTTCCTCTTCATTTCATGTCACTCCCATGAACTTGGGGGTCATGAGTGAACCTTCATGATGACCCATTATCCATACCCTCCACTCCTATTAACACCAAGACTTGACGCTTCCACTTAGTACTCAACCATTGGCTAGTCGAAGTAACAACCTGATAAGGCCCTTGCTTTGTTCCCGATGCACCACTTAGTGCCCATTCTCCATACCAAAATCACCCTATCAAGTTATACTAAATCACTAGCCTTTTATCAATAGTCATCCACCATTCATAAGGAGGTTGCACCTATGATTCTAATAAGCCACACCCAAAATCTTGTTTGTATCCCATACCACTTTCACTTGTTATCTACATATCCATCTCACCTAATTGGGTTACCTCCATGACCCACCCACATATTTTATTTCTAGGTTTAGTCACTCCTACTACTAGGTAGAATAATTAAAATCCCAATGCCTACATTACTCTTTCATTACTCTCTCATAGCTATGTATTTAACCTTTGTTAATTCCATGTCTAACACTTATGTCGGCTCTCGCTTTCTTTGTTGATCATGCTCATAATAAAATCTTGGGTTCATCCACTAAATACAAGCCATTATAGGTACCTCTTGTCTTCCCAACACCATCTGTACCTCTCTTCACTTCCCTAGGATCCATATCTTTATCCACCATCCTTCCCTTACATCTCATCCTTTAAATGCCGACAAAACCCTAAAAACATGCTCGCAATTGGGAAACTCATTGTAACAGCCTTTACCATGTACTTCATAGGATTGATTCCACCAACACCCGCTATTTTCTCCCTCACACGAATCTCTTTCCTCTTCATGGATATCCAAGCTCCTTTTTGGTGTTATATATACTTACCGACCTCATCGCCAACACTCTTTATCACAAGCTTGTCACCATTCCTTGTTTTCACCCATTTTCTCAAATAACAATGTGGTCGCTAGCATAACTCACTATTTTCTAGCATGACTACCACATTAATTCATCTATTTTCTCTAATAATTTTATTGCTCCTCAAACTCTACACAAACTTGTCATCTCCCACTCGCATCTCCTACTTTGTGCTCTAGCTCCATTCATAATCCTACCAATTTTATACAAGCACCTAAAACCAAGAACTAGGAATTTACATGCCTAACTAGCTCCAACTCGTGGTAATTATTCTATTCATTATTGTGACTTGTGAAACCTTTGTGATCAACCAAGCATTTCTATCATGAATCCTTACACCAACCAAAATCCTATCATCTCGCCTACTTACCATTTATACACTTGGTCACGGGTCATACTTATAACTCATTTAGTCACAGTCATAACCATGTTGTTCCCAACCTCTCATCCACCAATTTAAAATTGTTATCATTATTAAACAATCTAATCATGATCCATCCAAATACATTACCACACTTTTTATTCACAAGTTGGATCACACCCACCACCCAATTGTGATCCCCACAAACTCCTTGACACACCCTCCTTCATAATACCTCTTTCATTAATATCGACAAGTTGTGTGACATAATCTATTTAGGATTTTATCTATAACAACTTACCCACACCAAGTGGGTACCCGCCATCCTCAGAAAAATCCTTAGTCAAGACTAGTACTTAACCATTAAAAATGTGCTATAATTGTGCCTTTAGCATCCCTCCCTAGTGAATTGTCTGTAGTCACCCCCGAGACTTCCCTTTCTAATATTTCCCACTCAAAACACACTTCCATGCACCTATGATGACCATTATAATGCAATATCTATAGTGACCAGACTTTGATTTTAAGTTCCCATAGTATCCATCCTTTTTCCACTCCATCACCTTAAGCTCACCCATCCTAAACTCTCTCTTCCAAACCCTTCAAATCATTTTCATTTTTCATTTTTTCACTCACACCACTCCTATTTATATTGTTGTGATTTTTCATTGAGATCATACAACTCACATGCTTCAAAGCCCACTTACTTACTTCAGCTCTCACTTACACACTATGGGTCTTATTTGCATGCTCCACCTCTTACTTGCATGCTCTACCTCCCAACTACATGGTTTTCCTCCCATTTACACACTTTGTGTCCCACTTGTATGATCCACCTCCCACTGTTACTATTTATTTCCCACTTGTGTACTCTTCCTCCCACTTACGTTCTTCTCCTCCTACTTACGTTCTCCACCTCTCACTTGCATGTTATCCCACTTGTATTTTCTCCCTCCCACTTACATGATCCACTTCCCACTTATGCTCTCTAGATCCTACTTTCACACACTAGAGCCAAATTTCATGTTTCACACACCTACACACTTTGATATGCCCCACATGATCCACTCCCCTATGTACTGTCTGTATACCCATTTCTTACTATTCACTCCTCATGTTTTCCACTCACCCTCATGTCTAGCCCCACCTTAACATTTTCTGCCAACACATTCTTTATCACATAACCAAACTAGATACCAAACAATTGGGGTGTCACGTGCCTACCTCCCACCAAATCTGCAATGAGTCTATTCATTATATAGTTTTATGTTACCGATATCACCTTCATTTCAAACTTCCCTATTTTCATAAATTCACTGGAACATATGACCTCCAAAACTACTTTTTCCTCATCCCATATGTATTTCTCCTATTCCAATATGGTGACACCCCCATCTTATCCACCTTCACAATTTCACTCATTGGACAAGCCTTATACAAGTACTTTCATCTACCACAATATATTATTCATTCTTTCACAAAACTTTTCGATGTTTTCTTCACTCACTTCTCCATTCACGTTGCTTCCACAACCACCTTGGTTGACCTTTACACACTTCAATAAAATTTTGATGAATCCATTATTAATTTTGTTACATGTTATAACACCATCATCTATAACCTCTCATTTTAAATTTGGGAAACATTATTGGTGATCGTAAGTATACTTTTGGATCTTTTTATCATTTTAGTCTAAGTCATGTTATTTTACATTGGAATAAGCAATCTCTTGTTTTAATATCATTAATAGAGGTAAAAATTTGAGTTGTTATTCTAGTTGGTCACAAGGTTCTATAAATTTGGTAGTCATTGAAAGAGCTTAGTTTTCCATAGACCCAACTTGCTTCTCTTTGATGTAATAACAAGGGTAACCCATTAGAGCATAAATGTACCAAACAAATTGAGATCCACATATACTTCATTTGATAGCTCATCTATAATAGTTTCGTTAGCTTGTATTTTGTGCCTTCATAAGAGAAATTTGTTGACATATTCACTAAACCTTTAACATCACCTCATAATCTTATGTCATGATTGATGCTTGGGGTGAAGGAATTTATACTTGGGGATTCATCATGATTCCTTCCTCCCTTCATTGTTCAAATTTTACATGGGTACCTTATTAGGCCTTAGTATTTCTGAGGATTTTTTTCCTCTTTTGTCTTTTATATAGACCTCTGTAAGTTTCAATTTTTTTTTTTTGTGGGGGGGGGGGGGGGGGGAATGTTGATGCAACATACCATATGCACCTAATTGTTAAGATAACTCTATTAGTAAGTTTTTGTAGCTAGTATATTGCATATAGGATTATAGCAAATAAAGCTATGCATATAATTAATTGTATTTATTAGGGTCCAAAATTTAGTGGAGGTTCTTCCTTTTTATGATTCCAATATGAAAAGGGAAGAAAAATCTTGTTGTAGATATCTATACCATCATATATTTAGAATGTATATTAATTTTGGAAAATGCATTTTACAATTCATTCTCAAGGCAATTTTTTTATCTTTTTGTAAATTAATTTTTCATCTTGGTTTGAGCCATACTATGAGATTTATAATAATGTGGGCATATACCATTTTTGAATCCTGTGTAGAATCTAATACAAAGAATCCATGAAATAGATACATAGACAATAATTGAAATCAACAACTCTATATTATATTTTCATTAATTCACTATTTCAATGCACTCCATTATATAGGAGATGTAAAATAACAATCCTTACAACAACATTTGTCTTCATATACAACCATACACCCATATGGTTTCAACCTCTCACCAATATAATAATAAAACAATACTAATTGTTTTATTATTCTAACTTACTAACTTACCACATACTAACCACATTTTATATTTACATAGTAAATGTACTTTCACTAATTTATCATAATAATAATTACACATGTAATTATTATTCACCCATACAAATGGAGCACTAATATATATTTCCTAACATTCCCCCCCTTAGTGCGAACATGGGAAAACCTTCTTTGTACTGCAACGTGCCGCTACGTAGCATGCTCATGATCTGGATGGTTTCAAGGACAATACCAACAGCCTCTGGATGGTTTTCCAAGTGGTTAACCAACAACCACACAACAGATGGTTTTTGAGGACAGTACCAACAACCTCTGGATAGTTTTTCTGGATAACTAACAACCACAATATCATGATGATGCAGTAGTATCAACAACTCTCATCACTATCTCACTGCAGGGAATAACATAGGAAATTCTACTGAAATATGTTGCTCGTACATACATAGAAAAAGATGACATAATGGAAATGGAACATTGGATCATGTTCCCCCCCTCAATGTGAAATTTCCACTTATTGAAAACAGGATCACTGCAAACTGAGGCACACCACACTGGAAGCACTAAAATCAAACTGCACACACACACCTGTCACCAAAGCTGATATGCAGCCCCGTCATTGGCAACTGACGAGAGGTCGCTAAATGACCTCCAACCTCCGTTTGCCTCCATCCTCCAGTAAATTCACTTAGTATAGAAATTCTTCATAATTATAGTCAATTTCATTTGTTATTTGTTCATCTCTAGTTTCCCATTCTACAATTTTGCTTACATCTGTAGGTGCTTTTTCATTTCCATCTACTATCCTCCATAGATTTTTATTCATTAACTGCATCTAAATTTTTACTCTCCATGTATGGAATTTCAACCCATTAAATTTATCTAATGGTGTATCCATTTTGCTGAATCTAAATATCCAAAAAAATAAATTGAATGCAGATTTGAATTACCTCTGATTCTCTGATTTCTTCAAAAAAACAGCAGTGATCAATGTGCTGTATAGTAAATTGCACGTTTCTCCCAAATTGTAAATTGGGTTTTGCTGAAATTTCTACTGTAGCTTCCTGTATAACAGATCATTCTGCACACAAAATTTTGGAGAAACCCAGATCGCGAAACTAAAGTTACGAGATCATCTTCGAGACAGATTTAACCTGCTCTGGTACCAAATGTAGAAATTAATCTGATCTAATACAAAGAATCCATGAAATAGATACACAGACAATAATTGAAATCAACAACTCTATATTATATTTTCATTAATTCACTATTTCAATACACTCCATTATATAGGAGATGTAAAATAACAATCCTTACAACAACATTTGTCTTCATATACAACCATACACCCATATGGTTTCAACCTCTCACCAATATAATAATAAAACAATACTAATTGTTTTATTATTCTAACTTACTAACTTATCACATACTAACCACATTTTACATTTACTATTTACATTTACATAGTAAATGTACTTTCATTAATTTATCATAATAATAATTACACATGTAATTATTATTCACCCATACAAATGGAGCACTAATATATATTTCCTAACATCCTAATGAAGGGATGTTTAACCATGCAACCTTTATAAGAACACACTTGCATATTGGAAATAAAGAAATAATAATTTTTTCATTCATCAACAAAATATATTACACACA
Source organism: Taxus chinensis (assembly GCA_019776745.2). NCBI lineage: Eukaryota > Viridiplantae > Streptophyta > Pinopsida > Cupressales > Taxaceae > Taxus > Taxus chinensis. The sequence continues at coordinate 916,264,818 of CM034146.1, read as the reverse complement.
ACCTCACACACTTCGTCAAATCTAACATATAATGACCACACTCACACACAATGATCACAATCTTGGAAGAAAACTCACATCTTAGTGTTACCCTAAATGATTCAACTCCATAATCTCACCCAATAACGGTGCACAAATATTTACTTGTAACACTCTCACAAGTTGTACTCTAGATTATTTCCTCCCAAGATTTATGAATGCCTTCTAAAAATGTAGTATATACTCATCATCAAACACTTACAATATTATGATCAAATACATCCTACCAACATAAATATTAAATATGTAACAAATATTAATTAAGGAATAAGTCTCAAATAACCCATAACACAATGCAACTCGATGAAAACACAAGTTGGCCCAAAGGACACAATATTGAAATTAGACGAGTCATTGATGTCTCCTACTTGATTTTACCAACAAGTAATTATGATGTTTTCACTCTCTAAGAACATTATGTGTTATTATTCAAGGATTCTACATATACTATTTATTCAAGTATTTCATGAGATCTAAACATCCTCTTGGTTTGGTAGTTTGATATGTGGTATCAAGATGAGTCTCCTAGCATAATATGAGGCCCTAAAAGTAAACTATATGTTGCCTCACACTTTTAAGGAGTTCTAGTTGTTTGCTAAGCATCCAAATCTTGAACCAACCATATAAGTGTGATGTCATGAATTATAAGCCTTGTACAATCACTAAATGTCATTCTTGAAGTGTATGCATGATGTGAAGGTGTCACAATGCATGTTGAGAATTCCTAACTTTCACAACACCTTCTAGTTATTAAATTATGTTCATTATGTGTGCTCGTGAATAAAGAATTATGCCTAAATATACAAAATTGTATGGATTTAGGAAAATATCACAAAATTTTACAGACCAAATTTTCAATAATACATACAAATACATATAAACACCAAAATATATTCTAACTATTTCTGGTTAATGAAATATTATACACAAACCTAAATGATCACACATAATACACCCCAAGTAAGAAAATGTGTGAAATAGTTTCACACACACATATGATGAGTGGTAAATCCACATTTTCAATCTTCCGATAAGGCCTCAATGTGTCTTCTCGTCAATGGGTCCTCCCTATATTATAATCATTGTTCTTGAATAGGAAAAAATGACCTCTTCCACCAATGCCAATTCTATTCCCTCGTACCCTTTCTTGTCATCTCTTTTGGCCCATGTCTATGTAATGTATCCACTTTCACCTTTATTTCTACACAAAAAATCCAAGTACCATATTCTCATTGAAATATACACTATCTCTCCTCTTGAAAACTCTCTCATGTGTTAATTTATTTGCATCGATGTACATAATTCACTTCTTCTTTACGCAATTGTTATTTGTGATATTTTACACACTCCACTCTCTTTACCCTGTAATATTTACTCTCTTCCACACACAACCAAATGATTTTTTTTTCAAACTCATATCCTTCAACATCTTCGAAATGAAACTTTCTCCATCATTTTACACTCACATTATATTTTCTCTCCCATCATACAAAAACTACCAATCAAAGTACCACAACCCTCCCAAAAAAACATAAAATGCATTAATTGGTAAAATAATATTGCAAATAACTTTTTCCATGAACTGACCACTCTTCATATCCACATCACATTGTTCTCACACAATGTTACCTCTTATTTATACCAAATAAGTTACCCTAAAAGGATATATGTGTACTTTTCATTCTAATCCCAACTTCCTCACCATCTTCATTCATCCCAAATTATCCTTGTTCTTATTATTAACCACCATTGAAAAACATTTATTTTTTGAATTTCATATTCTCTAGAAAATATATCACCTCTCCTACAACTCATTTATTTTTTATGTGACCTTCAATATTCTACTTATTGTGAGTTAACATTATCCTTTCTCAGTTTCCTCTCCATACACACTAGTCTTAATAAACTTTGTGTATGCTTAAAGAACTTATATAATTCCTCTCTCTTTTCTACTACTATGTGCATGAGGGAACATAAATGTGTATTGTGAAAATTGACCACTCAAAAATCATGTACCTGTGAATCTTCTACCTCAACCTCTTAGTATCACATAATCACTTCCTCCCCTAGCTTACTACAATTACAAATTTTGTATGTCATCCTTACTCCCCTGCTCGCATGAAACTAGTTCCTTACCACCAAACATCCTTTTGGACCTCATAACACTTTTTCTATGCTTCATATTCTTCTCCCATATAAAATAATTTTAATACACCTCTTACACACTCCACATTTTCACTAAATGATCTCATCTTGATTACCCACCATAGTCTATAGTGTATTACACTACATTTTCTTAATTTATTTCAGTATGAAAAAATCAAATTATGATCTTGTAAAATTATTCCATGTATTATTTCACACTTAACTAATTTTTCCATAAATTTCACCACATCTTCAATATATTAAATTGGTAATCATCAAGAAAAAAATCCATTTTTAACTTTGTAACCATTCACTCCAAGAAAATGATCTTATAATTACCATTCCTATTGTGATTGAACTAAATTTCCTCACACCAAATTGCCACATGAAATTTCATTTGGCCTACATGATCTTCACCTTGTGCTCATTTTCCACCTCATTAAACTCAATATATTCTTTTGTATCCATAATTCATTCATTTAGCTAATTTGCATTCAATGTCCCTAGAAATGGAATCTCCATTCACACTCCTCTTCTAATCTTTGACATGGCTTTGAGAAGTCTCTATTCATTATCATCCAAATTTTCAAGTCTTTGACCTAATTTTTTCACCTTTCTTTTCTTTTATTTTTTCCTCTTCCGCATTACTTACATCATCCATCGGAATGAATCATTTTTTTCTATCATTATCTACTTTAGTCAATATTATTTCAGCCTTTTGTAATATTTTGGTGATCTTATCAAGCCTTCTCACTACATTGGTGACTCATATGCCTCCTTGACCTACTCTTCTTGGTGGAATTTTGTCTTCTCTCAATTTTGGATATATTATTGCACCTTATTAAAAACTTATGTCATTTACCAATTTCTAACTTATATTTGTTCTCTACTCACATCATAAAGATGAACTTCAAATCTTCTCTCCCTCAGCCCAAAGATATGACTTTATCTAATACCAGTTGATGCAGTCATGGTTAGGGGTGTGAATGAAGGGATGCCTTAGACCGTGGAATATTTACAAACACACACAATATAAATCTAGCAACATAAAATTATGTATTCATCAACAAAATATATTACAAAAACAACCTCACTCACTTTGCCAATTATTGATTACAAATAGCAACACTAAAACATAATACACATAGGCTTAGAAATAACTCACACCCAGTCCTGAGTGATTCATCCATATAGTCCCATCCTATACTAGACCTACACATAGTTATCTAATTACAACACGCTCATGAATTGCATCATAGAATATTTCCTCCCAAATTTTTTGAATTCCTTCTGTTGGCTCTTGAAAACGCACCCCCCATAGGGGAAGGGGGCTCTAAGGTGGAGAGGCCAGGCAATAGGAGGAGACCCACTAGGTTTGTTGTTTTGTAGCCAGGGGTGAGATGTCCCTTTGGTCACCCACCCACCCTTCCCGAAGGGGGTGATGGGGAGGCACCTGGACAAAAGGTGTGGTTGTGATTCCTACTGCTTTTGAATGTGCCCAAGTCAGGGTGAGAGGACCCGAGATTGCAGCCCAAGTTGTGTGGAGTCAGATCAATACTCTAGAAACACCAAGAGGGATAAATTAGGGCCAAGTGTAGCCACTAGATGCAACGCTCACTCGATAGAGTGGTCACGAAGTGCTGCAAACACCCAAGGACCTGAAGTGGGCCACGGAGGGCAGGCAAATGTCCAACTTGAAATCCTATGTCCCGAAAAAGTAATGATAAAATTAATAATAAAGGAATTTGAAACTAATACTAGAAAACATAGTTATGTTGAGTTTATAACGTGTTCTTTAGGCGGGTCATGGTTTTGTTAGAGAGTTATATGAGTTTTAAATAGGGATAAAGGGAACTCCTATATAGTGGAAAAGAAAAGAAAGAGGAGAGGAGCCATGAGGGAGAATAATGATAAACAAGAGAACCAATAGCCTAACCATGGTCTATCCACATCTCAACATGGTTGCAGGTGAAGAAATTAAATGAATCTAGTGAAAAATAAAATTACATGCGGGGAAAGCTCCAGGAAAATCAATCTTTAAACTCCTTACAATTCATCTTAGTACACTTAAGAGAAGATTGCAATATGCGAGATCATGCTCAAATGGTCCAGATCAAGGGACCCCAAAGAAATTACCAATTATACCCCCAAATTCTACTCAGTCCACAGGGAGATTTTTACGGGTCTAATAAAAATGGTTTTCAGGTACCCCCAGAAAACAACGGATGCTTACACCTTTCCTAGACAAGATCTGAGAAAACACAGGATATGTCCAAATTTTGAGTACATTCATGACCCACAAATAATTTTAACGCAAAAATACATCATTCCTACCCATCATCACTTTAAGACAAAGAAAGAAAAGAGAATAACATGATTCCAGACACATTCATCATATTCAACCATTAAACATAGGAAAAGACAAGGGAAACATGTATTAATGCTTTCAAAGTCTGTTAATGACTATATAATATGTAATCATTTTAACACAAATTCATGCTAACTAGTTTGCACAAAGAAAACCTTCATCACGACAAGTTCCCGTTCCATGGTTCACTATACCACTGTGAACTCTCACCAAAATTTTCTTCCCCTAGGGCCTTCCTGCCAATTTCCATCCCCCTTTTGTAGAGAAAATACCTCCCTCCTTTCTAAAATCCTCTTTTCTACATATATATCAAATCCTCTTATCTTATTAGGGTTTCAAAGCATATTCCTCAGATATCCAGACTAACTGTCATTGTTTTTAACTGCCTTGGGCCACCATGAAAACATAAACTATTATTCTCAAATAGCCACCCGTTGTGCCAATTGCCATTGTATCGTGTGTACATCCATAGGCAAATATTTTCCAAGTCATATCACATTAATCATTAAAAAAATTCCACATGTGTAAAATCATGATGTGGCTAGAAAATTTAATGTGATGAGACATTCTCAAATTTTGTGGGTAGTTAATTATTCTCCAGTGAAATGCTCCTCATAAATAATATTATTTTCATTTAAATTTCACATGTACCAAGGAATTGAAAAATTGATATGGCATTAATAATGGAATGATTTTTCTTTACCACATCAATGTCATCGTCATGCCTATTTAAGTGGTCTATCCACTCCTTTCCTTCATCACCTATCCAGTACTAAGTTCTCTGTATATTTTCTAGAACCATATCCTTCCCTGCCCACTAAATTTCCTCAAAATTCCTAGCGAACAAATTCACCTTCACTTAGTGAAAATCCTCAAGGGGAGGAGATGGCCCATATAGGACAATTTTTTTAACATACAGGGCCTAGTGAGGCCCTAATCCACCAAGTTTTTAGTGTTCTAAATGTCAGGAAAATTTCCTTCATTAGCCTATCCTTGTTTTATCCTTTATAAATCACCTGGCCAAAATGTGTCCCTCTTTTCCTATCTTTCAGACCCTACTCTTTCATCTAGTTCACCCAGAGTTTCAGCTAACTCTTGAGGACATGAGGAATCACTGGTCTCATCACTTCCCACGTGTCCATGAAACCCACTGGAACATGATGAGATCCTACTATGCTCCTTCCCTTCTAGAGACAACACTCCAATTTTCTGCTCAACACCCAGGGGACAACGATGAAGGACCATCGTCAAGTGGTCATGCCAGTGGATTGGAGGAGAGCTTGGATGCTTTGGAGTCTACCATGTAAGATGTTCAATTCATGGTTTGGCTATAGATGGTATCTTCTCATAAGGTTCATGCCCTTCCTGGTGTCTCAGCTGGTGGAGTCACGCCCACTTCTAAGGCTCGCCCGACCAAAGGCCGACCCAAAAAAAAAATTTTTACAGAAGTGGACTCACTTTTCCTGAATGGGAAAACATATCTGAGTGGAAGAGGGAGATGGTGGACATCTTTAATTGTTTAGCTGTGTGAAAAGGGGATGTCCAAGGGCTTAGCAGGGGCCATTCAATTTTTGTTTGGTGTTGAGGCTCATGACAACTTCATCATGCATCGAGACCAGCTTCTGAAGGGTGTTCCCTGCATGCCTGATGGGATGGAGACCTAACTTACTGCCACCATGAAAATGAACCCATAATATGTATTTAGTTGTATTATTTTGTTTGAAAAATATTATACATCGAAGGGTTGGGGCCCCATAAATAGATTCCCCATTTTGTTACTGTATACTTTGCCTCGAATTTTCCTTTTGTGCATGTGTAGCTATCATTCATTCAAACATCCTTTTGAATTATTTGTTTTTAATTTTTAATCAATAAGAAAACCTTCAAAGAATATTTTCAATTTCTTTTCATGTTTCAATATATCACGCTTTACTGCACATATCATGGGAAAGAGACAAATTTCATAATTACTCTGCTCATCCATACAAGTTGTGCACCATCAAGCCTTCATTTCTTATCGATTTCATGTGGATAGGCCAAGTCTGGGACAAATATTTTCACAAGTGAAGCGGGCCCCAGAGTGTAACTTATTCAAAATGACCAATCAAACGCATCATCTTGGGAACTGGGGGAAAGGTTGCCCCCTAAACCACCTCCAGAGATATCAAGCATCCGGGCTCCGGGTAAAAATACATTTATTACCCTTGTATTCTTACCAAGCATACTCGAGATCCCAGTTTCACATCACCCAATTAGCTTACAAAAATTATCCCCATACTGACCTATCTTTTTCAAACAAATTTACTTAATAATCCAAAAATGGCCAAACACAGAGAAAACTTATTTGGGTACAAACACCTTCTACAAAAGTATCAATGTCTTTATATAGGTACGTAATTAACTACATGCATTATTAGGCTCAATTACATTTTATCCATATATATATTTTAATAATAAATTATCAATAAGGCCCAAAAACCATAACATAGAATAACTCAATGTAAACACAATTGTTCCCAAGAAAACACAATATTGGTATTAAGTGAGCCATCATCATCTTCTAGTTGCAAATTTTATGTCAAGAACAAATGATGTTGCCATTTGTGTTTTCTATGAAAATTGTGCACTATTTGAAGAATAATTCTATGCACATTGTGCCTTCAAGCATTTGATATGCAATAGTCTAAATTTCCTCATGATTTTTCAATTAGATACAAGGTATCAAGATGAGTCTCCCCTGATAACACAAGCACTTGAAAGTAAACTATGTGTTAAAACACATGATTTGAAATAATTTTGGTTTTGTGCTAAGCCTTCATATCTTGTGGCAAAGATATAAGTGTGCTTCCATAATTTTTAAGCCTCACCCCATCTCTGAAGATCATTCTCGAAGTGTATGAATGACAAAAAGGTATTGCAATGCATGTTGAGAATTTATTACTTGTACTAGACATTCTAGCTATAAAATTACCAATTTTCCTAAACATCATATACTACTAACTTACACCAACTTATGAAAATTCATTTGGATTTAGAACAATACCATAGACATTTCTAGAGAAATTTGTGATCTATAAGCATATGGGTTAACATTTAGTCTTGCATCAACAAAATATGATATAATTATAAAATAAGATAAGTCGAATAACATACCATTATGTGTAAGATTTGTATTTCTATTTTGCACAAGTCTTATTAGAACCTAGTATTTTTGAGTATTTTTTTGTAGTGTGCAAGAACATGTGTGATATTTTTTGTGTACATATGTGTGTGTGGCATCATTAATTTAGTTTATAAATATTTGAGGTATTGTACTAATTATAGATAGTTCTCCATAAGTTGGCATAAGCTTGTATCTTATGGTGCAAATAAAATAAGGTGGTTTCATGGTTGAATAATATTACGCAAGAATAATGATGTTCATGATGCATCATGAGACCTCCAAGTGTGCATAAAAATGTCCTTGGATGAGACAAATATTGCAATCTAATGCGGGACCATCAAGAAGATTATACATATCAAGTTTTGGGTTCTCATGTTAATTTTGGTTGTGAGTAGTTGAGGAACTAATTTCTAACATTTTTGTATATAACCCAACTTATTTGGGTCGCTCTATGGATGTAATAAAGACAATTTGGAGTTTCCATCTAAAATTGACATTGCAAATATTCAAATTATTAGTTTGTTGTTAGGAGGTTTAGAGTCCTAGGTGTGAAGTCTTATAATGATGAAAAGGTTATAAATGGTTACATGACATGTAAATGAGTAAGTCTTACTTAACCAAATGGAGTAACCATATGCTGGTAAACTTTACCATGTTTGGAGTGTAATTTAAATGTAACTTCCTCCTTTAAATTATGGATAAATAAATTTTATTCGTATATGAGAAGAGAGATGAGTCAATTTAGATAGTTAGAAAGTTAGTTATTAGGGGAAGAGAAGAGAGGAAAATAGCCTTACGTGCTTAGGAATATTGAAGAAATAATCAAATTTATGTTAGTCTGCAAGAATTCTAGAAGACACACCTTGTAAATATGAAGAGAATGTGTATATCATATGAATAAATGAAATGGAATCAAGTTTATTTGAGTATTTGATGGTGATTACAGGTTTGGGAGAAGGGTAAAGAATTATTATCAATACAAATGAATGATGATTAAGCCCTAGAATGGGGGGAATAATATACTATGGTAGAAATTTATAAGTAAGAACATGTTTTTGTTGTTTATTGTGTGATGAATGTTTGGATATGGTTAATAGGATTCCATTATGTATGGGTAAAGGAAAACAAGTGCATTTCCTGCTTATAAATATTGCATGACTATCCTTATAGAAAGAAATTTTCAAAACCCTAGTACTTAGAAAAACTCGGTCCTTACAAGACTGTAGATGGTCCTTTTGAAGAAGTTTCAAGAAAATTTCATAAGAAAGATACCTAGTGTTACTTAGGGGGGGGTTATCTAGGGTCTGCAAAAGAATATTGAGCTTTGAAAAAGGTGTTAGAAACTAAGGAATAAAAAATAACCAAAAAGGAGTGTTTTGGGTTGGTGTAACCCTTACTAGGGTTTGAGAAAATAAAAGGTGGATAAATTACATTTCAACCATACAAAAATCTCCATATTGGAATAGTGGTTATCTCTAAGTGTGTGTTAAATTATTTTGAAGTTTTTAGAAGGTATGATCTTGTGTAGAGGAATTCATTCTTACCACTATGAATGTGAGCACACAAAGACCTAATCAATGGTATAAAAATAGTTTTCTTAGTAACTTATGCATATTTCTTTAAGAACCTTTCTGACTAATTTCACCAATGAGTACATAAGTTTAATGGGTATTTATAAATTGTAGTAGTTCTTAAAGAAACCAAGTTCATGATTTTGTACCTCATAAAAATAGGTTTGTAAGGGCTAGTAGGTTTAGCAGGTAGTTTAGGAGTGAAAAAACACAGTACATGTATAAGGAAGAAGATTGCAAGTGGTAAATAAATGTTACAAGGGGAGAAATATGTCATAATAAGGGTTGGGAGCTTCATATAGATGTCTATAAGGATAAATAGTGAAGTCTCACAGTAATAGTTCTAGTTTTGCATTCAAGGAGTAGGGATTTAAAGGAACTTGAATCAAGTTTTGTAAATACAATGCTTGGTACATAAGATTATGGAAGTCAATTTAGAAGGTAAATTTGAAAATGTTTGAGGAGGAAACACGCCAAATAGCCCAAATAATAGCTATAGAATGAAGAATTGAAAACATAATATAACAAAGGTTCTAGAATCTAGTCTTGAAATTAGGAGTGTTAATGAATTATTAAAGGATTATGATGATACAAGCAATTACAAGGTATTATAGAATATTAGTGAGAATTTAATAAATAATATAAGATATTTGAATACAATAAGAACCATTTTGTATTGATATTCCTAGATTGATTGCCTCATTCCCATTTTTTGCGTGTTTGTCTAGGTGGAGTGTTTGGAGTTAAGTCTTAAGATTGAATAGAATTTTAAACAAATGAAATGAATGGTGATATTGGTGAACACATGGTTAAGGTAATGTTGTTAATTCAATGAGAAGGTTGGCATGTATTTGATAATCAAAACTATCCCATCAAGATACCATTTCTAGATCATATAGTAGCCTAGTTAGTTAACATGTTGTGTTAAGAATTTGTTAAGAAGAAATGAAATGATGAATGGTATATGGAGACCTTGGGATGGTGTGAAATAGAAATAATTCACAATAAGGAAGTTTTAGAGAAATATTTGAAGATCTAAGGTGAAGTATAAGTGCAAGAGGTTGGTATTATGGCCAAGAACAAGTTGTGGTGAGAAATATTAAGTATATGAACTATATATCAGAAGAGAAGGTAGGGAGAGAAAGAACTGGACTATAATCCAATAGTTAAATATGGTGGATAAAAGAGATCATGTAGGGTATGAATTTGAGAATGCATTTAAGAATTCTTGAGAAAATGTTGGGAATCAAGTAAAGCATAAGGCCTAGAGGGTGGGTATAACTCTATAAGGAAGAGCAAGCCTTGTGAATCAATTTGAAGAGATAGTTACCATCAATATATGATGAAATTGTTGAAAACACCAACTAAAGGTGAAGAAGTGATCATTCTTCTTAGCATTTGATTATGAATTTTTTGAATATTTTTGCATGGGTTTGGTTTCTAATTTGGCTCTAACTTGTTTATTGTTAAGTTTTGGTATGGTGTAGAGTGCTTTGCATCATAATCCCTAGTAAAAAACCAAAACAATTACACAATCATCTAGAATTATAAAAAAAAACAGAGAACCCTCCAAATGTGTGTGATATTATAGAAATCATTTCCAAAAAATATTATATTATGAGTGAGGGATCATCGTGATACTATGTACGTATATGAGAAACCATGAAGTCGTTGGAATTTTTTGTGAGGGGTTATTAAAGCAAGGTTCTGTGTATAGCACATAAATTCCTTCATAATGCGAAGGGCATAATTAGTAAGTTAACTACATCAAGATCAGAAGTGAGATCCGATGAAGGTTTACTAACTTTAAAAAATGTATTCATTGGGATGGATTGTATTTGCATCAATTTTAGCTAGGAGATCGTTCATTTTGGATTTATCTTCCATGTAATGTTTGTAATGTATTTAATTTCTTATGGGTACTATGTCTTGGTGAATACATTATAAGTAGTTGATTGTGTTTATATAAACACACCATTGCATTTGTAGAAGGAATTCAGGTCCTAATAGAGGGGAATATAATCTAAGCATGCAGTTTCAAGGAGTATTATGTTTGTGATATGTGTACATGTATGAGGGAAGACTATAAGGATTGCATCATTATGGAAAGATTTTTTTTATGAATATTATAATCCTTTTGGTATTTTTTTTACTTGTGTGTATGTATGTAATATTAAATTATAATAAATCAGTATTTAGTTGAATCAACCTAATTATTGAACAAATACATCATTATTGTTGCTCTATGTGAGTGTATTAATATTTTTTTTTGTAATTATGTTGGCATCTTAGCTAAAGGTGTACTTTCATTATGGCCCATAACCAAAACTACATCAATCTTCCAATGTCATGCACATTTATGTATAGACACAAAACTCTTCTCTTATTGTTTTTGGTTAATGAAAGAGTGTATGTGAAATTGCATATTATTACATCACATATTTAACAATGTGATTCCATATGAAACTATCATATAGTCTAAATGACATATAATATGATTTCATCCTTAAACACCTATTCACTAAGCTTCTAATCTAGTCATGAAAAAAAATCCATCTACAAGAATCAAGCGTAAAGCACCATTACAATATCTCTCTATACAATAAATACCATAGGTCATATTACACATATTTCATATGAATATTATATATTTGAAACACATACATGACCATATTGATAAAACTAAGGATTCATGTTACTTAACACCCTAGATCATTTGTCTAACTATGATAGTGATATACATACTTCTTCTTACCCATGAAATGTGACATTTTCATTTCCTAATCTCAGACATTTACATGAGTATCCCCTTGATGGGATTATAGGTTATCACTCCTAACCTACCTTCATATGAAAACTCATCTGTGTAGTTTATTGTGTATATGTCTTATTACTTGTTTGATAATTTACCCATTTGCCCTTGATCACCTTTTCATGATTTGATTAATCAATATCTTCATTCCTTTGTTTGGACATTGACATATTAATTTTCAAATTGATCACTCTTATAATCCCTTGGATTTTATTTGTTTTATATGATCCATTTTATTTTACCTTTTTGATTTCTTATCCCATTCTAGACATTTAATTATTTCTCTTATAATGACATACATGTACATACTCTCTTCCATATTATGATATAAGTACATACAATATGATTCATTTTTCACTTTGATATAATATACTATTTTCCACCACTCTATGATTGACTATTTCTCCTCTCTTTTTTCATGATCACATGTTTTTTTATCCCTATATATCATACAAAATTTACTTATGGATCTACTCTTTCTCACGAAGGTTGTATGACTACCATGATTCTTATACACACTCCTATGGGGGTATCCTAATTTCTCCTCATCCACTTGAGATTGTATTACATTAACATCTTGTACACATTATGATTTTGCAAATGGTATTGAATGTTATAAACCATTAAATTTATGCTATTTTGAGCCCACTACCCTTTCCCCTTGTTTTCTTACTTTCCTCTTGGATTTTTTGTGATTGGTTTTTTCTTATTACAAAAATATTCAAAAAATAAAAAAACAACTTATGCACTACTTTCTTAAATCATATAAATTAATACTTAGTGCCATTTATCATATTATATGGTGGATTTACATATCCATTTTACCCACATTCTTTTCATGGTATACTTGAGTTACAGAATATACAAATTACATATAGGCACAAACAGGCAAATACTTGACATTGATCATACCCAAAGGCAACCTTTTTTACATTGGGGGCATCTTATGCAAAATTTATATGTTTTATCTTTCTACAGTAGTGCATTGATCATATTGGGACAATTTAATTTTTATACATGACTTACTCTAGCATTTATCTTTAGATTTCTTACATATATGAATATTGTACTTTCTTATACATGATGATGGCATTTTTTTCTTATCATTACTAATATTTCTTGTTCTATTCTTACATTAATTTATACCAATGTATTTCTTTACTAATTTCTCTATGCTCATTCATCTTTATATTACATAATTCAAATAAGTGTTTGTGTGTCAGAGGATCCTCCTGTCACCATGTTGTGTTAGTTGTCATGTTGTGTCTAACGTGTGCACTTCTTGATCATGATATCTTTTATATCATAATCATTGGGATACTTCATGACTTTGTGTTTTTATATATGTAATATCAAAAATAAATTTTAATCTTAGTAAGATAATTACTGTGTAAATATGATCAAAAATCATAACTATAATAAATGCGTAGATTCTAGAAAAATGTACTAATCATGAATAATATTATTCAAACTATAGAAAGCTCAAAAGTGAAATTACTAGTTAGGGTTACAAGATATTGCATGTTTTTATTATTTCTATATGATCATCTAGTGAATATGTTGATAGATTTGGGTCATGCAGGATGTGAGTTTACTCTATGTAAAATTAGATGACCTAAAATTATACAGAGGATGAAATTGGTGGTCTTGAGAAGAAACCTAGGGAAATTCGACATGTCTAAACAATTTTGACTTACATGGATTTATAATAAAATTTAACTATAGTATTGTGATATCATTTTTATGGGTTCCTGACTCTATGCTTAGGTTTTTGTGATCACATCTTCGTAACATATTAAGGATTATTTTTCTTTAAAAAACTAGTGTTATCTTGAAGACATGAAAAAGGGGCTAGAATAATTGGGTTAGAATGATTTCACCCCACCTCCATGGTGCGATGATTGTTACATTTGTACTAATGCTCTGAATAGGGATCAATCCTCACATAGTTCTGCCTCCCATCAAGTTTGTAATAAAAATTGTGTTAGTGAGATCATAATAATGATATTTGATGTAGGATGTAGCATGTAACTATCATAAATGGTAGACATGCAATATGTATTCAGACTTGGTAGCTTGTTGATTTGCTTCAAGAACTGATTTTGTAATAGAACTCCTTATTTTGGAAGCTTTATTGTGATATCCTAAGTAGGAAAAATGTAACATATGAGGACCATCAAATGGATAAAGTAATTGTTCTTTATATTTAACTTGTGTGAAATATTTTCCTACTTAATTTACCCTAATTCAGCTTGGATAATGTTAAAACAATGAACATTACATGAGTGGAGGATGCAAGCTTTGGCCATGGTTAAAACCATTGGCTGATTCGACCTTATAAGGTCATTTTGTCCTAGAAAATTTCAAATTTTGTTTTGAAATTTTGAGAAGGTGGCTATAAGTTTGAAGATGTGTTTTAAATATATTAAATAGATTTTTGATGTGTCAAATATGAGTAACACGTGTGACCTAGTGGCTATGGAGTGATAAATTGTGAGAGGTGTGTACGAATAAGTTTATTAAGTTCACAAACGGGAATAGGATGAAATAAATGCCAAGGATAATTGACAAGTTCCATTAGTCAAAATTTAGGGTATTACATTTTCTCCCGTTGTAATATGGTAATTGAAAATTACTTGATTAAAATAAATGAAACATAAATATAAAACTCCCAAAAGGACAAGGTATATGTGAGATTATAATGTGTGAATTCCCTTATCTTTTGTTCCATACATGTGAACCTGCATACCACACGTAAAAAATGTGTATTATTGTTCAATCAAAGTGCTTATAAAATAGTAAAATAATATAAATTGAAATTAAATCATGAAATGTGTACTCCTATATACCTCGAGTGTAAAATACAAGGGATGAAATGTCACATGGAGGAAAATTCTAGAAATTGAACCTACCATAAACCATTATAGAAATGTATTTTTCTATGAGAGAAAAATAAATCTATTAATCCTTCAATGTGAGCTAGCCTTTGCGCATTTGATCTAACTATGCGGCCATCCTGTGTGTATTTGATACTGCCACATAGTCATCCTATATGTATTTTAGCCTTCCATGTAGCCAACCAATGTACATTTGACCATGTCATGGGGCCAATTTATTTATAATCTTGATATAACACGTAATATGGTGTATGTTTCATCATTTTTCATGTGTGAAATATTTGTAATATATTCAAGGTAATTGTGTGAATTTTATCATACGAAGTCATATTTGATTTAACCCAAAAGTATTTAAGTGTGGGGAAAGGGGGATTAATTCCTTTTATTTAATTCAATTTTAAATTAGGGTTTGAAACATGATGTATATTTATATTTTTGATTGACCATGTAGACTATATAGTAATGTTCAAGATAGATCAATTCGAACATGTGCTAAATATAATAAATCATGAGAGAGTGAGAACACTTAGGCATCTAGATAATTTAGAAGATGATATGGGTGTGATAGAATGATGATCAGACTGGAAATTTCATGTATATGTTTTGTCTTTATTTCTAGGAGTATATTGCAAACAAGGACCAAACTACAAAACTCAAAACAAATTGTTTGGCTCTTCTGTCTAACTGGTGGTTCTATACAAAGATATGGTATACTCTAGAAAAATTATTCCCTTGTGACTGACTATGATATGTTTTTAATAAGATATTGGGTATCACAAATGTGTAAAACCTCTATAATCAACCAAAAATACCTAGAACCATAACCATAGATGAAACCCCTGGAAAATATTATTGTTTAGGTTGAATAACAATCCATACACTACCAACATTGGAAATATTATGAAGAGGCCTCAAACCACACGTAATTTTCCACCTAGAGATGTGATAATTGTATAGATTCAACTATATTTCATGATTATAACACTTAAATATGTATGAAGTTGATTGCTTGCTTAGTGCTTGAATTGGATTTTGATGGTATTTGACTTGGTAATTTTCACTCTAGAACCTAGTTTGAATTACTTTAGATCTAAATATGGGAATCTCCTATTTATTTTTTCTACTTCATGGAAAGTTAGCAGATATTTGAATGTCTTTTGAGTGGTTTGAACTTAAAGAGTACTTGAAAGTTTCAAGTGAGTAAATGAGTGTGTTTGACTTGTTTATATAGGGTTCCACATGTATAATTTTTCATTAAGGATGACACATGAGGAAAGTAATAACCTGTGAAAGATATAAAATTGAGAAAATTACTCATGGAAGGGATATGATAAAGTCATTAGTTTCAAACCAACTCGTTTCCATATTTAGCAATTTGGTCTAGAAGGAGTTTGTAGTGTAGGAATTTGTACACAATAATTGTGACCAATAGATTGCTTTAGAAAAATATAATTTTTTTATGCGAACAACTAAGTAGTGTAATAGACATAATGTATTGCAATAGGAGCATGGATATAACAATTAAGATCTAAATAGGCATGCAAATCATGATTTAGGGATTAAGCCAATATTGATATTATTAAGTTGTGAATTTCCAAATTTATGTGTCTACATTCCCCCCAATCCAAGAAATGAAATTTACTTGAGTAAAGGAAAATAATACCTGAGTGTAAAAACACTCTTTGTCTTTTCTTGATTGTTTTATTGGTTACTTGAGATGTTTGAGGTGGTTGCAAGATCTGAAAAGTAAAAACTTACAACATAGAGTACAATCAATGTATATATAGAAATAATTGAACTTTAACAAAGTATTGAAATTACATTTGAACTCTTTAAAATTGAAAGAAAACAAATATTGAAGGAATACACTTGCTTACCTTACTAAAGGAGAAGTTCCCTTGTTGAATCACTTGGAGAGTGGGATTGGAACTATGTTGGTGAGTGGATTGGGGGTGATTAGTCCCTAGTTTGGATAAGTAGTCAACACCACAGAGGAAATCAAGTTCCTAAACAAACCAAAGTAAGGGTGTCACAAGGTATCTAGTTCCCTTTAAATCCTTCCCGAGAGAGAGAGAGAGAGAGAGAGAGAGAGAGAGAGAGAGAGAGAGAGAGAGAGAGAGAGAGAGAGAGAGAGAGATATAGAGAGAGAGAGAGAGAGAGAACCATAAGGTGTATTCACCCCTTAAATATTCTAAAGAGAGTGAGAAGAAGAGTTTCCTAAGGCATATATTTTTCCCTTAAATATTCTACCCACAGAACCATACTATTATAGATAGATCTAGGTCCCATATGTGTGAACAATTTCAACTTTCTTATTATCATTTGGCTTAGCTTTGTATGAGATTTTTTCTTGGAATTTAGTTTTACTAGGTGATGTTCATGTGATGGTGTGGTCTCATAAGCTGACATGTTGGCTTCCATGAGCTTAGTAGCATATACTTTGACCATTTTACATAGGTCCTTAAAGGATGCATGATTAAGAAACAAAGTATGCTCTTGAAGCTTTAGAATAAGACTAAAATTGAATATTTTTATCAATTTATCCTCATCGATGTGTTTAGGTCCTAAATGAAGTGAAGTATTATATTATAATACATAATTTGTAACCATTTCATGTGTTTTTTTATTAAATTTATTGATTTGTGCAAAATATATGTGTTATCTAATATCGTTTGAGAAATAAAGAAGAAAAATATCAAGTATAGCTTATAAAATCCTTATAAAACCATAAGAGAGTGTATAGAACCAATCAAGTGCATATTATTTGAGGCTATGTGAAAATAATTTTCTAAGTAAGGTATCATCATGTATATATTCCATACAAGAGGCCATGAAAGTGTGAAGGAATTGTTATGGACCGATCTTACCATCATAAAATGATATTTTCTGTAGAGAAAATATAGGTGGCAATAGATGATTGAGAACTTCATGAGCTAATGGGTTATTGAGTAGCCCAATGAATCCCTTGGTGATTTGGGATTTCTTTTGAATTAAGAGATCTATTTGTGTATGCATGTCTTGAATTTATTGGATATAAACATTGGGAATAATATATTGAGCCATATGTGATGTACTAGATTCAACTACATAAGACATGTATTATGTAGGTATAGTATATTGGGGGTTCATGTTTGATGCCCCCATAAGTAGAATATTAGGTTTGGATAATGTCTGATTAATCGCTCAATTAGTAGTAACACCTAAAAGGGAAGGAGATCTAGTAGAAGGTGGATTTTAGGGTTCAAATGAGGTTCTCCTAATTTGATCCTTTTGAACTTTGTTGTTTGTGATTTGTTTGTAATATTGTGAGAATATTATCAAGGTATTGTGGATTATCCTTAAGGGCTTGAGTGAATGTATCAATTTTGATTGTATGTAAATTTTGTTGGATTATAAGTACTTGATTATCATTAGCATCAGATTGGCCACATTCATGGTCATATAAATTCTCAATAACAATTATATTCCTCATTATGTGTGTACAATCACCACAAAAATAAATAATGTATCCCTTAGTTTTGATAGGAGTAAGCTCAATGAGGGAGGACAAAAAACTATTGGGATATGTTTCATCTACTTATGAAGGTGAGGAACTAAGGGCATTTGGATGTGATCTATGTGAGTTCCACTTAATCGAGCACTAATGTGTATTATGGTTGTGGATTTAACTTGATTAAATGGCATAACAAGATAACATTTAATTAGACTCTAAATTGAAGAAGGGTTTTGGAAAAACCTCATAGGATAAATATTTTATGCAAAACCAACAAGGATGGAATAAGATCTAAAACCATAAGGGAAATGATGAAAACAATAGGTTGCATGTAAATTAAATAAGTAGGTTCATCAAAATGTAATATAAAAATAAGGGTTTGATCTAATTAAGATAGTTATTTTGTAAATATAATATATAATCAGAAATGTAATAAATACTTAGATTCTAGAAACATGTAATGATTATAATTTAGACTATTCAAATTATCTAAAGTTGAAAAATGAAAGTATTGGTTATGGTTAGAACATATTACAACGGTTAATTATTTTTATAAGTTGACCTAACAACTTTGATGACATATATGGGTCATACAAGATGTGAACTAATTTTTTGTAAAATTAGATGACCTAACATTGATGTTCTGAAGAAAAATTCTGGGTACATTTGACCTATCTAGATGAATTTATCATGTGTGGATTTGTGCTAAAATCTGATTTTGGTACTACGATCTTCTATGTTCTTGGTTCCTAATTCCATAATTATTTTTTTGGCAGTCACATCTCTATAGAAAATTAGGGATTCTTCTTCAAACCTTAGCTTTCTCTTAAAGACTTGAAAAAATGGTAGTGCAATTGGGTTGGATTGACCTCACCCCACCTCCATGGTGTGTTGAGCATTATATTGTGTCCCAATACTCTAAAGAGGGCTAAATACACACATATTTATCCCTCTTAGTGAATTTGTGCAAATATGAAATAAACAATGTGTTGGATAGATCATAATATGCATCTAACACCTGACAATGATATTTAGTGTAGGATATAGCATGTGATAATGACCTAGGAAGCCATGTAAGATGTATTCAAACTTGTTTTCTTGTTTATATCCTTAAGAAAGTGATTTTACAATAGTAGTCCTTTTTATTGGGTACCTTGTTTTGATCTCCTAGGTATCCCAAAAATGTAACAAATGAGGCTCTTAAAATGACTAAGGTGAGTGTGCTTTCATATCTAACTTAACTGAAAGATTTTCCCACTCAATTGATCCTAATCCTAATAAGGTAACTTGTGCATTTCAAAAACTATCAATTTTATGAGTGGAGGACAAAAACATCAACCATGGTCAAAATTGTTGGTCAATTTAGATCTTATAGGGTGTTTTTTCTGGGAAAGTTCAAAATCTATTTTGAAATATGGAGAAAGTGTTTATAAGTCTGAAGATGTGTTCTATATATAGTAAATAGGTTTTTGGTGAGTCAAAGTTGAGTAAAAAGTGTTATCTAATGGTTATGGAGTGCTAAATTGAGTGAGATGCATGCAGGAAAAATTTGATTAAGTGCTAAGATAAATGGGATTGGGAAAAGGTAAATGTCAAGGATAATTGCCGAGTGTTATTGGTTCAAATTTAGGGTACCAAAATATGATTTTTTTTTAGGAGCTACTTGATTGCACTTGATGTTTAGTACTATCATCTACATTCATGTGCATATTTATATTATTTTTTGTTTGTTTATGCTAAAATTTCCATAATGTTTATCATGCATCTATTGATACATTTACTATTGTACACTTTGTTGTTATATCTATCAATACTAACATATATCTCTAAGTTATTTTCACAAGAACTTATATTTTATGCTACCAACAAAAAAATGCTCATATATTGGATAACATGTTTTATATGTACTTACAAAAACTAAATCTTTATATGATAACATATTCTACCATGTAGGTGTATTTTCTTTACATGGTTAGCTCTTGTTTTATCTTTTTATACATTGTAAACATGATGCACCTAACTCTTTATTTTGAGATTGATTCACATACTTCATCCCTAATTCAAATGAGGGCTTACAATGGGATTATTTCAAAGGTTCAAACTATGTTAGACATAGCATTTCAATTTTAGAGACAAATTATACGGTTCGAAGGAGTTATATTGACCTAATAGAGGAATTTCATATTATTCTAAGAGGCATTTGATCATATTTGAGGCATCATATATGACTTCAAGAGATATTTTCTCACACAAGGCATGGATTTTATCTATATTGTTGGATTATAATTATGATTTTGAGGGGACCATATTCACATTTATAGAGAAACACATTAAAATGTCCAGACCATTAACCACATGGGATGTGGATTTTATCAAAGTTGGACATGGTAGTGAAATATAGTACTATATAAGAATAATTTGGGTATGTTTTTGTGTATGATGGAAGATTCACATTTTATACAAATCTAGTTACGGACTGCATACATAGAGTTTGTTATCATTATAAAACCTTGATTGATTCTTTGGCCAAGAAAAAGATAATTCTAGATCACATTATCCATTACAAGAGTTATTTAGAAACCTATGAAAGTATGGTTGGGGTATTTCATCTCTCATCTTCTAGTATGATTGGTTTTCAGATTTCGTTAGGGGCATCTTCATCCCTCATCTCCTTAGTTTATCACCTATATATTTTGGTACATATTCACCCTAAGGTACTTTATAAAATAAGTTTAACAAATGACATATTGGTTCACATACCTTCATGTTGATTTTTCTCCTTTTCTTTTATAAAATTATTCTTTTTTGATGATTCATATATTTCAATTTTTTTTATCATTAGGAGACATTATTCTACACATGTTTACTAGCTGATTTTCACAAGGGATAATGAGACATTCCATGTACACCAATAAACACCCAAAGAAACACACACACACACACACACACACACACACACACACACACACACACACACACACACACACACACACACACACAAGTGTATCCATTTACAATTTCAATATTGTATTAAAGGGGAGGACTATAGACTTAACACACACACACACACACACACACAAGTGTATCCATTTACAATTTCAATATTGTATTAAGGGGAGGACTATAGACTTATAAATTTGGTATTTGACACTTGACAACATAATTTTTGGAAAACTCTAGCACACTTGGATAATTGACATATATCTGAATATTAATCACACTTTTATCATATTGGATTACCCATACAAATTCTTAGCCACCTCTATCTGCAAATGCATTTATTTGAAATACCATATTATTCTATATAGGATCACCTTAAAAATATTACACATACCTTTTATTTCTCATAATTTTACTTACTACCTCCAGAAATTACCATCCACCTTTGGAAATTATTTTTCCAATAATATCTTCCTCTTTTGACAATAGTGTCAATGCATAGGCAAAAAATAGTTTGCAAACATGAATAATTTCATTAGGCTAACCTAATCATGTTTCATGGTATGAATACGAAGGGTATTAACAAAGATTCACATATATATACAAATTACCCCTAAAGGTAATTATTACCTATTATCACCTAAAGCACACCTAAACACCACATAGATCACTTTAATAAAGATGTATACACATATAAATATTCCAAGAGAAACCTTAGAGTAGTCCACTAAGCTATAAAGTTGCATGGTGCCAAGTGTCAAGGGTAAAAGGAATTATCACTATAGATTTCACATTATTTTTATAGTTTCATATTCACATAGGAAGTGGGAGAACTAAGTTTAACTTGACCCCTTTTGGGGTATCGGTACATAGTACGAATCAACTGCCTTGGGGTAATATTGAGGTCATTCCAACCAAAAAGATCCAACTACATTTTATTGTTTATTTCTGTTTGATTACATTGTTAGTGTTTGGATAAAGGAGGGATCACAATGATCCATCACATTAAATCACATTGCAAAGGTACCCTAAATTTGAAGTGAAAATATAAGAAAACATTTCTATAAATTTATACAGTTATCAAATCTTCCTAGACGTTGTCATCATCCTCATTATGTGTTGTTCAATGGCAATATCATGTTGCTAAGTACAATGTATAAACCAATTTTAGACTCTCTAAATCACGAGAGAGGTTGACGACACTTTCTTAAGCTAGTTCTAGGTCCCCGTGATCATTTTATATCTAGCTTTTTCTCTTTATTTTAACTCTATAATTATCACATTATCCTTATCCAAGTTTGTATTATTGTATTTATTTTAAAATTTTAATTAGGAACACTTTGATTCATTTAATATCGTTTAGGTGTAAAATAATTTGAACAATAGCAATAAGAGAATCCATTCGTCAAATTAAAATATGAATTATGAGCATTTTAGTCAAAATGGAACTTCACTATCCCTCAAATAAAACTTCAAAATCTCAATAATAAAACTTCATGTTTGGAGAAGGTCTTCCATTTGATGTGAAACTTATGGGTTCTCTTTGTTTTTTATAAAATATTTAAGTCTATAGTGTCAAGATGTTATGATTGTATTCTAATCACTCCCAAAATAAAATAAACTTTGATTTCTTCTCCTCTTATATTACTCTAGTTTATAATTATTAATTAACAATAATCTTTAATCTGTTTTTTTAATAAATATGTGTGTTTGGTTTTGTTAATTCAATTACATGTATTATAAGTAAAATCCATTCATCCATAATATAAATATCAATTACTTTTTTAATTCACAGATGTAGGATTTATAGATTTCATAACCAAAAACTACAGCTAGTAGTTACACCAATTATTACAAAGACACTGTAATAAAGAATAAAGGTTACATCAATGAACATGTTTAAAATAATGAGGAAAATATATCATAGAATCATTTCAACTTTAATGTTATATGGAGCTAATTTTTGAGCTACACAAAATTTGTGGGATGAGGATTTAACTTCCATTCTACAGTTTTTCTTCCCACATCTCACCCATAGAATTGCATCATGGGACCATTAAAAATTTATGTTTGTACTTTCCAAGATTATATAGAATAGTGTACCCTCCTATCCATATATAAATCATAAGCAATTTGAACGAATAATGATGCTTTTCTAATTCACAACCTTTTTTAGACATTAGAAAACTATATATGACAACCATGGTATGACTACAAAATGATAAGCATGACCAATTTCCATTCATTCGTAGATTCAAAAGAAAGCTATTGAAAATCTTCCTTGTTGTATATTTATTAGAGCACAATAGAAACAATAGGAAGATAACAAAGGAAGAAATCTTAGTAGATGTAGGGTTTATATATTCCAAAACCAAAATTTGTAATTAACAAGTGATTACATTAAAATATTTTAAGGGTTATTTTTCTCTCTTTCAAATCAATTGATACTTTGAACATTGATAAGGAAAAGGATAACCCACATAATAAGACCTTTCTAACTCTTCTAGGTCACTCCTCTTATCATATCAAAAACAAAGAGGGTAGGAAAACTATGTTTGAGAGGCTTCATATGAAGGCCTTGGATGTGATTTGGTGTTGATCTCAGTTGACCTTAGAAAATATGCTTTCCAATTATAGCAAAATAGCTTTTCCCTTTCTCTCTTCATTGTATTTTTTGTTTGCTAGTTGTTGAAGTTCTGGTAATAGCTCTCACAATTAGACACTACAAACACAAATAAAAAATGGAAATCAAAGATTCAATAAACAATTCTATTGTTCAATTCATAGATGATAATAATCCAAAGAATACATAGATATTAAATAGCTAGTTGAGCTCCACAACACAAGGAGTCAAGTATAACTTCTTATCCTTCATATACCTCCTTGAAATCTCCTAAGATATTTCATTTTAGTGAATTTCTCACTCATGCACAACAAAATCACACTAATTATAATATTATCCTCACACCTACTACAAATTTAGTAACCCGTATGTTTTAATGTGAGCACTAACTACTCATTTTTCCTAACATTCCCCCCTTAGTGTGAACATGGTAGAAAAATGTTCACAATATCAACTACAGTATTCCTAACTCTAGGGGCACGTGTAATTCTTATGGCTCATGATATGGGGTGTTAATGTCAAGTGGGGATAGCCACTTAGACAACCCCTTGTCTTAAAGATTATTTTTAATAATCTTAGTCGATCTTCTCACAGCTTAAAAAAGAGTGAAGCGATATAACCACTCACCCATATTATATAAGTAGGATGATCCCTCAAAAGGACTGTTTAATGGGACTAGATACTATTTTACATTTTGCTAATGAGAATACAGACCATTTGATCTAAGCTCAAGATACTTATGCGAGTTGTTATACAATGAGGTAGAAGTCTGAGTGTTTACTGTGAGACCGAGGAGTGAAGTGGAAGTGCTGGGTTAAATTGATAAATTCTTAATATAAGACAGATGCTTTTCAGTGGATTTTTTCCCTTTGGGTTTCTCCACTTAAATATGGTGTCTCTTGTCTCATTCTACTTTCTCAGTTCTTTCATTCTTTCTTTCATTTATGATCTATTAATTGTTATATGCATATATAAACATATGGTTAAATGTCTGCACATTATAATCTATAATCCTCAGTTGTTTATTTGTGGATTTATAATTTGTTAATTATTCATTCCATCTTTTTCCAACATGGTATCAGAGCTTGTGATTATGTGTGTGTAGAGCTAGATCTGGATGTTTTCTGGCTTGCAAGAGTGAAGAAGCTTGAAGTTCGTTTGATCTGTGAAACCCTAAAAATTCAGCCAACAACTTCAAGCTAAATAAGGTGCAAAGTTCTAATTTTCATCCCCAAATTACTTGGATATTGGTAGATTGACTATTTAAATCCTGTTAGAGCTGTTTGTATGCTTGATCTTTTCTTCTGCATCTTGTTTTAGTCATTTTTGGTTTAAAACCATCGTCTATGAAGCTTATTTTTAGTTTTTTCGTTGTTTATAGCCGTTCTAGTTAGTTTTTGAATATGGACCCGAAATATCTCTTTAGATCTAGTTAGTTTGGGGTGTTTAAATCCATTCCTTTTATTTACAAATCTTTATTTTTCACCAAATATCGTCTTTTGAAATCCCGATCCAATCTTTTTTCACCATTTGGCTTCGTTTTTTTCGGTTTTGCAAAGTTTGGACCAATAAAATTGCTCCAAATAGCTTCTCTATCCTTTTTTTCATGTTTGTGAAGCCATACCCAGTCATAGAGTGCCAATTGGATTCAATCTCACATCTTTCTGTCTTTGCAAAGCTTGGGCCAATTATTTTATGCCATCTAGATTTTCCTTGTCAGTATCTTTTTTTACTTCTTTTGACTACGAAGCTTGAGCCAATCATATTACTCCATCTAGCTTCACATTTGTTATTTTTTACGAAGCTCGAGCCAATAAAAAATCTCCATTGTTGTCTTCGTGGTGTTAGAATATTGTTTATCTGATTGTCAGTTTTGATCCGCAAGCCAATAAAGGCTTTACGCGTGTATCTCCTTCTTGTCATACTTATCTTAGCTATCCTTTGTCATTTGTGAAATACGACCCAATCAAATAGCTCCAAGTAGCCAAATATTTCACAATTTATTGTCTTCTGTCATTTGCGAAGGGTAAACCAATAAAATTTCTCCAAGTATCTTTTTTTGTTGTATTTGTCAGATTTGTGAAATCCGAGCCAATAGAATTGCTCCACATTTTACACATTTTAGTCTTTTTTTTTGGCAGTTGTTATCCAATAAAATTTTCCACCTTTTTACATTTGTCAGTTTTTTTGTTAGATTTGTGAAATGCGAGCCATTTAAAAGGCTCCATGTATCTCTTTTGACTTAGTATTTTTTTTTATTTTGCACTGCAAAGTGCAATTCAATAGCATTTGGACACGTATATTTCTGTTATTTTTTGGCAGACTTGGAAAAGTGACACCTGTTTTAGTGAACCACTTTCATTTGTTGACAATTTTCATTTTTTAGCTCTCCTTGTGAAGTCATATTTTAGCCTTTTTTTCACACTTTTTACCATATTTTTCTTTGTACCTAATTGTGGCTTCCAAAAAAACACTTCATTCCAGCGGGTTTATTTTTTAAGCCATCTGTGAACTATCGAAGCCTAATCTAATTGAAAAATGACACGTATTTTTCTTTTTTGCACTTGTCTTGTTCATTTTTGGGTTGTTTGCAAGACTTGCGAAACAGCTGTGATCCAACTAGGAGGAACTCCTTTTGACAAATCCTTAAGTGTCAGGTGTGATCTTCCTAATTTTCAGCTTTAACTTGAGCCATTAATTTTTTCGACAAAAACACAATGGCTTGTTTGACTTAGATAAAGGTTTGTTGTCTGAGTAAGGGTGAGGCATTGTGTCAGAGTGCAAAATGTGATCCAATTAATTAAAGACACATGTGTATATGGTTTTTCGGGACGAGGTTTTAATTAATTTTTTGTCTTCTGACTTATTAGATGCATTGTGAAATGTGAGCTAATTAAAATGAAATGACAGGAAAGTATGTGTACTTACTTCTTTATTTTTGAAGCTACATGTATTGACACGTGTTTTTGCTTTATATTGGTTGGGAAGGCTGTTTTTTTTTGAAATTCTTGGTTTCAGATCCCAAAGAGTATGCCATTTAACTTTAAGGTTTTTAAAGCGTTGCACTGCCAAGTGTAACTCCACCCAAGGCGGGATCTACTTTGAAGTTTCGACACCCATTAATCCTCACTTGGTATTGTTGATCTTGCCAAGTCTTAGTGTCAAACCCCTTGGTCTGAGTTGTTTATTAAAATTATTTTAATTATACCGTGAAAGATTAGCTTTAATCAAATTTTAAATTAATATTAGATCTCATGTAGGTAGATGTAATAAAGGGGGGCATATGTCCTTGACCTAGCTCACCGTGTAAGTTGCTAAAGAACTTGCTAATTGAAAAGTGACAAGCTCCTGTAACTTGACCCTGAAAGGGCTTTGCGACCCATCTGTAAATTTGATCTAAATTTGACCAAATCAAGTTGTTTTTTTGTCTAAATTCAAGAGTTGTTTGCTTTCGTATAGCTATTAAAAAGATTTGTATCTAGTCTTTTGTATTTTTTTGGCTTCCTTGAATCGTTTTTTAAAACTTGTAATTGTTTCCATTGTTGTCTGAGCATTAAAAATGGCCAGTTCTACTATTTTTTGTTGGATAAGTCTCAACTTTTGAATGGAACAAACTATAATATCTGGAGGGTAAGGTTAAAAGCTTGTTTCATGGCTAGAAAGCTCTAGGATCTTGTGATTGGTATTGAAAAACATCCCACATGGAGACAAGCTACCCCTGAAAACCTTAGCTCCTTCTCTCAGAGATCTCAAGAAGCCCTGTCCATCCTATTGCAAAGTATTAGAGATGAATTCTTGATGCATATAGGTCATATGGACTTGCCTGTAGATGCATGGAAACAATTAGAGACCATGCATGAAGGCAGTAGGCTGTCTAAAATAATTAAACTAGTTTTAGAGTTGTTTACATCACCCATGAAGGGGGATGAGAAAATTGTCAACTATTTAGCTAAAATTAAGAACATTAAAGCTCAACTAGATGGCTGCAACTATGAATTATTTCAAGACAAGCTTCTGTACTTTATAATCCAGATTAACATTAGTGAAAATTTCAGAAATTTCATTTCAATTCTTAACTCTAAGTATCAGAATGAGAATGATCTACCTAATCTAGACACTTTGTCTTCGTTGTTAATTCAAGAAGAGCGTGTTATGGAAAATTTTGATACCAAAGAAGATGCTACTCAGGAACTTCTCACTCAAGAATAAAAAAGTAAGCCTTCTAGATTCAAAAATAAAAAACCATCTCTTAAACCCCCTTGTAAAGACAAGAAATCAAGAAATTTAAGAGTAATTTTTGATGGTAGATGTCACAACTGTGGAAAATTTGGCCATAAGAAAGAGGATTGTAAATCTAAAAAGAAGTCAAATTTCATAAATAGGAAATGGAATATATCAGATCAAAATCAAGATGAAGATGAAGAAAATGATCATAGAGCTAATGTAGTAGCTATATAAACTTCATCTTTCACCTCTGAATACATTGTACTAAATTTAAATTGTTTTTTGTGTATTTGTTTCTAGTCATTTCTTCAAATAGAACTATTGGTCATGTTTCTGTCATGAAAAACTGATCATATATGACATGTTTAAGCTTAAATTTTCTACCTATGAAAATATTTTTCAAGGTGCTTACATGGTCATTTTTTTTAAACAAAATTCCACAAAAATCCATGGAAAGTATCCACAGAGTGGATCATGGTTTTAGTGAATACTGTGATTATTCTTGTATGATCTGATTATCTGTTTAGATTTAATTATCTATATGATTTTTGGCAAAACATTATATGTGATTACTAAAATATTAATCATATGCATATCAAATGACACTTGGGGACACCTTTGTGTTTGTATTGGAGACATCCAATACTGATTGCATCTAATTAATGTTTTAGTAGTATAATATGTTGAATTTTTTTAACATATTTGTAATGTAACATGGTTAGTTGTTTAAGCATATCATTATGTTAGTTGATATGCCTATTATGTTGTTTATCATGACTCTAACCATGTTGATGTTGTGTTGGATAT
This sequence comes from Taxus chinensis, assembly GCA_019776745.2. Classification (NCBI taxonomy): domain Eukaryota; kingdom Viridiplantae; phylum Streptophyta; class Pinopsida; order Cupressales; family Taxaceae; genus Taxus; species Taxus chinensis. Next base: position 916,235,736 of record CM034146.1, on the reverse strand, counting down.
GCAGCTAGATTTATGGTCAAGTTTTGATGTAGGTGTCATCACTTGGAGCAGCAAAAGAGCCATGTGGCTAAAGAGGTTGTTGGTAGTGATACACATAGGAGCTAAAGGAAGTGTTCCTCCTCTATGTGAAGGCCAAATTGCTCTTGATAAAGAATCCATTTCAACATCAAAGATTATGTTGCAAATATCTTCATCAAGCCATGGTGTGCTTGTGAAGTTTTTGCAAGTTTCATGTCTTGTTGGGCCTATCAGAGTTGCCATTGAGGGGGGTGTGCATGAAAATTCCACCTCTTAATGGCTTATTATAAAAGACCCAGGTTAACTGTTAAGAGTGGATCATGACCACCCACTTTGTATGTAACAAAGTGATCCTGTAAGGATTGGTTACACATGGTTGTAACATTGTATGTGAACTGTAAAATGCATAAGGAAGTTCATTATAAAACTTCCAATACTTCCTCCATTTTGTAAAAAGTAAATGTGTCACTCTATGTGAAGTTACTTGTAAATCCCAACAAAGATTTAGTTATGGGTATGCCTTGGTTTATAAAAGGATCCATAATTTGATGTAAGTCTTCATACAATAAAGCACTTGTTCTTAACAATTTCTGTATGGGAAGATCATCTTATTTCCCTATTTGCATGCTAGCCTGAATCATTGTTGTCTGATTCAAGGATCTATAAATCCTTTTGTAGAAAAAGGTAAAATTGGCATGTCTTGTTTTTTGTCTTCCCCACTTAACATTAAGGGGGAGTGTTGGGGTGTTAATGTCAAGTGGGGATAGCCACTTAAACAACCCCTTATCTTAAATATTATTTTTAATAATCTTAGTCAATATTTCACAGCTTAGAAAAGAGTGAAGTGGTATAACCGCTCACCCATCCTATATAAGTAGGATGATCCCTCACAGGACTTGAACTTACTCTACTGATTTTACATGGTGTTAATGAGCATATAGACCATTTGATCTAAGCTCAAGCTACTTATGTGAGTTGTTATACAGTAAGAGATAAAAGTCTATGAGTTTTACTATGAGACCGAGGAGTGAAGTGGAAGTGATGGGTTAAATTGATAAATTCTTAATATAAGACGGTGCTTTTCAGTGGATTTTTTCCCTGGTTGGGTTTCTCCACTTAAATCTGGTGTTATCTATGCCTTCTCTTGTCTCGTTTACTTTCATTTATTGCTTTCATTTATGATCTATTATCTATTATATTAATATGTAAACATCTTATTAATGTCTACACATTATAATCTATAATCCTCAATTGTTTATTTGTGGATCTATAATTCGTTAATTATTCATTCCATCTATTTTCCAACAACTTTATCTCACACAAAATAAATGGGTTCCATTGCTCCTGGTCATATGTCTTGGCATTTATCATTTCCATGTGCTTTATTCACTGTTATTGAATTATGTAGCCCCGTCACTAATGGCTTTTGAGAGGACGCTAAAATTCCTTTTGCCTTTGTTGCCTCCATCCTTTAATCAATGACGTTGCTAACTTAGAATAATGTGAACATGAGGCTAATAATTTCAATATTGTGTTTATATTCCCCCCACAATGTGAAACAATACATTTTTTAAAGACATTGGGTTACGCCAAAAAATGTATTTGTAAGGCAATTTTCGTTAATTTTGTAACACTTTTTATTTAAAATGACTATTGGCACAAGATAACAATATGATAAAAAGATAATGGCGATGATACAAAATGAAGACAAAAACTAACTAATTACAATTTCCAATTAAATAATGGAACCAATAATGAATGGACTTGGTATAATACAAATTATCACAGAACTAGACTCTGAACCGACTCATATTATAAAAGTGTAATGCCACATATACTTAAAAAACACAAGTATATGTAAAAAAATTAGCACATATGACAACTCTTAATATAAACCTTTTAACTAATTAAAATGACAATACTAAAATTATAAAATATTAACTTTAACTCTAAAGACTCAACTCATTATCAACCTTTAGACAGAATATGAATGAACAAACAAACATGACTATACTCCTTTTATTGGCGAGGTATAAATGAAATAGATTCATTTTCAAATGATTGAGAATATAATGATCTTTGGAAGAGACAAACTTGCACCCTTTGCATGCATTCACCCACAGATCTGCACTTTGAAACAATAACCATTTTTTTCATTGTTGATTAAATAGAATATTCCAAGATTGATAACCAACACCAATGCATTCCAATAAAATATATAAGAGATACGAAGGTAGAATAAACCAATGAAATAGATTTGGAGCATAAGAATATTTTAACAACAACTTTGGTTGAAGGGATACTGATCTATTTTTTATAAAAAAACATTTTCTTCAAACTCCTTGTACCTCATTCTAACAACCATGTATGTAATGACAAAATCTAGGATGGTTCATGGATTTAACATAGGAATCGTCAATCACAATTTCCTTCATCCAACTTACCAAAATATTGTTCAGAAATGTTGCAAAAAACACCTTAGGAAAGCCATCGTAAAATTCTTTATTCTCTACTAATAGATGTAATTGGCTTCCTAGAGGTTTGTGAAGCCTATAACAATATGTAATGCCCCACCTTGGGACATGGAAAACCACACCAAATGGTGGTTAAAAATTTGGGTAATTTTTTTTAAAGTATAAACAATTACTATACTTACCCGATTCTCGTTATTAATTATTCTATACTAATGTGATTTACCCAATTAATTAACCACTAGTCCAATTCCAACTTTAGTTATTTATTTCTACTAAATGTTTGCTAGGGTCACAAAAGAAAGTCTACACACCCCTTTTAATTTAATTAGTTTCCCCCTTTTTAATTTAATTAGCACCCACACACCCCTCCTTTTATTTTAATTTCAAATCCCGTGACTTGAAAACTATAGGGATAAAACTCAACCCTTGGATGCCTTTACTTTTAGCCCTTAGATCTAAAAACCCTAAATTTAACCTAAAATGTCTTTATGATTTCATTTTCCTTTCATTTCTCTTCCATTTATTTCATTTTGTTTTTCTTTGTGCATGTTAGGGTGGAGCCATGGAAGATATGGATTCATGGGGTTGCAATAGATACTACCATTATTATTATTTTGTATATTTTCTTTACTAGAAATGTTCTCTGGTTGGGTATGTAGAATACTCATTTATTTTTGTATAAAGAAGGCAAATCTACATATATATATATAATTAAAACTGATTTAAACGAATTCAGAGAAGCAAAAATCTGTAGTTTAAAAATATACCAGGGTGGTTGTGTTTGGAGGTTGGATTTATGATGGTGTGGGAGTCGAGAAAACCGTGGGAGTGGGGTATAGGGGTATGTGGTGGTATGGAGAGGGAGATCCGCGGTGGAAGGGGTATGGGGGTCTACGAGGGCACCAGGGTAGGGAGTTTGGTGGGTGGGGGAAATGGCGCAGGGTTTGGGGATGGAGTGGGTGCAGTGGTCGGTGGTTTGAAGTCGCGGGTTTGGGGGGGTGTTCGGCTCCTCCCAAAACATTTACCTTTTTTAAAATTAAAACAAACAAAATTTTCACTGAACCATTATTACTTCCTATTTATTTTATATTAAAATTTGTTATTTTACTTTATATATATATATAATATTTTATAAACTATATTAATTATATTTTAATATATTGATATTACATATTACATTAAAATAATACAAGTTGTAAATGATAGGATTCTATTTGCAAATATACTAAGTTTATTCCTTTATTTATCAACATCTTAAAATGGACTATTTTAAAACAATCTGAATTGGTTTTATGAGGAAAAAGATTTTATTCACAAACAGATTTTGACTACTAAGCTTTGAAATGGATTCAAAAAATAATAAAACTTTTCCATTGAAAAGTAACAATCAGTTTTCTACAACTTGTATGGAAATAAGAGTAAATTTAAAATTTGTTTCCTTACTTCCCTAATCTTAAAATAATTTGCAATACTAACAATTAGTGGGAAATAGTAATATCCTTTTTTTTTAACAACCAAATTCTTATTACAAACAAAATTTCTTTTCAAACACAATAGTTAAGTTTATTCTTTTCCAACATTAACATGAAGTAAATGCACTTTCATCCAAGAATTTCAACATTTCATTTTACCCTTCTATTGGAGAAAACATGCTGACAAAGTATTTAGCTTTCTATTCAAGGAGAAATCTCAAAATTACACATAAGCTCTTGGGAAAAGGAAAAACTATTTTATGAAAAAATGCTTATATTTTAACAAAAGAATACTAGTTGCTTCATTCCACAATTTAAGCTACAATATATATATATATATATATATATATATATATATATATTATTGAAACAATGAAGAGCATAACTTCTTAATACAACAAGACTCTTCCTCTCATGAAGAGTAGTAGCATAGCTTATAGAGGAAATCACATCAATATATTTTTATGTTTTTTACAAAGATCATATGCTCATCAAGAAGCGCAACTTTTTCCAAAAAAGAATAGAGTCATAACAAGACAATGTCACCAAAGATACTCCAACAATTCTCAAGCTTAGGGCTCCAACTTGTGTTCCACATAGTCTCCAAACACAAAGAGAACAAGACTTGTTTTACCACCCAACTTATAGGCATCATTACATGTCTTTCCAAAGGTTGGAAGACATACTAGCCTCCTCCAAGCCCATGAAAGAGATAGCTAGCTTCCAAAAATGTACACAAGAATAAGGAAGAAATACACAGAAGCATATCACATACAAGACTAACTTATACATTAAATAAACACAACATTTACCAACCAAAAGAAAAGAGGAGAAAACCATATTCATCCTCAACAATGGGGGAAGAGTAGATGAGACATCCAAAAGTACCAAAGAGTGTGGTCCAACCATAGGATGCACACTTACAAGATTCTTCACAAAACCTCCTTATCCCTCTAAGACAACAATCCCTCCTTATTTCTCCACCCATTCACCTAAAATCCTCATTGGAAGGATTTTCAAACCCATTGGGTTTCCTCTCCAAGGATGGGGAAGGGGGTTCAAACCATATGAACCACCTTCCCCACCTCAAACCATATGAGGGGAATAAAAGAACCAACATGACTTTCCCATCAAGCCGTGAGGTTTAAGAGGGAAAATCCCTACCTCTTCCCTAATACATCTCCCAAATCCATCAAGCCATATGATGGATGGAGAAAATAACAAGTAACCATTCAACACATGCAACAAGACAAAAATTTCAACCATAATAAAAACTAAATCTAAGATGCCAAATAATATAACATAAGATCAAGGAGCATACCTCCACAAGCTCTCCAAAACTCTAAGCTTTTCCCAATCCCTTGTCCAAGAAAAACTCCCAACTTCCAAAATCCTCCGAGCACCAAGAAAAATCCCAAAAAAAGAGTCCTCTTTCTCCCACATGAGGTAGTATTTGAAGAAAAAGAAAATAAATTTCCTCACCAATGAGGGGGTGAAATGTGTCACCCCTCTCTTCCCTCCAAGTCAATATTCCCAAAATAAAAAGAAGAAAAGATAAACTCACATTTAAACACCCTTCTCCCAAATTTCCCAAAAAGAAAATGAGACAAGTTTATGCAACTTTTCACAACACACACATTCCAACCCATCTTACATGGATGGTGACAAAAGAGAGGCTAAATGAGGGGGAAACTCCCTCAATGCCTTGGAATTAAGCCCCCTACCTAATAGGTAGGGTCCAAGGGTTTATTTTCATGCTAAGTGAACTCCCAAAACTAGAAGGGGTCACTTAAAATTTCAAAAATAGCCCAATTTCGGGTTTGGCACATTTGGGCACATATGTAGAGGATGTGGGGCCTACCCTAGGGTGTCCATGTGACCCCAATCCTCCTTAATTAACACACACTTACACAAATACAAAATTAATGCAAGTGGGGACCATTAAGTCCCCTAACCTAGTTTACTTAAAGAAATTAAATGTCCTAAACGTAATTAATTTTACATGAAATACAACATTACAAACAAGGGTCACTCATGGTGCCCAAATAATACAAGCAAACAATAATACCTCATACAGCTAACATGGTTAGGACTTAGCCCCGTGGGCCGCTTCTGTACAATTTGCGTAGCCATCCTGAAACTCACGTTCTCTTGTGCCCTATAGCCTACACACATTAAACGCATCCACCCAATACAAGTGTAAATCAACTACTCAGTAAATGATCAAGTATAAACATGCAATCTATGATATCACAACATCCACATGGAGTCATAATTAAGAAAACATGCACAATTTCACAATAATTCACTATGGGTTAGCCATCACATTTCACATAAATGACATATATCTATGTTATCATGTATTCTCATCAATAATCGAATAAACTATATCATCAAGACGTGTGACTAAACTATGTATCCATCATATATCAATTAGACTCAAATACATAACAATATGTTAGTACCCACAACATCTTATAAAATATGCCAACATACTAATCAAAGCTAAATTGGAGCTACGTGCCCAACTCACCATACATGTCCATGAGATCAAATGCAATAACATAATATTTAAATGTGCCATAATCCATTTCAAATCATACAAATGAATATAGAGTTAGCAAATAAATGAAGCTAGAAAATGGGGGCACTACACAAGATGCCTACAAATAGGACTAGCAATCACATGTAAGCAGTGCAATGTGAATGCCGAAAGGGATTGGGTGGAGGAATTAAGAGTGGAGGAGGTGTGAAGGATCAATTTAGAAGGAATTAAATTTGTTAGTGGAATTTGACAAAGGAGAACGTGGAGCAGGGGGATAGATGGATGGAACCAAAAAATAAGATAGGGAAGCTTGCAAATTATGACTTTACATAGTGGGTTGAGGAAACCAATTATGTATATGTGAATATACACACACATATGTGTGTGTATCAGGGTATGTGGCTAAATGAACATGCATTTATAAAACTATCAAATTTTACACAAGGATTTTGTAGTTATACCCTCTACTTGAAGGTATGTGATAACCATATATGAAAAATGCATAAGGTATAGATGTGGAAAGAGGTGTTGCACCAATAACACACTACAATTCAGAACACACTACAAGCAACTATAAAAATCTAAAATTGATGTAACTGAATAAACCAGATGTTGTACAGGAAACTTAATTTTCGAGAGGGGGGAAGGCCAATACTGGGAGCCACCAACAACTTCAAATGATGGAGGGCTTAGGACCTCAGATGCAGATGTGGATCTATGAGTGCAAATAAGATAGATACATGATATAAAGAAGCTAGATCTGCAAAACTAAAACAGATAAGATTATATCACAATATGCAGGGGGTACCCAGACAGTGCGGTTCCAAGAGGATATTAACTCCCTTAGAGGAGGTCAACCCCCTTGTCAAACAAGATAATAATAGATCATGAATAGTAGTTATCATGTAGAAATAATGGAATATAAAATGACAAGTAACTAAAATGACGAGGGAACTTAGCTTGTGCTTTGTTATGGAGATGAACTGGGCATCAAGATGGTAAGATAACAAACTATGGCAAATATTTCTCCCTCAAACTTGAAGAACTTAAATAAGATCTTTCTTCTCTTCTCTGGGCCTAGGTCTCTCCAAGTCTTCTTGAAAAATATATCTGTCCAGGGTCTTGAAAAATATATCAGTCCCTCCTGCTAAAATATGGGGGAAAACCCATATTTATAGCTTGGATGTGAGGTTAGATTGGGGTTAACAAGTAACCGGGGTTGGGTAGAGTAACCCGAGTTAAGAGATATGATGTGATCATGTGGGGACCACGACTTGAAATATTAGATGGAGTGGGGAGCATGATTGACATGGTAGGTGAGATGATAGATTCGATTTTAAAAAAGGTGTCAGATGGGTAATACCCATGGATTGAATAAAATGTGAGAGATGGGGGATAATGTCAAAATTCAATTCTTAAATGGGTTTATATGGAGCCCATTTAATAATTAATTAAATTTGGTTGAATAGAAGATGATGTTTATTGAAATTTAGGAAAAATAAAGGTGAGATAGGAAATTGCATGAATGCGAGATGACGGAGGGGTGTTATACCAAAAATTGGTGTCTAAATTTTCCCCTTTTTGTTGAGTGGTTTTCGATAGCAAGCCATGAGACAAAAACAAAAAGGGTTAGATGAGATATGTGTCTGAGGATGGATGAAGACATGACCAAAGGCAATATGCCTCAGGAAAAAAAGGATCGTAATAACAATGAAAAAAAGGATGGTCGTGACTCTAATATCACATCAGTAGAGGACAATTGTAGTCTCAACGGAGACAGACGACAACTTTCTACAGACCAGTGAGTGGGTGAAGACCACTACAATATGGATGTAAACCCTGATGACCAACGGGTCATAGGAAAACATCAAAATATGCGCAACTGAAAGAAAAAATATGTGCGAAATCTTTTTTCTGCAAGGAATCGTATAAAAAATCATGTGTCCATAAAAGGGACGTGGATGAAGATAATGATGCCCCAGCATAGGGTACAAGGAGAACAAAAAGTACAAGGATGAAAAGGTACCCCAACATAAGACATAAAAGGATATTGAAATAAGATATCCAGGGGGAATAATCATAAATGTCGACATGATGAGCAGATACGATAGAAGGGTGAGATAAAATGCCCTAAGGGGGTGATGGTAATCATGTTTCATAAGAAAGATACATAAGTGTTCACAAATTAGAAGGTAAAAGTAGTCCTACTTATTCGATAAGTAGGATAAGAAGTCAAGATACTTTTGCGACAAAACAAAAGTAGAGAAAATATTCATGGAAGAGAACAAGATCAAATAGGTGATGGTCGTTATGGTATCTTCCAGGATAAAAATGTCAAAGGAAGATGGGAAGAGATTCTTGGAAATGGATATGATTATGTCCTTGTAAGAGGACTGACAAAGATAAAAGATGTGATAGGGTTCTCAAAAAGAGAAGAGGTCAATGTTGTAAAGAGAAGAATAAGAACGGTAATGAAAGGGATAGATAGCGATACATAAATGGAGAAACATTAGCATTGACCATGAATGTCAGATGTGAGGGATGTTGAGAAAGAGAAAAGGGCATCAACAGGAGGATTTGTTGATTATGAGCAGAGAAAGAAATATTGAATGTGAAGGCGATAAGGGTATGAAATAGAGGGATGGAGATGGAGGAGGAGAAAAGAAGGAATGAAAGGGGAGGAATAAGATAACAAAGAAGGATTATAGAGAAAGGGGGAAATGAAGGACAAGTGAAGAGGAGAAAAAAAAAAGAACAGAGCAGAGGGTGAAATTATGAAAAAGAGAGAGTTATTTAAAACGAAAGGTGTGAAGGAGGATGAAGCAAAGGAAATTAGTGATGTAATGGAAAATGAAAAAGATGATAGAGCAAAGAAAGTTGAAGGAAACAGATCATAGTGAGGAAATCCAAGGAAAATAATATGAAACTAACCACATGGAAATGCATGTGGATGATGAGATGATAAAGGAGATGGGATAATGCTGAAGAGTCAGGTTATCAACGCGGAAGTAAGGAGGAAGTCTGAGGTAAAATGGGGAGGACGATGTAGAGGAAGTGAAATAAGATAAAGATCATAAAGGAGGAGAAGACAACAAAGAAAATTATACATAAGGAAGGGAACTAAGAGTAGATATATTTGATAAAGAGTAAGAAGAACAAAGAGCATAAAGAGAAGCTTAAGGGGAGGAATGACATTGATTGGAAAAGAAGCGGAGATGCATGAGATGAGGATATGTTAATGACGAGAAAATAGAGAGAGGGTGCATGATGAAGATAGTGAATAAATTGGCAAGGAAGAATGGAAGATGGAGAGGTAGCGAGGAAAAAGAAAGGAAGGGATAGGAGAGGCAATGTTAGTGAATGGATGTCAGGAGAAATCCACTGATAATGATCAGTAGGAAAGGATGGGACAAAAGATGAGATGAGGCAGAAATTAAATGAAGAATGGGAGGGGGAAGGCCAATGAAGGGACGTTAGTAGAAGTCCCCCGATAATGATTAGAGGACACAGAGGAAGGAAGGAATAAAGATAGAATGAAGGAGGTCAAAGAAAAGGATTCAAGCTGTGCAGAATGGGGGTGAGTGATTTTTAGGAGAAGTCCACCAATAATTACTAGCGCAGAAACAAAAGATGATGATGAAAGAATTTTAGGGAGAGATCAATGACAATGACGGGAAAAGTATGGGGGTATATATGTGGGAGAACTCTAGAAGATGGAGTGGAAAGAGTAAAGAAAATAGGGATAATGATGTGTAGGAAGATGAAGGTGAGGAGAGGATGTAGTGGATGAGGATGAATGAGAGAGAAATGAAGAAACAAGACATGAAATGAATGGAGAAGCAACAATTAAGTAATATTACCCAGCGACAGATGATGGAGATGAAAACGGGGTGGGGAGGAAGTGGTGTTTGTGTGAATGGAAGAGGATGTGATAGGATGTGATGATGGGGATTGATGAGAAAATGTGGATGGAGAGAATGTGGGGTAGTGAGCGAGTGCAGGATGACTGATCATGCTTAAGAGGGAATCTTAAGTAAGATTGCCATGCCACAAGAACAGTTAAGTAAGATCACCAAACCAGAGAAGAAGAAGAATGATGAAAAGATTGAGAAGAACAAGAAAACAAAGAAGTGTGACATGAGTGGATGGAGGAATGTATGCAGTGTACATAGAGGGTGTAAGGGAAATCCTTAATTGGGATGCCCACGTGGTGGGAGTGATGATACAAGAGTTTCAAGCAGAAAAGGAGGATTGGAAAGACATTTGTGGTGGTGATTGTCATCTATTGAAAGAGGAAATGGTGGAGAATCGAATACAGTAGGAGGATCCAAGGAAGAAGATATACCTTAACTAAGATTCTCTAGCTATATGGATTCTTAAGCAAGATTTCCAAACTGAAAGTGGAAGAGTGAAAGGGAAAATCAAGAGGAAAGACAAGTAAGATACCTGATGTGGTGAAAGGGAATAGAAAGGTGAGAAGGATGATATGGAGACAAATGGTGATGAGTGGAAATGAAGAGCGAAGAGCAATGGATCAAAGATGTTGTTGAACATGTTGAGAGATAAGGAGCTATAGAATAATGAACTTGCCTTGAGAAGGATCCTCAAGTAGGAATCAAGTAAACTGTAATGGCGATCAAGTAGAATTCACAAACCGAAAAGTAGATTTGCAAACGCATTCATGGAGATGATGGATATATATAGAATTGATGTGATTATTATTAAAGATGATCTGGATGAGATGAATGGAACATATTTGTAGCAAGGGCGTATAGGGAAACTATGTTTCGAATTGGATTGGAGATAAATAAGAAAGGTTACCACTCAAGGCATTGCACTTATAGCCAATTATAGGTGTTAATATATAACCAACGATAGTTAGTTATACCAAAAGATTGTGAGGGAAATATGAATGAAAAATGCTCGTAATCCTAATGTTGACATGACAAAGGGATTGAGATGTAACTTGTACGCGGGAAGGGGGCTCTCTATAGGTGGTGTTCCTTAAATCTATGCCCCAGCTCCGGGAAAGGGAAAGAATAATAGCATAAAGCTTTCTAAAAATGTTGACAAAGGAAGGTTGATCAATGCGGAAAATATTCCAGATGCCATAATAACAAAGTAGCCATCCTTCAAGGGTATGGTCTACTTTATACATAATATGGATGATAAGAATAATATGATAGCCATCCTTCAAGGGATTAGTCTATCTCTTTTGATTTTACTTTGATTTTGATTTGTATGCTTTTTTGTTTCCTTTTTTTTGCATGAACAGTTGTCCTTCGAGGGATCAATTTTTTTTTTGATAGCTTTGATTTTTCGTTTTGCATACTTGAATTTGAGCTTCACATGGGGGAGAGCTAGGAATAGTCAAGTAAACCACTTAGGAGGGGATAAGGAATGTACAAGAGACACCCTGGACCCTCTGCATGGCTGCAATAGGAGAATGAGAAGGTGACGGATTTAATGGTTGTGGGGCCAGATCAAAGTCGTGAAGGTGGACCACATAATTCATATCATTACAATGAAAAATAGAAGGGGCTAAGTATGGAGGAATGATCTAAGGATATAACTAAGTGATCATTGATAAATATGATAACATTAGACTTGTTACAAGTGCAATGCATTAAGAGGTTCCATCTCTGGTTTACCACCACGAGAGGGAAGAAATTAAGTTGCAATAAGATGATATGATAGACAAGCAGGAAATAAAACTATATCCTGAAGGAAACAAACATATGACCACAACTGTGGATTTAGATGAAAATAAATGATGCCCCAAGAGAGACATAAACATAAAAGGACAATCATGGCCTCAAAGGAGGACTTGATGAAATAAACGGTGTCCCAAAAGAGAGATCAATAGAGCCACAAAGGTGGACTTGGAGAAAAATGTCCCTCTATGGAGAGACAAACATGGCCTTAAAACAAGACTTCAATGAAAAAGATGATTCCCCAAAAGAGGCATAAATATGGCCACAATGGTGGACTTAAAATGAGTGAGGATTTGGGACAGGAATAGTTTAGATTGGATGAATGTGAAGGAGGTAGAAAAAACAATGTCAAAGAGTGAAGTCCCCTAGTAACAAGGGAGTTATATGGATGAGATGCTCAAGGGAGAGGGAAGGTTGTTTCCCCAATAAGTTAAATGTGAAGGAGTTAAAGGATTAAAAGAGTTTAGATGAGATTGTTTTAGATCTTTGGATGGGATAAACGGTTGGAGACCACAAGTGTGCTTAGTAAGATAAGTGATATTGATGAACAATGGAGGACCTTCCTTAGGAGGAATGTCATGTGTAGGAGGGATGTTAAGGGATGATGTGGATGAAGGAATCATGGGAGACCTAACAGATGGGATATGAATTGGATTCAAGGTAGATGGAAAAGGAACTTTCCCCTAAATGAGGAAATCATCTTTCTCGATAAGGTTGTGGACAATTGACCGAAATGCCTTACAATGTTCAATGTCATGTCCCGGGGTATGATGATAGGCACAACTGCAATTAGGATTGAACCATGATGGCTTGGGACCATAGGGATTAAAGTCTTTAATAGGAGGAAGTTTGATGGCAGATGTTCGAGTTAAATGTTGAAGGATATCTACGTAAGACCCCATTGAAGTATCATGGGGAAGGTAACTCTTATCGGTTTTGATAGTATATCGTAGCTTGGAATTAGGAGAAAAAGTGGATGTAGATTTGGAGGACAAATCCAATTTGGTTGAAGGATTGTATTGTTTGGATGTGGTTTTATTGTTGCAAGATGTTGTAGATGGAGAGATTAATCCTAAAATAGACATTGTGGCATTGGATTGTTGAGAAGAGTGAAAATCTGAATGTTTTTAACGATGTGCAGGAGGCTGTCGGGGATGTTTTCCCCGAGCCTTATACTTCAACTAAGAATATTTACCTCTAGCATGAATGATTATAATTTCAACCAAAGGATCTGGTAGCGGTTGTGTAGTTATTAATGGAGAAAATGTCCTAAAACAAGATGATGATGTTAATGGAGAGATAGGTGTTTGTATGATATGATTAATGCTATTTATGTGAGATGTGGATTGTTTAGGTTTTGGCAAGGAAAGAGTTGATTTTGTAGAGGGAGAAGGAAAACCATATTTCTTTGATTCAGGTGGATATGTTGGTATCTTTAATAGGGTTACAGGTCAAGAGGATTTAGTTGGTGTGATAGAAAAATTAGGCACAGAGTATTGGGATAAACTGGTTGATGCGGCCACAGGTGTAGATATAGGTAAAGATGTCAAGGTAGGGATAGGTGGATTTGTTGGTATGATAGATATATGGGTAGCTGGGATAGATAGGGATGTAGGCATATTTGGAATATGTGGAGATGTGAGTGATATGATGACCGATGGAGTAGATCTTATGGGTAATGTAACAAATGCAGGCGTATTCTCCAGTGTAGAAGTAGATGGGACCGATTGTTTCGTAAATGTTTTGAGGGTTAGGAATGATATGTTGGCTAAGGAGGTTGATGTCAAAGGTAGGGTTGTAAGGGTGCATGTAGTAGAACTGAGTTTAGTTGGGATGGTTTTGAGTAATGTAGGTGTAGTAACAAGTGTGTTTGAGGCAGATGTGGGTGAAGAAATAGGTGTGAGAGACGTAGGGATATGTGTGGATATGAGTGGGGCTGAAATGGGTGCTAAGGAGGAATCTAATGTGGTAGATTGGGGTATGTTTGAAGTGGCAGAAGTGGATGGTATAGTCAAATTTGATGTGGATGTGATAAGGATAGGAGAAGGTGTAGGTTCAGGATAGGTAGTGAAAGTTGATGTAGGTGTGACATGTTCTGAATAAGAGGTGGGAATAATGTCCACTGTGGGAACATGTTGAGTTGGTGATAAGATAAGATCTTGACTGACAGTGTCAATCATAAAAGCATTTGATAGTTGAGATGTAAAGGGGCTGACATGATTTTTTGGTGGTTGATTAGTTTACGCAATTGAGGTATCGATTTTGATATCCCCTTGATTTAAGAGTTGTTGGACATAATCTTTGAAGGAACAACATCTCTCAATGTCATGACCTTTGACTCGATGATATTTACAATAGTGGGCTTTGTGATACCAAATAGGCTTGGCTTGTGAGTTGTCCATAGGTCGTATGGGAGGAAGTTGGATGGAGTTTACGCTCATCAACTTATCAAATACAGAACTGTATGATTCTCCTAAGGAAGTGTAGTTGGTTGTTGATTGAGGGGATCGTTGTTGAGACCATGTGCTTGATGTAGATGGGGATGAGGGTTCAATGACCACAGTGTTGGCTACACCCTTAAATTTGTTGTTATGTGTGAATGGTTTAGTGGATTCAAATTTTTATTTAATTGAACTTAGTTTAAGATGACCCTACTCAATGGCACGGGTTTCGAGCTTGCGAGCCATTGTGAAAGATTCATCAAAGGTTTGGAATGATTGGATCTACAAAAGTAGATGATATATGTTTTACACACGAATGCAAGAATAATTCGATGAGTTTGGTTTGCGGGATAGTGAAGGATAGTTGGTTTATAACATCATGCCATCGTATGAAAAAGTCGGTGATGGGCTCGTCTTCATACTGTCGAATGGTATATAGATTAGCAATAGTGGTTTTGCATGTGATATTGATAGAAAAGTGTTCTAAGAACAACTATGAAAGTTGGGTGAAAGAGAATATGGAATGTCGTAGGATACTGTTGTACCATTCCAACCCGGGACTAGACAAAGACATGGGGAAAGTGTGAAGAAGTAGATCGTGATCATGCGCAATAAGACAACATGCGTGTTTAAATGCGAGGAGATGTTGTTGGGGATATTCCTTGTTATTGAACTTAGTAAACACGGGAAGTTTCCAATGAGAGGGATAGGGTTTGATTGGAACCGATGGATGAATTGGTTCATTATAGATGTGTTCATAGGATAAGGTGTTCTTGGGTGCTACGGTAAGGGTTTCTAAACTGGCCAACCAATTCATTAAGGCGTGAATTAATCACTTGAGGTGTTGTAAGGTTGAGATTGGATTGGCTGTGTGGTTTGAAAAGTAGTTTGATAAGGTGAATGATGTGTTTGTGGGTGTGTGGGTAGTTGGGGAAGCATCTGATAAGGTGGTTGATAAGTTTGTGGATAAGATGTTTGCGTAATGGTTTGATAAGACAGTTGATTAATTTGTGGATATGTGGGTGTTTGGGGAGATTCCTGGCAAGGACTAACATGTGTCATGGGTTGGGATTGTTGTATAGGTTGATGTTGAGCAATAAGGGCATGATGTGGTTGTTGAAGTCAGGTAGGTTTTTGTGGTAAAATATAAACAAGGATATGTGTGTTAAGAGTTTGAGATGGTTGGGCAGGCCTATTAATAGATGGATGAAATAGAATTGTCAAAATGGGAGGTGGGTGGAATGTGATCCACCAATTTTGGAGATAGGGAGGATTGAGAGATTATAGGAGATTTTTGGAGTAAGAAGTCATATATGGGGTTAGGAGGAGACCCAAGTGTCTCGAGAGGAGCAAGAGATGATGGTGTGATCAGTTTAGGAAGACTGGCTTGACGAGGGATATGAGGGTTGGTGTCAAGGTGGGAATAATTTTGGATGACATGGTTCTCATGAGGTGAGACCATGGAGGCTGGAGGTTAGGTGACTGACAACGTGGTTTTGAGTTTAGTATCTTGTTGGGTGAGATCGTCAGGAGAAGTAATGTTATTGGATGGAGAAAATTGTTTGTTTGTCTCGATTTGAGAGAGCAACAATAGGTGTGAAATAGAGAAACATCTGTTTATGTATGTTATTGATGTAAACAAATCAAGAAGAATATTTTTTATCATCATGTTTAATTTAGAGGATGTGAACAGAAAATAAAAATAGGTAATGAAGGTGCCTAAAGGATTTTAAGGCTAGTTTCAGGTAGTTATGGATTGGGAGATGTCTGAGACGGTTTCCTGTTGGGTGTTTAGGTCCCAATCAGTTAACCAAGTGAGAGGAATGTTTTGATGTGTTAATTATGTGTGTGTAATCTCAGGCAGTGTGTGATAAGTGAAATGCAGATAGTGAAATGCAGATAGTTAAATCCCTTACTTAGTCTATGTAAGCAAGCAGGATGCAGAAGGTTTGTTTTAGAACAAAATGAAATATGACATTTGATGTATGTAATCACTCAGAAAAGGGAAAATTCAATGCAAAAAAGAGAAAATAGAGAAAAATGAGGAATACCTGGAGAATCGCTTATTGTTGTTATTTGATTACACGTGTTATAAGGTATTAATCACAGAACTGGAACATCTAGTGACCTTAAAAGTGCACCGTTCATGACTGGAAAGGGGGATTTGAATAATGTTTTTTTTCCTATTTATTTGATTACATGTGATGATGGCGTACTTGGAGGTGACGGTTAG
The DNA here is from genome assembly GCA_019776745.2 of Taxus chinensis. Classification (NCBI taxonomy): domain Eukaryota; kingdom Viridiplantae; phylum Streptophyta; class Pinopsida; order Cupressales; family Taxaceae; genus Taxus; species Taxus chinensis. Next base: position 916,218,839 of record CM034146.1, on the reverse strand, counting down.
TGGACAAGAATGCCCGAGTAACCTAAAATTTCACCGTCTATGTTTACAGATAAGGTCGGTAAAAAATTTTTATGTGGTGTGTTTGATTTAAACATTGGTCTTTGACAACATTATTGCTTTGGTCACAGCGTTGTGGATTTTACCTGTAGAAACAAATAAAACAATTAGTTGGCATTGTTAAGGAAAATGATGTTGATGTCTAAAGATCATTGTCATAGAAAAATAATAAAATCGTAGTTCAATATTCCCAATCAATTAGAGTAATTGTGATGCGAAAATGAATCAATAAATTTTAATCTATGAAATAAATGTATGAGATAAATTAATAAATGTTTAACCCGTACCGAAATGAGAGACAATGGAATGATAAAATATACAATGAGTCAATAGATTCGAAATGATATGCTATGAAATGAACTATAGAATGATAAACTAAAAAACTATAAGACTAATCTATGAATTAAATTATTAAATAAAGAGGAAAAGCACTCAGTGATTCGAAATTAGAAATTATTTATTGGAAATATGGTAGTGCGTGTGTGGTCGAACCATGTGGAGTTCACATGGAGGGCTCCTCTTGGTCAGGAAAATTGTGCATGGAGAGAGGTGAAGACCACGTGGGTTGGTGTATGTCAGTTGGGGGTTGAGGATAGGGTCAAGCCATATGTGGGGTGAGTAGAACAGAGTTGGGAGGAAGGGATAGGTGAGGCAGTTGGATAGTTGTGAGTGGAGGGGCGTTGGTTGGAAGAGTCTGTGAGGGAGAGAAATCATATGGGATCTCATGGGGTGGAAAGATGTAGGAGAGGGAGACGTGGAAGTGGGTGAGGTGGAAGTGTGTGTGTGTGGAGCTGAGTTGGAGGGTCTGCGTGGGAGGAAGCTAGATGGGAGCTCGGGCAGAGGAGGATGGTGATCGGGGTCGATGGAAATTGGAGAGAAGTGGGTTGGGAGGAAGTGGATGGGAGATGGGATAGCTCGCAAAGGAGACTCGAATAAGTTGGTCTGCATGAAATTGGGAGGAGGGAAGTAGGTGTTGTGGGGAGTTGGGTGAGGACGAGATGTGGTCGGGAAAGGAGCTCGGGCAGAGGGAAGGATCTGCATGGGAAGGAAAGGAGATGGGTGGAGAGGTGGAAATGGAAGTTTGTCGAGTGGAGCGAGTCAAAGGAACAGAGGGAGATGTCACGTGGGCAGATGAAAGGAAGAGTGGTGGTAGTAATGTGTACCTGTACTGTAAAATATATATATATAACTCACATTTTACTATTGTTTTATTTTTTTGTTCCAGGCATGAGGCAGGGAAGAATGGATGCGTGGGAGAAAGAGAGGAGATGGGATCTATGTGGGTGGATGGTTGGGAGATGCAGAGGATGGCTCAAGTTGAATGGAGAGTAGAGTGGAGAAGGGGATGAAGATGGATGTGGGTGTGGAGAGCTCGGTGTGGGATTAGTGGAGAGGACAGTCGGGTTGGAGATGGGAACGAGTGAGAAGGATGGGTGCGGGATCAGAGGTGGGAACTTATGGGTGGCTCGATGGGAAGGAAGGGAGAATTGAGTGATGTTAGGGAGAGATGACTCGGTAGAAGGAGATGGTAGCTCGGTGGAGAATTGAGGAGGAGTGAGGAGATGGGTAGTGGTGAAGCGATGAGTCAGCGGGGAGGTTGTGTAAGGAATTAGCTTGGCCCGTGAGGAAAGTAGTGAATAGGTGGGTAGTGTTAGGTTAATAAAAATTATTATTATTATTATTATTATTATGGTTATTTTTTTGTATTTTCAAGAGTAATAACAATAAATTTGCACCTTAATTCTAATCAACTCAATAACAAACCCTTTCACTTAATCAAGTCACTTGTTTCAAGGTGTCGACAAAAAAACTAAACATACGTACCACACCACACAGATGGACATAGCACTAAAATCCTGCAAACAAGTAAGCTTACAAATGAAATATTCACAAAATCTATCACATGACGACCACTAGGAGAATAATGAATTATGCAATCAAACTTGAAAACACAACCAAGCAACAAGGTTAATTTCTTGATTTGTTTCCCATGTGGGTAGATGTCAACAGAAAACAAGACGAGCACATACCTCCTGGTGATTTTAGTAAGTGATCGTACTGACCTGAAATTGACAAATACTAAGATATTTCAAACAAGCAAATTATAAAATATGAGTAAAATAACAAACAAAATGACTAGATCTAGGATTTGGTCCCAACGGGCGTGCCATAATGTTGTATAATAAACTTCGTTCTCGAGCGGGGTAAAGGTCGATACTGGGAGCCACCAGCAACTTCAAATGATGGAGGGCTTAGGACCTCAGGTGCAGATTTGGATCTATGGGTGCAAATAAGATAGATACATGATATAAAGAAGCTAGATCTACAAAATTGAAACAAATAAGATTAGATCACAATATGCGGGGGTTTCCTGGACAGTTTCGGTTCCAAGAGGATATTAACTCCCTTGGAGGATGTCAACCCCCGTGTCAAACAAGATAATAATAGATCATGAATAGTAGTTATCATGCAGAATAATAGAATATAAAATGACAATTAACTAAAATGACGAGGGAACTTAGCTTGTGCTCTGTTATGGAGATGAACTGGGCATCAAGATGGTAAGATAAAAAACTATGGCAAAGATTTATCCCTCAAACTTGCAAAACTTAAATAAGCTCTTTCTTCTCTTCTCTGGGCCTAGGTCTCTCCAAGTCTTCTTGAAAAATATATCTCGGTCCTTAAAAACTATATCCGTCCAGGGTCTTGAAAAACATATCAGCCCCTCCTGGTGAAATATAGGGGAAAACCCATATTTATAGCTTGGATGTGAGGTTAGATTGGGGTTAACAAGTAACCGAGGTTGGGTAGAGTAACCCGAGTTAAGAGATATGATGTGATCATGTGGGGACCACAGCTTGAAATATTAGATGGAGTGGAGAGCATGATTGACATGGGAGGTGAGATACTAGATTCCATTTAGAAAGGGGTGTCGGATGGGTATATTAATAACCATGGATTGAATAAAATGTGAGAGATGGGGGATAATGTCAAAAGTCAATTATTAAAAGGGTTTATATGGAGCCCATTTAATAATTAATTAAATTTGGTTGAATAGATGATGAGGTTAATTGAAATTTAGGAAAAATAAAGGTGAGATAGGAAATTGCATGAACGTGAGATGACGGAGGGACGCTATACCAAAAATTGGTGTCTACACCAGACTTAATAGAACTTGACAAAGTTCTTGTGAAAAATATGATAGTTATGTAAAAGTGGGTTCATGTGTGCACTAACACTAATACACAAGTATATTTGTATATATCTTTACACATACAAAGGTGGTGTAAATGGACTTGTGTTTCACTGCCTATTTACAATGATTACTTATGGAATTGTAATTAAATTTGTATAATTTAAAAGCCATACTTCTCGAGCTTCATAGAAGATATTATTTGTTTTAAAGGTTGTATAAGCATATAATACTACAACTATGAAGCTCCCACAAGTCCAGAAGTAGTAGCTTAACTAAGACTGCCCGAAAGCATTACAAACAAATGTGAGCATACCCAAACACTCAAAACATCAATGCTTATTATGATTTATAAGAAGGCCATACTAAGAATTGAAATATAACATTTACTATAGAGAAGAAAACTTGAGGTTACTTGTCCAACCCTGAGACCCAATATGAAGGGCAACAAAATTGTTATCTTCCATCTTATTAAGCATACAAAAGCGTGACTAAAACAAGCATGTCTAGTGTTTTTTATTCATTCTCAAATATCTTTAACTACTCGAGGGATCATTTTCTTTGAACATATATCAATATTAGCAATCATTGTCATGCTGGTAAAATACAGCTGAAAGATGTGCATCTAATCCATCATGCAAAATTGATAACATTAATTTTTTTTAATACTCGAACACTAATTTTTTTTAATAAATGCATTCTCATAAATTTATAGAGATGATATTGTGATTCATAGCTTCAAGTATGGAATGTTAAAAAAATTGTTGATTTGTAGTAATAAAGGTAATACAACTATACAGACAATTGTACAAATATAGGTAATACTGAAGTGTTCTATGATTGCTAACAAATGCCATTAAGAAATATGGACCCATCTGGGACGAAAGGATTTGAACCTAATAAAAAAAATTCCCTTCCAAAATTGAATCTTGCTGAAGATTTCTTTTCTCAGTCGTATCTCTTTCGTGCATTTCTATTTTGAGAAAATGCAAAGATTAATGGTTCTTTTCTTTATCCTTGGCAATAAAAAAGAGTAAATATATTCTCGAGAATGTTTTTCATTGGAAAGTTAGAACAAACAACATTAGAAGAAACAAAAAAGCCCACGCTTTTAAGAAGGCAAGGTCATTAAAATCTCTATTAAGAGAATGCTTTGAAGGAAAGGTAAGAGGGTTATGTAACTATAAATTGTAAACCAAATGCTATTCACGAAATGTATTATACATTTCACAAAGACTCTCTATAAATATTAACATTGGAAGAAAGACAATATTATGGAGACGAAAAATATTTTGTATAATATAAACTATTAATGAATTCCAATTTAGAGAAGATAGATTTAGTCACATACTTTATCAATTTATAGACAGAAGCAATCAAAACTTTCAACAAATAGTATTTTTTTTTATGGAAAATTGATATTTACATCATAATATACAACACATAAGCCAATTATGAAAACATATATGCTATTGTATTATGCGTTATAAATTTGGCATGTTGAAGACACAAGTTGTAGTGATATACAATTTTAAGGATAGTTGACTAGTCATTATTGACACAAGTAACAAATGCAATGAAAGAGGAACTTGTATTTTCATATGTAACATTCAAATGCAATAGTAAATTACATAATTTGCAAGCACTCATCTTTAAAAGTATCTAAATTTTATCATGTATCCTTCTCAATCCAAAGGTATAAGTAATTCACACTTATTTTTAAATGTATTTTTTAATTGAAATTTGAAAACTGCAATAGATTGTAGAAAATACAATAGTATTGTCAATATCAACATGTTGCATACCATGAACTAATCAAAACTGTAGCATTAAACAATTCACTTATTACCTCTTACTCTAAGCAATAACTTTGTGAAATATAGAAAATTCTATTCTATATCTTTGAATTTATTGCATTTAACACATTTTCTTTTAAAATCTATCATTAGACGTTGCATAATGAATTTAACATTGTTTCTTAGTCTAAAAAGTTACAAGTCAATAATCTAATATTGTAGTTTGCTAAAACTTCATTGTATACAAAATAATGATATTGACAAGGCATATTTCTTATTTGTTTTATGTTTTCCCTTTATATGGATAATGCTTTTTTCCCTACAACAATGATCACTAGTCCTACCAAACCTAAAAAAAATGTCAAAAAAATAGTTCCATAGCATATAATGTCAAAAAAAATCAATATTATTGTTGTATTAGAAAATAGAAATCTATGCAATGAAGAATGAGGATAGTTTCTCCACCCCATATTCTCACTGACATATAAGGTTGGGTTGTTTCAATTATTCGTGGTAATTACAATGTAGTTTTATTATGTCTATGTGTATAGGCACGAGGAGAGTATCTCCACACCATCTTCTCACTGATGTAAAAGGTTGGGCTATTTCAATTGATGGTGGCAATTATAAAATGGTTTTATTAACGTAACCAAAGTTTCATAGTAACTATGGTCTACAACAATGATTGTATAAATTTTCAGCTATGAAGAGTGCTAGGAAGAAAATGATCTATATAGATCATGTTAAAAAGTAGTTATTTTTACTATGTCTATGTTGATGCCATCAGTTTGTCTTGTTAGGGTGCCATCACCCCCTTGGCAATAAGGGAAGGGAGGAAAGATTGGAGGGAGCAAAGAGAAAGCTAAAATGATCACTACTTAAATTTGAGAATAAAGGTGAATACAAATATGAGAATTGTAATTATTTTTCAAGATTTCAATTCATCTTTACTCTCAGCTTTAAGCAAGGACCATTTAAACAATATCATAAAATTTAATATTTCTATAGATGTATCTTATTGACAAATGTTGTGAATACTCCACCTGATACATCCACTGTCATTGGCATTGCAATCACAACTACCCTCAGATCACTCCTCTCATTCTCCTCATCTCCCATCCACTTGCACCACCATCCACACAAGTCTACGTGGAGGAAGCTAGGTGGGTAGTCCATGCGATAGTCACCACAAAAGGGACCAATGAAACACAATTTTTCCCACACAAAATTTGACATTGGGAAATGAAATTAATAATTTCCACCAATCAAAATCATGTAAACAAAACATATCCAAAGTTTCAACACATATATGTGTTGAAAACAATATTTACACTTTAATCTTGCACATATGACATGCTCATAAAAGCTAAATTTAATAGCAAACGCAAAAAACAACATTAGTATATTGTCGTGGAAAGTAATAATGACAAATAATTGACCTAAACCTCTTTCCCTATTGACCTCTGTTGATTATTTTCACTTGTTTTCATGGGTCACAAAAACGATTTCAAATATGGGGTTGTCTAAATTGGTACTCTGAGTCAACATTATAAGAATTGTGACTAACATTTATGGAGCAGTGTTGAATTCTTGCTCATGATGGATATATATCTAAATAGGAAAATGTGCAGATAGCCTCAAATATGTATCTAAATCCTTATGGAATTCATCACTCTTAAAATCTGACTAGTATTGTGCATAGTTACGTTTTTTACCTAGGTTAATATTGTGATTCATTTTTCATTCACAAAAGAGGTAGCATGAATCACAAGGATTAAAAAATTATAGAACTAAGGTTATATGTCAGAATATAAGAAGGAATATAATCATTAAAGTTGTTCTTTGATAGGTCCTGTACTCAAACATCAGCAGGTGGAAGAAGAAGAGTACCTTATAAGCTATTATTGTGAAAATCTATGACTGTGAGAGATTTTGATGTCAGACTTGATGGAAACAAACCTTTTAATTGGTTACCTGAAAATAATCATATTTAAAAGATTGGCTAAATCCCATATCCAACTCAGAATTGTTGTGTTCATATGGTTAGCTGATACGTCAAGGTGTTCCATATAATATATATTACAACAAGCCAAATCTAAATAAAAGAGCTTTTGAAACCGCAAATTGTAATAAGGGTGATACGACCATACAGATAACTTTTGATATAATGATTTCTAAATAATGGTTGTGTAGATCATGAATAAATTAGGAAAACTTTTGATACAATGATTTCTACCAGGTGAATGTTTAAAACATCACGAAATCCACTGAATCATGTCTAGTACCCATTTCACATATTAAACACACATTTAATTAAATATACGATTCTTTCTATTTGATGATGTATTGAGGGTTATCCAAGTCCATAGAAAACAGAGATTTGTTGGAAATTAATCTCAACTACTCCATTGATTTAATATCTTGTTCATCTTACAGAGTCTTCTTTTCTAGCATGGCCTCCTTGTTCCAAATTAAATTAGCATTGACCTCTCTTTCTTTAAATCTCGGCAGAAAGTATTTTCAGTTTGTAGGTATGGTCCAACATGTTCTAAGTATGGCTCAAGGCATACTTTTTGTCTGATAAATAATTTTATTATTGACTCCTTTTGGACATGTTTTTTTATGTATGGAAGTAGAAAAGCTGTTTTTAATATATGTAAAAAGAATAAGCTTGTTTTGTGTGTGGTATGCAAGGAGAAAGAAAAAAACTCTATTTTTTTAGTGTTTACGTGAATGTAAGAGCAGTAGCTCTGGGTTTTAAAAAATATGTATTGACACTCTCTCAAGAGGGAAGAAGAAGTTTTAATGTATGCTTACAGCAAATTTAATGGTTGTTAGGTTGTGGAGCCTATTTTTCATGTGTAAAAGTGTTGAAGACTGTACACTAAGAGTACTGTACACTTTTCATGTATCCTTGCCGGGGTTCGGGGCCAGGCTGGGCCCTGAGCGGGGGTCCGGGGGCGCAGCCCCTGAAAAAAAAAAATTTAGGCGCAAATTTTTTTTATTTTGGCCTCGAAAAATTACACCCGAAATATCGGGAAACGTGCTTTTCTCATATGGGCGAGTTTTTTCACCCATAAGTTTATGGGACGGGTTTTTCCCATGGTTTTGATACCCACGGTTTTGTAAAACTGCTTACGCAGTTGTCTATTTATATGGTCTTATGCATATGATAGATGTATATGCAAATGTATTGCAGATGTGTTTTGAATTCGGCTGTGAATTCTGTAGAGTTTGTTGAGCATAGCTCCAAATGGATCTGGGTATTGTATTGGGAGAGCGGTGGCTTGTAATAAAATCTGAGCAAGTGATTCTTGGTGGACGTAGCCCAAATTGGGTGAACCACGTTAAATATTGTCTCTTTGTGTTGTGTTATTTTATTCTACAATTTTATTTGAGATCTGTAATAATTTCTGCATATTAGTTTCTACTGTTGCGATTTTGTGAGGGATTATTCCGCATATTTTATCCCTTATTTCCTAACAATGGTCTCATATGTTTGAATTATCTTTGAATTTTTTTTGTTCAAAAAATTATGTGTATGGCAAAGAGATGAAGCTTTATTTTTTGTTTTAATGGATTAATACTCTTTTCCTTCTCCTTCAACTGGTATCAGAGCGAAGATATTATTAGAGGTGGTCAACAAGCTAAAATTTTTTTAAGCAAGTTCTTCAAGGAGCTAAGGTATACATAGTCAACAATGGCAAGCCTCAAGCACAAGCTTGAAAAATCCTCAAATCCCCCAGTTTAATGGGAAAAATTATGATTATCAGTTCATAACAATGAAGGATTTATTTTTTTCTCAAGATATATGGGAGCTTGTAGATAATGGTTTTCCAGAACTAGTTGATGCAGCAGTATGCAATGATCTATCTCAAGCAGAGAAGGATTTACTCAGGGATAATAGAAAGGACTCAAAATCTCTCTTCTACATATTTCAAAAAGTACATGAGAGCATTTCCCCAAGAATTGCAACAACAAAAAATTCCAAACAAACATGGGATATCCTCCAAACAGCATACTAAGGAATGATAAAGGTGTAAAAAACAAAGCTACAAATGCTAAGAAGGGATTTTGAAACAATCTTCAGAAGGATTTAGATTCAATAGACTCTTTCTTCACACAAGCGATGGGCTTAGTTAATCAAATTATATCTCATGGTGAGACACTTGAAGATAGAAGAGTTTTTGAAAATATTTTAAGGAGTTTACCCACAAGATTTGAATCTATAGTTGTGGCCATAGAGGAGACAAAGAATCTCTCACGATTTTCAGTTAATGAGCTCCATGCATCTCTCATTTCTCATGAGCATAGGCTTAGAAAGTTAGTAAACTCATCATTGGAGCATGCATTCAAGACACAAGCTTCAATTAGCCATGGAAGAGGTAGAGGAAGAACAAATTTCAAAGGTAGAGGAAGAAAATTTTATAGAGGTGGAAGAACAAGCCCATCAAACTCAAGTGGAAGAGGTAGCAGCACATACTCAAGTCACAATGCAACTCAAAATCAGCCTCAAGGTCAAAGGTATGACAAATCTCAAGTTCAATGTCACTATTGAAAAAATAATTGCCATTATTCAAATGAATGTAGGAAGAAGCAATATGATTTCAGTAAACAAAATGCAAATTTCAAAAAAGAAAATCAAAACCAAAAATCATATCAAAGCGCTATGTTTTTGGCATGCTATAAAGCACAAACAAATGAAAAATATGTATGGTTTTTAGACTCTGGTTGTAGCAACCACGTGACAGGGAATTTAGAAATGTTTTCAAGATTGGATAAAAATATAAAATCAGATGTCACTTTAAGAAATGACAATAAGGTAGCAGTCAAAGGAAAAGGGTACATCAACATTCTAACCAAGAAGGGGGATAAGAAGTATATTCCTGATGTTTATTTTGTTCCCAGTTTAAAACATAATTTGATAAGCATTTGACAGCTTGTTCAAAAAGGGTATAGAGTATCTTTCAAAAATGGAGAGTGCACAATTTTAGATAAATGTTCAAGCAATCAGCTCATTTCCAAGGTTCAAATGACCAACAATAAGATGTTCCCCCTAAGGTTGAAACCAGATTTGTGTGTAGATTATGCTCAAGCACACCACTCAATGGCTCCACAAGTGAGTAAAAAAGAAACTACAACAATCATGCAAACAATATTTCAAGCAGAAATAAAAGATGAAAATTGGCTTTGGCATCTAAGATTTGAGCATTTAAACTTTGGAGATCTAAATTTGCTTCATAGGAAGAGCATGGTGAAGGGATTTCCTCTAATAGAGAAACCAAAAAGAGTATGTAAAGGGTGCATCTAGGGAAAGCAACATAGATAATCATTTCCAGCATGCAAGTCAATTAGAGAAAAGGCACCTTTAGATATTGTGCATTCAAATTTGTGTGGACCTATGCAAATAACCTCAATTGGTGGATGTTACTACTTTTTGACTTTCATTGATGACTATTCAAGGGAAACATGGGTCTACTTCCTAAGGTAAAATAATGAAGCTTTTGATTACTTCTGTCAATTCAAGGCATTTGTTAAGAAGTAAAGTGGGTACTACATCAAAGCATTGAGAATAGATAGAGGTGGTGAATACATCTCAAATGAATTTCTAATATTTTGCAAATACTATGGAATTCAAAAGCAATTCACAACTAGATACACACCTCAACAAAATGAATTAGCTCAAAGAAAAAATATAACAATCATGGAAATGGCTAGAAGCATGTTCAAAGAAAAACATTTATCAAATGAATATTGGACTGAGGTTGTAGCATGTGTAACCTATATAATGAATAGATGTCCAACCAAGAGTGTGAGGAATATGATTTCGGAAGAAGCATGGAGTGGAAGAAAACATAGTGTTTCTCACATGAGAGTATTTGGATGTGTGGCATATGCACATTTCTCGGATGAGTTGAGAAAGAAATTAGAAAACAAGGGGAAAAAATGCATATTTGTGGGATATATTGTTGAATCAAAGGCTTACAAATTGTACAATCCAATAACCAAAAAAGTTATAATCAACAAGGATGTGCAGTTCATAGAAGAGGAAGCATGGGATGAAAGTGTAGAAAAAATAGTCAAGATATCAGCTAAGCATACCACAAGAGGAAAATGAAGTTTTTATACCAGTAAATACTCCTTCAAATGTGACTCCTTCCACACCCATTCAAGCTCAACAAATGGTCCACAAGTGACACCATCATCAAGTGTAAGGGAAGACTCACACATACAAGTAAGCACTCCAACAAGTGGACAATAAACACCATCTACAACAGGTATTTTTAGTCCAGGATCAGCAAGTCCACATTCCACAAGTTCTAGTTCAAGTGATATGTCAAATCCTACATTGGAAAGCTTGAGGAGACAAAAAAATCAGAAGTATTAGAGACATTTATGAGAAAAATGAAAGTGAAAACAATGCAGGTCTGATTTCTCTTTATGCTTTATATTCACAAATAGATGATCCAATTCATTTTGAAGGTGCAATTAAAGATGAAAAATGGGTATATTTAATGGATGAATAAATAGATGTCATTGAAAAGAATCATACATGGGAGTTAGTGAGCCTTCCAAAAGGAAAAGATGTCATAGGTGTGAATTGGGTTTACAAAACTAAATTAAATGCAAATGGTGATGTGCAAAAGCATAAAGCAAGACTAGTGGCAATGGGATATTCACACAACCCGGAGTTGATTACAGTGAGACATTTGCTCCAGTAGCTCGATTAGACACCATGAGAACTATACTTGCAATAGAAGCTCAAAACAAGTGGCCAGTTTACCAAATGGATGTGAAATCAACCTTTTTGAATGGATATCTTGAAGAAGAAGTTTATGTGGAGCAGCCACCTGGGAATGAGATTTTGGATCAAGAAGACAAAGTTTACAAACTGAAAAAGGCACTCTATGGACTCAAGAAAGCCCCAAGAGCTTGGTATAGTATAATTTACTCTTATCTTTTGCAAAATGGCTTCAATAGGTGCAACAGTGAGCCTACATTGTATACCAAGATGAATGAGCAAGGTGAGATAATAATTGTTTTCTTGTATGTTGATTATTTGATATTCACGGGTGATTTGGAAATTGATTTATTCAAAGGAGATATGAAAAAGGAATTTGAAATGACTGATTTGGGACTCGTGAAGTATTTTATTGGCATTGAAGTTAATCAAAGTGATAACGGTATATTCATATCTCAAAACAAGTATGCAAATGACATTTTGAAAAGGTTTAATATGATGAATTACAAATCAGCACCAACACCAATTGTTACAGGTTTGAAGCTAAGCAAGGATGACAAAGGATCCAATATAGATCCAACTTTTTATAAAAGACTTGTTAGTAGTCTCATGTATCTAAAAGCCACAAGGTCATACATAATGTATGGTGTAAGTTTTATTTCAAGGTTCATTGAGTCTCCAAAAGACTCGCATTGGAAAGCAGGAAAAAGAATACTAAGGTATGTGAGTGGAACAAGGAACTATGGCATTCAGTATTCAAGGTCAAATGAGTTTAAGCTAATAAGATATACAAATAGTGATTGTGTAGGGAGCATTGATGACAAGAAGATTACATCCGGTTATGTTTTTCATCTCGGAACAGGTGTAGTTTCATGGGCTTCAAAAAAACAACCAATTGTCACTCTTTCATCAGCTGAAGCAGAGTATGTAGCAGCCACAATTGCATCATGTCAAGCATCTTGGATGAGAATAATGTTGAAAGATATCAGGTAAGAATAAGAAGAGGTAACAAAGATCTATTGTGACGATAAATCAGCCATAACATTGTCCAAGAATCCAATTTTTCACAAGAGAAGCAAACATATAGACACACGATATCACTTCATTAGGGAACTAATCAACAATGGAGAAATATTTTTTATATTTTTGTAGGTCTCAAGATCAATGTGCAGACATCTTCACCAAGCCATTAGGAAAAGAAATTTTTGGCTTCCAAAGAGATCGTTTGGGCATCGTAGAAGGCAGTAGTTATGATTAAGGAGGAGTGTTGGAAATTAATCCCAACTATTACATTAATTTGATATCATGTTCATCTTGTAGAGTCTTTATTTTCCAGCATGGCCTGCTTGTTCCAAATTTAATAGACATTGACCTCTCTTTCTTAAAATATTTGTAGAAAGTATTGTCATTTTGGAGGTATGTTCCAGCATGTTCTAAGTATGGCTCAAGGAAGAATTTTGTCTGATAAATGATTTTATTATTGACTCCTTTTGGACATGTTTTTTTATGTATAGAAGTAGAAAACTGTTTTTAATATATGTAAAAAGAAGAAGTTGGTTTTGTGTGTGGTATGCAAGGAGAAAGAAAAAAAAACTCGGTTTTTTTAGTGTTTATGTTAATGTAAGAGCAACCGATTTGGATTTAAAAAATATGTATTGACACTCTCTCAAAAGGGAAGAGGAATTTTTAATGTATGCTTGCAACAGATTTAATGGTCTCATATGTTTGACTTATCTTTGAATTTGTTTTGTTCAAAATATTTATTTGTATGGCAAAGAGCTGAAGCTCTATTTTTTGTTTTAATGGAGTGATATTCTTTGCCTTCTCCTTCAAGATTCGAACCACCAGTTTCTAAATATTTTATGATGATATGATATACCAACTTTTATTTATCTACTATAAAGTGTGATTACTGGGCATTCAAATGTCTCTTTTATATCATTTATTCCGAAAATCTTGATCCAATGCATCTGCGCTACTAATCATTGTAAAACAAACCAATGAAACAACTATAACCTTTGTCGTTGGATTTCAACAAATATGCATCTACCAATATTAACCGCACGATATCTAACATGCGACAGTCCTAGTAATTCGCAATGCAAATGGTACACGCCTCCAGCGTAATGAATTCATATGTAGGTAACAAGATTTGTTCTAACAGGATTCCACTTTTTTACTAAACAATAAATCTACTTCAAATTAAACTACAAAAAAATGGATTTATTTCATTTTCGGGCAACCGTAAATAGCAATGGCATTTCCCTCATTAAAAAATCAGGACCATGACATGCTCTGATATGAAGTTTTGGTAAGAGCTCTCACAATTACACTCTTCAAACGCATATAAAAAAAATAGTAAACCAAAGTGTTCAATTCATGCATGATAATAATCCAAAGAATACATAGTTATTAAATAGCTAGTTGAGTTACACAACACAAGGAGTCAAGTCTAACTTCTTATCCCTCCTTGAAATCTCCTAAGATCTATATCATAGCTAGAATATTTTCGTTATAATGAGTTTCTCACTCACTCGCAACAAATTCACACTAATTAAAATATTATTCTCACACCTAGTACAAATTTATTAACCCATACATTTTAATGTGAGCACTAACTACTCATTTTTCCTAAAAAGTATTTTATTGGGGCTTAGTTTAGTTTTATTTATGTTATGAGACTCTTTATATTTGTTTCCTTTAATATAAATTCATTAGGTGTTTAGTTATGCAAGTACTTTTTGTTGTCCTGTGTTGTTCCCTAGTGGTGTTGCTGAATTATAACCTATTTTCTATTCTATTGTGGAAGTTATTATTCGTGTATGATTCTTCTCTACGGAAGCATTTTTTAGTGCTTCTTGAGATTTCAAGTTAGTTTTTTCTGGTTGTGTTATGTGGAAGAGCGGACCCATTATAGAGTTATATTTTGAAATCAATTAAAGGGTGAGGGACCCATCAACCCTCATTTTATTAATTAAAAAAATCTCTTTGTTATTTCACTATTCAAAATAAACTTTTATTCTTAAAAATTCACGAATACAAAGTTTAAGTTATGGTATCATGGAGGGGTCTTAGTAATTTATTTTTGTGGGAGATGTTGAGAAAAATTAGGAGCCTTTTTGCTATTTATTTCTTTCTTAGGTTTTCAATTTTTTGTGTTAATAATTTTTTATATGATAAATTTTAAGAGTTTTGTGAAAATAAATGGGCCAAATTTTTATCAAAATTAAAAAATATAAAAGAAAAATTATGTAAGGTGTCATCTAGGAAAAAATTTCTTTAGGATGTAGTCTATGGAGGAGGCCTTGGGCTCATATTTCTACATATAGATTGGTCTCATGAAATTGAATCATTACCAATACAAGATTAGAATGAATATTTCATATAACCTAGAAGTACCAAATTTTTATGCACTAAATTTTCCAGGGCATGAAAGAGGGGGATATGAAATTTTACCTCATTACTCATGGACTTATTGTCTACGTGGCACCATACACAATATTTGTTTTGAGATATTAATTTTTAATTGGAACATATCAATATATTACCAATATTTACAATATTTTTATAATTAAAAAGTGGCTGAAGAGATCATAACCCAAAATAAATGTTGGAAAAACACATGACAACAAACCAATGCCACAAGCTACAAGTCCCAAAGAAACATGACCGGAAGAAGACATGACACTAAACAAAATGTCAAAAAAGGAAACCACAACATACGAAATTATAAAATACTTAATAAAAAATATAAATCACAAGTAGTAGCAACATTAGGGGTTGGTGGTGGATCATCGTTTTGAGGTAAGACCTCCTAATTATATGGATCCTTTGCAGGTGGATCAAAAGTGGTCCATACATTTGAAGGTTTTGAATTATATTGAATAGAAAGGGGCACCATGATGCCCTAGCATGGAGGAGGAGATTCAACCACAATAACCTCACCCTAAGCCAAACGCGTCTAACATGATGACCCAATAGTAGGCTTTCCCTAATAAGGTGGTGGACTCACCCCAACCCACTGATGCAACGTAGTGGAGAAGTGACCACACACAAGGGAGGATTAGTGGTTAAGCAAGTGACTCTTACTCTAAGTAGCATCAAGTCGAGGGATCAATCTCAAATAACTATCTGGCAACTAGCTCATGGTGCATGATGTGTTTCCCCAATTGTTAAGTAGTTGTTGCAAATCTTGAAATTTTGAAGCCACTTTTTTTGCCTATATTTGTATCTGAAAGTACACATAATAAATGAAAACTTTATCATTATTGGAAAATTTCAATGATATATCATCATTTTAAATATAATAAATTCTTAGAAAATAAATAAAATTATAGCTTTGAAAATGTTCCATAAAGAAGTTATATAAGCAAGCCAATTAGAGTAGTCGCTAAAGAAAGCAATTTTCCACATAAAAGGATTACAATGAAAGGGTTGGAATAAATAATAGATCCATCGCTAGGAGGAATGGCCATAGGCCATGACTAAAACATATGTTTAGAAGTATCATGATGAGTACACACATGACACTTGGCATTTAAGACCCCAATGTGTTTGAATCTGTCTCATAAAGGAGGGCCTTGGTAGATAGAACATCATAGAAAATTTCATATTTTGGGCTCGATTTTAGACTTCTAAACCCAATCGAGGAGAAAAACCATGTTTTGGGAGAATAATTGAAACCCCAATGAGATTTTATTTTTCCAAGGAAGGTGGGAATGTGATTGTTAATTGATAAAAAAATTAGATTGTAATGTTTGAAGACTATCAACATTCCATCTATGGTCACAACACCATAGAACTACGGGTTGTAGACCCAAAATGTGAAGCATGATATCTGGCATAAGCTCCTAGGTTTTGAGCATAGAGGGAAAATTATATTTTGTAACTACGAGTTGTAGTCCTAGATTGTGAAGCATGAAATCTAACATAAAGCTCCTAAATTTTGAGCACAAAAGTTAAATTAAAGTTTGTAAGATTAAACTGCCTCTTAAGATCCTACTAAGGAATCATATTTCTAGAAGACATGCGGTCTCAAATTATGGATATCCCTTTTCGAAACAATATGATAGATTTAGTACATGTTCTTTTGGAAAAGGGGAATATCATTTCTAATCATAATTGGTGACCACAAAATGTTGCAATCAACCCTGATCTAAAACCATCACTAACCCATTTGAGATAAATATTAACAAGATCAAAATATTTCTAAACAATCTTAACAAAAAAGGAACCTTCAATCTTGATTAGAGCTATGATAAACAAGGTATTGTTGGTGAAATAATTTGTCGTATGGAAAATTAGTTGATTTTCACCAACACACATGGGGCTATGCCCCTCTTTCTTATGTATGGTGAGGCTTCCATTATTGAATGTAAACTAATCTAATCCTATCTATTTTTTTGGGGTGGCTAAATAAGTCAGGGATCACTCATGAACACTTCACTAAACCTGTGGCAAAGTGCTTATATGGGGTATAAGGGAGGAAATTGCAATGGTGAGGGGTGAAAGAGAGAAATTAGAAAAAGGAAGGTTATTGTTGTGCGTAGGTACAAGTTGAATTCACACCCAATAAACATAATAGTTCAACATTAAACTAGAGGAAAGCAATAATGAATCCATTTAGTGAGACTAAAAAGTCTAGACACGTAGTTCTTTAGATTCATTCATCAATGGCTTCAAGTTCCTTCTTGATCACAATACTTGCAAATTTGCAAAAGAGAGAATAGAGGAAACATGAGCAAAGGAAAAGGAATAGCGTAGCTTTCATTTCTTGTGTAGTGATGAATACAAAGCATAATTCAATCTACGACAATTAACAATTTCTACTAAGAACTAAAAATTATGATTTTAGGATCCTCTGGAATGGAGAAGCCATCCCAACTTATAGCAATGTGAATTGACCTTTCATCTCCCTCGCATGACTCTTCATTCTCCTATTCCACTTGTGACATTTTAATTTCCCTTAGAAGAGATAAATTTAGTATCCCTCTTATAATTTTGAGAGAATACTCTTACATCTTACAAATATTGTCACTTAATTTAATAAAGAAATATATAATGATTTTGTACAACGAATAATTATAAGAAAGGGAGAAAAGAGAAGAAGGGAAGGTGTTGAATGAACTTATTGAAGAAGCTCAATTTGATGGAGAAATTATTGATATTGACCATAATATGCTCCTTTTGAATGATGTATAGATACCTCAGGATGCCGAATGATTTTTTATAAATTTTTTTGAAATATTTCCTAATCTAAGTTCAAGATGACTATAGGCATTGTTCATTGTGATCCTCTTGATGATTGATTAATCAACTCCCCTAGCTCACTGATCTTACTCCAAATAACTCATTTCAAACCACCCAGCTTACTGGGTCACCCAACTCACTGGATCACCCCAAATGAGATCAAGAAGATGATTTTAAGACCCTAATGGAAGTTTAATTTCTCTTTTTGAGCTATGGGATTATCCTACAACCATATTTTCACTCCCCGATGTTTCTTTCCTATCTAGAGGACCATAAATGTAATGAATTCATGTTATTCAACAACTTACTATTTTTAGGCATGTTCTATCATTGACACATGATATTTTTAGTAAGTTCACCATGGGTATATGATTGAAATGAAAGAGTTCTTGAAAAATTCTTCTTCTCACTGGGATGATTTACTCCAATTTTCATGGGTTTTTTATCTTTTGAATCTTCAAAAATTTGAAAAGAAATTTTTTAGATATGCATGTTTCTCATCTGATAGGGAAGAATTTTGATGAAGAAATCATTCCTCAATGTTATGCTACAAAATAGGTACTTCATAGCACAAAAACTAGTTCATGTGAGACTAGATTTTTTAGAGATCATTTCCTCCAATTTTCATGGGGTTTTCTCATCCAGATCATCAAAAATTTGAAAAATAAAATTTTAGGTATTCATGTTCTTCATCTTACAGGGTAAAATGATGTAAAAAAAACTCAGTCCTATATATCCCTAAAAATCATGACTTCATGGCATGAAAACTAATTGACGCGAAACTATATTCTTCAGGGATCATTTCCTCCAATTTTCATGGGTTTTTTCATCTAGATATTCACAAATTCAAAATGGAAAATTACAAGTATATGTGTTCCTCATCTAATAGGGTATAATGATAATGAAAAACACAGTCCTCAATAACCCTTAAAAATATGGACTTCATGGCATGAAAACTAGTTCACGTGAAACTAGATTTTTTAGGGATCGTTTCCTCCACTTTTTGTACAATTCCGACCACTCAAAATTTACGAAGTGAAAATGAGCCTCTCTGCGACTTTCACTTCTATTTCATAGAATCCATTAATGGTATCTTGAATCTTTCACAACATAAAAGCATCCATGTGCCCTCACCTTGCGATTGACAAGTGGTGTTGTCACATTGGTCAACGGGAAGGGCTGGAATGAGGTGAAAAAGAGCTTAAAATGTATCACAAAGATTCACCAACGTCATATGATTTACCATAGGACACAACTAGGAATGGGTGCACTATTTTGTCCCAAATTTCCCAAGGTAATGGGACATATGGGATAGAAAAATGCGTCATGCACCAGGAGGTGAAAATTTCTAACTACTGAAGTATACCTTAAGATAGACCTTGAAGATGACATTGTCAGATCTCTTAGAGGTCATTTTTAGTGAATCCATATATGATTTTGACTACTAGGACCATTATGAATATAATGAGATGGGCATGCAAATACAATTATTCATGCAACCTCCTCAAATTTCTCCTTTTTCTTGGGAGAGCAGGGGCATGCCTTCTAAAAATGAACTATGGAAATAAGTACCTATATCTTATGAAGGATTTGAATATTATATCATATTTATAATTTTCAAATATTTTCAATGAGTATTTAGTTTCCTCTTAACTCCTTATGGATCTCCTAAAATTATCTGTAGAACGTCAATTACTTATTTGGACTACCTTCTCCTTACACCTTAGATACCTAGGGGATGAGACTGAGTCACATGAGGAACTTGGGAAAAGGCTATACATGGGTGTATTTTTGTGACTTAAATATCTCAAGGTGATGGGATATATGGGGAAAAAAAAATCACCCTCACATGGGAGTGACAAGCGGTGGAATGTGGATGCACGACAAGAAGGGCTATGATGAGGTGAAAGGGGCTAAACTTGCATTACAGAGGTTTTTAGGGTCATATGATGGTCCAAAGGGATAAAATGGAGCTGGGAATTTTTGTGTCCAAATTTTTCCCAAGGGAACAAAAGAAACATGACATAAAGTGCACCTTCATCTCATGTTAACATGTGTCCACCTATGAAAATTTTGAAGTCCCAAAAGCTTACCTTGAAGAAAGCCTTGAAGATGAAGTTTCTGGAGCTCCAATAGTATATCTTTTGCTAGTTATATATATAGTTTTGACTCCACAAAAACTTATGAGATGAATGGGATGGGTCCCATTATCTGATTATTCCTAAAACCCACTCAAAAATAGACTTTTTTCTTTGGAATTCAAGGTGTGTTTGTTGAAAATGGATTGTGGGAAGAAATACCTTAGTCTTATAATAAATCTAAAAGCAACATCATTTACAACATTGAATTATATTTTCAATGGTATATGTTATGACCTATAAATATTTACGGAGATCCTGGAATCATCTTCCGAAGCTTGGGAATAATTTTTAAGTGCAATCTCTTTTACCTTCGTATACCCGCTTTTACTGAACTTGTCCTTAATCCTTCAAGTCTTCCCTAGAATTTCGTAAATCACTTAAAATATTTTCTTAGATCCTCAATACCACTTCTCGATTAATTTTTTCCTCCAACTTTGTCCCAAAGGATGCAAATTTGTCCCCAGAAAGGGTAAAAAAGGCCTTTCTAGGTCCACTGAAGAATATTCCTTGAGAATCACTTCATCAGAAGACCCTCTTGAACTTGTTTTCATATTCCAATCATTTCGTAAAGGTTATTACAACACCTTTAAGAAATTTTATGATGAGTGCCTGACATAGAGAAAAAATGATCTAGATAAGTTCTTAGGATGGCTTACAAACAAAACTTTTGAAATTAGGGTATAGTTTTCATGTTTCAACATTGAAAAATTTCCCTTCAAAAACACATGAAAATAGATGGGTCTATCTTGGGGACATGTTTTGGGTCAAGCTCAGCGAGGAAAAATCAAGTAAAAATTTCAAAGTCTCAATACACAATGTGGACTAGTACCTTATCCATTACACAATAAAGTCACTAAAAATATATACCACATAACTTACTTTATTGAACACACACACACACACACACACACACACAAATGCCAAGAAATAAATACAAAGGAATAGAAAGGAAACATAAAAAACAAGGGAAACATGAAATGAGAAAGGAAACACATAACACCAAAATAGGAAACATCCTAAATTACCTATGTACATATGGGGGACAACACACTTTTATTTAAGAACAAATTTGAACTTACGGCTTACTTGTAAACGGGTATCATCAAATGTCATTCTTATGAAAATATGTTGAAAGGTTCATGAAAGTATGAACCCCTCCTCAACTTATTGAGAAATATAACATGATTACTAGTGTAATTTTTGATCCACTCATTCATTACATTTCCTTTTTTGCCTTCAAAATTTCTTTCCATCTTCTCATTGATTCCCAAGTTTTTACCACATGTTGATTTTCCATCACTACTATGAAGATTATTCTTGATTATACTTGACTTATCATTCCCATACCAATAAATTTGTTCTACATTGTACATCATTTTCATGACCAACACTTCCATGAGTTGATTCTTTATAGATGTCTCAAAAACTTTGACATTAATACCCACCTCTTGATTCTCTTGGTTTCTCAATTAGGTCAAAAAATCATCTTTCTTGGAATCCTTCTCTTTCACGATATACTACCCTATATAATGTTGTATGTGCATTTCCTTATCCTCTTAGAAAGAGAATGAGCTTAAGGTTGGGTGTACAATATGGAACTTTTCATCTTCTTTGCCTTGTCCACTTTGGGCTTTGTCCTTCATTTTTATGATGAGCGTATCCTTATCTTGGGCATAAGGAGCACTAAAAGGTTGAAGTCTATTAAGAATGTTTCCATTTTGAACAAAATCAGCCTTAGGAAAATGAATCAATCCATTTCTCCATTTTTTTATAATGGTTCCATCCTCATCAAAAGAAAATGAGAATGACATTGAATCTGAAATGTTGTTGTTATCATTTTCCCATTCTTGGTTACCAAAAACCAAGAAATCCATTTCCATGATGAAATCATCATCTCTATGAGTATGTTTGAGTTCAAGAGGTAAAAACTTGTTGTCATTATTGCATTTCTTGTGATATTCTTCCAATGAGAAATATAATCATTCAATTTCACCAACATAATAATCACATGGAACCTCATTATGAGCATCAAGAACATGATTGGAAACATTGAGCTTACCTATCAAGAAATTGATGAGCATCATTCTTTTTTCTTGATCTGCATTGATATTTACTTCAACATTTCTTTATTTTATGTCAAGGCTCTCATCACTATCATTAGCATCAAAGGGAAAATATTCATTTATACTCTCATCCGATGAGAGGTACACCTTTTCAAACTCTAATTTCATCAACTCATCATTATGCTCTTTGATCAACTCTGTGATACTTGGGCATTCTTATACCAACATGGGAAGCTCAAGATCACCCTCAAAGGTCATGAAAACGTTGCAAGAATTAGAAATTTGATATGGGATATTTTTTATTGTGTCATTTGACCTTTAAAAATTATACTTCATCTTCCTAATAGGAAGAAGTTTATTTGTCTTACCATTGACTGGGATGGTGACATGTGATCAATTTAGCTACATATCTCCACTGACATCTTGACAGAAACATTGGCCCAACAACATGTTGTATGAGGCAGGCATGTATTCTATAATGATTCTCATTGTGATATTCTTGTCACGGAAATCTTCCAATGCTACCTCAACATATTTGATATGACCCATAAGAGGAACTTATTTCATTTCCATTTAGTGGTACTATCTAGAGGTAGAGGAAAGGTAGAGGTTGAGGTATTTAGCATATTTTACATGTTTGATGTTGTCTGACGCACCAAAGTCAATATTTTAATTGTTTAGTTTATACTCATTGACTAGAAAGGCTATGTAGAAAGGTTATACCTTCCTAGAGGTTGATGGTGTGGAGGTAAGATAATTCAGAGATGGAGTGGATTGAGATGCATGAGGTGGTTCTTTGGTGATGGTATCTTTAGGACCAAAACAAATCTACTTCCTTTGATATGTTGAAAAATTTTCTCAAGTTTCTTGGGATGAGCTCTTAAGTAACCAAATTTAGAAATTTGGACTTTTGATTTATTGAAATGGTTAATGATATCAAAGGATGAAGAGGTGGTAGGAACATCAGGGGTTGTGCCAGATTTGATATGGATGTTCTTAGGATTTCTAGAAATTGATTTTTCAAGGGAATTTGAGATAGAATTACTTGAATGGGTAAAAGGATTATTGGCTGGAGATCTCATGCTTCTTCTTAGTCAACTGTACTAGAGTAGAATTCAATGATAATATTTTCATTTTTGATTTTCTGATAGTCTCCATTTTAGGATTCAATTTCTTATCTTAGGTAGTAGAAGAAGATCCTACTTTATCCTTTTATGATCGAGTGAACACCTCATATGAGTAATATCTATGGGTTATTCATCATCTTGTGTGCATTCACAAAAAATAATCTAAGCACATTATATATCTCCTTCATATTAAAATTTTTCTTCTTCATCATCTTCATTTCTCTCACACATTGCATTTACTTTTGGATCCTCCAAGGAAATACTTTGGGGTGCTCCTACTATCTGATTTCTATTTTGGTTTAGATAAGATGTTTTTGAGAAACCTCCATTTTTAGGATTATTAATTCATTTTCCAAGTTTTGTAACATTAGATCAATTCTCTCATCTTTGGAACCCTTTGACATATCCTTCATTGAAGTATTCTTGATCTTATTTGACAAGACGAGGTTATCTTCCACCTCAACTGAAATTTCTTGAACATTATCTAAATATCTTGTTGATCATCTTCCACTTCAACCAAAATTTCTTGAGCATTATCCAAATATCCACAGTGGGAAGAGCAACGATGGGAATTTTGTTGATCATCTTGTTGAATTTCACCACAAAGTCTCTCATGGACTCTTGAAAATTTTTCTTCATCTAAGTTAGTTGAGCATGTTGGAAGCACAATGGACTGAGGGGGGTGAATCAGTCCTACAAATTTATTACTTCATCATTAACATCCATTCAATCATATACATTCAATGATAGCTTATTAAGTGTGCACCATATATTCAAATGAACAGAACACATGAGAGAAAACACATAGACACAAGATATAAGTGGGAAAACCTCAAGGGGAAGAAAACCCTCTGAAAATTTTTCTGATATTACACATAACAAAGACTCAAGTGAATATTACCCATCACAAGAGATTTCTTTAGTGAGGCACCAACCCCATAAGGAGCACCAACCCCTAAACCCTTATTGATCTTACTCACAACAAGAGACTCCTATGAATATGACGCATCATAAGAGATTTTGTATAAATATGACCACTGAAATATGTTGATACCAAAACTTATTGTGATCCCAAAATTCAGCTCCAAATTCCTTCAAACCCTCATTAACTTTTCTCTCCTCCAACTTGCTCTATCTTCTTATTTCATAGACTGATTTACCTTCAAACCCTTACATGCATGCTCTTCATAATTTTTTATAATTTTGCACTCATCATTATGTCTCTCTTGATTCTCTTGAACAGGTTTCAAACTCTCATGTAGGTTGCATTTTTCCCTCAGAAAGCACTAGTTTAAAAATGAACTTACGAAGCACTTAAATATGTTTTTCTTCTTTCAAACTCATCATAGGTCAGTCCTAAACTTTTTTAATGACCAATACATATTATATGCATCCCAATATATTCATAAAAATGGTCACATATGACCCATATAGGTCGGTCATGCCCAAAACCTCCATACAAGCACAAAAATGCCTTAAAACCCCATCACTAGGATGAGAAAAATCCACTCACACCAAAAAAATCATTATTCAAGCTCTAAAAATTACCAAAAATGTATAATATAAAATTTAAACATCAACCATGGTCTCACTTTTACTTGGAACAATCAAATATTTCATAATATGGGTAAAAATGCTCATATCCTTCTCCAAACACATGTTTCCATCACCTTGTTTTTACCTTTGTGCATCAATACCACCCAAGATGAAATAAAATATGGCATATTACCACTCAATGGAATTACCATGACCTGTAGAACACATCCATAAATGTTATACCTCATGAAAAATCAATGTGTTCAAACCACAACTACTTTCCTCTTCACCAAAACATGTTGCCCAGAAACTAGTTTTGCAAACTCAACTAGTTTGCACCCTTTCTTCCACTACCAATATCTATAAATTCCTTAAATATAAAAAAAATACATCCCTATTCACTCTCCAAGTGATAGAAAGTATCAAATAATCCATTTCATGCCTCAACAACTTCAATCTTTTTAGCCTAAGCAAATTTGTCATGAAATCCAACACACCTTCTTCTTCATAAAATGACCTGAAAGACACATCAAATAAACTCACAAAGAATCAATACATACATCATTGGAAATCCCTATGAATCCTCTTTTCATATCATATTATAACTCTTTCCAACTCCAAGTGGAAGGCCTACAACCAAGCCAATCTCTACAAATTACTTTGCATGCCTTCTAAGACTCAAAAACTAACCTTGAGCTCAACTTGCTCCATCCCACCAAACCACACTTTCACACTTTACCAAATCATGGAATATCCTTAGACATGATTTATAAGCACTCAGAAATATTAACCAATCAATAACAACTCATAATCAACACTTTACCTCTTGAAGCCATTTGGAACCTTACTAGAATAAACATCCTCCATATTTAACCCTTAAATATCAGGTCATAAATTTTTCATACCATGTAAAAATCTTTATTTTTATACACTATTAGAAATATATATGAACCAAGATCATAACACAACTTGAATCAGATCCCAACTCTTCTTTTAGCTCCTGCAATGTCAGTTTTACTCAAAGTAGCTCCAAACTGCCCCAAAAACCAGTCTTCACAAATAGGGGACACTTTACAATTTTTCAGCATCACCATGACCTGAAAATTTCATATACATCTATAAAAACTATAGGGATAACATAAATTCCAATTTAGTCTTTACCTTATTTTGGAAACTTCTCATTAAACTGAAACTCTTTAGAAACAAGCCTTTTCAGGTGAGGCCCACATACATTCACATGCTCTAATTCACCTTTCTGGAAATATGAAAGAGTCATCCACAACATAAAATCATCAATTTTTCAAAATCAATAAGAATTTGGTAGATATACTCAATCTTCTTCAAGTCACTCTTACTTAGGGTTTAGCTAGGGTTTCAAACCACTTTACCTTGTTAACTATCATTCATAAAAATGTGACGATAAAACCTACCCATTAATTTTTATGAAACATTCATAACTGACCTAATAATATATTCCAAATATCTCATGTCCCCATTCAAATCATACAGTTCACAATGAGCATCAAAAGGTCCACGTTTGCTTCAAAAACACGCTAAAACTTACCCAATTTCACCAAAACTTGTATATCTTCAAATTACTTTAGTAATTTGACCTAAAACTTGTTAGGAATAATCATGAAAACATCCTATAACTTCTCAAAGTCACCACATATCCCAAATGCATCTAAAACTCTCCATACATTAAGACTTAATTGTGTTAACTTGTTTGTTTCTCACATGTTTCTTCACAAGGACCTCAAACATGCATCATATCTCTAACATATGACTTGAAACTCACCATACATGACCTTCATACCATCACCATGATGCTACCATGCTTAAACAAGATTTATTTGGTCCAAATATCACACCTCTATCTCATTTTGCATGCTCCAAGGATAGAAACAAGCTTGGAATGACCTGACTCAACCATGAAACCTCATGACCTGACCATACTGACCTCATGAAGACTCATATAAATATATAACACACCTCATAGACCATGAATGACATCATGAAAATCTCCAACCATCTCTAGAGATCTAAAAAAGTGACTATACTAGCTCAACCATGCATTAGGACCTCATATAACTCACTAAACATAGACACTAGTAATCAACCTTTATGTTTGACCATTGACTAACACCTCATGGAGACTCATACAACACCATGAAACCCTTTTCCATTAATAGACTAAACATCAATGACAACACAAACACATAATGGCCAACAAAACAAGGAGGGCATGAGCATCTTTGGTTGTCTAGAAGCTCTCTTAAATCTTGTTTTTTATATCACCCCAATTGGAGATTGAGCATGATGGAAGGTATTAGAATCAATATTTTACTACATCTATGTTTCCACAAACAACTGCACAAAAACATCTTCATGTTGCACTCTAAGGATGTCATGGGCTGTGATGTGATCGTTAGGACATTGCTTGCCACTCCATAGAACTTTAGAAAGTTATTTCTCAATCCTTTTGGAAGCTCATGAAGTGGTGGATTCAAAGCCAACAGACCAGTGTTTTTTCCCCATGATACAGGTGCTTGTGTTTTCATTTCTTCTTCTCTTTCTTCTTTGTGTGGAATGAAGACTAGTGGTTCTATAACTTGCTCTTCAATATGACCTTCAAGAGGATTTTTAAGAATTTTCCTTCTTACCAGTACAAGGGGAATCCTGAAATCATCCCTTTGGTGTTCCTCGAATGTGGGGTCAATAATGCCACCTACACGATAATCTCAGGTGTACCATATTTTCGCCAAATTTTATCAAGTTCTTATGAAGGAAGGAAACTTGAAAAGTGTAGATTTCTCAATCAGGTTATCAAAAATGCTTTTGAGCACATGAGTAGTATTTTTTTTGGTGATTTATAATTTTTTATTTTTTTTGAATTTTTAGAGATATATACGAGTACACGAGGGAAGATCTCTAGCCATTGGAATTGCCAAGAAATGTTAGTGAAATCATTTTTTGTATGGAAAATTAATTGATTTCCACCAATGCTCACTGAGCTACATCCATCCTTCTTGTGTATGGGGAAGCTCCCATTATTGAATGTAAACTAATCTAATCCTATCTATTATTGTGGGGTGGCCAAGTATGATGGGGATCACACAGGAACACTTCATTGAACCTGTGGAAAAGTTTTTATATGGGGTACAAGGAAGGAAGTTGTAGTGGTGGAGGTGAAGGAGAGAAATTAGACAAAGAAAGGTTATTTTTGTGAGTAGGAACAAGAAGAATTTACACCCAATAACCAAAGTAGTTCAACATTCAATTAGAGGAAAGCAACAATGAAACCATTTAGTGAGACTAAAAAATATAGAAACACAATTCTTTAGATTCATTCATCAAGGGAACTGAGTTCCTTCTTGATCACCATACTTGCAAAGTTGTAAAAGAGAGAATAGAGGAAACATGAGTAAAGGAAAAAGAAGAATGTAGCTTTCATTTCTTGTGTAGTGATGAATACGAAGTATCAATCAAACAAAAACAATTCACAATTGCTACCAAGAACTAAACATTAGAATTTTAGTATCCTCTAGAATGGAGAAGCCATCCTAACTTATAGAAATGTGAATTGACCTTTCATCATCCCTCGCATGACTCTTCATGGTCTTATTCCACTTGTGACCTTTCAATTGCCTCTGGAAGTGACAAATTTAGTATTTCTCTTATAACTTTAAGAGAATACTTTTACAAATTATAAATATTGTCACTTAGTGAATAGGAAAAAATACAATGATTATGCTCAATGAAGAATTAGAAGAAATGGAGGGAAGAGAAGGAGGGAAAGGGATTGATTGACCTTTTTGAAGAATCTTCTTCTAATGAAGAACTTACCGATGATGATCAAAATTTCCTCCTTTTTCATGATGTGCAGACACCTCAGGCTACCGAATGACTGTTTAGAAACATTGTTAAGAGATCCCCTGAAGTGATCTCAATATGACCGCATGCATTGCTCATGATGATCCTCTTGATTGATCAACTCCCTTAGCTCACTGAGCTCATTCCAACCAGCTTATCAGGCATGTCAAAGCTCATTTGATTTACCAACTCATCTCACTGCTACTCAACTAGCTCACCCAACTTGTTTGACCTAGATCACTTACATAGGATCTTCATGAAAAAGGATGATTTCTTGAATATCTCACTACCAAATCTAGCCCAAATCAAACTCAATTAAACTAACTCAACTCAATCCACCCAATTTACCAACTCACCCAGCAAACCAACTTGATTCATTGCAACTAGCTTGCTCCAACCGGCTCACCCAGCTCACCGAGATCATCTCAGTTAGCTCAACTTTCTCATTTAAACTAGCTCATCTTGATGAGGTGATGATCTTTTCAATCCTAGATGGTGAACATAATGATCTCCTCTAATGATTCCATGAAATCCTTGAAACCCTTTGAATCATTTCCAGTTGCTCAGTGATTTGGATTTTCCTCTATTATGCTTCACTATGCTCTCGGGAACAACTGATATCAAGAAGATTCTCCCAAGTCTCTTATGGAGTTTTCATTTCTCTATTTGAGCTACAAGATCATCCCATAATCCTGTGAAGAATCCAAAATGAGGAAAGATGAGTGAAAATGAAGCCATCTACAACTTTTTTACATCCAAAATGAAGACTTTATATTTTTAGCAAGTAGGGTCGGGACCTACTATTTTGGGAAATCACCTGTTTTGCTCAAATTTGACCTTCTGAATCTTCTTGAAATTTCCAATTCTCCTCTGTTGATGATGAATTGTTATTTTTATCCACTTTCTATTTTTAGCATGTGCTTTTTCGATACCTACTATTTTGGGAAAATTGACAATTTTACCCTGTGTACAATTTTGCATTGTTTCTAAGTGTTATGCGTGATCAACACTTGAAAATTGAGGAAATTACTATTTTTATCATGTTATCCTATTTTTAGTAAGTGACAAAAACATTATTTTTATATTCGGCTCTTCATCGCGATCTCGTGCTCCAAATTTCGTTGTGTTTCACCCGTCGGAATGTTTGGAAATCAAAAAGGTAAATTCCCATGGTTATGGTTTCAGGTCTAGAGCTTTCATGGCAGCCATTAATGGATTCACTAATATTACTTCATCATTGAGATGCTCTGGAGAATAAAACTTAGCTCAAACCCTTGGTACGATGAATTTCTTTGTTCGTTGGCAGTTAAAAATATTCATTCTTGCAACCATGGATGCTTTGAGAGAAATTTGGCATGGTGTCTGAAAATTTTACAGGTTTAATTGAGGTTATTTCTAATAAATCATGGAATTCATGGGAAAATATGAAGTGGGTAGAATTTATTTCATGTTTTGGAACTTCTGACAGCACTGTGCGAAGAAGAAATGAAAAAGACTAAGGTATGAACAATTAGTCATTTTTTAGTTTTCAACCAACTTGGAGGGTGGGGCATATTGTGTTGTCCCAAATTTCCCCATTTTCCTTAGAAAATTTGGGACATTGGGGTAGAAAAATGCATCCCCTTCCCGAGGCTTGACAAATGGCGGAAAGTGAGTGGTGAGCAAGGAGGATGAGAGAGAAAGGTTTAAGTACCCAAATGGAAAAGTTTTTGGTTTCATAAAGAACCTGTGTAAGGGCTAGGGGTGGGGTAAAAAAAATTCCAATGGTCCTGACCATCCCAGACAGTTG
The DNA here is from genome assembly GCA_019776745.2 of Taxus chinensis. Lineage (NCBI taxonomy): Eukaryota > Viridiplantae > Streptophyta > Pinopsida > Cupressales > Taxaceae > Taxus > Taxus chinensis. Next base: position 916,188,273 of record CM034146.1, on the reverse strand, counting down.
GGACAATTGAGGTAGAAAATTTGCCCAAGGGTTAGCAGGGAAAAACATAGCAAAAATTACACACATGACTATTTAGCACTTGTCGGAGAGGAACAAGGTCACATGAGGGTCCAGGGCTATAACTGGGGGGTGGGGCACATTTTATTATCCCTGTTGTCCCCACTTTCCACACTATCCTAGATAGTTGTGACATTCTGGACAGTTGGGACAGTTCGGACACCAAAATGCACCAGTCTTCCAACTATGAATTTGACTAACTCCTGAATCATGAAACCAACTTTCCCGAAGTTCTAAGAAATATTTTTTGGAAAAAATTTATATCAATTTTACTCCCAAGACAATTTTAAGATTAATGGGATGGTTTTCAAGACTTTATTTTTCATCATTCTCCAAAAAATATGATTTTTCATTTGGAACCACAAGGTGAGTCTATTGATATTCGTTTGCATTGAGAAACTCTTACGTCTTGTGAAAGATGTAAAAAATACATCATGTAGAGGATACTCTAATATTTTTCATGGTATCTGTAAGAGCTGGACCAGATTTGCACAATAAACTTCACAGAATAATATTCTTCACAGAGTATATTCAATGTATTCCGGGTCAATTACAAAATACAGAATCACCACATATATAGGCAAAAGACATCCTAATTCTAAGGAGTCTTGCCAACTACAAAATCTCAACAAAGCCTAATTATGTGGGGTGAGAATAACTCACGTAACCCACACATAACAATAAATACAATAATATATTGTTGAAACAATATATTATAACAACTCTAACAATAATCTCTCAACCATAATAATTACACACGTAATTATTATTCACACACATAAATATGTGAAGCACTATAATATTCCTAACAGTATCTTGTTTTCCTCTTGACTCATCCCAGAGCTCTCGGAATCCTTCTTTGAAATTCACGTACATTTTTCCACCGTAATCTCCTTAAGCCTCCAAAACCCACTTTCATTGTTCTTGCTCCAAAACCCCTAAAACTTTCCCAAATATTCCTAAACATGTTCCATTGCATCCCTATATCTTCCATAACATATCCATATGGTTTTAGTCTTTTTGATCATTCCTAGAGTGTGCCCACTTGTCCCGAGAAGGCTAAGAATAGTCTTCATAAGCTTACTAGAGAACTCACCTTTATAAGTATTGTATTGAAATGTCATGAGTCACCCTGTCTCAAAAAATTTTAACAATTGGGTAGGTATTTAAAAAACATATTGAGACTTACAAGGATAGGAAAGACACCACATAGAGGGAAGATTGATCCAGACAGGGTTTAGAAAGGCTTAGGAGCAAACTTTTGACACTTGTGTCCGTTTTCATGCTTGAAAATTTGAAATTTTCATGTTGCACATTTCCATAAAAATATGTGTTGGAAACATAATGTACTAAAAATAGGGTGAATCATTCCAAAAAAAACATTTATTTAATTTAAATTGACATTCATACATCACATTAACCATCCATGCAATATTTATAAACCATTATATGTTTATTAAGATATGCAAATCAATCACAAGAGCATAAAACAAAGCACACAAGACAAAAACACCATGTGTAAGTGGAAAACCCTCAAGGGGAATAAAACACACTCAAAATTTTATGATATTACACACAATAAAGACTCAAGTGAATATTACACATCACAAGAGATTTCTTTAGTGAGGCACTAACCCCAAAAGGAGCACCAATCCCTAAATTTAGTCAAGCACCCACTCTAAAAGGAGGATACAACCTCCTAATATTACTAAGAACCAACTCAGCCATCTGATTATGATGGTCTCTAAAAAAAAAAATTCTGCCACAACTGATGGATATCTCTAATTCAGTGACACAATCTTCTTTAAACCATCATTCCTTTAGCTCACTCTATCTTCTTCTTCTTTGACTTGCCTTGGATCTAAAACATTGAATACATGCCCTCAATGAGTATTCAACCTGTCATACACATTATAAAATCTGAAATCATGCATTAGAATCTCCTTCACATCCTTATACAGGTGGCACTTTTCCCTCTCACAAGACTAGTTCAAATTTGAACTCTAAACTCACTTTTATATGCATTTCACTTCACCAACACAAAGTAGGTCAGTCCCTCTCATTTATTTATACCATTAAATTTAAAATTTTCACATATGACACATATAGGTCATCCATGCCGAAAACTATTTATCTTGTACCAAAAAGGCTCAAAACCCCATCACTAGGATGAGTAAAATCCACTAACACAAAAACCATGATTATTTAATCACAAAAAATCATCACACATGTGTAATATGACATTTAAACATCATCCAATGTTGTAATTTTACTTTTACTAATCAAATATTTCATAACATGGGCCAAAAGGCTCATATCCTTCACCAAATAGTTGTTTCAGTCACCCTATCTTTACCTTTGGGAATTTAGACCACTAGAAATCAACTCAAATATGATATGTAACCACTCTATGGAATCCTTGAAACCCATAAATCTCATACATGAAATTTATACATCATGAAACATCCATGTGTTCAAACCACAGTAACTTTCATCTTCTCCAAATCATGTTGCCCATAAACCTGTTTTGCAAAGTCAAGTGGTTTGCACCCTTTATGCCACTTCCAAGACCTAAAAAGTTCTTAAATAGGTAAAAAAACAATCCCTCTTGAATATCCAGGTGATATCAAGCATCAACTCATTCATATCTTGCCTCAACCAGCTCAATCTTTTAGCCTAAGCAAACTTGTTCTGAAAATCAACTTACCTTATTCCTCACAAATTGACCGGAAAAATCCATCAAAGAAACTTACCAAGATACAATCCATACATCACTTTAAATATATATAAATCACCTTTACATAACATATTATAACTCCTTCCAAATAAAATTGAAAGGCCTTCAACCAAGCTCGTCTCTGCAAATTGATTTTTATGCCTTCTTGGACTCAAGAACTGACCATTAGCCCAACTTGCTCCATCACACTAAAACACACTTCCACACTCAAAAAAATCATGGAAAATCCTTATAAATTATTTCTAATAACTCAAAAACATTCGCCAAGCTTTAAAAACTCATAATCATCAACTTACCTCTTATAACAACCTACCACCCTACTAGAACAAACATCCTCCAAACTTGACCCTCAAATTACAGCTCATAACTTTTGAATACCATATAAAAAACACAAGTTTGATATACCATTGGAAATATCTCTGAACCAGGATCATAAAAAAAACTTTAATGGAGTCCTAACTCCTCTTACAGCGCCTGCAATGTCAGTTTTACTAGAGACTGCTCCAAACTGTGCCAAAAACTATTCTTCATAAATAGGGTATACGTTTCCATTTTTCAGCTCAACCATGATCTGAAACTATCATGGACATCTATAAAAACTCTGGGGCTAAAAACAATGTCAATTTATTTTTCAAATTTTTTGGAAAATCCTTTCTTAAACTGAACTTCTTCATAAATAAGTGTTTTTTCAGGTGGGGCCCACATATTGTCACATGCACTAATATACCTTTATGGAGATTTGGAATATTCTTCTACAACATCAAATCATCACTTTTTCAAAACTAGTCAAAATAGGCTTAGTATACCTCTTCTTCTCCAAGTCACTCTTAGTTAGGGTTTAGCTAGGGTTTCAAACCAACTTACCTTCTTAATGATTGTTCATAAAAATGTGACAATTAAACCACCTCATTATTTTTTTCAAACCTTCATGACTGACCTAAGAATATATTCCATAGATATCGATTCCCCATGCAAATCATACAATTCACAATGAGCATCAAAAGGTCCATATTTGGTTCGAAATCACACTGTAACTTACCTAGTTTTTCCAAAACTCTCATATCTTAAAAAATATATTCTTCTAAATGACATGAAACTTTTCATGAAGCATCATGACAACATCCTCTAACTTTCCATACTTACCATCTAGCCCAAATATCTCTTAAACTCTCCATCCATTAAGACTTACATGTGTCAACACGCTTATTTATCACTGTTTGCTTCCCAAGGACCTTGAAACACTACCAAACCCTTGAGAACTGACCTGAAACTTACCATACACCTCAGGTACACTTCCACCATACTGCTACCATGCTCCACCATGATTGATTGGTTCCACATATCACGCCTCCAACTCATTCTACATGATCCAGGGTTAGCAATAGGCCTGGAATGACCTAACTCAACACTAACAACCTATGAACTAACCTTCCTGACCTCATGTAGACATATAGAAATTTTTAACACACCTCTATGACCATGTGTGACCTTATGAAAATATCCAAAAAAACTCAAGAGAGCTCAAATAGTGACTATACACACTCAAACATTCTCCAGAACCTCATAGACCACCACCAACCATGACACTACCAATCAACCTTCATGTTTGACACTTGAATAACACCTCATGGAGGATCACATGACCTCACAACACCCTTTTCCATCAATAGAATTGACACCAATGAAAACATAAACACACAATGGTCAACAATCTCCCCCTTTGTCATTGATGAAAACCATCTTCAGAAACACTAAGGGTAACCAACAAGACCAACACACCTACTTGACTCTTTCCCATGTTTTTGATGCTTCTCTCCCCCTTTGACATCTATGAAAAAAACTCCACTAACTCTAGACATGGAAAAATACAACACGTGACTAAAAACAATGGCAACAATACAAAACACAATTTACTTGACTCCAATAGCTCCCTCTGGAACCAAAATCTCTCTTTTTTTACTCCTTCAGTAGTAAATGATGATCCTATGGACCTGATATGAGCCTTAGAATAGATCCCTCTAAACATATACTCCCCATTTTTGTTCATCCTTGTTTCACATCTCCTTTCTAGGACTATACCATGCTCAAAACTCAACTTTTTTGCCTTCAATGTTGTCAAAACATCATTTAGGACCACTTTCCCTAAAGCCCAATTTCAATCTAAAAATGAAAAATTTCATCTTGCTCTATGAGCCCATGCATCACATATCATACCTCCTTGTAGCTCCCCTTAGAACTATACAACCTATATATCACTGAAGGAACTAAAACTTGGGCTCTTTCCTTGTTTACATGGCTAGGAAATGGATCAAATACTTCACCTCTATTCTAAAGAAAACTCTCAGTGCTCTTTGTCCTTATTAGGTACATGACTTGATCTATAATTCAGTATGTCTACAAGTCTCATTATTTCTGCCATTCAGTCCTCCTAGACACTATGCATAACATGTTTAGGAGTTCTAGCAAGCTCCCCCTACATCAAATCACTCATAAAAACTTGTAGAAACTATTGCTTTACTTCTTTCACAGTCCACAGTGTTAGAATACAACATTAAAAACCTTGAAATTTGTCTCTCTTTTCATTTCAAATATTGTACCTTGTATATTGATGTTTTCAAACCAACTTTTCTTTATTATTCTTATAAAGTGGCATCACTCAACTTATACTAGTCAAAGACTCGTACTCAGACTCAAAGGATCTTGTTCAAAACTTAGCTGAGAAGAATATCTATCATACACTCATACCAAATTTTCACACAAAAATAACCTACAGAGCCTTGGTAAGTCAAAAACATGAATCCCCTTGTAACGTGTGCCACTAAGAACCTTCTAACAGTTGCAGCATATCCTTTTCATAACTAAATGCATCCATCACTCTATCTCATTCCTTTACTCATGGATCATTTGATGAATTTCATAGTCCCATACCATGTCTTGTTCTTCTCAAGACGTTATTAGGATTCATGGACATATCATTGTCCAGTGATTAGCTAAAAGACCTTTATACAACGTATGTATTCAAATCACTCTTCCATTTAGAATTTGAACTAAACCTTTTAGTCATGTAGCATCCTAGGACCACTTCAACATAAGCTCAGACCTCTGATCTTCAATCAAGACTTAGTTTCAGTCACGCCCACATACCTCATTAGCACACTTTGAAGAATCATCTTCTAGCTTGATGATACAACAGTCTTTAAAGACCAACACTCCTTGAGTTAGTATTCATGTAGAAAGTCATTTCTTCCTCATAAATCAACATGATTTGCCATAATTAAGACCAAATACCATTATAGTGACATCAGCTCCTTGAATTTATTATACCAACAACTTTAACAAGGGTTATATAGCTAATAAGACCTCATGGACCATCTACATACTAGTAACTTCTCATTTCAAACCTCTAGTCATCATCATAATGCATGAGAACATCATTACACAAGTTTTTTTACACTACACAATACTTCCCTTACACGTGTAGAGTACATATATACCTAAATGGACTAATACAGACTTGTAGCACCATTTTTTAAAGCATATTTGATCACCTACTAAACTTTGACAAGGATGATTATATACTTCATTGACTTGTTTCAGACCTTTGTTGTAGTTCCCTTCAATTTCCTTATGAAGTTATTCACTCTTGGGCTACTTAAGATATTTTTCACAGTACATTCTAATTCGTCGTCATCTTCAAGTATCTTCTCAGATCCTTTTGGCCCTAAAGACCTTATGTGCATAAATTTCTTAGTCTTCTAGAACTATATTTCTCAATTTTTCAAGCTCATCCTTTGCATTTTTGAGTCAAGAAGCATCCTAATCCCTATAACTAACCTCGAGAGCCATTATAATGTACTTCTTGTTCATTTTCAACAACTAAGTCTTCATGTCTTTGCATTCTAGCTCTAAGAAACCTCTTTAAGTGATTCTAAGATTTTTCACACCTATATTGTTTCCATTTCACTCGTGCAACTCCTCAAACCTGTAGAAGTCATAATAGATCATGACAGAAGAACTTTACAAGCTCAGATTGAGAAATTTCCTCATGCAAATGTAGATACCCTTTTTGAGACCATATACACTCTAATTTAAGGTAGCCATCATAACCATATACCAGTATAGTAACTTTTGACACCTATAACACCCGGGATATACTTTGAATCTTAGCTCTAAGAGTTTCTTGATACTCAAATAGCTTTCTTAAGAGAATTCAGGGTAATGAGATTCCATTTTCAACTTATTATTAGTTTTGGATCACTAATGTGACTCTAAGAAACTTCTCCTATAATCTTGATGTTTTAATAAACAAGCCTTTTACTCACGTTATGCTTTTGATGAGACATAACACCCATGCAAAGGTACTTTTCCTCTCATAATAATGATGAAGAACTCTTCAAGATTCATTTTTACTCATGAACCTACATAGAAACCTTTGTGTGCAACTCATATACCATCATTTGACCAAAAGCAGCTACCTACAGACCTCACATTCTTAATTTTAACTTCCAATACCAAGTGTAGAACCATACTTGTGACACAGGCCTTCTTGCCTCAAACTTGTTATACTGATCATGTATGATCTAACAAAATATCTTTGATGCTTTTCAGGTCTCAGTCAATACTGCACATACTTCCATGGATAATGAACCAAACTTCTTCATACTCGACCAATTTCTACCACTGTCATAAGTAACTTGACCCAGAAACAAACTCACGTGTCACAGAACTACCATACTTTGTTTTGCAAGGTTAACTTGGACTCATTCCTTCTAGAGAACTTAAACTAGATATCCTCATTTGCTTTTGAGCTTGAATTTTTACTTCTCCCTTTAGGTGTGATCAAATATCTTCAAGAATCATAGACACTTTTGATATCTCACCACTACTCAAGGATTCCTTCCTATGCTATAAATTCTTCAATCACTATACAACACCTTATGAGAGAACGTGATGTCAATACTCTACCTCCTCTTGATTGTGCCTTCATTTTCCTTCATCTTTGATCAACTTGAAACTTTAATGTCTTGTACCCTACCTTATTTGAAAAATTTAGGAGACCATCATGGTCGTTTCCTCACTTGTGCAGACCCAGAGTACAACACTTCTACTCTAACACCTTTGTCTTGATCTCAATAACATTCTCAAGCTTGAAGACATATTTCTGAGACATTACTTAAGACTTCACACTCACACCATGACTCCTACTAAGAATAATTTTTCAATCCATGAATCACCACAACCAAGGACTTAGACCATAAGATGAGAACAAGACTTTTGAAACACAAGGAAATCTTTAAGGAAAAATCCCAATACTCTTTGGACTGACTCATTAAATACATAAGGACCGAGACTTAAACCTGAGTATACCTTTTTGTGCCTTCATAGTAACAACACACAGACCTCTAACACCATTTCTAATCATAATTCACTCAACAATAACCCTGAGAATGAATCTTTGACCTATAACCAGTGACTTTTATGCACACATACTCTTAAGCACAAAAATCCAATCACTCTACTAGACATGACAGACCCAAGACATTATCAACACTTGAAAAAATCTTCATGACATATCACTTTGGTCAATATACCCTTTAGATGATCTAACATGACTCTATACTCAAACTAAGACACTTTTTAGACATACCAACTCAGGGGCACATCCTAACCATACTTTGACAGATCACTCGCAGTCATGATAAGACACAAAAAGACCTTATTGATGAATATAAACCTAATCCTTTGAAAGTAGATGTTCTTTCAATTTATCCACTGTTCTATGACAACATTTCTTGTAGAAGAAATGCTACACACAAAGTTTTATCAAATACCTTAGATGGAAGCAGCCCCTTTTCCTTATTGGAGAATTAGAGAATACATCCTTAATTAGCTCCTTCAGCTGAATGAAGACTTCTTCATGTATATAATATTTGATACTTGGATTTTATTTGGGCATGTAAACCTTGAATTCCATATTTTAATCATTTAAGGCACACACAATATCATCATCATCTTTCCATTCCTCTATCATATTAAAATATTCCTCATAACAAGCTACCCTTGCTTCAGGATCTTCCTTAACTTCTTCATAACACTCCTCCATGGTTAGGGTTTTAGAATTTACTTCCACTACCTCTACATATACATTTAGAACGTCTATATCAACATCATCATCTATAATATATGTATCTTGATTATCTTTAACTATTTCATCCTCATCTTTAGAGAAACCTGTTTAAAATTTAACACAATAACCTGTTATGTATCCTTCATGAGAATTATTATCAGATGGATTGGAAATGGGAGTGCAAACACCAAAAATATTCTGCCAAATTTCAAACCCTAATGGTTTTAAACAAGCTCTTAATTTGATCGATGGATTCATTTCAACTTGAAGGTCAGACTATCTTCTATACGTGTGCTTCAAGAGGATCTCCTTCAAGTTGTCAAACTTTATTCTCAAGGACTTACTCTGATACCAATTTTTGGAAGCACAATGGATTGAGAGGGGAGAAATCAGTCCAAAAAAACATTTAATTCATTTAACTTAGCATGCATACATCACATTAACCATCCATGCAATATTCATAAACCATTGTGTACTTATTAAGATATGCAACATCAATCACAAGAGCATGAAACAAAGTACACAACACAAGAACACCATATATAAGTGGGAAACCCTACAGGGGAAGAAAAACCATTGAAAATTTTATGATATTGTAAGCTATGAAAAATACACTACTAACAAGGAAGTAAAATACCAATAATCATACCTCCTCCTTCGCGTTCCGTAGCAAACCTCAGAATGGGCTAGAAAACTTGGATTGAGCCCTGATTTTGTGATATGTAGGTGCTTTTCTTCAAGACGGAGCAAGACCTTCCTACAACAACGATCCTCTTACTTTGCACTGGATGGGAAAAATGATTATGAAACTATTTTGGCATTAGGACTAGGCAAAAGGATGTTCTTTGCTCAAAGGATGCAAGAACTTAGATATGGCATGAAAGCTTATTCTCCGTGTGTTTAGAGGGGAGGGGTAAGGTTGTATTTATAGCCTGAGGGAGTGATTAGCTTAAATTAATTTAAGTAATCATGGTTTGAAAATGTGGGCAAGATTAAGTGGGTGGTTTGAAAATGTGGGCAAGATTAGGTGGATGGTTTGAAAATGTGGGCAATATTAGGTGGATGGTTTGAAAATGTGGGCAATATTAGGTGAGTGGGGGCCACGAAGAATGGGTGAGGATTTGAATTATATTTTTAATTCATAAATGGAGGATTTTAGGTGAGTGGGGACCACGAATGGTGGGTGAGGATTTGAATTTGAATTTTTAATTCAATAGTGGAAAAACATGGAGAATAATGACATGTGGTGAGGATTAGATTATTTTTAGATTTTGAAATGGATAATTAATCAAATTATATTTGATTAATTCAAAGTGTATTTTTGTGGGAAATGAGGAAGGGAAATTAATTGATTTATGATAGATGTGAAATTGGGGTGTCTACATTTGCCCCTCTTTGGAAGGGTACTATGAAAGTAGTGTCCTTTCAAAGAAAGTAGACGGTATGGGGGAAGAATTCAATCTACTTTTTAAAAGGTAGAGTGAATGTTTGTTGGGGAGAATAGAAAGTGGTGAGTGACGGATGTCATAGTATCCTCCAAGACAAAAATGTCATGAGAAGATGTGATTATGGATAGATGTGGTGATGCTCCCTCGAGAGGATTGACGAGAATGAAATATACGACAGAACTCTCGAAAAGAGGGGAAATGGATTTGGTGTAGAAGAGGACGATAATGGAGTGGAAGAGACTGGAATGACCGCACGACGCAAATGGAGGAAGGATTCAATCGACCTTGAATGCTAGGTGTGAGGGTGTGTGGGAAAGAGAAAAGGGAATGGATAGGAGTGGGGGTTGATTATGAGAAGAGTAAGGGAAATAGGGGAGGGGAACAAAAGGAATGAAAAGAAATAAGAGAGAGGGATGATAGGAGAAGAAGGGAATGATGAAGGACAAATAAGGCAAAAACAAAAAAGTGACAGAGTAGAGGGTGAAGGGGATAAAAGAGAGAGATGTGCAAAATGAAGGAAGCAATAGAGATAGTAAAGAGGGATGCATGGAAGTGAAAAAGCAGGAAACGGGAAAGGATGAATAAGAAGGAGAAAATGAGGTGGGAGTAGGGGGTGAAATAGAGGAAAATAGAAAGAGGACAAAAGAAGAAGTAGAATGGAGAGAAAAAAAAGAAACTATGAGGGGCGAGGAAAGTGTGAAAAAGAGGAGAGAAAGGAAGAGAAACATATATAGAATGAACGAAAAGGTAGGGGTGGTAGAGAATGAAATGAGGATACTACGATGATGGGAAAATAGAAAAAGGATGTATGATGAAGACAGTAAAGATAGTGAAGAGGTCAAAGAGGAGATGGAGAGATGGGTAAGAAGCGACAAGAAAGGGTGGGAGTGAGGGAAAAGAATAGGAGAGAAAAGAGAATGGGGGATAGAAGAGGCAATGCCAATGAGGGGACGTTAGGGAAATCCCCTTGACAATGAGTGGTGGGGAAGGGTGAAAGAAAAAATGAAGAAAAAGAGAAAGCGAATGAGGACTGGAAAGGGTAACGCCAACAAAGGGACGTTAGGGAAAACCCGTTGCCAATGAGTGGTGGGCTTAGAGGAGGGAAGGAATGAAGGGAAACTCTAGAAGGTCCAAGGGAGTGAATGAGGTCGTGCAGAATGCGGATTGATAATTTTTAGGGAAAACCTGTTGACAATTATGAGTGCGGGAAGAGAAGATGATGATGAAAGAATGATATAGGAGTATTAACAGTAATGGTGAATATGTGTGTGGGTAGAAATGTAGGGGGAATGTGAGAAGATGAAGGGGAAAGAGTGAAGAAGATGGGCGGGAGGAGTTGGGATGAAGTGAAAGCGAGGAGAGGATGGGGGTGATGAGGATGAACGAGGTGAGGATGAAGAACCAAGACATGAAAAGAATGGGAAGAAATGGTATGAAGGATGATGGATCAAGGAGGGGAAAATGGGGGAAAAGAATGTGATTGTAGGTGGAAGAGATGAGGTGTATGTTTGTAAGAAGATATGTGGAGAAAGGATAATAGTAGGAGGAAAAAGTGGGTAATAGGAGATACCAGGTGGAAGAAACGATCAATAAAGTGAAATAAGAATGAGGCGGGGGAGAAGTTCATGATGACAAGTTAAGTGTAGGGAGGACCCTAACATAAGATTGTCATGTGACGGAAGTGGTTAAGTAAGATTGCCATGTGAGTAAAACTGGAGATGAAAAATGGTTCAAGCGAGAAGTGGTGTTTGCGAGAATCGAAAAGGAGGTGAAAGGATGTGATAATGGGGAATGCCGAGAAAAAATGAAGGGTGAAGGGTGGGTAGTGATGGGGAAAGGCAAGGAGACAGATCATCCTTAAGAGGGACTCTTAAGTGAGATCGCCATGCTGGGTGAGTGGTTAAGTAAGATTGCCAAGCAGAGGAGGGTGATAGTGGTGGTAAAAAGATGTGATGATGGGGAATGAAGAGGAAATATGGTGGTGAGATTGGAGAGTGATGGGCGAGTGTAAGATGACATGTCATGCTTAAGATAATCTCTTAAGTAAGATCGTCATACTGCTGGAGAAGTTTCGTAGGGTCACCCAACCGACAGGGATGATATGCAAAGAGAAAGACAAAATGATATTGGGGATAGGGGTGGAATGGTAGGGTGAAGAAGATGATCGCGATGAGAGGTGGGAGAAATAAGATGGGCGAAATATGATGGGATGGGGGAAGGCCACAGGGCAGATCAACCTTAAGTAGAAGTATTAAGTAAGATTGCCATGCGGCTGGAATGGTTAAGTAAGATCGCCAAGCTGAGGAAGAAGAAGGATGATGTTAGAGTTGGTGGGAATAGGGTATGACAAAATGGACTGAAGGGGAACCCTCAAGTGAATTTGCCATACTATGAGAGCGTGTAAGTAGAATGACCAGGCATAAGGTGGATTTGGGGAAGGATGAGAAAAGAGTGAGTGAGGTATGCCTAAGTGGTATATGATATGAGATGAGGTGATAATAAGAAAGAAAGGACACAAAGGAGTATAACATGAATGGATGAAGGAATATATGTAGTGGAGGGTGGAGAGTGTGAGGGGAATCCTTAATTGGGATGCCCACATGGTGAGAGTAATGATGCGGGAATGGGAAGTAGAAGAGGTGGAGTTGGAAGATGTGTTTTGTGGTGATGGTTATTTGATGAGAGGGCATGTGGTGAAGAAGCTTCTACAGCGGGAAGATCTTAGGGAGAGGGTAAACCTCCACTGAGGATTCCATATAGAAGGGGTTATTAAGTAAGATTGTCAAGCGGGAAGAAAAGGGGGTGAAAGGAAAGAATACCAATGGGTGATAGGGGACAGGAATGGTGAGAAGGGTAATATGGGTATAAGCGGCGGAGGAGTAAAAATGAGAAGTGAGAATGAATGGATCAAATACATGGTGATCATGGTGGGGGAGAAGGAGCTGCTGGATAGTGAATGCTACTTGAGAAAGATCGTCAAGTAGGATTCGCAAACTGCAACGGTAATCAAGTAGGATTCGTAAACTGGAGAATGCATTAGTATGGGTGAATGGATGGGGTGCAAAGTAAGATGTTGATCATGCAGGAAGATACTCACGTGACGAAAAGCATCTTAATTTTAATATAGCACATAACAGGATGCATCGTAATATAAGAAGATCAGGATGACTAGACTGTAATATGCGTGATAGCATAGACAAGGGCCATCAAAAAGGTTTGATGCCCCAGTACGATATGCAAATGGAAGAGAGCATAGACAAAGGCCATCAAGAAAGTATGATGCCCCAGTACGACATGCAATCAGAGAACATAAGAATATTACAGAGAACACCAGGGATATATAAAATCAAGATGCCCCATGTAACATATCAAGATACAAGAAAGCAATTAATAATTTGCCACTAATAATGCAACACAAGAACCAGTAAACATGTCCTTAACGTGTTCCACAGTGATGATTGATTAGATGTGCCCCCAAGCAGAGGTACAAAGGATTGGGTCAGTCTCCTCAAACAAGGAAACAATGAGAGCCGGATTTTCCCCAAGCGAGGATTCACGCGAGGAGAAGTGATTTGAAATTGGTAGTCATAAGGTAGTTGGACCATTCGTTTGGGATAATAGTTCAAAGGATGAACTGTGTTACTTATTGAGTTTTTACAATTTTGTGGATGTTTTTGGTCTTTTGAAAATTTTACAAATGTTTTTGTATTTTGGATATTTTCTAATGTTTTTGTTTTTGGATTTTTTGATTTTCTAATGTTTGTTTTTGAATTTTATATTTTTTTTGGATTTTCTAATGTTTTTGAATTTTTATGATGTTTACACTGTGTTTGGATTTTTGACGATTTTCAAATGTTTTTGGATTTTTAGATTTTTACACTGTTTTTTGGATTTTTGATGATTTTTCAAATGTTTTTTGGATTTTGAGATTTTTACACTGTTTTTTGGATTTTTGACGATTTTCAAATGTTTTTGGATTTTTGACGATTTTCAAATGTTTTTTAGATTTTTGACGATTATCAAATGTTTTTGGATTTTTGGATTTTTACATTGTTTTTAGATTTTTTTACGATTTTCAAATGTTTTTTTTATTTTTACATTGTGATTGACAATTTATGGACCAGAGTGCAGACTTATTTTTGAGAGACGATGTACCATGTTCCGCATTGTAACTTATGCTCAAAATAACATAAATTCACTTTCCATTGGCATTGATATAGTGGTGATGATATGATGAAAAGAATTCCAACTCCATTCTTGACTCCACACAACTAGTAAGATGTGTGGGCTCATCACCAAGAATCAAGAAGGACGTAGGAGGTAGATAATGAATATAGAGACAAATGCTAACAACAATCCCTTTGGGAAATTGTGACTCCATTCTTCATAATGGTACTGAACCGGTTTCAAAAATGGCTTTCACTTTATGAGTCACATGCTAGACTTAGACAGTTATGTGGCCTACTGATTGATAAGATATGAGATTAAGGGATAGTTCTCCTCTTCACTTAGGCATCTAAATTACGTGTTTGGGGATTCTATAATTTGTAAGCACTATAAGATTTTTTATTTTTGAAATGACTCCCTATGCCTTGCCCCATGCTACTAGTGAGAAGCAAGGGCTCAATCACCAAAGGCAAAATATAGGCGAGTGAATTTCCTTTTTGTTTGTTTTTCTTGTTTTTTTTTTGTTTTTTTTGGAATATTTTGCAATGTTTTTTATGCTTGTATGAGAATGACCCTCTACGCTTTGCCCCATGCCACTTGTAAGAGGCAAGGGTTTATCACCAAAAACAAGACGTAGACAAGTAAGGGCACCTTCCTCCATTCCTAGTCTCACACTACTAGTAAGAAGTGTGGGCTCAACACCAAAGACTATGAAGGACGAAAGATGTGACAATGAATAATTCATAAGTTATTGAATTGATGGATTTTTTATTTTTTTTACAATGGTGCTTTGTATTTGGGAAGAAACGTCTGCCCCCAATCTCAGCCCTACACGACTAGTAGGATGCGACGGTTCAACACCGAAGACTGAGATGGACGACCAAACGAACTGGGTAACGAAGTTTAGAGCTTTGTTATGAAAGAGATAATGTCTTTGAAGGGAATATATTACCATCAGTAAGCTTCTAGGTATGACCATAGAGGAAAGTGACTGAAAATGGAAGAAGTATGATGCTCACAAACTTAATAGGATGTATACTAGCACTTGTCTCATGATGATAAATATGAAGATGTGATTTTGATAAAGAAAATATCTGCCAATGGAAATGAATGAATTTAAATTATTCGGAAATAAGCAAGACAAAAGGAACAATGTACACGTTGTTGTTTCCTGGAATATAAAGTTATTTCAAGAATAAAATTTCTTTGAATGGAATGCATTCATGGGTTTTTCAAGGACCTTGGCCAGTGTCAATGGCCAATTTATAAGCTCCAAACCCAAAACTATCTATGATTTTGTTGGGCTCAAATTTTTCTTGTTTGTCTCGTTCTTTGGGTGTGTTCTTTCGATTTTCTTTGAGAATGAAATGATTGACCTTAAATTTTCTAGGTTTGAATTTTTTATGGTAGCTATGTCGTAGCTGATTTTGATATACTTGAAGATGATCTAGGGCATTAAGTTGTTTTTCATCATGAAGCTCGAGTTCATTAAGGCGTGAATGTTGATAATAATCTTTATTGATTACATCTTTGAGGGATATTCTAAAGGATGGGAATTCAACCTTAACATGTAAAATAATCTTCCCCACCATAAACAAGGGAGAAGGGAGTGGCCTCAGTTTGCATTGTTTGATTTTTTGTTTCTGTTTGTCCATGAATTAATTGATTCGACAATAGATTCAAAATTAAAGATGGAAAAGGTGGCATAAAGATATTCCTAGGTATACATACCTCGTAGAATATATGCACATAGAAGTCTTGATAGGTGAGAATCATTAGTGATGAGATGCCTGTAAGATCGATCGTTGAAAATATGATGGTCATGACAGGTTGCATTGTTGCAAGTGTCCAAACTTGATGTGGTTGTGTTTCGACAAAAAGGCTAGAGATGTTAGGCATAAGAGTCAATATTGGAAGAATAGAATCAAACTTAATGGTACATGTTGATGGAACCTCGTCTGTAGTGTCTACAGTAATATCAAGGTTTGAAAGGGAGTCTTGAAACGAGATCAAGGTCTCGTTAGATATTGGAAGAATGTTTGTCACCCAAAACAGGTTCAATATATGTTTGGGCTGAAAGAGAGTCTTGAAATAAGTTCAAGTGCCTCAGTAGATGTTGGAAGAATGTTGTTGTCCAAAACAGGGTTCAATGTATGTTTGAACTAATGGAAGGAAATTTGAAGAAGATATGGATTTGGTTTGGGAATTAGAGAGTCTTGACTATTGTCGTCATGATCTCGTGGAATTTCATTATATATAGGAGTTTCGACAGTAGTCAACTCTTCATGGAATGTTGTGGTATTGGATGTGTCGTTGGTTGCAAGAGCATTGTCATCAAGTTCTACAGAGATGACTTCGTCGTCAATTAAGTCTTGGACGTAATTCTTAAATCGTACACATTTATCTATGTGATGACCATCAATGCGATGAAATTCACAGTATGTGTTAGGTTTGTACCAGCATGGCTTAGCTTCCCCTTTGACAAAGCGTTTTGTAATTGGATATCTTATCAGTTTAGCCTCTTTTAGTTGATGAAAAACACTAGAGAGACTTTCTCCAAGGGGGGTAAACTGACGTTGGATTTTACTTGAAGTGATTTCTTCATGAGGTTGTATGATCGACTTTTTGGGTGATTGCTCGCTGATTTGGGTAGCCATATGAGAGAGTTGTGTTGTCATCTTATTAATTTGTTCTAATAGCTCATTGTGTGATGTTTTTCGTGAATTCATCATGTTTGAAAGAGAGGGAAAATGAAGTAATGTGCGATGAAGAAATCAACCTATTGATTGTGATCTTTTTTTTGGCTTAATTGAGTTTTAACAAGTAAGGCTATAAGAGAGTAAGCTCAAACAAGCTACTCGAGATACAAGTGGGATATAACTTAAACAAGCTATGACGAATATGTTGATTGGTTTGGATTAAACAAGCTTAGCAGACGAAAATGTAAGGAGTACACTCAAACAAGGTACTCGATACAAGTGGGATGTAGCTCAAACAAGCTATGATGAATATGTTGATTGGTGTGGCTTTAACAAGCTCTGGATTTTTGATAGGAAGAGTAACTCAAACAAGTGAATCAACACAGTTGTGAACTCAAAATGAGTTTTGAAGGGATTTGTGTCAGATGGGATTTTGTTAAACTTGACAACTGATGGAAATAATGAGTGAACTCAAACAAGTCACCCAATGTATTTTTGATATAGCTTGAAACAAGCTATAAAGGATGTTCTGACAATTGATGAGATAAGGAGTGAACGCAAGTCACTCAATATCTATTGGATATAGCTGAAAATAAGTTATGGCAGATGTATTATTAGCTAAAGCAAGCTAATGAAATTGGTGCGATATTTTGGTCTGTGTGGTTGGATTGTTTGGATGTTTTCGCTTGGTATTGAATTGGTCGAGAACTGATTTTTTTGTGGAACACAACTAGGGTCTAAACTTTTACAATGAACACATTGATATCAGCCAAGTTTTATGATTAAAAAAAAATAAAAATGCTAAACTATTGTGTTTTCAAATAGCAAGCAATCATGTGGATTTAATTTGTTTTGGCTTATGAGGTAACTTCTTCAGGAATGATCATTGTTTCATGCGATCATACAAGTATGCTGTGAAATGGTGGATGCAGGCTCTTATTACTCCAAGAAGATGCGTCCTCCGATATACCCTAGTCCTGATATACCTAATTCTGTACGGGGACAGAATTGGTACGGGGAACCCTTAGAGCACTGGAGGAGACTCACCAATTCTTACTTGCCTATTTCGGAGTGAATCACCACGTCCAGAACAGGTTTTTTGAAAAGGTGGAAGGTGATGGAGGGATGAATGTGTATGGTGTCCTTATAACTCCCCGAAGATTTACAGGGACGATGCCCAGGCTTCGTTGTTATAGCTATTTAGGCGTGACTCGCATGCGCTGCACGACAGCATTACCTGTAAGTGAAGAGCAGCGGTGAGGTAAATACCGAACGCTGTGATGAGACTAGGTCTCAAAGTGCAATGCAGATGCAAATGCTATTGGTGCGTGGTAGTCAAGTCCACGTCACCGATGTAGCTTTGGTGGTGATGAAATCCACCTTGGTCTACGTGCAAAAACAATATGATAAAGTGATTAAACGCAGGGTTCGTTCCAACTTGAAATAAATCACTAGCAGAAAATAATCACGTACCTGAGCATACTTTTTGTTTTTTTTGTTTTGTTTTGTTTCAGTAATTGTCTTTAAATGGTGGTATTTTTTGCGGGATTTTTGTTGTTTTTGTTTTTGTTTTTGTTTTTGTTTTTTGACAATATTCCAGCAACGCGGTTCTACAGAAAACAAATTAGTAGTTATCCTGCAAATGAAATGTTAGAAAAGTGATCGTGGTTGTTTTTTATTTTCCAGATCGCTCAAAGGCGCAGGGAAAAGAGCATACACAACCAACGACCAAAAAAATATTAAGAATATGACAAAGGAAAATAATTTTTAAAATGACAGTTGAAAAACAAAGCTAGAGGATCCTGCAATGTTAGAACAAAGAAACTAAAAAATTGTGACCGTTTCTGATTTTCTAGATCGCTTGAAGGCGCAAGAAAAGAGCATACACGGATACAATTAAAAATAGTTATTTTTTTTTAAATATTAATAATTATTGCAATTAATCATGATTGCGAAATAGCGATAATGAATATGTTCACAAAAAATAAAAATGATGAAAGAAGAGGTGGGTGAAAACGTTACCGAGAAGTGTTTTCGTGGAAAATTTAAATGTAAGGCAAAAATTTAAAAATAAAAATTATTTTCTAAAACTTTGAGTGGCCTCACATTTCTGATTTCCAAGATCACTTTTGAAGTGCGAGGAAAGAGCATACGTGTGAGGATGTTTCGTTGAAATAAAAATTAAAAAATAAAAATAAATAAAACTATAATTTTGTTGTTTTTTTGTTAAAAAGATAGGTGTTAGAAGAAATGAAACCAAATTTTTTTTGTAAGTCTAAATCTAAAAATTATTTTTGCATTGGCATATATCTTTTAGCAATACCTTTCCGTTAAAAAAAAAAATGAATTCATTCCGAGTTCGGCGAGCAAAAGTTTATGGCTTCCGGAAGATGGGCTACGAGAACGCTCTAAATGAAAATTTTAAACGTGAGAAAAAACGTCCCGGGAGCTGTTTTTTTTTATTTTCTGACTTCTATACTTCACCTGAGAAGCCTAAAATTTTGTCAGCAAGGTTAAAAAAGAAAAATAAACAGAAAGAAAGAGTTAGATCACAAAATGATTGATTAAAATAAAAGAAAATAAAAATGATTAACTTCCTACAAAGCAGTTATTTTAGCAAAAATAAATAAATAAATGCATTTTCCGGATTGGTTGTCCCATGACAGTAAGATAATAAACTAATGGCTAGTTCATGTGTTTCTACAGATGATGAGTAAATAACAAAATCAAAACTGGGAACTAAGCACTAAGCGCCGAGGAGATCAAAGACAGAATGAGCTTCAGAGTTTCATTGTTGCTATATACCTGCAGATACACCACAAAACACCACACAACAAAAACACTATCCAAAGCGTGAAGGTTAACCAAAGAAGACCATAAGGAATAGAAAATGAAATAATAATGAACAATAATAAACAAAGAATAGATAAAACCACTAATTGGAAAATTAATGGTAATAGATCAAAAGTAACCGGGCGTGCCAGAATGTAAGCTATGAAAAATACACTACTAACAAAGAAGTAAAATACCAATAATCATACCTCCTCCCTTTGCATTCCGTAGCAAACCTCAGAATGGGCTAGGAAAACTTGGATTGAGCCCTGATTTTGTGATATGTAGGTGCTTTTCTTCAAGACGGAGCAAGACCTTCCTGCAACAATGATCCTCTTACTTTGCACTGGATGGGAAAAATGATTATGAAACTATTTTGGCATTAGGACTAGGCAAAAGGATGTTCTTTGCTCAAAGGATGCAAGAACTTAGATATGGCATGAAAGCTTATTCTCCATGTGTTTAGAGGGGAGGGGTAAGGTTGTATTTATAGCCTGAGGGAGTGATTATCTTAAATTAATTTAAGTAATCATGGTTTGAAAATGTGGGCAAGATTAAGTGGGTGGTTTGAAAATGTGGGCAAGATTAGGTGGATAGTTTGAAAATGTGGGCAATATTAGGTGGGATGGTTTGAAAATGTGGGGCAATATTAGGTGAGTGGGGGCCACGAAGAATGGGTGAGGATTTGAATTATATTTTTAATTCATAAATGGAGGATTTTAGGTGAGTGGGGACCACGAATGGTGGGTGAGGATTTGAATTTGAATTTTTAATTCAATAGTGGAAAAACATGGAGAATAATGACATGTGGTGGAGGATTAGATTATTTTTTAGATTTTGAAATGGATAATTAATCAAATTATATTTGATTAATTCGAAGTGTATTTTTGTGGGAAATGAGGAAGGGAAATTAATTGATTTAGGATAGATGTGAAATTGGGGGTGGGTGTCTACAGATATTACACACAACAAATACTCAAGTGAATATTACACATCATAATATATTTCTTTAGTGAGGCACCAACCCCACAAGGAGCACTCAACCCCTAAATTTAGTGAAGAACCCACTCCACAAGGAGGCTACAACCCCCTAAGATGACTAAGAACCAACTCAGCCATCTGATGATGATAATATTTGAATTTTTTTTTGCCACAATCGATGGATATATTTAATTCAACTCACACAATCTTCTTCAAACCCGCATACCTCTAGCTCACATTATCTTCTTCTTCTTCGACTTGCCTTGGCTCTAAACCCTTACACACATGACCTCAATGAGTACTCAACCTATCACAAACATTATCATATATGAAATAATGTATTATAATCTCCTTCACATCCTTAGGAAAGTCACACTTTTCCCTCTCACAAGACTAGTTCAAATTTCAACTCTAAACTCACTTTTATATGAATTTCACTTCACCAACACAAAGGAGGTTGGTAACTCTCATTTATTTCAACAAATAAATAATAATAAAATTCCAATAAATTCATTAAAATAGTCACATATGACCCATATAGTACGTCCATGCCCAAAACCATTCATCTTGCACCAAAAATGCTCAAAACCCCATCATTAGGATGAGTAAAATCCACTAACACCAAAAACATGATTATTCGAGCCCAAAAATTAATCACACATGTGTACTATGACATTTAAACATCATAAAATGTCATAATTTTACTTAGACCCATCAAATACTTCATAACATGACCAAAAGGATCATATCCTTCACCAAACAGTTGTTTCCAACACCCTGTCTTTTCCTTTGGGCATCTAGACCACTCCAAATCAACTAAAATATGGCATGTAACTACTATATTTAATCATTGGGACCTTTAAATCACATCCATGTAATTTATACATCATTAAACATCCATGTGTTCAAACCACAACTTTCCTCTTCTCCAAATCATGTTGCCCAAAAACTTGTTTTACAAACTCAATTAGTTTGAACCCTTTCTTCCAATTACAAGACCTCCAAATTCCTTCAACATGAAAACAATTCATCCCTATTCACTCTCAAGGTGATACAAAGCATCGAATCATTCATCTCATGCCTCAACTAACTCAATCTTTCAGCTTGGGTGAACCTACCCTGAAAATCAGTTTACCTTCTTCCTCACAAATTGACTTGAAAGAGCCATAAAATCAACTCAAAAATATAAAATCCATACATAAATAGAAATATCTATGAATCACCTTTCCATAACATATTATAAATCCTTCCAAATCTAATTGGAAGGTCTTAAACCAAGCTCGTCTCTACAAACTGCTTTGTATGCCTTCTTGGACTCAAGAACTGACCATTAGCCCAACTTGCTCCATCACACCAAAACACACTTCCATGCTCAAAAAAATCATGTAACATCCTTATAAATTATTTATAACCACTAATCAACCTTCACCAAGCTTTAACAACTCATAACCATCAACTTACCTCTTGTAGTCACCTAACACCCTGCTAAAACAAGCATCATCCAAACTTGACCCTCAAAGAACAGATCAAAAAAATTTAATACCATATCAAAATATATATATATATATATATATATATATATATATATATATATATATACTATTGGAAATATCTCTGAACCATGATTGCAACAAAACTTTAATGGATTCCTAACTCTTCATGTAGCCCCTGCAATGTCAATTTTACCACAGACTGTTCCAAAATGCCCCAAAACCAGTCTTCATAAATAGGGTATAATTTTCCATTTTCAAGTTCAAAAATGATCTGAAAATATCATGTAAATATATAACAACTCAGGGGATAAAAACAATGTCAATTTAGTGTTCAACTTCTTCGGAGAATCTTTCCTTAAACTGAACTTCTTCATAAACAACCATTTCTTAGGTGGGGCCCACATATTGTCATATGCACTAATATACCTTTCTGGAAATCTGGAAGATTCCTCTAGAACATCCAATCATAAATTTTTCAAAACCAATCAAAACATGCTCAGTATACCTCTTCTTCTCTAATTCACTCTTAGCTAGGGTTTAGCTAGGGTTTCAAACCAACTTACCTTCTTAACGATCGTTCATAAAAATGTGACAATCAAACCACCTAATTTTTTTTTTAAACCTTCATAACTGACCTAATAATTGATTCCAAATATTTCATGTCCCCATGCAAATCATACAATTCACAACGAGCATCAGAGGGTCCATATTTGCTTCAATATCACACTGCAACTTACCCCGATTTTTCCAAAACTTGCATGTCTTCAAAAATATTCTTCAGAATGACATAAAAATTGTCAGGAAGCATCATGAAAACATCATCTAACTTTACATACTCACCATATATCTCAAATATCTCTCAAACTCTCCATCCATTAAGACTTACCTGTGTCAACATGTTTGGTTCTCATTTTCTTTACTTCCCAAGGACCCTGAAACACCACCAAACCTCTGATAACTGACTTAAAACTCACCATACATCTCAATTACATTGCCACCATGTTTGGTACCATGATCTGTTATGACTGATTGGGTCCAAATCTCACACCCCTAAACTCATTCTGCGTGATTTAGGGCTACAAATAGGCCTGGAATGACCTAATTCGACACTGACAACCCATGAAATAGCCTTTCTGACCTCATGTATACCCATATAAATTTTTAACACACATTTATGACCATGTATGACCTCATGAAAACATCCAACAAACTCAAGAGAGCTCAGACAGTGACTATACACACTTCAAACATGCTTAAGAACCTCATAGACCACCACCAAACATGACACTACCAATAACACCTCAACTTCGACACCTGAATAACACCTCATGGAGACTCACATGACCTCATGACACCATTTTCCATCAATTTATGTGACATCAATGACAACATAAACACACAATAGTCAACAACAAGTACGTAAACTAATATTTTTCTAGCACATCTTATCATAAGGCAACATCAAAAGACATATAATTTCTAAACAAATTTTCCATACCTTGTTACCTTCAATGATTTGCATAACCCACTGAACATAAGGAAATGATGTTTCTATGAATATCAATAATTTTCAATGCCACCTTTTTCTCAAGGAAGACAATAGGTGTCCCAAGTGATACAATAAAAGCATTTATATTACTTTTCATTGGCCCAAATAAATTATCTAAATAACTTGTCCATATTTTTGAAATAGGCCTTAGATGGACACCAATAGGGAATATTAGTAAACATGAGTGGGAAACAATAATTTTAGTACACTCCTAAATTTTACTAGCTAGAAAAAGTGTCTTGGAGATCTAAAAAAGAGATATTTTTCTCAACCCTATTAGTTGCATACTACCACATATATGAAGAAGTGCTATTAAAAGCAAAAATGATCCCCAACGATTTGAACTTATCCTCTTTGAAAATCTATTTCCAAGGGTATTTTTTAAAACCGATCTATCATTTTTTAATAGACTTTGTATGTATCCCAATTTTTTCAACCACTTAAGGTTGTAGCTCGAGTGTTTTGTAGAAAATGTCAATGTAGATCATGGTTTTAATAAAATTACCCTCATTTTCATCAAGTGTAAGAAAATAAACATCAACAAAGTGTCCATTAATAAGTTGGGTAGACCAATCTAGGAGATAGATTCCTCTAATGTAACCATGTTTGTCTTTTTGAATGAGAAGGTAGCCAAGTGATTCCACTACAAGAAAAAACAAATTGGAAGCAAGAGGATAGCCCCTACCAAACAAAATGAAAAGGGCCAAAAGAGACAAATTTATGGCCATTAATGATAATTCAAGCTAAGGTATTTGAGAAGAGATTTTGAACATCCCTGAGGAAGAAATTCCCTAAACCCGAAGATTTTAAAATGGCAAGAAAAAATTGCCACTCAATATAATCATAAGCTTTTTCAAATTCAAATTTGAGGAAAATATTTCATTTCCAAGAGTTACAATTCCACTCAATTACTTTCCAAACAAAAATGATATTATCCAAAATGTAGCGTCCCTTAATAAAACTAGTTTTCTTGGATTTGACAAGAATTGAAAGAATGTGTCGAACGCATAGAGTAAGAGTTTTGGAAATGATTTTCTAAGAAACATTCAACAAGGTGATCAGGAACCAATTGGAGATGATCTCTAGGTTACCAACCTTATGTATGAATTTGGTATTTCCTTTATTAATGATAGATCCTAGAGAATTGTTTCTTAGAGCTTCTTTATAAACCTATACAAGATTTGGCCTACAAAATGCCAAGTGGCTTTACAAAATTTCAAAGGAAAACCATCAATTCCATGTGATTTATCATTAGGCATGCACTACAATGAAACATGAAGCTCCTCGAGAAAGGAGGGGGATGCCATTGAATCATTGTAACATGGGAAAGATTGCAGGGAATAACATCTAGTCATTATTGTAGAGAAACCTTCTTTTCCTTAATCATTTCCTATGATTGGAAGACTAATTTGTAATTCCCCAAAAAAATCCAATGATATTTTATGAAAACTAGTAAGCATATTTTGGGCCACTTATAAATATTTAACCTACTCGTGGGCTTGTATGGATCTAAAAGATTTGAAAAGCTCTTTAGAATCCTATCTCCCACTTTGAGTAAGTGAAGCCAAACATGGATTAGAGCTCCCCTCAAAGAAAATTTTTTATTCATTTTGAGATCAAGCCTAAGATTTCCCACTTCAAACTCACTCCCTCACACTCATGACTACCATTGCAATAAAATATTTATAATGATCAACCCATGATTTTAAGATTCCCACTATTTTTTAGCCTCATTGCACTTGCTCACCTCATGTTCTCCATGTGTTCAATGAAAGGTTTTGCAAGAGCTATTGAAATGGAGTAAGACCCTAAAGCTTTGTGCAAAGTCCCTCAATGGACCATATGATAAGAAATGAGAAAGGAATCCTATTTGCATGTATTAAAACTTGAAATAAACAAGAAATCATAAAATAGCATTAACCTCTATTCTTGAAAGCTTAATAAAATGAGCCTACTAAAGACTTAACAATCAGTTTTGTTGTTTCCTCCATGAGGGTGAATGAATCTCACTAATTGGCTACATGGCCAAGTTTAGCTATTCCATTACTAACCTAACATGGGTGCAAGATGAATCTATCTTAATGGTGGATGACCCAAGATCAAATGCCTTATTAGCTTGGCTAATGCAAATGAGTTCTTAAGCTTTCTTAGGCTTGTTTTGGCTTTCGCTTATGTAAAGTTGTGTGTTTGAATGGGTAGGCTTAGCCTTGTATTTATAGTTTTTGGTTTGGAAGAATTTGGAATTTGGGTGCATGTGGGACTAAAGCTTAAAAATCACTTTTTAGATTAGATTAGGATAAACATGCTTAGGCTTAGTTAAGCTTGGTTTAGGCTATTTAACAAGGGTTTAGGCTAGTTAAACTTTGATTAGCAAGTGATTAGAGACTCTTTGAGAGTTGAGAGGGGTCTGGATAATCAATTGTGACTGATAGATAGCCTACGAAGCCAATATAAGTGGTCTAGAGAGGACTAGGGAGGTTTTGAATGGTCGAAAGGAGGAATGTTTAGCTAATAAGAGATATATTAGCCAAATAAGCTGAATATGGGAAGGATACGACTGAAAGAGTGTCATGCATGGGCATCTGAGAATGGAGTGAAGAAGGGTTGATTAATGAAGTGTTGTCAATTGGTTGAATTAGATGAAATGCTAAGTGCAAGCATATATTAGGTGTCTACACTCCCATCCCAAACTTGTTCATCCATACCCATCACATTAATTTCCCTTTATCACCATGTCAGTCATACCAATCCTCTTGATCTCATTGGTATTTTTCATTGATATCATCCAACGTGCACACTTTGGCTCCCACTTGTGTGCTTCAACTCTCATTTACATGTTCTAACTACCACTTGCATGCTCCACCTCCTACTTATACAGTTTGTCTCCCACATGCACATTTTTCCTCCCACTTGTTTACTCTACCTCCCATTTTAACACTTCACCTCCCACTTACATGCTCTACCTCCCAAAGGCACACTTTATCTCCCATATGTGTGCTCCATCTCCAACTTGTGCACTCTACCTATCACTTGTGAACTTCACCTCCCAATTACATGATCCACCTCCAACTTTTTTAATCTTCTCTCTTGGGGTATCTCCAATAATATCTTCTAGGGATATGGATGCCTAACTGGAAGTAGAGAAAATTTGTGATTAGAATCAAATGCATCTTCGTCGGGCTATGGATGTCTAGCTGGAAGCAGAGTAATGCACGGCTCTCCTTCCACCCTCTATTCACAAATCAACTTTGAAAATAAATCATTCCTACACATTGGCTAGCATGTATTCACTTGTTGTCTATCAAATCTTCACTTCAAGAGGTAATTAATTTCCATGTGCACACATTGGATCTCTATGATCAAATAGGATTAGTATGTTACCAAGTGTCTTTTTTTGGACCTTGCTCAGACTCTTACTCTAGTATGTATCTTGTCTCACGATTCGTGCCTTTGGCTAATCACTTCTTCATTGCAAGGCTTCTAAGTTACATTCATAACATTCACATCGTTCTTCTAATTTGTTCAAAACATCCATGTGTATATGATTACCTTTTTTCCATGTTTGCGGACACCTTTGTCCCCTTTCACAAAAATAATATTCAACTTCCTTTCTATCATGTGTTTTCTTGGTCAGCTTACGTTGGGGGCATTCTTTCTCCTCCCTAACACGGTCATCAGTTTACATTCATCATCGTAATTGAACCTATCCATATTGGCCTTGATCCAGCCTTTAGGCGTGAAGATTTTTCCTTTAAATACTCTCACCTAACGCTAGGAAATTTTTGCATATTCACTTTCTTGTGCATACACATGGCATTCTGCCCTTGTACATCCCATCTATCACTGGGGGCATCCACACTTCTTTGTCTTCCTGTACATAGCTTTAGAAAACTTTCAAAATCACAAAAACATTCAAATATGTTAGAAACATCAAAGCATTCAAATATGTTTTTAAAAACTTCTAAAAAATCAAAAATCATCCTACAAAACGTCGTTATTTGGTTCTTGCCTATTCATGTGTGTGACTTGCAGATCATCTAGATCTAACCCCCATTAACAAAGTTGGTTTGCTTGTTTTGTCTATTCTCTGGGTCACAACGATTTGTTTGGTACTATTTCATAGTGCAACGATTTATTTTCATAGGACCCAAGTGTCCTCTATTATTCCCCTTGCATGTATCCTTGCTTGGGGGCACCATTTTTAAGCCTTGTCATTAATTCGCATAGAACGGAACTGAAGATCAATAATAAAAACCTTGGTACAACTATCTTAGACGTTGTTAGTTTAAGTATGTGTGTTTGTACTTATTTCTCTGTTACATTAGCTTGTTTACTTTCTCGTATTGCATTACATTAAGTATGTAACATGGAGTTAGGCATCGTTTTACTTTCTCGTATTGCTTTACATTATGTATGTTGCATGAAGTTAGGCATCGTTTTACTTTCTCATATTACATTACATTATGTATGTTGCATGGAGTCAAGCATCATTTTACTTTCTCATATTACATTACATTATGTATGTTGCATGGAGTTAGGCATCGTTTTACTTTCTCGTATTGCATTGCATTTTGTATATTGCATGGAGTTGGTGTTTTAGCACAGACATTTGTTCGTACAATGGATTTTCATTTCATTCTACACTTTTTTCATATGCTTACATTTTTAATAAGGACTAATGATGAAGATCACTAGAAAGTATGATGAAAATTAAGTTGTTTACACGACATTGGATGGATGTTAGCTCATTCTCCCTTCCTCATACTCATTTTCTTCTATATTCCCTTTCTTTTCTTCACACTATTATGTTCTTTTTCTAGGGGCATATTACCTCCTTCACCTTTTTATTTGTTTCCTTCATATTTTCAATCATCAGAGTCGACCTCTTTCATCACCCCATTGACACTCAAGGGGGCATCCTTCATTCTGCTATTTTTTCTCCTACCCCTTCAAAAAATTTACGGTTGTTTATGCTTGTCTATTATCTTTAAAGTGGTGTAGCTTACACCACCCCAAAGAGGGGGGAAATGTAGACACCTAAAATCCTCTTACACCTAGCATTTCCTCTAATTCAGTTGATTAACGACACTTTGTTAATTAGCTATTCTTTGCTCCATTCTCGGATGCCCATTCACGACACCTTCTTGGTTGTATTCCTCCTATAATCAACTAATTTGGCTAATAAACCCCTTCTATTAGCTAAATATCTCGGTATTCCCCTCTAGATCACTTCACTACAAGCTTCTTAGGCTATTAATCAATCACACAGATGATTAATCAGAATCCTCCCAACTCTCAATGAGTCACTAATCACTTTCTAATAAAGTTTAACTAGCTTGAACCAAGCTTAACTAGCCTAAAGCATGTTTAATCCACTCCTAATCATCAAGTGATTTTTGGCTTGCCTTTTGTCCCACATGCACCAAAATTCCAAACTCTCCCAAGTGGAAAAATATAAATACAAGGCTAAGCCCTCCCTTTCAACCTTACACCTTGGTTTATCATATCAAACACCAAAAACATCAAGACACCTCATTTGTGGTAGATAAAACTTAAAAGACATTTGATCTTGATCCTTCCTCCATTGTAGTAGATTGCTCATCTTGCATCCATCCCTATAAGCTTGGTTAGTAAGAAAAGATATAAACATGGCCTTGTAGCCATTTCATTGAGATTTCTTCACCACTTGGAGCAAACAACAAACAAACTTTGATTGCTTAGTTGATCTAAACTAGGTTCATTTTTACTATTAAGTAATCTAAAGAGTAGGAATAGCTTAGGCATGTTAGTTTGATCTAATATTGTTTCATGCAATGATAGAAGTTATTCCTCTAAGCTCTTATCATGATGGTTTAGTATAGATTTGATTAATTCTTTAAGGTTATTAGATTTTATCTTCTTTTTATTAGCATTCTTAATTTATACATGAACACATTTAGCATGCCCGGTGCAACTTACTCAATAGTTCATAGAAGTTGATTTCAAATTTTTTCTAATTTACATAATTTTTCTAAACCATGTCCCCTTTTGCATGCATTTTGAGGATTGAAAGTGATAAATTTTTCTAAAGTTATATGTGAATTAAATTCTTCCTTTTGCATGTAAACTTAAAACCCATGGGTTTCTTTGGCGCACAGGCATTAGAAACTACATTTAAATGGAAAAGTTCTAACTTTATTTGCATGTTTACACATTAGCTAAATTGCATTTTTCCATCACTTTTTTGTGTTATATAGTTCCAAGCCCACGTGCAGGTGTTAAAAATGGTGCACATGTGCCTCTCAGCCTGCACATGTGTTATTTTTTATTGTGTTTCCTAACATAGGGGCACATACTTATAGGTGTGTGCATATGTCTTGAAGTGCGCGCAGGTGTCATGGTTGCAATGATAAATAATTTCTTAAAATTTGTAAAGTTTGTTTTCTTGATTATTCTAACACTTTGCAGGTCTTTAGGGGACTAATCAATTGTTTGACATGGTATTTTAGAGTTTGTTTTGTGTTGGTTTGCTTACTTAAAATCAGATGAATGTTGCATTTTTACTTGTAAGGTTTGGATCATGTATGCTCTTCCCTCACACCTTCTAGGTGATCTTGGGAACCAAAAAATGGTTCAATACCTTTCCCATGCTTTCAAAACAACACTTCAATTTGGATAAAAAGGAAATAAATTGTGCATTTGGTTTATAGGAATTTTTCCTTGTTTTCTAAAGCTAGTGAGTTTGTTCGGTGTGTATGCTCTTCCTTTACGTCTTAGGACTTTCTTAGGAATCAAAAATAGCGTTCAAATCTCCTTTTTATGATGTGTTGAACTACTAATCTTGGTGTGTAGGACCAAATATCATCTTGAAAAATAATCGGAGTCTAAACAAAGGCTAACTCATTTCTTGTAGGTTGTCAAACGGTGTGCGAGAAAAACCACATTAAGCTCAAAAGATAAAAACACACACCATATTCAAAACACTTGATTTACAGGTTCGGATAAGGGTAAACTCATATGTACTTTGAACTGGTAAAATTCTCTTTGGCATAAGCCTTAAGCTACAACAAAAGATATGTTCCTAGGAACCCCAAAGTAGTCCACACAAGAGGGAACCTTGTGGATGAAACGGGAAGCGCTCTACTTACCTACTTGACTAGTTATGCATTTGTGAGTTTAGAGTCAAAACTATCTCTATTGTGCCCCCAGTGAAAACACAACTAAATGAATTTATATGCTCATTATATTGAAGGGGATAAATTAAATTTGGGATACTCCAAGGATTAGTCAGTGTGACTTTCTTTTCAAACCGAGCTCGCAGAGGTAATTGGTGACACCTAGTCGAGAGAACCAAATAGGAAGCCATTTTTTCTTGCAGCCAACTTTACCATATCAAGCCATCATGTTTTAAAGAGCCCTCGCGAAGTGAGAAATTTTTCGGAGACAAAACCTTATTTTTCGAACAAGAGGAGAGTCCCTCAAAGTTCGAGCCAATAATCATTCATCACCAAATTTTCAAAGTGTTATTTTGTTTTAGTTTTTCAATCATCATAAGACGAAGTGAAACTCTGTTGAAGTGATGCCAAGTATTTTTTTCAACTCCATTTTGATCTACTCCTTTTCTCTCTTGTTGATATTTTTGATCAAAAGAGGAACATCATGCATGTGTTATTGATTGATCATTTCCACCACTTTTGCACCCGTTTACATTCGTCATTACTTAAGACTGAATGGTAAATGTTGAAAGTGTGTTAGTACGTCTTCACATCTTGATACCCACGTCAAGACATCTCATTTGTAAGCTAGTCTTGCTCATCATTGATCTTCCTTTGAGGTGTTACTTTCCTTACATCGCCTTGATACAATTGTGATACTTATATATTGTTTCTCATAAAATTAGGTTTAAGTTTTGAGATTGTAGCATTATGTTGTTCGCACGATAGCAACTCCTTGATATACTTTGACTTTGTCCTTTTCCAAACATTGCCTCAACCTTGAAAAATGTTGTTGTTACTTTTTTGCGTCGTTTCAATATCATTTTGATACTAATATCACGGTTTTTTTTCCATAAAGCTTTGATTAAACGTACCTAAGTGGAATTGTTTTGTTTCTCACACTTGTAACTTCCACCTTTTAAGATTCAAGCCTTGTTTGTATCTAGACTCGTTATAGTATACCTTGATTCAAAAATCACTTCAACCCTTGTTAATACTTACATCTTATTTGTTTTTAAACTTGACATAAGTGTTGACATTGTGCTGATCATTTTTTACATTGAACTATCATTGAGACACACATTTGCATAAGGAGTATTTCCTTATTTGGCTTTGTGTTTTGAACTTACATGATTGTTCCTTTGTAATTGGCCATCTTGTAAACTTGTTTGTCTAGGGACAATCATTTTTGATCCTTTGATCCTTCACACTTGCAGTTTGTTTTCCAAGCCTTGATTGGATTGTTGAAATTGTGCCATCATGATGTCTATTTTCCTTAGATTCCTTTTGGAAAATAACACAAGCATCCCTTTGTTTACAAAATGTCTAGTTGGTTGTCATTATGCTTCACGAATCGACATGGAACTTACTTCCCTTTGAAGGAGTTCAATTACACTATTTAGTTCTACGTATTCAGACCCAACGACGCCAACTATGATTGACTATCACACAATTCCTCACACTTACGACAATAAGAAACCTAGGTTTTGGAATTTACCTCAAAATACATCCATCACGACTAAACCACGGTTAATTCCTCACGCTAGAAAAATCATTTGGGTACCCTGTTCCCCACCTTCATCTCATATTCGGTGGTATGATTTAGACAATTCTGATCCAAATTATTATTTAGGTTCCCTCCACTCTTCTTCTGATTTTGATCCAAATGATTATTTTAATTCTCCTCAATCTCCTGATGATTCTGATCTGAAGTATTATTCAGATGTGACTCCTATGTCACGATCCTCCATTTCTTCACAAGGCCCTCTTCATCAAACATCTAAAGTGACTCATATAAAGTGGTCCTCCCTTCCTTCATAGGACCCCCCTTTATATGTCACCTCAACGACCTTTTCCTCCAAATATTTGTGTGACTCAAATTCCTTTTATTCAATCATCTAATTTGACTCCAACATCACAATCCACTAACTAGATGTGTGATCCTATTTGTCTACTGACACTATATAATCTTATAGGTAATCCCATGCCATCTTCTTCTACTCATGAGACATCTAGATCCAAATATAATTTGTCTCTTGAGTCATCATCTTCTTCTCAATATTCCACACCATTTGGAACCGTTTCTTGTAATCAACCTCCCATGGTCGAAGAACAACAACCCATACCGATTGATTCATTTCAGAATGAAAAAACAATCATAGAATTCTTGGGGTCATGTGAGGACATTCCCCTAGAGGATCACAAGCAAGGATTCAATTTTGACTTCAATGCGCTCATGTATTGGGAGGAAGAAATTGATTCTTTTTGTCATAAAATAGAGGAAGATCCTAAAACCATTGAACTTGATCCTCTTCTTATTTGTCCATCTTCATGTCCCTTATCGCATGATGACACACCTGGATCGGGAATTGATCCATGGCCTATATTTTCATCACTCAATCATTCTTTACATGTAACAATTCCTCAGTCACAACCTCTCAATAGGTCACCTCTAGTTATCCCTTCACCTTCTTCTATATGTGGGTTGTTGTTGAGTAGCCCCATCATATTCTATTCTCGGACCACATCTTAGAAGATCATTTTCATCTATACTTGGGCCACATCCTAGTATCCCTTCGTGTTCCCTCTATGGGTTTCCGCTAAGTAACTCATCATATTTTATTCTTGGGCCACATCCTAGTAGCCTTCCATCTTCTATTTTTGGCTCACCTCCTGGTAGCACATCCTTTTCAATTTTTGGACCGTGTCCTTTTCCCTGACATCAATAATAAACGTTCACTTTCTTCTCCCACAACTCGGGATCATACAAGTCACACATTAGGCTATAAGAAACCCAAATAGTTTCTTCATAAATCTCAGATCAAAATTTCTAAGAGCTCCAAAGCTCCAAACAAGTCAAATAACCACAAGGTTCAGAATCGAATGTAATTTAAGAATGCACATCAACACAACCATCAATTATGGCGCAAATTACATAAACCTATGGATAGGGAACTCAAGCTCCCTCATACGAAATCCATGTTTGAAGATAAATCATAGTCAATTGTTGAATATGAACTCACCACAATCATCGAGATCGGAGATAATATGACTCTTAATAATAAAACACGCGTAATATCCCTTACCAAGGAAATCACGAACATTTTTATTGGATCTTATCACAACCAAGATACCTTATTGATCCAACCTTTCAGAAAACATAAAATACAAAAAAATTGAGAAAAATTTGAGAAACAAATCAAAGGTAAACGAACACGCATTACAATTTAGTATTGCATACACATGGATGTTCTTTCTTCCCTTTCTTGTTCTTCTTCTGCAAGTCTTCCTACCATTTTCATCTCTTCAGTGATATTATGGTTAGCCTATTCATGTGCATTTTGTGATATTTATCTCTATGGTATTTTTTTGACCTTGGTATTTTATCACCTTGGTAAATTAAATAATGACTGGCCTCATAGAGTTCCTATCACATATACATCTCATAAACTTGTTACGAAGAAATTTTGGATATATTTGTTGACACTAAGCAAAATTCGTCATCACAATCACTTCCATATCCTTCCATAAATCCATCTTTGGTTCTTAACCCCTTGTTAAATGAGATATTTGAAATAAGTTTTTAGAAAGTAAAACAAAATCAAATAAAACAACAAAACCTAAGAGCAAAAGAAAATTGTTATATATAACTCTCTCTTCGGGTATCTCCAATTATATCTACTAGGGCTATGGACGTCTGACTGGTAGTAGAGAAATGTTGTGATTAGAATCAA
The DNA here is from genome assembly GCA_019776745.2 of Taxus chinensis. NCBI lineage: Eukaryota > Viridiplantae > Streptophyta > Pinopsida > Cupressales > Taxaceae > Taxus > Taxus chinensis. Next base: position 916,153,256 of record CM034146.1, on the reverse strand, counting down.
ATGCATCTCTGTCGAGGCTATGGAAGTCTGCATGGTAGCGGAGCAATGTATGGCTCTCCTTTCACCCTTCATTCTTAAATCAAATTTAAAAATCAATCATTCATACACATTGGTTGGTAAGTCTTCACTTATTGTTTATCACATCTTCACTTCAAGAGGTAATTAATTTCCATGTACACACACTAGATCTCTATGAGCAAACAGGATTAATATGTTACCAAGTGTCTTTTTTTGGACCTTGTTCAGACTCTTACTCTAGTATGTATCTTGTCTCGCGATTCATGCCTTTGGCTAATCACTTCTTCATCATAAGGCTTCTAAGTTATGTTCATAACATTCACATAGTTCTTCTACTTTTTTTAGAACATCCATGTGTTTATGCTTGGCCTTTTTTCCATGTTTGTGGAAACCTTTGTCTCCTTTGACAAAAAAAATCTTCTACTTCCTTTCTATCATGTGTTTCTTAGCCAGCTTACGTTGGGGGCTTCCTTTCTCCTTCCTAACATGTAATCAGTTTATGTTCATCATCATAATTAAACCTATCCATATTGGCCTTGATCCAGCCTTTGTGCATGAAGAATTTTCCGTTTGAATACTCTCACCTAACGCTGGAGAATTTTCTCATATTCACTTTCTTATGCATATGTGTGGCATTCTGCCCTTGTACATCCCATCTATCGCTGGGGGGCATCCATGCTTCTTTGTCTTCCTGTACATAGCTTCAGAAAAAATTCAAAATCACAAAAACATTCAAATATGCTAGAAACATCAAAGTATTCAAATATGTTGTAGAAAAACTTCTAAAAATTGAAAATCATCCTACAAAACATCTCTCTTTCATTCTCACTTGTTCATGTGCACGCTATTGTAGATCATCTGGATCCAACCCCCATTAACAAAGTTGGGTTTATTTACTATGTCTGTTCTCATGGGGCACAATGAGTTGTTTGGTATTATTTCATAGTGCATGATTTATTTTCATAGAACCCAAGTGTCCTCCATTATTCCCCTTGCATGTATCCTTGCTTGGGGCACCATTTTTAAGCCTCGTTGTTAATTCACATAGAACGGAACTAAAGCTCAATAACAAAAACATTGGTACAAACTATCTTAGATGTTGTTGGTTTAAGTATGTGTGTTTTTACTTGTTTCTCTGTTATGTTATCTTGTTTACTTTCTCGTATTGCATTACATTATGTGTGTTACATGGAGTTACGCATCGTTTTACTTTCTCGTATTGCTATTACATTATGTATGCTGCATGGAGTTAGGCATCGTTTGACTTTCTCGTATTACATTACATTATGTATGTTTCATGGAGTTAGGCATCATTTTACTTTCTCTTATTGCATTACATTATGTATGTTGCATGGATTTAGGCATCATTTTACTTTCTCATATTGCATTGCATTATGTATGTTGCATGGAGTTGGTGTTTTAGCACAGATATTTGTTCGTACAAACTGGATTTTCATGTCATTCTACACTTTTTTCGTATGCTTACTTTTCTAATAAGGACTAATGATGAAGATCACTAGAAATATGATGAAAACCTAAGTTGTTTACATGGCACTAGATGGATGTTAGCTCATTCTCCCTTCCTCATACTCATTTTCTTCTATATTTCATTTATTTTCTTCACACTATTTTGTTCTTTTTCTAGGGGCATATTACCTCCTTCACCTTTTATTTGTTTCCTTCATCTTTTCGATTGTAGATCGACTCTGTTCATCACCCTATTGACACTCAAGGGGGCATCCTTCATTCTACTAATTTTTCTCCTACCCCTTCAAAAAAATTACGTGTTTATGCTTGTCTAATTATCTTTAAAGTGGCGTACTTATGCCACCACCAAAGAGGGGCAAATGTAAACACCTAAAATCTGCTTATGCCTAGTATTCTCCTCTAATTTGGTCTATTAACGACACTTCGTTAATTATCTATCCTTCACTCCATTCTCAGATACCCATTCACATCACCTTCTTGGTTGTATTCCTCCTATAATCAACTAATTTTGCTAATAAACCCCTTCCATTAGCTAAATATCTCGTTATTTCCCTCTAGATCACTTCTACAAGCTTCCTAGGCTATTAATCAATCACATATGGTTAATCAAGCTCCTCCCAACTCTCAATGAGTCACTAATCACTTGCTAATCAATTTTAACTAGCCTGAACCAAGCTTAACTAGCCTAAAGCATGTTTAGCCACTCCTAATCATCAAGTGATTTTTGGCTTGCCTTTTGTCCCCACATGCACCAAAATTCCAAAGTCTCCCAAGTGGAAAAATATAAATACAAGGCTGAGCCCTCCCTTTCAACCTTACACCTTGGTTATCATATCAAACACCAATAAACATCAAGACACCCTCATTTGTGGTAGCTAAAGCTATAAGGCATTTGATCTTGATCCTTCCTCCATTGTAGTATCATGCTCATTCTTGCATCCATCCTCTAAGCTTGGTTAGTAAGAAAAGATATAAACATGTCCTTGTAGCCATTTCATTGAGATTTCTTCACCACTTGGAGCAAACAACAAAAAAACTGATTGCTTAGGATCTAAACTAGGTTCATTTTTAATATTAAGTAATCTAAAGAGTAGGAATAGCTTAGGCATGTTAGTTTGATCTAATATTGTTTCATGTAATGATAGAAGTTATTCCTCTAAGATCTTATCATGATGGTTTAGTTTTGTCAATTCTAAAAAAATCCATATATATATGATAATATATATGATTTGTCATATGGCGTGTGTATTAGCATTCCTGAAAATGTTTTACATGAATGCAGTTCCACTTCCACACTTTGTTTCTGTAGACACAAAATCTATACTACTTGGGTACATTTCTAGGCCCTAAAGAATACTAATGTATACATGATTCCTAAGCAAGAAAATTAGTGGTTGATAACTCCTTTTGGGTCTTTTGTTTTATCTATTTCCCTTTTATTAGCCTTACATATCTTACATATCTATTGGAACAATTGACCGATTTATCTTTTATGGCCTCTGGACCACTAGCACCCAATTAGGACAGAAGCACCTAGGTGCTCATATCCCTCTGGGGTCGCTCCTAACCTTCTTTATATTAATATCCTAATACTTTTGTGCCTCTTTTTACTTCTTGGGCACCTTTTAATACTTTGGGTCGGTCCTTTCAATTGTCAATTATGAAATTCAAACAATGGAATCATATATATACTTAGTTATTGCTCTTAAATAAGGGGTCAAACACTATAGGGATTATCTATCATCACCTAAGCTTGCATCCAAAATCACAAGATCACTTCAAAGGAATCCATCTAGCACACTCATACAAGGGACAAGGGTTGCATCACTCTACATACACATCATAGGAGGGGAAGTTCATTTTATTCCATCTCACACATTTACTATACATTGGAGACATTCTAGATCTAGTCCATCTATCACTAGTATAAACTTTCACAAGGGCATCCTAGGGCATCATTACACACACATTCACAAAAACTACATGGAGTTTTGAAATGTAGTGCAGCACTTGGTACTAAGTTCCACTCTTTTGGTGACCGTCGGGGTCAGTCTGACTCCACATTCTGCATATTTTTTATTAGATTTGATTTGGTTTGTGGACATGTGTAGGTAGACAATTATTCTTTGTAGGTTACAAGTACAATCGAAGATCTTGAGAGAGTGAAATCAGAGCGGATAAACAAAGTAATAACAATGAATCTCCTCCTACATAGAAAACCGAATCCCCAAACCTAGAGACTATGACTGAACACTAGCACCCAGAACAGTCACTAGCACTTGGGCACTCCTATCCTCCTATGGTCAGCTTCTTTCTGAACACATTTCCATAGAGTTACTGAACCTTCATTGAGCCTTGATGAACACTATTTACAGCCTATTTCAACAATTTCCTCATTCCTAAATCATCTCCTAGGTTGCACTGAGAAATCATTTACTAAGTCTTCCTCTCTCTCATACCTTGCTTAGGGTTTCATATTATGTTGCATTACTTATTGCTTGTGTATTACTATAGTATCATCATATATCATTAGTTATAATATTTACTTGAAATAATATTTAATTCAATTTAGATTAAATCATTTGGTGAACCCCAAATCATGATCTAATATTTAGATCCTTATTTTTCCTATTCTATAATATTTGTCTTTCCCTAACCCTCGATGCCCTTCGATACTTCAGAATGTTCCACCAACATGAGTTTCTAACTCCCTCAGCTTTCTTACAAGCTAATCTCTGAATGTGCGCATGCAAAATATAATCTTTTTTGTCTAACACTTACATTCATCCTAAAACTTCTCTTGATTAGATTTATCATAGATTCACTACATCATTATCTTTTAACTGAAGAACATATTACCTTTATATTTGCTAAAAATATCCTCTCAATCAATTTTAGATAATGATCCACTCCCTTTACATTCAGATTTTTTGTTAATACAAGTATAGGGGTTGACAAGTGATCCGTAGTTGATAATGGATACAGATCTCAACATTTGCAATCTAGCATTCCTTCAGCAACTTGGCCTTCCCAAAGCCTCCCTAAGTCCCTCATCTATTGGTATTTGTGGCTTTGATAATATTCCTAAAATATTCTTAGGTACAATCACACTCACTTCCCATTACTACTGGGCCATGCACATTACCCATTTCTATTCCATGTAATGCCTAATAATATTAATTCTAATATTCTACATGGACTGACCTTGGATCCATGTCATGCATACGGTCACTTCAACGCTTTATGTGCAAATATTAAATGTCCTATACCAAGAGTGTGGTCTATGAGGCCTTAGATAGATCCATCCACCATTTTCCTTTTATAACACTATTGAATCATTCACCTAAAGCTCCTACTTCTTGCCACATCTCACTCCCAATTTTACACAAGTATGGTCTTAGCATATCACTATATGATTTGATATGGTTTCACTGGACACCAGATTAGGATAAAAATGGAAAGGGAATCACATAGTATCCTCTTTCTATTCCCCACATAATTCACCAAACTCGGCATTAGTTTTATTCCTCGGCATTGGTTCCTATTCCTCATGTTTGTTCCTTTTCTTCCTGCTATGTATTCACTTGATGTCTGTGTTACTTCGCTATAACCCTAAACCTATTGGTGATCTCGCTTCTCCAACTTGTCTTGTTTTGGATACATTACTTGCTAATGATTATATATTCGAATACATGGGAACTTACGACCATTCCCTCCCTTACCATCACATAAAGTGTTTTCCATTTATTCTCAATGTTACAACTTACTTCGGAAAATCTGATCCTCCTAATACCAATACCGATACTCCTAACCCACTTCAACATCTGCCACCATGGCATGGTCTCTCTCCCATCATCGGATAGATATCCATCACTTGCACAACTTGGGGGGCATTGAACTCCCCCATCCTCATAGTCACGCATTTTAATTAGTAGTTGTCATATCCATACTACTCGTATATACAGCTATACCTTCCTTTTTCTTCGCACTTCATGTTAATCTTTCTAGTAGAACTTTCTCTTATCTACACTATGGGAACACCTTGATACATCCCTCTATGATCTTATGTTATTCCATATGTGCTTTTCTACTCATTATTACTTATGGATCCTTCTATTCATGATACACATCTTACTTTATACATATTGTATACATCCTTTCGTGCACTATACATACTTTGGATACTCCTGCTCACAATGATCACATCTATTTTCCAGCAACTCTTGAATTACAAACTTGGGGGGCATCACACATTCCCCCCATCACTATTAATTGTCTCTATCATCTACTCATAGCTTATATCATACACTTCACACTTCATGCTTCATGACTATCTTTCTAAGCATTACCACATCGTTGGTTTGCATACTTCTTCTTCATTACATGATGATGCACTCTAGTTCCACAGTTCATACTTGACTGTTGAGGGTCAAATTATTAAATGAATCTCACATCATATACACTTCATGATCAATGATTCACAGTACATATTTTGTAGCATCTACTCTTGCTCACATACAATACATTCATTACCTGATGACACACTCTAGTGCTACGGTTCACACTTGACAGTTGAGGGCACAGTTCTTTCATGAACCTTACATCATTTACTTCTAATACACTTTATGCTTAGTGCTTCATGATACATCTTTCATAACATCTAATCTCATGCAATACATTTATTACTCAATGATGCACTTTTATTTTATGGTTCATACTTGATTGTTGAGGGAGCATTTCTCAATGAACCTCATCTCACACACATTCATTGGGGGGAAACATGGCTCCTCTCAGCAACACATCTTGCATATCATATCACACCATCACACTCACATAACATTTATACATCTTGGTTATATTTACTCTTGTTCATTTATACTACTTACATGTTGCACTTTGCTTACTATGTTAGCTGGATTCTTAGTATGTCATTATATTTTTTTATACATGCCTTTGCATTCACTTGGTCTCTAGAAATGAATGCAAATATCTTGTAGATTATTACAACATGCATGATGCGCGACATTAATATTTACCAGTTCCATCGAGGCTCCTGGGGGCATCTACCTTTGCTACTCTCACACTCTAGACATTACAAGTTTTATTGTTACCTTAATTACTACTTCTTATTCCTACTACTACTTACTTTTTGTTGCTTTATACACACTTTGACATAATATTTATCTTTCTAACATGCTAATGGGTGCTTCATGTGTATAATTTACCTTGTAGTATTACATAAAACCTTAGCTGTCACATTTTACTTGATATTGTTTACTATTGCTTACTATTATTTGGGGGCGATGCCATGTGTCTTGTTTGATCATTATATGCTTTTGGCCGCTTTGGCCTTAATTGTATTATGACATTGTGAGAAATGTCCCATATATGAAACCCTCTTTTTGCAGTCCATATTGTCTTCATACTTACTTGTTACATTGTCTTCTATTGCATGCTAGCTTTTTTTGTATTAACACTTCTTACTAGCCCATCTTGTTTGCATGTGCCTTAGTTTCTACCATGCACATCCCATACCTCTGTAGGTATCCAATATCATATATGCATATCAGTATTGGGTCTTCTCATTTGGGATACCTTCTCCTACTTTCTTCACATACACCCCAAATAGGCGGGCATCATTCGGGTGAGTAAATCACCCTTACAACAACACAAAATTCTAGATCAAAGCAGAAAAAGTGCAGAATTGACAACAACACACAGTCACTAAATAGCCTAAAATCAAGCTTGGGTCACAAACATAGAGCAGACACTAGCACCCAAATCAAATAGTGTGGTGGGCGCTTATTTTCCACCCAGGCGTTTGTGTCCTAGGGGAAAAACATACAGTTTCTCAGTTCACCATAGTTTCCAGCAGTTCACAACACAATTCTACAGTAACAGTCACTTGACTTCAGTTCTAGAATTTATTTTACATTCAGTTACAAATAGCTACATACATTGACGTGTCATCTGTAGTGGCACTTATTTGGGAAGCATCATGGAAGGAGAGTAAAATATACCTCTCCCCAACACTCTTCTCTTGGTGTGAGATTGCCCAGAAAACTTGTTCTTGGTGTGAGATTTCCTAAAAAAAAAATATTTTTGGTGTGAGATCACCCAAAAACCTCGTCCTTGGCATGAGATTGCCCAAAAAACTTGCTCTTAACATGAGATTTCCCAAAAACCTCACCTTTTGGAAATAAGACACTCAACATCTCTAAAGCAAACAAGAAAACTTTCTATCCTTTACACTCTTATACATCAGGTGCACTTTTTCCTTGACTATTACTTTTTACATGATTTTACTTACTTATGCATACATTAATCTAATTTTTCACATATGGTAATTTTACTACTCTTTTAATTTTCTTTTACAGGTCCATCCATATATGCAACAAGAAGCATCTCCCATCTACAATCACAAGCTCCAATAGCATGTTACTACGCATAAATTTTACCATTAGAGTCTACCTCTCCTTTCGAATTTCCACACTTCACATTATGGTCACTTCATGTTTCACTTATCCACTCAGTAAGCTATCGGCTACACTCTTCTCTACAGGATCACAAGGTAAGCATCTTCTATATACTTTATGCTATTGAGTATTCACTCAACAACATAAAGCGGGGGAAAATGTAGAAAAAAAAATCTATGCGCTTGGGTACATTTCTAGGTCTGAAAGCATACTAATGTATACATGATTCGTAAGTAAGAAAACTAGTGGTTGAAAGCTTATTTTAGGCCTTTTGCTATATCTCTTGCACTTTTATTTTCCTTACATATCTTACAACTCTACCGGAACATTACTGATTTATCTTTTATAGCCTCAGACACTAGTGCCCAGTTAGAACAAAAGCGCCTAGGTGCTCATGTCCCTCCCAGACGCTCTTGAAATTCTTTATATTCTTCTTAATTTTTTGGCTCTCTTTTACCTCTTGGTCACATTTTAAAACTTTGGGTTGACCTTTCAATTGTCAATTACAAAATTCAAACAAGGGAATCATATATATACTTAGTTATTTTCTCATAAATAAGGGGCCAATAACTAAGCATTACCTATCATCACCTAATATTGCATTCAAATGCATTCATATAACATACTCGTACAAGGGACAAGGGTTACATCACTTTGCATACACAACATAGGATGGGAAAGTTCATATTATTCCATCACACACATTCTATACATTTCTACATTCTAAATTTATCCTGTTATCATTGTGTAACATGCACAAGTGCATCATAAGGCATCATTACACACACATTCACACAGAACTACATGGATTCTGAAATGTAGTATAGTGCTCGGTACTAAGTTCAATATTTGGATGATTGCCATGTTTAGTCCGACTCCAAATTCTACATATTTTTATTAGATTTGATGTGGTTTATCAATATGTGTAGGTAGACAATTATTTTGCAGTCTATAAGTACAATCAAAGATCTAGGAGTGAAAAAAGAGTGACAAAGGAAAACTAATAGCAAAGCTCTTCCTGCATAGAAAAGGACAGAATCCTTAGCACCTGACTGGACACTAGCACCCGAGCACTCTTGTCCTCGCCATGGGCACTTCTATCCTATACATTTATGATTTCTTGAATCTTTACTATCCTTGACGACACTACTTACAGTTTTGTTTCAACAGTTCCTCTGCCCATATCATCTCCATATTGTGTGAAATTAGCTAAGTCACCCTCTCTCTCTCTCTTATTTAGGATTTCATATTATTTTTTTCTTATTTCTTGTGTCTTATTGTAAATTATCACTTATATATCATTAAGTACATTAAAGTTACTTTGAAATCAGATTTAATTCAATTTAGATTAAATCAGTTTCTACGCAACATCTCTAAGTACCATCTTCTCATTAAAATATCCATTACCTCTCCTCTTGAAAACTCTCTTATATTTTACTTATATTTCATTGCCACACATAATTCACTCATTATTCTTTATGAAATGCTTCTTTGTGATATTGCATACACTTAATTATATTAATCATGCAAGATTATTGTCTTCTATGCACAACCAAACAAATTTGGTTTGCAAATTCACTTTCTTCAGTGGTTTCAAAATGAAAATATCTCCATCATTTTACACTCATATTATATTGTCTTTCCCATATCTAGTACAATAACTCCCAGTCAAAGTTTCATAACCCTCCCAATAAAACATAAAATGCATCCATTGGTAAAAAAATATCACAAATAAATTTATCCATGATCAAATACTCTTCATCTCCACTTCACATTGTTCTCTCACAACAATTATCTATTCTTTCTACCAACCAAGTTACCCTAGAAGTATTTATATGTAGTTTGCATTCTAATCCTCACTTCCTCACCATCTTCATTCATCCCATACTGTCTATATGCTCCTATTATTAACCACCAATGCAAAACATTTATCTTTTGACTTTCATCTTGTCTAGAAAATATACTAACTCTCCTATAACTCCAAGTTTTGTATGTGACCTCCAAGACTGTCCTTATTATGAGTGAAAATTAGCATATCTCAGTTTCCTCTCCACACACACCAGTCTCAATAAATTTTGTGGTATGCTTAATAATTGTATGCTCCCTCTCTTCATATTACTAATATGAGCATGAGGGCACTTAAAAGTTAATTATGTAACTTGTAAACTCCAAAAGTATGCACCTTTAAATCTTTCACCTTGACCTCTCACTCTCTCAGAATCAGTTCCTCCCCTGTATCATTACAGTTGCAAATTATGTATGCCTTATTTAATCTCTTGATTGCATGGCACTAGTTCCTTATTACCATGAATTTGTTTGGCCCTCACAACAATTTTCTTATGTTATGTTTTATGCTCTACTCTCAAATCATATCATAACACCTCTTCTACCCACTACATTTTTACTATGTGATATAATCTTGAATCACCCACCACAATCCATTGATGTTCTACGCTACCTTTTCTTGATTTATTTCACTATGAAAAACTCAAATTATGATCTTGTAAAATTACTCCATGTATTATTTCACGCTTAATTAATTTTTCCATAATTTTTCAAATTCTTTAATAGATCCAACTGGTAATCATGAAGAAAAAATTTCTTTCTAGCTTTGTAATTGTCCACTCCAACTAAATGATCTTATATATACCCTTCCTATTGTGCTTAAATTGAACTTCCACCATAATGCCACATGACTTTTCAACTTAGTTTGTATGATCTTCACCTTGTGCTCATTTTCTACCTCGTTAAGCTCAAAATATTCTTCTATTTCCATCATCCAATCATTTAGCTCTCATGCATTCAGTGTCCCCTAAAAACATGGAACCTCCATTCACACTCCTCTTCTAATATTTGGCATGAATTTGAGAAGCATCTCTTCACTATCATCCAAATTATTAGGAATTTGACCTAATTTTAACATTTCACCATTATTTTCTTCTTGAGTTTCCTCTTCTACATCACTTACATCATCCCTTAGGATGAATCATATTCTTCCATCCTCCTCTACTCTAGTAAATCTTATTTCAGCCCTTTTGTAACATTTCTATGATCTTGACAAGCCTTCTGACCACATTGGTGACTCATGTCTTCTCGGCCTACTCTTATAGGTGACATTTTTTATTTTCTAAATTTTGGATCGATTGTTTTCACCTTCTTAAAAATGTATGTAATTCACCACTTTCTCACTTTTATTTGTTCTTTACCCACCTCTTAAATATGAACTTCATATCTTCTCTCCCTCAACCCAAAGTTGTGCATTGCTCTACTATCAAATGATGTAGTCATGGGTAAGGGTCCCAATGAAGGTATTCCTTAGATCATTTCACCTTTACAAACACACACTTTCATAGCATAAATTTAACAACATCAAATTCTTTATTCATTAATAAAATAGATTACACAAAAAACCTCACACATTTTGCCACATTTGGATTATAAATAACAACACTCTAAACATAATACCTGTGGTAAATTACAATAACAACACTCAAATATAATACCCATGGGATTAGAAAATAACTCACGCCCAATGTTACCCCGAGTGATTTTATATGTATAGTCCCACCCTAGACCTACATGGAGTTCTCTACTTGCAGTACTCTCATAAGTTGCACTTTAGACTATTTCCTCCCAATATTTTTGAACTCCGTCTACAAAAGTAGTGATGTGTTTATATAGGTACGCAATAAACTACCTACACTATTAGGCCCAATTACATATTATGCATATAAATATTTTTTTTTTTGTTAATATTAAATGAGGGAATAAGGCCCGAATAGCTATAACATACACAACTCAATGTAAACACAAGCCGACCAAAAAAAACACAATATTGAGATTAGGATGAGTCATCATCGGCTTGCCTACTTGTAAATTTGATGTCACCAACAAATGATGTTTCTAGGTTGTGCTCTATGAAAATTGAGCACTATTTACGAAATAACTCTATGTACACTATGTCTTTCAAGTATTTCTTATGTAGTAGTCCCAATGTCCTCATGATATTTAAGTTAGATATAAGGTATCACAATGAATCTCCCCTCATAATACCATGTGAAAATAAATTATCCATTGATACACATGTTTTGAAAAAAAAATTAGTTTCATGCTAATCCTTAAATATTGTGCCAAAGATAAAAGTGTGACGCCATAGTTTCTAATCCTTACACCATCTCTAAAATATTTCTTGAAGTGTATACATGAAAAAATGTGCCAATAATTCATGTTGACCATTCCTTACTTGCACTAGATATTCTATCCATTAAATTACCATTTTTCTACGTGCCACATAATAATGACTCACACCAACTTATAAAAATTTGTTTGGATTTAGAAAAATATTGTAGACCTTTCTAGAGTAAATTTGTGATGCAAAAGGATCAAGCTTGACATATAATCTTGCTTCAACAAAATATGATATATTAAGAAAATAAGCCAAGTCTAGAAGTGTATCGTTATGTGTAAGGCTTTGTATTCCTATTTTTGCACAAGTATTTTTAACACCCATTATTATTTAGTAGTTTTATGTAGTGTGAAAGAACATGTGTGATATTTTTTTTTGTAAATATTTGTCGTAGAATTGTCAATTTGGTTTAGAAAAGGTATTCACTTCAATTATTATAGATAATTCTTCATAAGTTGGCACAAGTCTATATCTTATGGTGTAAAGCAAATACAGGTGGTTGCATGGTTGGAGAATCTTGCATAGGTAAAAAGGATGTTCATGATGCATCATAGAACCTCCAGGTATAGATACAAACTTCTTTGGATGACACAAAGATTGTAATATTTAGTACAAAATCAAAACAATTGCACAATCATCTATTTTCCAAAGTGGTGGAGGAAAGTGGTAATGGGGATGATGGCTTCATTCCACCACTTTAATATAGTTGGCAACATAAAGAGGACATGGAGATAAGTTCTACACCTTGGTACTGAGCTAGGAAATCCCTTTGTGAGTCAATAAAAGGGTGTTGAGATAGAACTAATTACATGGCACTTTGAATTGGGCCCCAACCCATGTCAGCTAAAAAATTATGGAACTATAGTTGGAAATCATAGTAAAATACCAAGCGGTGACTGAAGAAAGTACAAATCTATGAAGCATGAACACATGTTGTTCAAAAATCTTCAAATAATCAAGTCTTTTAAGGAACCTGTCAACCCCATCCCTAAATCAGACCAAGTGAACCAATTCTAGAGGGTAAAGACTCTTCATTGAAATAAGGGGTCTGACAAACCCCATCAATTTTTAAAATAATACCAATTTTCATGCTAACTAAACACACCACTACATAGGAAACACACTTTATTTATCCTTGGAAAGCTCAATCATATTAAAGTCATTACATACCAACTAGAAGATAAGTGGTAAATTATTTGCCAACCAACACCATAACTTCATTATTTCATGACCATATTGGAGGCATAAATATTAATCAAGCCAATCAAGAAACCATTAATATCCAACATAACCCAATCAATTTTATTTGAAGGATCCACTCCCAAATCAATTAATGGAACAAATCTTTGGGATATGGAAATAATGGAACCACCTATTCCTTCATTATGCATAGCATGGAAATTCGTGAATTATGAATCCATGCATTTCAAAGTGGTTTTGAGTAAAAAACTAAAAAACCTTAATTTCTTGTAAACAAATCACATCAATATTTTCAACCATCTAAGAAGTGGAACACACATATAATTTACTTGAGGACTCTGTGAGACCTATAACATTTGATGGGATGAATTTAATTTAGGAAATTCATCTATAGTAATTTCCCCTTGTCCACATTGATACTATTTATTTGAGTCTAGTAATACAAAGTTGTTAGATAAAAGAGGTAGCCAATATGGCTCAAAATCATCTGCAAAATGGAGCACTGTTTAGCCCCATTATCCCCCCAAGTGAATCGTATCCATCACAGGGTGGGATATGAGAGCATTGGGAGGTTTGATAAATCATCATGGTAGTCTCATCTTTGCTAAAAATACATTGTATACTATCGATTTGGATCGTCATTGGAGTGGGGATTGGACTTTGGGAATTGAGTTGGATGCATTAAAGCTTTTTTAGGTAAACTTGACCCCAAAAAAAGTTGAGAATTAGACATAGAACTGTCAAAAATAATGATTTTTTTTCTAGTGGAATCCTTTTTGCTATCCATGGTGGTTCATCAGTCACCTTTGGAAGTGAATTTTGGATTTTCATTTTGTGATGGTCCCTTAGCCTATTTTGAATGGGTGGTAGCGGATAATCATGAATGTGGTGGTTGGGGGCTTGACATTTGAAACAAGAATCCGATAGGTAAAATAAAGTAACCTTTTGAGAGAAGTGGTCAAAACCCACTTGGGTTTTGATGTGTTCTTTCAAATCCTTTATAAGGTCAACCTCAACATAAATCCTTTTTTTGGTCAAGCGGAGTAGAAGTGATCCAATACCTGATAAATAACTTGACCAATAGGTTTCACAATCTCTAATATAAAAACCAAAGATGAACCAAAATGTCTAGAAGCTCGAACCACGTAGGTATTTTGAGGGAAGCTTGGTCTGAGACTTTAAAATCTTGGTCTAAGGAGAGAGAAAAAGGAACATAATTCATAGAAACCAACTTGATTTAGCGGGCAGAGCTTAGACTTATGAAGGCTCCTTGAAGGAAAAAAGGAAAAAATCTTTGGTAACATTATTGATACCTTAGATATAAACTCCATTGGATTCTCTGTGGTTTTAAATCTAGGTTTGGAGGAAACTTTTAGAGGGAATACAACTAACAAAGTAAGCAATAAGATAGTTATTTTGATACCATCTAATAACTAGTTCAATTGATTTAACATTCAACACATCATAAATAGAGTCAAAATAATTACCACATCATAAAATTTGGGGATAAATTTCCTCACATGTTTGGGAGCCATATTTATCACCTTTTACAACAAAAGTTTCAATGAGTTTTCCAAGTGACATATACGTGCCTTAAACCGCCTCAAAGGACATATTAAATGTTAATATTTACTATGAGAGGGTGTATAAAGTCCCGTAAAAGTGGTATGGACTATAAAAAATTATTGATAATACTATAAACATGAGTGATGACATGCAAAACCTAAAATAGCCCTTGTGTATACCCTCTTCTAGATTGAGATATTGAAATTTGATAAATAATGGATCATTTTTTTGTATTTAGTTCTTACAATTTCTTACCTTCACTTTCTTAAAGTAAAAAAATATATTATAGACATAAAATCTATGCTCTTGGGTACATTGCTAGGTCCTAAAATCATGTTGGCATTTACATGATTCCTAAGAAAGAAAACTAGTAATTAACATCTCCCTTTACCCTTTTCGCTTTATCTTCTACACTTTTATTGGCTTTATACATCTTGCACTCTTGTCGAAATTTGATTGTTTTATCTTTCCATGGCCTCGGACACTAGCACCCAGTTAGGACATTAGCGTCAGGTGCTCCTATCCTCCTAGGTGCTCATATCCCTCTTTACCTTTTTCTTACCCTTTTGGACCCCTTTCACTTCCTAATTATTGTTTAGTACTTTGGGTTGGCCTTTCAGTTGTCAATTACGAAATACAAACAAGGGAATCATATAAAGACATAGTTACGTTTTCAAAATAAAGGACCAAACAATAAGCATTATCTATTATAACCTAAGATTACATCCAAAACCACAAGAGAATTCAAGCATCCATCTAGCACACTCATTCAAAGGACAAGGGTCACATCACTTTTGTATACACAGCATAGGAGGGGAAGTTTATTTTATTCCATCCCACACATTCTATACATCTGCTACATTCTAGATCTAGCCCGTTATCCATGTGCAACTTGCACAAGGGAATCCTAGGGCATCATTCCACACACTTAAACAAAGAACTACATGGATTATGATATGTGGTGCAACGCTCAGTCGTAAGATCACTCTTCAAGTGACCGTTGGGGAGAGTTCGACTCCCCATTTTGCATCTTTCATTTTAGGTTTGATGTAGTTTGTGGGTATGTGAAGGTAGACAAGTTGTGTTATATGTTACAAGTACATTTGGCGATCAAGGAGTGAAACCAGAGTGAAAATAGATATTGATAGCGAAGCTCCTCCTGTAACTACAAAGACATGAGCACCTAGAATGGACGTTAGCACCTAGACACTCTTGTCCTCCTGTGAGTGCTGTTGTCTAGCACATTTCTAGATCTCAGAATCTCTAATTTATAGTGACGATGTTGTCTACAGTCTATTCTAGCTATTCATTTTCCCATATCACTTCTAGTTCACTCAGAAATCAGCTAAGTCCATCTATCTCTCCTTCTTGCTTAGGGTTTTTTATTGCACATGCTTTGTTGTTTGCGTCTTACTGTATATTAGCATTTGTAACTCATACACTACAGTAGTTACTCTGAAATTAGATTTAATTCAATTTACATTAAATCATATGCATTATTGAGACTATTTTTTAATATGGAAACACTTTTAACCAGAGTTGTGAATTTATATTACATTCAACCATTACTGGCTTGAAATTCATTTCATTAAGCTACAAATAACCCAAAATTTGCATCATTCAACCACTATTGGCTTGAAATTCATTTCATTAATCTAAAAAAACCCAAATTCACATCATTCAACCACAAATGACCTAAATTCTAGATCGTTCATCCCAACATGACATGCCCTAAAAAAGAGATGAACCTAGGTGGAGTGGGAAACAACCAACCTACTTTACCAACCTGTCAACACCTCATTAGCTAGATTGTTGGGGATATTAAACTAGAAAATATTCCTACATTTTATTAGCTACAACTATTGAGAAAATATTGAAATCTACCATCATATGACCATGATCTAGGTGGGAAGCTTTTGTGTGTTCGCTAAAAATGTAGGTATCTTATTTTACTAGACTCTAGAGGACCAATTTTCTCACGTTATCTTTATAAATTGAAATGAAAAGATAGATTTTAATAATTGTCATGAGACCAACTAATATATGGACCAAACACTGAATCAAAGGGGTCCCACTTTAGCACAACAATTGGACACAAATTTTTCCCTATCATCTTACAGAATTTCCAACCCTTTTATGATGTTGGATCTTCTATTGTGGATCTAGATCAATACATTGGTCATCTTTTCAAGCCTCACCTCCTCAAACAATTTGGTTATTTTTTCAACTCTTAGGGTGTCTTTATACTTGATATGAATTTCACTATATGTTGCACACTCCATGATGCAATTCCATTTGATCTTCACCCCCTCTTTGTTACAAAATAAGCATATTCTCATTTTCCAATCATATTTGGGCATTTTCCACCTACCAGTCTCATATAAAATATTATGTGAGCTAGTCCTCAATTGGACCATCAACATCTTCACCTTCCACTTTATTTTTGCTCCTATGAATGATTTTTCATCATGTTTTGATGCAATATTAAACTCTTTGATAAAGTATGTTTTCTTCCACCCAAGTTCTTGTGTCCACATGTTAGTCTTGAATCTCTCAAGTACTTAATTTTTTATTTCCTCCTTATTCTCTAGATACTCTTGCATCTTAATGTCTCATTTGATCATCCACTTGTATTTTTTCACCCACGTATTCTTCCTTTTTCTTAGCTCTTCTTCCATCACCATTATAGGCCATCGTTAGTTCTCTATACTTTGTGCCTTTTTAAAATAGATTAATGTCCATGTCATTACCTCTACCTCCATAAGGAAGGTCCTTGTTTCAGCTAAAAGAATCTCATATGGTAGTAAAGTTATGAATTTGAGACTGTTTGTGATTAGTTTTTTTTGGATTCTCTCTATTTGTCTCTATTTTATATTTGTCATGTTGTTGTCCTTAACCTCACAATTGTAGAGGACTCATAGAGTGACAAGTAGATTTAACAAGTTTTTAACTTTGTTTTCCAATTCCTACACTCATGTACTTGTTTTGTAGCGAATATAAGACTTTCCATCCTCTTTGAATTATTTTTACTTTGTAGGTAGCCAAACTAAGTTTCTTGTGGAAATCAATCCTTAGATACATGTAATTTTTCCACTACCTCTATTGGGCTTCTGTCAAAAATGAATTTAATTTGCTTTTATTTTCTTTATAGAGAAAATATCATGAATTTGGTTTTTTTGGTGTTCACTTGCATACCACCCTCATATAATATCTCTAGCACCCTCATATGTTCTCTCAAACCTTCAGTTTCTTTTGTAATTAGGATAATATCATACGCATATATGAATAGTTTTATTATATGGTTGACTAAGTGAATGTCACCTTGTCAACACTAGAATTTCCCTCCATGATTTCTATTTAATCAATGTATTTATTATGAATAGGGTGTTGTTAAGTATAATTTGTGGTAGTGTCTGATAGAAGATAATGGCGCTGCCAATACGACACCGCCAATAAAGTATAGTACGGTAATAGTCAAAGTACAATAGAAATGTTGTGAAATTAGCAGTCAATGGTAAAAAGTAAATATTTGTCGTAAGTGGTCCTAGCAATGTTAAAATGTCAAAGTTAGGGTAAGCAGAGAAGTAGGGTCTACATGATTAGGAATTAGAAATATTATATTTGTAATAAGGACAAGGAGTGATGTCATAAATATTTTGTATATTTTATTTGTATAAAGTCTAAAAAGGTGGAACTCGTGTGAAATGATAAGTTTTATCTTATCTTAAAAGATAAGCCTACATGTAAAGATAAGAGTTAAGGTATGGAATATGATTAGCCAGAAGATATTTCCTATCCTATCTTAGAGATATGGTGGATAAGCCCGAAAGTCCTATAAATAGAGAGACCACCCCTCTCATTTAGGATATAGAAGAAAGTGGTGAGAAATATTATATTGAGCAAGGTGTGTTAAGGAAGCCATCAAGAGGAGTAATTGTGAAGTTTCTCCCAAGAATTATTGTTGGAAGGAAAGTGGAGTTGGTAACACTTGGAGTAGTTCATGGGTGAGATTGTAACAATATCATGTTAATAATATAATTTACAGTTGTGTTTCAGATCTGTCATCATTATTTTATATCATAGTACTATGGTATTCTTGTGTTATGTTTGTTATTATGTTTCTAGATTACTACCACCAAACCAAAAGTTGTGCATTACTAAAATAATCATAGCACGAGAGTTCCTGGTGGAAAATTATCATAGTGTCAGGGTTGGTGTTGACATTTTGGTTCCAGTTTTCTGGGACCATTCCTCGTTCGTGGAATTTCTAGAGAGATAATCCCACATAGTCAAAAATCATTTAAAGGGTAATATTGTTTTTACCATGAATAGTATTTACCATAGTAAAGTCACTTTTTACCATGAATAGTATTTACCACAATAAAGTCAGTTTTTACCGTGAATAGTATTTACCATAGTAAAGTCAATTTTTACCATGAATAGTAATTACCACAGTAAAGTTTTTTACCATAAATAGTATTTACCATAAAATTAATTTTTACCATGAATATTGTTTACCACAATGTAAGTTTACATAGTAAAATGTAATTTTACCACGGTCATTCCTATTTATTGCACAAGGGTGTAAAGTCACTTTCTATTATATTGATTTCAATTATTTGTGGCACAAAAGTCTTACTGATTGTACTTGTGGGTTGGTAAATCATTATGGTTATAATTGTTGAAAATGGGAAAGATTCCTATTTTTTTAACCCAATCTAATGAGGATGCTCCCTCTTTCATCCAAGAGTTTAAATGATCTTGTATTTGTAATGGCCTCATAAGAAGGGAACAATGGACTGAATGTTTTTCCTACCTTTTTGGATGGTTCATCCCTTAGGTGGTTTTAAACACTAGGTGATAATGTTAAAAAATCATGGGATTTATTAATGGAAAGTTTTCTTGAATAATTTGGTGTACAACAGAAGTATGAAGATCTCATGATCGAGATCACAAAGATAGCCCAAGGAGAGAAGGAGAATATTAGATACTATCATGCTCATGTTCTAGAGTTAAGGAGGAAGCTCGATGCCCAGATTCAGAAGGAAGGATTAGGCAGATGGGTTGATGAACGAAGTGGATAATCTCCTCTGTAAGCACTTCATTCTTGGGATGAAGCCAGAGATCAAACAACGAGTGAAGTATGACCGCTTCAGTGACCCTTGAACAAGTAAAGGAGATTGCTAGAAGGAAAGAAGAAAGCATGGAAGAGGAGCCACAAAGAAATTGTTATTAAGGTGGAGCCTACACCAACACCTTTGGTCTAGACACCACAACCACTTTTGGTGAGCAAACATCTTCCTCTAGTACCTCCACTGAGTATGAATATCTCCTTTAGGAAGATGGGCTAGTTAACTATTAATCTTCTTCAAGGAAAGGAATTTAGTTCCCAAAATTCCTAGGGAGATAGGGGTCCAAAAATAAATATATATGAAGTTGTATGTTATGGTTGTCATAAAAAGGAGTCATTATAAGTATAATTGTCTAGATAGATCTTCTACATCTAGTACAATAGATAATGATAAAGGAAAAGCACCTATGAATTCTTTTGATGTAGTAGATAGGAGTATAAATAATGAAGTAGATGTGTTTGTGACAAAAAAGAAAGAAAGAAAAAGATAACCAATATGGAAATGATCCTAAAAAGATGAAAGGAGAAACTAGTAAGAAACATAGGAGAAGAAAGTTAGGGTGTGCAAGGATTTTTGGATTTCATCAGGGACAAGGATCATACTCCATCTTGGAAGATCTCTCCAAGATGGCCTACAAATATTACATATGGACAACTTCTTGCTATGTCTTCTGAGAAGAGGCAAGAAGCTGCGAAGTGGAATCAATGCTCAATCAAGGAAGGAGGTTGAGGTCCCTATTTTGGAAGTAGAGGCAGATTTTTATCACTCCACAAGCTGAGGTATTATGTAATGGAATTTCAATTCATGATGTTTTAGTAGATGGAGGTGCTGCAGTTAATGTAATGACCGAGTCTGTAATGAATATGTTGGGTTTAAAAATTGATCACCTCTCAACACTTATGTTAAGATCATTAAATAAGGGAAAAACTAAACTAGAAGGTGTTACTTTCAGATGTGAGAAATATTGTCATGGGTGTTGTATGTGTGGTAGAATTTTAGGTAATGAAGAATGTTACTGTTACATACCCAATATTTTTAGGAAGGTCTATGGCTAAGGAGAGTTCATGCAAGAAACTATTGGAATGAAGGCTTCATAATGAACAATGGATGTGGCAGAGAGAGGGTGAAGATAAACATGATACCTCGACATCATAAAGAAAAACCTGTGGATTCAAGTGATGAAATTAATGATTGGACATCCTCTGATTACTCTAGTACCAGTGAAGTGGACACAGAAGATGAAGAAAGTGAGGTTGATGTGTCATTCATGGATATCCTTCCAGTCACACCGACTCATGAACCCATAAAATTATCTGAGGAATAAATTGAAAATCATCTCCAACAGATACAAGATTGGTGAGGCTTGTGATGGAGAGTGAGAAGGAATCCTTTCCTCCAACTGTTTCAAAGGTACATGCACTTATTCACTTTTGATTACAAAGAACTCCATGCAAGCAAGTTGGGTAGAACATTCTATTGAGCTGGTGGATGGTGTTAAGCCAATAAAGTAAATACCATATAGAATGAATCCTAATTTTTCAAAGACTGTAAAAGAAGAAATAGATAAGTTATCTTGATGCAAGATTCATATTTGTTGTGGAGAATTCAAAATGGGTTCTCTCCCATTGTGATCTCAAGAAAAAATAATGGGAAGATACGCTATGCATGTGTTGATTATAGGAAGCTCAACAAGGCAACAAAGAAATATCATTACCCTCTTCCATTCTTAGACCAGATCTTGGATGAAGTAGCTGGCCATGAGTGTTATAGTTTTACAGATGGCTATAGCGGGTACAACCA
Source organism: Taxus chinensis (assembly GCA_019776745.2). Lineage (NCBI taxonomy): Eukaryota > Viridiplantae > Streptophyta > Pinopsida > Cupressales > Taxaceae > Taxus > Taxus chinensis. Next base: position 916,131,390 of record CM034146.1, on the reverse strand, counting down.
AGTTTATATAGCTAGAGAAATATTAGCTCAAGATTACGTTCACCACTCCCTGGGGAACATGTTTTCTTATAGAGTTATGTCATTTGGGTTGTGTAATGCTCCAGACAACATTCCATTGCCTAATGAATAGGGTGTTTGAACCCTACATTGGAAGCTTCATCAAGTATTACTAGATTATTTTTACATCTACGGGAGAAAAATGGACCACCTGCACCAGATGGAGGTGGCATTTCAAAGGTTAGATGAAGCACAAATCCTCACTAAACCCTATCAAAGTGTGTCTTTGGATGTTCTAAAGGTGTCTTGTTAGGGCATGTTGTATCTAGAGATGGTATTGGTACCAATCCTGATAAAGTTTCAAAAATTAAACAGTTACCATTTCCTATGAATAGAAGTAAGTTGAGATCATTTTTAGGCCATGTGGGTTACTATAGAAGGTTCATCAAGAATTTCTCAAAGATTGCACAACCACTAACCTAGTTCTTGAAGAAGGATGCTACTTATAAACTAGGAAAGAAGGTTCACATGAATCTTTTGAACAACTAAAGGAAGCTTTGGTATCTTCTCCTTATTTTAAAGAATCCAAACTAGAGTATGCCATTCATTGTATATATTGATGCTTTCAGATGCAGGCACTAGGGAGTACTCTAAAGCCAAAAGAATGAAAATGGGAATGATCATCCGAATTTACTTTAGGAGTAGGCAAATGAATAGTGTTGAGGTAAATTATATTGTAACTGAAAAAGAGGCTCTAGCTATCATTTTTATAGTAAAAATATATATAAATTACTTGCTAGGGTATAAATTTACAGTTGTAACAGATCATCAGGCTCTAAAATATATTGTGAATAAGCCTAACCCATCATGAAGGATAGCAAGGTGGATAATTTTACTATGAGAATTTGAATTCGATATTATACATACGCTAGGAAAGAATCATGTCAATGCCAGATGCACTCTCTTGAGTCAATGATGCTTTAGGTTCATCTTATAATGATGATGATTTCTCCAGATGTAACATCGTTATCCCTTAACAAAATCCCTAGTGAATACATAGATATTTGGAATTATCTGAATGATTTCAAATTTCCTGATGGTGCCAATGCAAAGACTAAAAGGAAGATTACTCAATAAATTCATCCATATTTCCATTCTGTCATAGAGTCTTATTTCAGATAGGGCATGAATGGATAGTACAAGAGGGAAGTTGGACGTGATCAAGGAAAGGAGCTAATAGAATAATTCCAAAATGGTACATGTGGAGAATACTTCTCTAGACAAGTTACAGCAAGAAGGATCTTGGATGCAGGTTATCATTGGCCAACTCTTTTTAGAGATTGTAATAATTATCGTAAGACATGTGATATTTGTCAATCACATTTGAAATCATAAAAATTCATCAGCTCCATTATACCCTATTATTCCACTTGGTCCCTTTGAAAAGTGGGGGAACAGATATTACAGGTCCACTTCCAACTACCCCACGCTAAAATAAGTATATTGTAGTTACCATTGATTATTTAACCAAGTGGGTTGAAGCTAGACCCTTGAAAACAACTTCCATGGATGAAGTGGCAAGGTTCATGTATGAACGCATTGTCACCAGATTTGGTTTTCCATTAGATATTATAACAGATCAAGGAAGTCCACTTTATTAATGAGATGGTAGAAGCACTGGTAAACATATTTTCTATTAAGCATAGGAAGGCAACAACTTACAATCAAAGCACAAATGGACAGGTGGAGTGAAAAAATTATGTATTATTTCAAATCCTAGAAAAAGATGTAGCTTTTTAAATGCATAAGTGGGATAAAAGGATTCATGTAGTAATGTGGGCATATAGGGTAACATCAAAGTCAACAACATGATACTCCCCATTTCAGTTGGCTTATGGCATTGATCCAATTCTTCCTATTGAATTTGATATTTCCACTATGAGAGTTATGAAAAATGAAAGGATGGATGAAAGTGATTCAATAAGATAAATATTGGTACATCTTCATTTGCTAGAAGAAATGAGGGAAATAGCAAAGGATACAAGCTATAAGAATGTAGACACTCAAAATTCACAGACTCATTTCTTCGTTATACTATTATTTCTTACACAAATCCATACACTCACCACATCATATTATTCTTATGAAAATTATACATTTATCACACCATATTATCAAAATAATTTATCCCAAGTTTAATATTCCCTTTATCCAAGTCCACTAGAACCCCTTCATTATCACATCTAATCCCTATACTAAGTCATATAAAATCTACACCCCTCATCACCCTTACCCTTACTCGATTAATTAATTAAATATATCAACTCCCCATATCCTAAGTCGTATACTATATCCCTTTATCTTTATTCAATCAATTACTTAAATACATCAATATATCATACCCACCATTTAATCACACTACATTATTAAAATCATTTATCCTAAGTTATACACCATATCTCTCACCTTTGTCTAATTAGTTAAATGTATCCTTATCAAATCAACATCTTGTATCCTAAACCCGCTCTTATTTAATTAAAATTAATATCCTATCATTATCACACTTATCTCAAGATTATACTTTCGTACGATTGATAAATCTTACTTAATCACCTTGTATCTTCTTAAAACAAAACATGAATAAAAAATAAATCTAAATTAAATCATATCTAACTAAATCTAAATTAAATCATATCTATCCTATTCAACCACTTGGAACCTTCCTAAAATTAATCAAAATTAAATCATATCTAATCTATAATAAATCCTATATAAATCATATCTAAATCAAACTAAATCAGAATCAAATCATGTCTAGCCTATTTTTAGACCTCCTTAACCATTCTCCACCCAAAATCACGTGCAAATTATATTATAAAAATCCAAAAATGAAATACATAACCTCTTAACTATTTAATAACATTCCCATACACGTATAACCATTTACAAACCCAAAATAAATAAAATCAAAATGAAATCTATAATCTCTCAACCATTTAACAATATTTCCAACACGTATAATCATTTTTCTAACACATTCCCTTCATTAAAGTAAACAAATTTTCTTGATTTGGGAGGTTGTTTCAACAAATTTCCTATATCTCTCCAATCGCCAACGATTCCCCGAATCGCCGGCGATTCTCCCATGTTAACAGAAACTCTATAAAAATGAGTTTCTAGACCTTCATTCAGGAGGAATGAACAATGAGAATTGATATTCAATCGGAATTAGCCTTCGAAAGGATGTTCTTCAAATCATCCTTAAGGAAATATCATTATCTTATTTCCCTCTTCATCCCTGCTTCATCTCTGGAGATTATCTTCATTCAAGAGTTTAACTCTGCAAATCTTTTGTCAACACTTACAAACTCCACTTATCTGATAATCTCATCTTTTTTTAGCATTGTTTGTTTATTGTAATCAAGTAAGAATCTTCATTTTAATGTAATTGTCTTATTCTCTTTTCATTTGATCATTTCTGTCAAGCTATCTCATTTTTATACCAGCCTATACACATCTACAGAAATCGTCAATGATTCCTCTAATCACCAACGATTCACTAATCACCGGCGATCCATGTCTGTCTGATCATTTATTACAACAACTTATCTTTCTAATATCCAAATCTCAAACCTAACCATTACTCTACCTTTACAAGTGTCCATCAAGTCTGATCAAGCTCCTCTGAGCCATCTATAACGTTTTATCATTTATCCAAATCAAATACATTGTTTTGCTTGCCTTTGTAAGCATATAAAACCATTTACACCATTGCTCCTTTGATCCATACTGTGATTCTTAAAATTTCTTTTGATTAGGAACCACCATCAAACCAGCAGATAACCTTAGACCGTGTCATTCAATTTGCCTTTGCATTGTGGGTTATATCCTCTGTTATCATTTGTTATCATTCTATTTTATCATTATTCGATTAATTTCTTGACAGTGGATTGACATCCTTGCAAGGAAGTCCATTAACTTTCTGGGGACTGGCCTTTGTCAAGAAATATGCCATATATTTGTTTAATCTCGTCTTATGTAGTGTCTTTGATTTCAGGTTTTCTTGGCAAGACAACAACTAATTAATTTGATACACAGAGCACAACAATTAATCAAACATTGTCCATCAACATCCGACGGATACATCTAAAATCTGTCATTTCAAGTTGTGGTAAGTTTTATCATCTTGCTTATTAGGTTAGGTTGAAGAGGTAAAATTTACTCTAAACAAATATGAAAATGAAGCAGAAGGAAGTATTTTGATCAAAATATCATCTGGTCTCCATTTCAGGTGAATGACTTGGTCCTAGTATATGATTCTCGATACAAAAAGAGGAAGCATATAAAACTTCTTCATAAATGGATGAGACCCTACAAAATAGTAGTTGTGCATGAAAATGGTGCATATCGACTGGAGGAATTAGATGGCACTCCAATTAGGAAATGGGTCAACCATGAAAAGCTAAAGATTTTCCAAGTACCGACTTCAGATTGTCCATAGTAGTCTAATCTGAGGATGGAGTAGAAGCTAGGGAGGGGGAAGATGTCAACACTATAATTTTCCTCCATGAATTCTATTTTATTAATGTATATATTATGAACAGGGTGTTGTTAAGTATAATTAGGGGTAGCATTTGATAGAAGATAACGACACTGTCAATATGGTGCCGCCAATAAAGTATAGTACTGTAACAATCAAAGTGCAATAGGAATGTTGTGAAAATGATAGTCAATGGTAAAGAAAATATTTTTCATAAGTGGTCCTGGTAATGTTAAAATGTCAAAGTTAGGGTAAGTAAAGAAGTAGGGTCTACATGATTTGGAATTAGAAATATTATATTTGTAATAAGGAAAAGGAGTGATGTCATAAATATTTTGTATATTTTTTTTTATAAAGTCTAAAAAGGTGGAACCCATGTAAAATTATAAGGTTTATCTTATCTTAAAAGATAAGCCTACATGTAAAGATAAGAGTTAAGGTATGGAATATGATTAGCTAGAAGATATTTCCTATCCTATCTTAGAGATAGGGTGGATAAGCTTGAAAGTGTTATAAATAAAGAGACCACTCCCTCTCATTTAATATAGAAGAAAGTGGTGAGAAATAGTATATGAGAAGGTGTGTTAAGAAAGCCATCAAGAGGAGTAATTGTGAAGTTTCTCCCATAATTACTATTGGAAGGTGAGTGGAATTGGTAACACTTGGAATAGTCATGGGTGAGATTGTAACAATACCATTTTAATAATATAATTTGTAGTTGTGTTTCAGATATGTCATCATTATTTTATATTAGAGACTGTGGTATTCTTGTGTTATGTCTATTATTGTGTTTCCAAATTACTACCACCAGACCAAAGGTCGTGCATTATTAAAATAATCATAACACGAGGATTTCTCGGTGAAATATTATCATAGTGTTGGATTGGTGTTGACAACCTCCACTAGCTTTTTTTATCCAATCCTCTAACTTATTAATGTGTAACTTAAACAAAGTGGGGAATAGAGGACATCTATGTTTGAAATAATGTATTTGGATCAGTTTGAAAAAAATGACCGCTCAATAAAAATCTAAATATGACAATAATTGTATCTTTAATTCATTTGGGATGTTTCTTCATTGATAGAGGTTACATTTTATAGTAGTTTTTACTCCAACATACATGGATCCAAACATTAACTTCAATCCCATTATCATCTCCTATAAATATTCTTCTTATCTCTATAATTACTCCACACCCTATCCTAATATTGAGTTCTTATTCTAACTCAATGTACATTTAAAGTATTAATAATGAGTTGTTTTACAACAACTCATTATTCCAACATACAATATATTATCCTAGATAATATATTTCATCATGCATAATAACATTTGAATAACACATACACATGTTTAGTCTCACATATGTGAGCATTAACAAGTAATATTTGTAACATTCCTCTTAGTGTGAACATGGGGAAAACATCAATCTCATATTGTGACATGCTACCTTTGTTTTCTCATGATTTGGATGGTTTTTTCAGGATAAACAACAACTTCAAATATGGTTTTACAAGTGGTTTACCAATAACCAATCAAGATGGTTTTACAAGTGGTTTACCAAAAACCAAACATGATGGCTTTACAAGTGATTAACATACAGCTAAAACACTAAGAAGGATTTATAGGAAAACTAACAAACCTAGATGGTTTTCTCATGAAAACCAGTAACCTAGATGGTTTTCTCATGAAAACTAGCAACCTAGATGATTTATTAGGACAATCAACAACCTAGATGATTTTCTCAAGGAAATCAACAACATAGATGATTTTCTTGGGAAAATCAACAACCTAAATATCATGATTGTGCAGTAATTTTATCAATTCTCATCACTCTCTTACATCAGAGGAAAATACAGGGATTACACACACATTGTAATTGAATAGGTATTTACACATGTTCTTATTTTCTACCACATTACACTAGAAACATGAAAAATAAATAACGAGTGCTAAGTCCAAAACACCTCTTATAGCTTCTACACTCAATTTATGACACTTGATCTCACACAACATAACCGATTTCTATTGTTGTTGGATTCCAATCTCGGCATTGTTCATTTCCACACAATTAATTCACCACTAACCCATTGTGTGGCCCTGTGCTAGCAACTTGCGAGGGGACATTAAATGTCCTCCAACCTTTGATGCCTCCATCCTCTAGTTAGAAATTTCTCACTTATCAAATTAGATTTAAAGGTCATCTGCAAGTATGACGAGTAAACCCCCCCATAGAGTGAAAATACCCATTTCAAAATGGACATCGGATTTTGTAGAAAATTTGTCTTTAAGGTAATTTTTAATTTTATTTTTGGAACTTTTTACAATGAGACGATACAAAATAAAAATTTGACGACTCAAGGTGGTTATTGACAAAAATTGGTGATGACACAATAATTTTGATTATACGACATGACATAAGGAATCTAAACAAAAAGTAATATTTGATTACTTTTAAAAAAACAAAAATAAACACTAAATATAAAATGTGTTATAATTTTCCACCTATAAAAATGACTCACTGGACTCTATAAAAGAAACAATAAACAATGATATGACTCAAATTTTCAAAAAAAAAATTAATTAAATCAATTACTAAATATATATATAAAATACCTAGAATAGACATACAAATAAACTAATAAACAATATATAAACAAATGACTACTACCAAATCACTTTAACTACATCTATGATATTGACTAAGTGATTTTCCTTGCTTGGAATTGCATGGATTGTATGTGCAAGGATAGTTGACCAAGCTACAACGTAGACATTCCAACTGAAAGGGCCACACTACTCCATCAACAACAATATAGACTGCATGGAAATGCATAGAATTTTGATTCAAAATACACGTAGATCTACAAATCTGAAATTATAAATTGGTTGATAGTGAGATGTTGAGATATCATGAGCCAAAATTGATGTAAGGACTACATGGGGACATGTCAATCCAAGAATTCAAGGTGACCCGAGACACCTTTACATAGAGGATCTAATTATTGGTTGCATGTCTATTATGGGTCTGCACCATCAAATGGAAGAATGTGTAGGAGATAAGGTGTGTTAGCTAGATCTAGATGCACAATGATAACTAGTATGAAAATGTTATGAGCTTCAACACCTTACAAATTTAGCTATTTAGGTGATATCATTCAATGCACTATTAATGCACATATTTAGAATTTGCAATGTTGATGCACTATCAAAAATGATTTGACTAAAGGTGATTGTGATTCAACAGATGTATAAATGGACTACACAAATCTACCAGGCCTCAAAACACATCTACAGTGCCTCTTTCTGAGCTCCACCAAGCACAACAACAGTGCCTCACACCTTTCCTTATGTTAGCTACACAAGAAATGAATATGACATCAAACATAACACAATGAAGAACCTACAAACCCTATACATGTTATTAAAATAAACTAATTCACAAAAATTTAGTCTCTCATCCATAAGGGAAAATGGAAGAAATATAGGATTTTCTCTTCACTCGTTCTCACACGCCCAACCTCACTTTAATACCAAATAATGTATTTGGATCAGTTTGAAACAAATGACCAATCAATAAAACTTTAGATATAAGAATAATTTTATCTTCAATTTATTTAGGATGTTTCTTCATTTATAAGGGCTACATTTTATAATAGTTTATACTTCTACATACATGGAGTCAAACATCATCTTCAATCCCATTATTCTCTCCTACAAAACTTATTCTTATCTCCTACAATCACTCCGCACCCTATCCTAACATTGAGTTGTTATTATAACTCAACGTACATATAAAGTATTAAAAATGAGTTGTTTTACAACTCATTATTCCCACATACAATATATTATCCTAGATGATCTATTACCTCACACACAAAAAAATTTGAGTAGCAGTTAAAAATGTTTAGTCTTGCATATGTGGGCATTAACAAGCAATATTTGTAACATTTGACCCTGATTTTACTTCCAAAGTATTTTGACATTCCTTTCCCCATTTTGATTTTTCTCTATACTCATCTGACGCTTCAAGCTCTTCCATTCTACTCCACAGTTTACCTCTTGGAACCATGTCAAATGTTTTTTTGAAGTCAACAAAGCAATAAAAAGATTCTTCTCCTTAGGTATCCCATAATTTTTTGATCAAGTACCTAAGGGTGATGTAGTGATCAATAGTGGAATGATTTGGCTTGAAACCTGGTTGTCATTTTGCTCTTTTCCCTTCTATTGTCAAAATAAGCACTTTACTTATTTTATGTAAACTATTTACAAAATATGAAGACTTTTAGGCCTTGATTGGTGTTATCAATCCACTCTTGATCCTTGATGCCTCAAACCATGTTCAAATTGCTCATATGAATTTGTTTCAGGGTTCTACAATTCCAAAAGATCAAGGACTTAGCCAGTTTATTCTTGGATCCACACAATGCGATAAATGTAGATCTGCACAATGAGACAAAGGTGGATATACACAATGAGAGAAAGGTCGATCCACATAATTAAAGAAAGGTGGATTTGCATGATAAATAAAATTGGATCTACCCAATGGAAGAAAATTGGAAAGGATTTGATAAACCATACTTTAAGGGAATTGGAAATTCACACTTCAAAGGATATCAAATTTTGCACTTCAAAGGATTTAAAAAACAACACTTCAAAGGATTTTGAATTCTGCACTTCAAACGATTTGAAATTATACACTTCAAAGAATTTCAAATTCTGCACTATGAAGGAATGGAAATCCACAGTACAAAGGACAAAAACAATTTTGACATGAATCTTCAAATTGCCATAACTTCTGACGTAGACCGTGAAATTGAGTAAAATTGGTACCATTGGAAAGGTATTGAAACAAAATACATGTTAGAGGATGTTTTGGGTCATGATAAAGCTTATAAAATAATCACAAAGGTAAAAATACAAACAAGTCCAAAATCTACACAAAGGGCAAAATTCATAAAGGATTTGAAAATCTGCACTATGAAAGAATTGGAACTCAACACTTCAAAAGATTTCAAAATCCACAATATGAAGGATTTCAAAATCCATGCTTCAAAGGATTTCAAATTATACATAATGAAGGCTTTAAAATTATGCACTATAAAGGATTTCAAATTCCACACTATGAAGGAATGGAAATCCCACACTATAAAGGATTTCGCAATTTTGACGAGAATCTTCAGACTGCCATAATTTTTTATCGAGACCAAGAAATTGAGAAAAATTGGTACCAATGGAAGGAATTGAAATTAAATACATGTTGGAGGTAGTTTTGGATCATGATGGGACCTTTTGTGATCAAATAACCAAATTAAGGGCCCACAACCATTTATGGATTAGATTTTGTGGCTTAAACATGTGATAGGTCTTTTGCTCATATATTTTGATCCAAAGCTCCGTTTAACATGATACTTATCTCATTGGAATATTTTTTCATATGGATTCACTCAAATATCATCTTTAAGGGGAATTGTGGAAATAATTAGGATATTTTAATGAAAAAACTTTAGGTCATGTTGAGTCATTTTCTCAATCGATTGATGCCCAAATAAGTTATAGATGATTTTTTTTAATTCTTTTTGTCTCGTGATGCTTCTTGGATGGTATATTCTCCTCATGCCCCCCAAAAATGAATATAATGGGTTGAGTGGTTTATTTAACAAGAAATAAGCTAACATCAGTGGTCCAAAGCATGATTATGACCAAAAGCAGAATTTGACAACTCACTCTTTATCTATTTCCCCTATTTTCATGGATATTTATTGATCTAGGTTAGGGATCATCCACATAAAAAATATCTAAGGGTTTTCTTGTAATCCAAGGCACCCCATGGGTGTGGATTATCACGAGACTAGAGGATTAATTTCTGAGCCAATTTTGGGGTATTTTGGAAGGGTCAACTAGGTTAAGCATCTCCCACGACATATTCAAATTCCTTCTCCTTTCTTCTCATTCTATAAATGTAATGATTTTTATAAGTGAAACTATCCTATCTTGAATGCAAGGAAAAATTTTCCAATTGGTTTTTTAGTGTTATGAGTTTGTGCAGACCTTTGTGTTGAATTTTGCAATACATTCAATGATTGTGAGAGATTGTGTATTTATTAAGAAATAATATCTAGTTTATTGTGATTCACATATATCCTTTGGATTGTGTTATTGCATATTACCTTCCTCTTATGTTATTATATGAATTATATCTACATAATTTTAGTCCATTGTCTCATTTACACAAAGGATTAAAGGTTGTTAGAATGTAGTGTGGATTATGGCTCGTATTTTCCCCTTTATCAATGTGTTGTTCCCTTTTTGCTTGATGTCATGGAGATTGATCCCTTCATACCCTAGTGTATTGTTATTCCTATCAAATTTCAATATCCTTTCCCCCTTCACTTTGTATAGTTTTTAGCTAGATTGGAGTAGTGATTAATCTAAAGATTTTAAGGAAAGGAGCCAACCTTATTCTGGAGGCTTATCTCAAGGGTTAAGGTCCCACACATTAGAGATACTCCCATTGTTGTTATAGATACCTTCAGACACTTGAATAACTTTCTAAACCAAAAGAGTGCACACAATTCTCTGCCAACATTTTTCGATATGCCCATTGGAACCTAATTCCTTTTTTGTTTACATCTTATGAGGTTTCTCATTATTCTCTTAGATGGTCTTGTCAAATGCAGTTAATTTTTGGTGATGTCTTACCTCTTTTTTAATTTTGAACGTGTTGTTGATAAACATTTGGTGACTCTGTAAGCTTTTATTTGTAAATTATAGTTCCCCCTAGCTTATGAGAAGGATCAACACAAGAAGTGGTGTAGGTAATCAACCTGTTGAAATCTTCTAATTGTATCTCAAAAAGTGGAGTAGATATCTGCAAAGATATGAGATAACCCCTAAGTCTAAGAGATTCCTCTCCACTCCCCCACGTGGTTTTTATTAGCAAATCTTACAAAACAACCTCCAACCCTTAAATATCATGGCTCATCCAAGGAATCATGCATTTCTAGCCTTCAAAGTTGATATCCTGATGGATTTAAATGTGTGGAATGACTTCCCAGGTGATGCTCACAAAATCCTTCTCTATTTCACAATTGAGGAACATACTAATCCTACTTATCATCTTAAGGATTTCACCCACTTGTGCTCAACTCATCACATAACCCAAATAGATGTTGCAATGAGACTCTTACAAACTTCCATGAAAAGAAAATACATGACATGGTATGTGAACCTTCCTCCCAATTCTATTCACACATAGGATAAATTTGAAGAAATATTAGTGAGACAACTTTTTAGAAAGAGTGACCACCTGCCACTTATGGCACAACTAAAAAAAATTAAGAGGGCGTCTACTAAAGATATTTCTAATTTTAACTACAGATTCCATAAGTCTTGGGATAAAAATCCCACTTTTAGTAAGCCTTCTTCACATTAAGTTATCTTGTATTATCTAAGGGCTCTTAATTCTAATATTGTTTTTATTATCTAATTTTTTGGGTGGTATAGACCTTTCTGTTGCATTTGATATTGCAATCTCAGCTAGGAACAACTTGAACCACTATGGTAAACTATTTCTAAGGCCCCTCATGACATTATTCTAAGAGTTAACCCCCACTCCTACAATCCAACCCCAACCTGTTGTTATATAGCCATCAGAAACCATCCCTAGTACCTTAGCTAATGATTTGGACAAGTTAAAGTTCATGTTAAGAAATGTGGAAAATGAAGTGACCAATTTGAAAACATATCAAGCTTCACTCACTCAAAGGCCTTGGTATCCATATAACCCAACCTACCAACCCACTAGAGTACACCCTTAAAACCATGTCAACCATGTAAGGCCTATAAATCAAATATACCTAGCCTCTACTAATCCTAATAGAGAAATTGTCCCTGTGCAAAACAACATAACTAAAGATTTAAGATGGTGTTATCCTTACTCCCAACCCCGTGATTACAAAATTTATCCTCATGGATTAATGACATAAGCCTTGGCAGTTCAGAATTATTTTATACAACCCAACTACTAGTAAGAGGAAGATTTCTATGCCACCAAGAAAGTTGAGGAAACTCAACAACCAAAAGTGTGTTTTGATTATAATACAATATCAAAGAAGAGACTCTTTGATACATAAGTTCAAACATCTAGAGATCATGTGGCAGTTGTTTCAAGAGGAGAGAGATAAAAACCAATAAAAGTTTCACCTCGCCTACCTAAGAAAAGCAAGGTGTCCTGCAATTCCACATCAGCCTGTTCTAGACACCTAAAATATGCTTACACCTAGCATTTCATCCAATTAAACCGATTGACGACACTTCGTTAATTAACCATTCTTCCCTCCATTCTCAGATGCCCATTTACGACACCTTCTTGGTCATATTCCTCCTATATTCAACCCATTTAGTTAATAAACACCCTTTTATTAGCTAAATATCTTCTTATTTCCCTTTGGATCACTTTTATAGGCTTCCTAAGCTATATATCAGTCACATGTGATTAATCACACCCCTCCCAACTTTCAATGAGTCACTAATCACTTGATAGTCAATTTTAAATAGACTAAACCTAGCTTAACCATCCTAAAGCATATTTACCACACTTAATCATAAAGTGCTTTTGACTTGCCTTTAGTCACACATGCACCCAAATTTTCAAACTCTTCCAAAGAGAAAACTATAAATACAAGGCTAAGCCTTCCCATTCAACCTTACAAATTCAATCATAATTCAATACTAAGAAATATTTGAGATATCATTTGTATTAGTTTTAAGCTAATTAGACATTTGATCTTAAACTTACTCCCTTCATTGATCTTGAGCTAATAGCCTCCATTTGCATCCATTAAACCAAGTTAAAAGTAAATAGAGAGAACCATATGGCCTTGTAGCCATTAATGGCGAGACTCCATTCTTGAAATCGTGAGAACCATAAACAACTAATCACCCCTATGTTTGCTAAGTTGATCTTTCTAGGTTCAATACTTAATTAGTGATATAAAGAGTATAGAGTAGCTTTATCATGTTAGTTTAGATTTAATCTAAGTTTATGTAATGATAGATGTTAGTATTGTTTAGCTCTTATCATGATGGTTTAGTTTAGATTAGTTCCATGCTTTGAGGTGATATGTTTTAAGCTTCATTTCCATAGCATAGCTAATTTATTCATGAACACGCTTGTCATTGAGAAACCAAAGAAAGTTATGGATACTGACAATTCACAAAGACTTGCAAAGACCATAGAATATCTCATTTATTCATGAACTCCTTGACATTATTGAGAAAATGAAGAAAACAAATATTCATGTCTCAATATTAGATGCTTTGGAAATTCTAGGGTATATGGATTTGTTGCAAGAAGGATTGAGGAAATTCAAACTTCTTCCCAAAAATTCAAACAGAGGTAACCCAACCCTGGTCAATCTATATCAATCTAATGTTAGTGATACAAGTGTTATGTCCAAATCACAACACTCCACAAATTGTTAGCTTGTGACTGAGTCATTTGGTGTGATTGTGTAACATGGAGCTATCCTAAAGTGTGGGACTTTGTAAATCAGATAGATTTCCAGAGAAGGTCGGCTTCGTCTTCCTGAAACCTAAGCACTAACACTAATCCTAACATGTAGAAAAACATCTTAATCTAATCCTAATTCTAACCTACTTCTTCCAAGGAGACAAGGATAAAGATAGTTTACATGCAAAATAAAACCTACACTAAACGGTGGTGATGCACCAAGAGAAGGGGGTGTTGAACAAATCTTTCCTGCATGAGAATTGATGGAAACAATGGATGATGGGGAGGGTGATCTAAGCACCACAGACCATCAGTAGCACCTATCGCATAACCCATTTCTAATAAACACAATCACCATTCAAAACCTACAATAGAAAGTAAGATACATGCACAATATACCTTTAAATGTAATGACTAAAGATCAAGCTGAATTTACAATAATATGCAAACAAGGGTATAGACAATACATCCACAAGATTTGATTTTATTGACTCCAATTGAAGTTGATACAATATTACATTGCAATGGGGGGTAAAGGCAAAGATTTTCTTCATTATAGTGCTTGAAAAATGGAGGTTTGAAACTGCCACAAATGTCACTCACATGTGAGGAAGAATGGAGGGAAAAATGCAAAAATGTCCAACCTTTGTAAAAAAAACCCATCCTTACAATATATCGGGATGAATGATGAATAGAGAGAGACAGAAAAAACCTGAAATCCACTTCAACCACCTAAACAAAATCCATCATGGCACCTATAAAACATTATGGGCTAACCTGCAAAACCCATGCTTCCATGTACTCTTGCCTTGTGCAAGAAGGAATGTGAACCTTCATGCTTGTATTTAATTCATCTTCTGCACTTGGGTATGGCCTCCACCAGTCTTACAACTTAATCAATCATCTCTTTCACCTACTTAATCCATAAATTTTTTCATTAATTTATCACTCCGATGTTGTAGGGCTTCAAAATTATCTTTCCAACACCTATAATTTTGTGCTTACTTTTGATGGGTAGAGTGAAAGTTATGGAGGACTTTAGTGATGGGGTCACTCTTAATGTTTCATCACCCACCACCAAGCTACTCCATTAACTGGCTCCAACCATCCGCAACCTAACTCCTCAGGTAGCTCATGCCTTACAAGTCAAGATTGGGATTCCACTTTGCATTTTACATGACTCCCTAACTTGCATTGTTCTGTCGAAACTGCACCTCCACCCCCGATGCTAAATTTCCTTGCCACCCTGACAGTGATCCCTAATAAACTGTAGATGCATGCATTGAGCTCGAGCTGACCCAAGATATACCCTACTCCCTGAGTGGTTCATCGTGTATATCGGGCACGAGTTTCTTATTGCATTTGTATCAGACCAATGAGGTCCCTCCAAAACCATGCTTCCTCTGATGTGAGGTCCCAACTTGCACAACCCCAGTTGTGACAGCTCCATGACATACGCCGATATCACCTGTCTAACACGGCTATGGACACTAAATGTCATGTCTACATTGCATTCCGAGTTACACGCTCTGCATGCAAACCTGACTCCTCTTTCCGACACATCTACCTCGCATTCCCCGCCACATGCAATGTGGGCATGGAATCTAAAAAACTTTACGATCCTGACCCCTCAACTTACTGCACTCACACTTGATGCACTCCGGAGATCCACCCTCGAAAAACTCTACACCGCCGACGCACCCATGGCTTGCCAAGTTGGCTCGGTGAGACAACTCATGCCATCCTATCCCGCACTGCATTCAACTTTCTTGTGCACCAACTGAAATCCATGTGACTTGCTAATCCCACAAAATAATTCAAGATCTCAACTCAACTCATGCCCTGTGTAGGCCCAATCTCTTGAGCTCATTGAGCCACCCTGATCCCACTTGTGTGTGCCATTAGCTCACTCAAGTTGCTTAGCGATGATTTGTTTTTAGCTCAACCAAGTTGGTTAGGCTTTCAACCATTTTTTACCCTTTTCACATTTTCTCTAGATTTTTGGGATTTTTCTTACAATTTTCTTCGAAACTAAATGACTGAGGGAGGAGACAATGAGATGCACTTGGAGACTATACTTTTCACATCTTTTCAATTTTTTGCCCATTTTATGCCAAATGTGGGCCCGTTGAGGCCCCGTTTTTCACTCTCATGACTGAGGTCCTGAAACCTATGACAACCCCAGAAGAGGAAAAAATACCTCTGAATTGATTCCACATCTTCTCAAAATCCCCATGCAAATGCTCCCAAAAGCATGGAATTATGCCTATGAAACTCTCATATTCCTCTCATGAAGACCCTCATTTGATGTCTCGGGTCCAATTCTTCCTAGTTGTCACATCTTTACCCAAGAGGGTTAAATGGATAACTAATTTTGGTGACTCAACGGGGTTACCTGCCTGCTAGGTGAAGTGATCTAGTGTCCTGAAGCCTCCATTGGGCATGGAGTCATTTTAATATCACATAAACTAACCTGACACTTTGAAAACCCACTCCCCGAGCCATCCAAGTACTATTTTTTGAAGCACTACTAAACCTGGGCTTGTTTTCTACTCGAATTTTCCAATCTTCAATAACAAAATATTGACATTTGCGTGAGCGGAAAATTATTTTGATCCTGGAAATTCCTTTTCCTCTTCATTGTTTGCAAATTGATCTGTTGAAGACAAGAGATGAGTGAAACATTCTGAGATCTGTCCCAAATCTGATTTAGTTACTCTGTATTTGAAATCTTTTAAAGATTGCAACTATTCCCTGTAACTCTGATATTTTTGTACCATGGCATTACTTTCTAGGGAGGCATACTAAATTTGTGTAAAGATACTACTAGTAGCAATAAAACATGTGCCTACAACACTTAGGGAAATAAAACCTATTCTACAACAAAACAATGTGCACAAGCACTTAGAGGAATTTAAAATCCTAAACTAATATGTACAAGGGTGAGAATTCTTCCTTTCAGTATCAGTGCTTGAGATAGATTCCATTGACTAGAATATGTAGTTCTTCTCCATCCAACTTGGACAGTTGGAAAGTGCATTGTTACTCTTACATCCTGTGACAATGTAGGGGGCACTCCATATGGCATCAAACTTGGAATGCTTTCCCGACTTAGCACTGATCTGCATCCCATTTCAGAACCAAGTCTCCTTCTTGACAAGGTCCTTGCTTTAGCTCTTTTGTCAAACTGACCTTCTTGATCAAGGCCTGATCTTTTTCCATGGTTTGTTATTACATGCTCTCTTATTTCTTCCAACTCCATGAGTTCTGAATACCTAGCTTCCATGGGCTCAAACTCAGACAATTCTAGTTGCTTCAGGAGCTCCAATATGGGCAACTTGAAGTGATATGGGAAACCTTGTTTCCTTTCATACACCAAGCTTGTAAGGAGAGCTTCCTATTGACCTTTTTGGTGTAATCCTATCAGCCACAAGGCTGATTTGAGCTTGGTGTGCCACGTCCTCTGGTTTTCATCCAAGAGTCCTTCTGATGATTCTTAGCAAGTTCTTATTTGTGGACTCTACTTGTCCCATTACCTTGGGGTAATAATTTGATGAGGTGCTCAAGTATATCCCATTCCTAATAGCCCATTCAGTGATCTTTAGTGCCAAGGAATGCTAGGGAATTTTCTAATATGATAGTAGCTGGGACACCAAATCTGGTAACAATTCCCTCATAAAAGTCCAAGTATGTTAGACTCATTTGCCTCTTTGAGTGCTACTGCTTCGGTCCACTTGGTGAAGTAGTTATGTAGCTGTTAGGTCCACTTGTGGCCTTGGCTTGAATTTGGATTGATGACCCCAATGAAATCCAATCCCCATTGCATGAATGGTTGATCAACTGAGATTTGATGGAGTGGAAGTGTTGCTAGGTTCTCCTTTCCTATAAAGAATGCACATTTTTTTTACATTTCTTGATCCATGTATAGCAGTCATTGAACATTGTGGGCCAATAGTAACCAACCTTCATGATCTTGAGGGTTGCTACTCGTGGAGCAAAATGACCTCTAGCCTCTCCATTATGGAACTCATGTAGCACCTTCTCAATTTGATTTGTTCCAATAAACCTCAATAGGACTCCATTCACATCCTTCTTGAACAAAACACCATCAATGAGGAACATACAAAATGGCTTGGAGTCTAAAATATATTCTCTTTGTTTTTGCTCAACTACGGAGGGCATAAACCTATTTGTAGGAAATGTATCATATCTTGAGTCCAACAAGGAGTGGGCACACTATCATTTTCTTGTTCTTGATTTTCTTGCAACACCAAAATAGTTTCTTCTTCATTACTTGTCTCAACATGTTGACTAGAAGCCAATTTCACATAATCCCTTACCACAGACTAACTTGGTGACCTTGATTTCTATGTCATATTCCATGACACGAAGTAATCCAACCTGCCATTTTCTCATTCAAATCCTTGTTTAGGAGGAAATCCTTGACTCTACATGAGACACTAACAACTGAATTTTATTGTTTGAAACCAAGTGCCTGAAACTTCTTCAAACTTCTGATAACAACGAGGACATGTTTCTCAATAAAAGAATACCTCACTTCATAGTCCTCCAAGATTTGAATGAAGAAGGCAATGGACTACTCAGATCCTTCCTTATTCAGCTGCACAAGATTGGCAGAAATAGTGTTTGAACCACCAAAGGCATAGAGTATGAAGTCCTTGGAAAAGTCCATATTGATGAGAGTTGGAGCTTGAGATATGGCATGCTTGATAGCTTCAAAACTCTCCTTGCCCTCCACTATCCACTTAGAATGCCATACTCTTCTTCAAAATCATAGTCAATGGTTTCACAAGAGTGGAAAAATTTGGCACAAACCTTCAAACAAAATTGATCCTCCCTAAGAAGCTTTGGAGAGCCTTCTTATGACTTGGAAATGGTAGAGCACGAATAGCTTCAACTCTTTCTGGATCAATTGTCAACCCCTATTTAGACACAATGTGGCCTAAGAGCTTCCCTTCATGAGCTAGGAATATACACTTTTTGGATTTAGAGACACTCTGAATCTCCTACATCTTTGGAACACTTTCCTGAGGTGAAATAAAGTGACTTTCTGCATTCTTGGAGAATACATTGATGTCATTTAAGTACACAAGAACTATCTTATTTATCATCCCCTTGAATGCCATGTCCATTTCCCTTTGGAATGTAACTCTGGGGTTTGACAACTCCAAATGACATTTTCCTATAAGTGCATAAGTGCCCCATTTGGTGGTGAAGGTTGTTTTGAACTAATCCTCTTCTTTCACCATAATTTGATTATAGCCCGAGTAGCCATCTAGAAGTGAAAATCTCTCTGAAACCAACTATTACTTGCAATATTTTCTCCATAGAAGGAAGCGGATAGTGGTCTTTGAGAGAAGCCTGTTTAGGTCTCGGAAGTCCACACACAACCTAATTTCTCTGTTTCTTTTCCTGACCGGCTACCAAATTAGCAACCCATGAAAAGTGCTTGATTGGAAAAATAATGCTTGCCTCAATGAGTTTGTTCAGTTCCTTCTTCATGAGAGGCTCGATATGAGGGTTGACTGGCTTTGTTTCTATCTAATAGGCTTGGCTTCCAGATCCAATTCAATAGTGTGTTGTGCTAACTTTAATTAAATCCTTTCAATTCCTCATAGCTCCAAGCAAAGACATCTGGGAATTCTTGGCAAAGCTGTATGAAATCATATTTTTCTTGTTCAGTACTCACTTTTCCAATTTTGAGTACTTTACCCTCTCTAACTGAAATGGGCTCTGAATCTTCCCCTTTACTTGAATATTTATCTTTCTCCTTCCGAAATTGATCATTGGGATTGAAGATTGACTCTAGAGTCACTAGGCCTTTTGGTAATTTGTTTGTTCTTAGTTGAACCACTTGATCACCATACTATTGCTCTCTAATTTATCCTAATTCTTGGCAGAGAATTCAACTTCTTCCTGAAGGAAATTGATGATTTGTTGATCATTCTCGAACACTTTCCAGCTCGTATTATTGTCTAGAACAATTGGTCTCACAACCACCTTGATATGGGGCTGAGTTTTATCCTTTTTTGATACTTTCAACAACATCAAATGTTGCTCCAATTGCTGCAAGCTTGTCCGCAGCCTCATTCTTCTTCCTTGGTATGGACTCAATGTTAAAAGCTTGAAATATTCAATGAGATCCCATACCTAATTCTTGTAGCTCTTGAGGAGATCATTTTTAGTAGTATTCTTCCCTTTGACTTGATTGACAATTAACTCACTATCTCCAAAAACCTGCAAGTTCTTGATACCTCTTTTCCTTTCCCAATGCAATCCATGAATTAATGCTTCATATTCAGTTGTGTTATTTGAATAAGCTAAACTAAAAAAGAAAGTTGAGTAGTACTTTGATACCTTGGGGTGACATAACATTGCACCTCCTCCAACACCTTGTCTACTCCTTGAACCATCAAAGAATAGTTGTCAAACTTCATTTTCATTCTTGTATCATCTGGCTTGGTGATGTTAGGGAGAGGTGGGTTTTCTTTGTGCAAGAAATAAATTCCTAACTCAGCTTCTTCCATCTCTCTTATATGGATCAAAAGCATGCCTTTTTTTTCCCATTCATCTAATGTCAAATTTGGAATACCTTCAACTTTAGTACTCTGTTTCTGGAGTGCTTGGGAAATATTCTTGATCGAAAGCTGAGCAATTGGCATTAATCAAACTTGGCACATGGGGCTCAATGTGGAAATTTTTCAATTGGCTCCAATCTTGATTGTGGCTTTGGCTCCATATCTCATTCTAAAGAGCATGTGTGACCAGTCTGTAGATAGGTACCCATCAATTTTAGCCATGAAATCCTTGACAAGCACAAGGCAAAGAGTGGTGGTAAGTCAATTACTGATACATCTTATAAGACTGCATGACATTGGGACAAGCATGTAGTGTGAGACTTAATCCTTTGATCACTCCAATGGTTCCCATTATTTTCTCATCCAACTGCACCACTCCTTTGGAAGACCAGGTTCATATTTTAGGCCCAATTGATTTGTTATTTGTTTGGCATTACTGAGCTACTTGCCCCTGAATTCAATCATGCAGTTGTGCACCAAGTTTCTCCCCTGACAATCAAGGACACATAAAATGGTGGAGGCTTCAAAATTTTTCTTTGTTGACCTCCTTCTTGTTGCAATGCATTCAGTGAGGACTTTCTCTTGATTTTTGGATGACTCATTTGAAGCGGACCAATTTTCCATTGCTGCTTGCAGTAAATCTCATTGTCCCTAGAATTGTCAGTGACTCCCACATGGAAATGCTTACATTCATCTTCTTCATTTGATCAATGATGTTGAAAGGAGGTGGACTATCCTTCTATTGCCCCTTGTTTGGCACAACCTTTTCCTGCACATGAGCTTGTACATGGGTTGTTATAATAGGTGCCTTAGGCTGATTTTATACATTTGGGGTTGCATTTGACTTGCTAACTCCTCATGGCATGGTAGGAGGTTGAGAAACAATTGAATTAGATGGACTTCCCTTCATCTATATTCCTCTTTTTTGACCTTGTACTGGCTACCGCTACACCTTGGAAAGGAGGTTGATTAACTCCACAAAAGTATCTTCAGCTTGTTTTCCAATTGACCAGTGTGGTTTCAGTTTAGGGTGTCTCTTGAGTGGACTTGTTTGCTGACTGATTTTCTTCTTTACTAGCTTCTTGAGACACACCAATGGTTTGTACCATCAAATCCTGATTTACATCACCATTGAAGCAGGTCACTTGATTATGGGGTTTTCCGCAAGGGAAACACCATTCATATTCTTGTGCAATGTTATTTTTTACTGGAACTAAGGCCCTAGATGTTGAAGTTGTATTAGGATTGTATGGTTGAAATGGCCTAGCAGCTGGAGCTTGTCCTTGATTCTAAATTTGACTTGTAGCTTGAGTTGGAGATCTATTTGGTTGATACAGAGGCCTACTTGATTGAGCTTGAGGCTGATATGGTCTAAAATTTTGAATTTATTACCTCTTGATAGTCACCAACTCATTCCCCAAAGGTTTGTTTCCCCTTGATTACTGCTTCATATATTTCTTGAGCTCTTGGAATTTCTTTGGAAGTACTAGAAGAAGTGGAGGCCTCACTGGAACTTTGATTTATAAGGGCTGGAATAAGATTCAATTCAGGTGCTTGACTGGTAGTGGGGTTTCCCATTTCTAGGATAAAGAGGCATAGGTGGCCTTGGTGCAAGCTTACCATCTTGGATTAAGTAATTCTCGACCCTAATAGCAATGACATAAGCTCTAGGTAGGGTTATCCCTCCCATAGACTGGATCATTACAGAGATGTTCAGAATTTAGAGCTTTCAAAAAGTATAAGAATGCACCTTCTACTTGTTGGCCTTACGGAATCAGAATCCGGTCCCATGTCCGCTGAAATCAGAAATTGAAATCAGCCATCTGTTCATTTAGAGCCCTCTTGATTATAGTCAGCTGACTCCAAAAGTGATAGGTTGTATCGCCCTTTCTCTGAACTGGTTGCAAAGTCCTAAACACAACCGTTCCAATTTTTTATTGACCCACTGTTAGGCCCCTAAACCACTGCAAGGCTTTTCCTTTGAGAGAAGAGGAAAGTAGCCTAACTGCAACATCCATTTCATTGATCTCATGAATGACACAGACATTTACAATGTCTTTGATATGGTCACTAGGAGTTGTGTGGTTTTCTCCATGGTGAAATAGGGGATATTATTTAATGCTACAACTGGGATTGGGTTTTGGGCATTGAGGGCAAGTGGGCTACTACCCGTGAAATTGACAAAGGATTTGGTGGTTGTGGTGTTGAATGTGATCATCTATGATTGGTCTAAGAACGCTAGTTGATTGAAGGAAAGGTCTACCAGGTGGAGGTGTTGACAAGGTTCTGTTTGGTGGAGATGGAGACCTCTGTACTCTTCTTCCTCTCCTTCCTCTACCTAGAGATAATTGAAAGTACTCAAAGATACCTTCTTCCTCTTTGCTCTAGGACTTGGTTTGGATCCTTCTCATGAACTTGAGGGACTTGGGCTGCTAAAACCACTGAGTTCTTCTCCTCGGAGTCATCAGATGTGTTGAGGAAAGCCTCAAAAGGCTAGATCTTGTCGAGTTACACATCTAAACTCAACAAAATTGGAAGTGTAAACTTTGAAGGGCCTAAAACTAATTTTGGGATTTGGACCCTATTTTGTAGATGTCAATCCTCAAAATACACAAGGCGAGACTTAGCTCATGCAAAACAACCTTCAAAACCTGGAATGCCTTATTTCGGAACTCAGAACTTGTTCTACACATGTGAAAACCTGAAATACACTAGTCGAAGGTAGGGGCATGCAATGCAACCTCTAAAACCTAAGATGTGAAGATTGGGTCTCGTTGGGTGTTATGTAATCTTGAAATCCCAATTTGGCTTGTGAATGCATTCTAAAGCTATGCAAAATATATGAATTTTCTGTCCCATCAGGCATACCAAAACTGTTATGTCCAAATCACAGCACCCCACAAATTGCTTGCTTGTGACTGAGGCATTCGGTGTGATTGGGTAACATGGAGCTATCCTAAAATGTGGGACTTTACAAATGGGATAGCTCTCCATAGAAGGTCAGATTCCTCTTCCTAAACCTATCACTAACACTACTCCAACATGTAGAAAAATACCTAATCTAATCTAGTCCTACCCTAATGCTTCTAAGGAGATAGGGATAGAGATGTTACATGCAAAGTAAAACCTACACTAAAGTGAGTTGATGCACCAAGAAAAGGGGTGTTGAACAATCTTTCCTTCATGAGAATGAAAAAAAGTAAGATGAAAATGGTGATCAAGCACAATCATAACACCTACAACAGACCCACTTCCATTAAGCACAATCAAATTCGAAACTGCAATAGATATAAGGACATGCACAATATACCCATAAACATGAATAAAAGAAAGTTGAAACAACAACACCAGACTAGGATAGACAATAATCACAAGATCAAATTTTATTGCTCCAATTGATTTTACACAATATTACATTACATAAAAAAAAGGAAAAGTTTTATATTACAATGCTCCAAAAATGGAGGCTTGAGATGCCACATATCACTCACAAGTGAGAAATAAGGGAGGAGACAGATACAAAAATGTCTAACCTTTGTTAAAATGCCCCTCCTTACAATATATAAGATGAAGGAGATGAGAGAGAGAAGAAAAAACATGAAATCTGATCCAACCAGCTACAAAATTCATCATGACACCTACAAAAAAATGATGGGCTAACCTACATAACCCATTCTTTCATGTAATATGGAAGAAGGAATGTGAACCCACACCTCCATTTATTTCATTTCTACACCTAGGTATGACCTCCATTGTCCTAGGAATTCACCATCATTTCTTTCCCATCTAACCCATTAATTTTCCCATTTTTATAGTTCTGTGAGGAGGCGATCCAAATTATCTTTCCATCGGCTGTAATTTTTCTTAATTCTAATGAGTACAATGCAAGTTATGGGTACCTTTGTATGGGGTACCTTTTAGGGTTTCATCACCCACCACTGAGCTACTCCATTAACTCTCCAACCACCTGCCACCTAAATCCCTAGGTAACTCACCATGTAGATCAAGATGCAATCCCACAATGCATCTTGCATCAACTGCCGAGTTGCATTGTGTCCTTGTTTTTCTACCTCCGCTTCCGCTTTATCTCTTAGCTTGGCACCTAAGTCGCTTGTTTATTAAAAGCGAGTTTTCCATTGCATCCACATCAGGTTGGCGAGGTGCTCTAACACCATGCACCTACGACGTGATTTTCTGACTCATAATCCCGACACATATCCCCATCATACTCCCTCCGCGCCGACTCTCAACACACTCTATGTTGCTCAAGTGCGGAACTCGCCAAACATCCTCACTCCCCGCCAAGTTCGCATACACCATATCGATGCAAACCCGATCCCAGCCTCAACTCATTCCACTCACCCCGACCACTTCAGAATGTGTTCTAAGCCATTTTCTCCCTGACGCAGTTGCGGCTCACCGAGTTGGTTCGGCGATCCATCTCATCCCACCCACGCGATACAACTCGTTGCATCATCCTGCCTTTCCCGCCAAACATTCCATCATCTCAACTCAGCCCACCTAGAAAGAGCTCGCCTAAGCTCATTGAGGAGCTTAACCCCCTTGTGTATGTGTTAGCTCACCGAGTAGCTTGCCAAGCTACTCGGCGAGTTGTTTTTAGCTCAATGGGTGTTTGGGGGCCCTCTTTACCCTTTTTCTAATTTTTTGAAATTTTCTCGAATCTTTTCGAAACCAAAAGGTTGAGGGAGGGAAATTGAGGACTCTGAGAATATTTTTCACCTTTTTTCCATTTTTTGTTTGTGATAGACCGGATGTGAACCCTGGGATCCCGTTTTCATTCTCTGACAGGATCATGAGCCTTAATAACCTAGAAAAGGAAAAAAATTGGTCTGATTGAACCCAAATCTCCCTAAAACCTTGTAAATGCTCTCGAAGCTTGAATTCTACTTGAAACTCCCATATTCGTCCATAATGGGCCTATCCAGTGTCCGGTTTCAACTCTCCTAGTTGTCCATTTTATCTGGGGAGTAAAATGGATAACAATAAGTTGTGCTCCTAAACCCCCTCCATTTTACATATCATTAATCATTGGGAAATAACTGGTCCAAAACTATATGATTCATTTTGGAGCAAGTAGCACAGTCATGCCCGAGTAAGTTATTGATGTACTTGACTTAAATTATACCCCTGTTAACAAAGGTGTTATTTAGCTAGATGGTACTGCTATGAAAACCGCACGGGTGTCATACAAAACCTTAATATAACCCTAGAATCTTGCCCCAATATCACTATCCCTCGAGATATTTCAGTTATAGACCTTCCCTCATCTTTACTTTGAGTTTGTTTAGAGATTTTACTACTGAAGTAGAGGGATATCTATCATATTTTTGGTCTCACATGTGCCTTAAGACTAGGTATGACACTAGAATAAAAATAAAGGTTGAGTTAATTGCTCAATTCCATGTGGAAACATATGATCCAAAGCCCACCAAGCTGAATTATGCCATAAGCTCTGAAGTCGAGGGAGAAAAAGCTAACCCTAAGCCTTTTGAAGTGAGAGCTAAAGTGCTTGATGAACAAATGGATGAATGGTCCAAAGAAATATAGAGTTCTGATCCTTATGAGGGATTTGAGGAGACTAGGCTTGGCACATATTGTCTAATGGATGAGGATGTTTTCATCCATGGCCTGCTAAAATCAGAGAATGAATCAAACACATTATGGAAAATTTTTTTTGACGGTTCAAAATGTAAAGTTAGATTTTGTGTAGGTGTTGTCTTATCTTCCACAAAGGAAGAGAAGTTATTCTTTTCCCATAGGTTGTAGTTCAGTTGTACAAACAATGTTGCTTAATATGAAGCATTGATTCAAGGGATAATAATTACTAAAAGTAAGGGGCTCAAGAAGTTGATGATCTTAGGGGATGTTGAGTTGTTTGTTCAACAAGTGATGTCACAATTCCTAGCTAATAAACCTCTCTTCGAATCCTAAAAACATGGAGTTTGAGATCTCGTGGAAGATTTTGATGCCATCAATTTTTAAATTTTCCTAAGAGAAAAAAACACGTATGCAGATAGAATGGTTTTTTATTAGATCTCAATTTGATCCTTCCAAAGATATTATGAATGTTGTAGACCAACATACATCAAATTAGTAATTAAACCAACAGTTCCTAACAATGATTTCCATTGGCAGATTTTTTATAGTTATGATCAGATTGCCCTCTTCATTCAACAAGAAGATGATTTTTCCCTAGTTTTTTAGCCAATGTTACAAGAAATTTATGGCAACCAAATCTTTTAGCTTAAGAATAACAGGTTTCCCAAATGTTTAATCAATTTAAAAAGCATGTTCACCCCAGATGATTGGTATAAAGGGGAAAAGAGGAATTTGAAGATAAAAGAAAAGGATTATCATGATGTTGATATCTCTGATGAAAAACAACTGAAGTTTGGAAAGGTATATACATATGAGCAACAATTTGATTTCACCCAATTATGTTAAGAGTATGATGATATTTTTGCGTGGTCTTATAACGACCTTTAAGGTTATGATCCTAAAATCATTCAACATACCATTGAAATGTCCCATGAGACCAAACAAGTGAGACAAAAGCAAAGGCCAATTAATCCTAAGATTGAACCTTTATTAAGAAAGGATTTGACTAAATTGATGGAAGTCAAGATTATCTTCCCCATCAAACACTCTTCTTAGGGTGCAAACCTAGTCCCTGTTAGGAAAAATAATAGAGAGATAAGGTTATGTGTAGATTTCAAAGACCTCAATAATACCTTCCATGGACCAAATCCTATAATCAATAGCAGGGGGCTGAGAGGTTTTCACTTTTAGATGGGTTCCCAAGTTATAACCATATTCTTGTCAAATAATATGACTAATATAAAACAATGTTCACCACCAAGTGGGGAACATTTTCTTATAAAAAAATGCATTTTGGACTATCCAATGTTGGTGTTACCTTTCAAATAACAATGGAATTAGCTTTAAGGAGCTGATTAGTGATATTGTTTTAATCTGTTTGGATGATATGACTAATTTTTCTAAAAGATAAAAAGATCATCCAGTACACCTTAAGCATATTTTTAGTACATGCACGGAGTTTGACATATCTTTAAACCCATAAAATGTATCTTTGTTGTCCATGAGGGAAAACTTTTGAGATGTGTTCTATCTAAAGGTGGTTTTTCTATTGATCTAGATAGAATTACAAATATCTTGACTTTATCTATTCCCGAACACAAAAAGGAATTATAGTAATTCTTTGGGAAGATAAATTTTGTAACTTATGAGTCTTTGTTACTCATCTAAGCATTAAAAAATACATTATGAGCATTGAAATAAGTGAAAACAATGTTACATGGATTATTAAAATCATGGATTTTGATGTTGAAATCAAGTCCACTAAATTGATCAGGGGGAAAAGCATTATTTCAACACTTGGCTGAAGATGTGTGACATTCCCAATAATCGGTTTATATCTAATCATTTAAATTTACAATAGAGGAAAGTGTTGAAAATGACTAGTTTTAGAATATGGTTGAATATGTATATGCTCGAAAGTTTCCCAACACATTCAACAGACCTTAGAGAATAAATTTTAGATTGCAGGCCCTTAACTATGAGCTGATTAAGGATGTCCTTTTCAAGAGAACCATTAATAGTGTGATGTTAAGATGTGTGGAACATGACAAGGTTGAGAAGATAATCATAGAGTTTCATACAAGCTTCATTGGTGGGCATTTCACTCCTCAAACAACTACAACCAAGATCTTAAGGGTTGCTATTTTTGGCCTACATTGTTTTCAAATTGTTAGAAATGGATAAGGAGTTACAAAGAATGTTTGTTCTTCATTAACAGAAAGAGGAATGTAGCCCTACCATATTAACCCATTTCTGCTAGTCAACCTTTCTCTCAATGAGATTTAGACTTCATTGGTATGGTGAACCATCCTTCCAATGTTGGTCATCATTGGGTGTTGACTACTACCGAGTATTTTATAGGGTAGTTAGAGGGTGTACCTCTCAAAGAAACAACTAAAAATGTCATTGTAAGCTTCCTATAAGATATTGTAACCAAATTTGGGGTCCCCCACATAGTTATATCTGATAATTTCAAGGCTTTCATTGGAGCCAAAGTGATTGATTGCGTGTTGAGGTATGATATTTACTTGAAAACCTCTTCAAACTATTACCATTAAGGAAATGGCCTTGTTGAATCATGTGATAATTTTTTTATCAAAATCACGAAGAGAACAATGGAAGAACTCTCCATTCGTGCTTGTGAACAGAAGATAAGCTAGGTTGCCCATTTCGTTTGAAATTCCAACTCTAGAGTTGGCTCATCAATTGGAATTAGAGCATCATGTTGTAAGAACCATAATGATTGTTGAGTTGGTTAAGTTAGAAGAGATCTGAGAAGAAGCTAGAGAGAAACTACAAGACCAACAACAAGCTATGCAAAAGTGGTTCAAGAAGAAATCCCACCCTTAGCAATTCATAGGAGAGTTGGTCTTAAAATAGGGCAGGGACTGCTCCAAGCTATGGAAACATAAAAAAGTTTGATGTTATTTTGTGTGGTCCTTATCAGATTGTAGGGATCAAGGAGAGTAATATTTTTGAATTGGCAAAAAGTTGACATGATGAAATGTTTCCTATCTCAGTCTATGAGAGCTTCCTCAAGCCTTATTTCTAAAAAATTCTTCCCCCTTGTACATAGTTGTAAATATTTTTGTTTCCCACTCTATTTTTTGTTTCCTAGTTGTTGTTGTGTGTCTTCTTGGCCTCATTTTTTTACTGTGGGTGCATGTTGCTCCTAACTTATTTTTTTAGTTGTATTGCCCATTTTTGTCGTGTCTAAATTGCTAGGGAGTTTTTTTGGTGGAGGTTGTATGTCACCATGGTCACATATCTCAAGATTAAGAATTGAAATGTGTATCTTTTAGTTTAGTTGTGTTTGAATAAACACATGCATTCTTGTAATCACTTGATCCATCTACTAAGAAAAACTATTTTCCCTATGCACCTTTTGTTTCTCTTTTGAATAACTTGTGGTTTGTTTTTAGAATGGTTTAGCATTGCAAGTATAGAGGCATGTATCTAAGAATCAATTTAATACTTTTGGGGAGAAGAACCTAGGATCAAAGTAATTGAAAATCATCTTAGGTCATGAAACAAATTCAAGGCCATTAGAGTTATTTTGCAAAGCAAAGTTAGAGTGTTGGAAAGTCTGAAAGGATCTTTTTAAGGTTTTTATACTGACTTCATACCTAATAGATGCAAGGAAAATATCTCTCACATATAACATGCAGATAACCCCTTTGAGTCGCCAAAAATGTTGCCAAAATAAGCACTCTTAGTATTTTTGGGGCACTAGTTACAAAAAAAGAATTAATACTTTGGGCTCTGGTGTTATTCATCCACTTTTGATACTATGATGCCTCGAAGCTTGTTTAAATTGTTCGTCTAGATATTAAATCCATAGGATACCACATTTCCAAAATTGTCAAATGACTTAACCATTTTCTTTCTTGGTTCCAGCACAATGAGAGAAAGGTGGATCCACAAATTCAGATAAAGGTGGATCCACACAATGAAAGAAAATTGGTGTATGCACAAGGAAGCAAAGTGGATGTGTATAATGCAAGAAACGTGGAAATGATTTTAAAATCCACACTTCAAAGGATTTCGAAATTCCACACTTCAAAGGATTTGAAAATCCACACTTCAAAGAAGGGCAAAAATTCTACACTTCAATGGATTTGAAAATATGCACTACATAGGATTTTAAATTCCGCACTTCAAATGATTTCAAATTCCACATTATGAAGGATTCGAAAATCCGCACTATAAAGTATTTTCTCAATTTTTACGGGAATCTTCAAATTGCCATAACTTTTGATCAGGACCACGAGATTGAGCAAAATTGTTATCGTTGGAAAGGTATTGAAATGAAGTACACATTAGAGATGGTTTTGGGTCATGATAAAGAAACTAAAAGAAATGTAGAGGACAAAATACTCACAATTCCAAAAGTTGCAGAAAGAGAAAATTCATGAAGGATTTGAAAATCCACACTATGAAGGAATCTAAAAGTCCATGCTTCAAAGGATTTCAAAATTCACACTATGAAGGATTTGAAAATTCACGCTTCAAAGGATTCTAAATTCCACACAATGAAGGATTTCAAATTCTGCACTACAAAGGATTTGAAAATTCACACTATGAAGGAATGGAAATCCGAACTACAAAGGATTTTCATAATTTTGACAGGAATCTTCAAATCGCCATAAATTTTTGATCGAGACAACCAAATTGAAAAAAGATGGTACTATTGGAAATGTATTGATAATGAACTACGACATTGGAAGTGATTTTGGGCCACTGATAAAAACTATTTTTATGATCAAATAACCAAACTATGGTGCCCACGTATCATCTTTTGGATTTGAGGTTTGTCACTCAAACACGAGACTGGTTTTTTTTCTCATATTTTTTTGATCCAAATATCCATTTGACATGAGACCGAGTCTCATTAGAATCATTTTTTAAAGGGATTCGCTTAAAGATAATTTTTAAGTGGGATGGTGGAGATGATTGGAATATTTTAATGACATATTTTGGGTTTGTTTTAAGATGTTTCTTTAATCCATTGGTGTCAAAATCAGTTACTAGATGTTTTTGGTTGGATTCTTTTAATCTCACGACGCTTCTTGGATGGAATATTCTTGCTCATACTCCCACAAAAACATGAAGAGAATGAGATTGAATGGTTTGATTTAACAAGAATTAAGCCGTATTATCAGTGGTCTAAATCATGATTATGACCACAAAGCAGACATTTTTACAGCTCTCTTTTTATGTATCCCCCCTTGATCTCGTGGAAATTCATTTATCCAAGTTGGAGATCATCCACATAGAAAATATTTGAAGATTTTCTTGCAAGTGAAGGAACCCCCCTATCTGTGTAGATCATCACGAGACTTGGAGGATTTCCTTTTGAGCCATTTTTAGGGTACAATTTGGAAAGGTCAAGTAGGTTAAGTATCTCCCATGGCATATTCAGATCCCTTCTCTTTTATTCTCCTTTTATAAGCTGTAATTAATTTCATAAGTGAAATTATCCTCTGCTTGAATGCAAAGAAACTCTACCCAATTGGTTTCTGAGTGTTCATGAGTCTTTATGCAGACTCTTGTGTTGAATTGTGCAATACATTCATTGACCTTCTCAATGATTGTGAGAGATTTTGTATTTCTTAAGAAATAATATCTTAGTTGATTGTAATTCATATCTATCCTTTTGTTTGTGTTATTTCAACTTACCTTTCTCTATTATTACTATATGATGTGTATGATATTATGTCTATGCATAATTTCAGTCTCATTGTGTCATTTATATATAGGATTAAAGGCTACTAGAATGTAATGTGGATTATGGCTCTTATTTAACCCTTTATCATCGTGTTCTTCCCTTTTTCCTTGATCTTAGGGAGAGTGATCCCTTCATACTCTGGTGTTTCACCATTTTTTGTTAGGAAACAGTTTTTACATTGAGTATATTATTATATTGTTATTGTATTCTCGTAGGTTTGTTGTTAACCCGGTGCCTATTACCGGGTTTGTTGTTCCTATTTATTAGGAGATGGTTGTGCTTTTGATATGGCTATATAATAGCCAAATGTATTGCTCGAAAGATGTGGAGAGCAAATATAATATATTGTTGTTATTATTCTGGTGTATCTGCCTGATTTGGTGCTAGCGGGAGTGAAAATTTGAGTGTTAGGTGGAGAAATAATTTTCTTGCAGGGACAACTTCATTTTTCCTGCATTATGAGACATTTGCGAGGCATCTGATATCTGTGTTAAGAGATTCGTGGACCATCATTCTTCCCAAAAAGTACATTCTCTTTCAGTTTGTGTATTCTTCTGCTTTGACGAATCTCTACAAGATTATAGAAAATTAAATAGATACAATGATCTAATTTAGGGTGTTCTCGTTTCATTGAGAGCTTTCTCAGGACCAAGTTGCCATTTGTTCCTCACGTTACTGGTGTTTGTCTCTTTTGGAGTTATTAAATTGTCACGTTACAATCACTTGATCGACAAATATCATATCTGACAGTTCAAATTCTGATTTGATCGATCAATTCAACCACTGTTTGTTCAAACTACATATCATTTCCTTCAAATTTGGATAGGGATGAAAAATGTTATCTTCAACGTAGCGTGCATCCATATCAAACACCATCCTCTAGTAGTTAATTTAAACTCGTAGACTTGTCAGCATTTAGTGCTTGATCTGATCACACGTTCAAAGAACAGATCTGTGAATGCAAAAAGATTTGCTCATGAGAATCATCATACGTTTGGGTATATCGATTTGAATTGGTTTTAGAATATTTTGTGGCTTAGACTTACATTGTACTCGACATCAAGAAAGGCCCTGTGAATATACTTCAGAAAAAGTATTTGATCCTCTGACTTCTCTATTCGAACCATTGTGTGCCTCTTCAAAGCAACGTTTACATGTCGCGTTCTCTCTTCTGCATTCATGTTCTATCCCGAACGTCAAGCGTACTCTATGGGATTTGTTTGCAAGTTTGAAAGCGTCCAAATATTCATCGGAGGTAACATCCAATCTATCCTAGCTTTGCGGTGTTGTATTTCTTTTGTTTGATGCCCTACACGTGTATGCATGTGGTTTCAACATTCTAAATTGGTGGTATGCAAGTTGTAAGTACGAAGTTTATACTTCATATTAAATAATCAACCTGTTAGTAATCCACATTAGGTCTTTCATATCATTTGCCCACGTTGCATGAGACCATTGGATAACTCATTACATTGAAGCATATTGTCAAGTCTTTTAGTGTGGGAAAATTAAGTCATATTGAAAAGTTTGAGGGCAAATATTTTCATATTTGGCAAGTTCGAACCCAATTATTTTTAATCAACAAAGATCTCTGGGATATTGTTGATGGAAAAATAAAGAAACCAACGGATGCAAATGAAGCAAAAAAATGGGAGAGCAAAGATCGAAAATCCACAACAATCATTGGATTGGGAATATCTTATGCTTATTTGCATCATATAGATTTGTTTAAATCCTCTCATACAATTTTGAAAATATTAAACAAATTGTTTAGCTCACAAGTTAGAAGCGCAACGATAGTATTGAAGCAAATATTGTTCGGTCTCAAAATGGAAGAAGGTGACAACATGGTAGAGCACATTAGTAAGTTTCAATCCATTTCAAATCAGTTAGCTGGAATTAAAATAGATGTACCTGATGATGATGCAAAGGTTGTTTTATTGAATAATATGTCAGCTAGTTTTTCTAATTGTTAAGATTATACTAGTTGTACAAATAAACAAGCATGCAATGACTAATGCAGAAAACGTAAAACAAAGAAGAATGCAATAAAACAGAGACACAAATTTAATGTGGTTCACCCAAAATGGGTTACGTCCACCAGAAACAGCCAATCATTTTATTCAATCTAGCCAAACTCTCTCTCACAGTACCGCCACTAATACAATGAGCCTCATACATAATGACCCTTTAAAGATATTAGGGTTTTATCATTTTGGGGAAACATAGAAAACCACTCGTTAGATCTGTGACCTAATAAGGAATGGTCTAGATTTCACAATGCATAAATACATATAAGATGTGGCTTTCGGGGACGTTGCCCCCGAACCCCCGCCAAGGCAAGCGGCTCCCGAACCCCGCAAGGGGGGAGAAGCCAACCTTGCAAACCCCTGTTGCTATCAGGCTCCACAACCAACAATCTCCCACTTTGAGACTGATTGCTGTAACTCCACCACTACAGGTCTTGCTTGGAATTTTCTTCTTGGCTTGTTTCTTACACTTCAAGATCAATATTGAAAACCCACAGAAGTTGAATGCAAATCCAACTTCTCCTTTGTCATTGGCTTAGTAAACATATCAGCAGGATTATCATCTATATGAATCTTCACCAACTCAATTTTCCCATCGTCCAACACCTATCATCTGAAGTGATATCTTAGCTGAATATGTTTGGTTTTGAAATGGAAGGCCAAGTTTTTGCTAGGTGAATTACACTTTGACTATCACTGCATAACTTACAATCCCCTTATTCCTTACCCAACTCCTCCATGAACTTGCTCATCCATAACATTTCCTTACTTGCCTCAGTCATCACAACATATTCTACCTCTGTAGTAGATAGGGCAACTACCTTTTGCAACTTTGAGATCCAACTCACTGCCACACCACCAACTGTAAACACATATCCAGTAGTATTCCTCCTACTATCCACATCTCCTACCATATCTAAATCCACAAATCCATGTAAAGTATAATATGACCCTCTGAAGCACAAGTGCCTACTACTGGTCCCTCTAAAGTACCTGAGAATCCAATGGACTGCCTTTCAGTGTGCTTTACCCAGATTTTCCATATAACTGCTACCAACTCCCACTGCTTGGGCAATGTCTGGCCTGGTACAAACCATGCCATACATGAGGCTCCCAACTACTGAAGAATAAGAAACCCATGCCATATAATCTTTTTCCTCTTGTGTTTTTGGGCATTGCTCTTTACTTAATCTAAAATGCCCAGCCAATGGTGTACTAAATGGTTTCACATTCTACATCTGAAACCTCTCTAACACCTTTTCTACATAGTCCTCCTGAGACAACATCAATTTCTTATTTTTCTTGTCCCTTTTGATTTGCATACCAAGGATTTTCTTTGTTACTCCCAAATCCTTTATTGCAAATGTTTGTTCAAGCTTTTCCTTAAGCTTTGCAACTTCTTGCATATTAGACCCTACTACAAGCATATCATCTACATATAACAGAAGATTAATGTAGCTCCCACTATCCAACTATTTAAAATACACACAATGATTTGATTGACATCTAGTAAAACCATGCTCATGCATAAAACTATCAAACCTTAGATACCATTACCGAGGAGCTTGCTTGAGCCCATATAGGCTCTTCTTCAACCTACAAACCAATTTCTCCTTACCCTTCACCTCATATCCAAGTGGTTGCTGCATATAAATCTCCTCCTCCAAGTCACCATGGAGAAATATCGTCTTGACATCAAGTTGATCTATGTGTAAATCTTCAACAACAACTAAACTTAATACAATATGATTGGAAGACATCTTTACAACATGGGAGAAAATTTCATCAAAATCGATACCTTTCTTTTGTTCATACCCCTTCACTACAAGCCTTGCTTTGTACCTTTTCCATCCACCTTCTTCTTCTTTCACACAGTAGACCCATTTGTTTTATAGTACTCTCTTCCCAGCCAAAAATTTGATTAAATCCCATGTTTGGTTCTTCTCCAGGGAATCCATCTCCTCATTCATGCCACGCTCCCACTCCTTAGTGGACTCCACTTGCATTGCCTCATCAAAGTTCTCTGGCTCACCACTATCTGTTAGTAACAAATAATACAAAGCAGGGGAAAATATTTCTGGAGGTCTACTAATACGTTGCGACCTTCTTACCGAAGATGGGGGTGTCACAGGATCATTATTTTCTTGTTGTTCATTTTCTTGAATTTCTGACAGAGGTGTCGATGCTGACACTGGCTATCATGCTCGGCCTACAGAACTGTCAACCTCGGTACCTGTAGGTGGATGTTTTCCACCTGAGAGTTCATTTTTAGGAGCTATATCCTCAACCAATTCTTCCTTGGGATTTTTATCTTCCTGTACCTGATCCCTAAACATTCTATTTTTATGCCAAACAACATCACAACTCCTAATTATCTTAGATTCATCTAGATCCCAAAACTGAAATCCATAATCACCATTCGAGCCATAGCCTATTAATGTACAACATTTGGATTTTGAATCCAATTTCTTCCTATTTTCTTTATTAATATGCACAAATGCCTCTGAACCAAATACTCTTAAAAATGAAAGGTCGACCTCTTTCATGGTCCAGGATTATTCGGGAATTCCTCCATCTAGTGCACTCGAAGGCCCACGGTTGATTAAGTACACATCAATATCTACGACCGCTACCCAAAACTGAAGAGGCAGCCCCATGTGCAATCTCATTGACCGTGCACGCTCCATTATTGTTCTATTCATCCTCTCACTAACACCTTTTTGTTACAGAGTCCTAGGAACTGTTTTCTCTCTACGAATCCCGTTCAAGGAACAATAATCATCAAATTTCTTACTGCAATACTCACCGCCATTATCAGATCTCAAACATTTCAATTTAAAACCACATTGATTCTCAGTAAGTGCTTTCCATTACTTAAATGTATCAAAGACATCAGACTTATGCATAATGCAATATACCCATACCTTCCTTGTGGCATCATCTATGAATGTGACATAGTATAGAGAACCACCGTGAGATGTAACATGGGTCGGCCCCCACACATCTGTATGAACTAGCTCCAACTTTTGCTCTTTCTTGGTATTCCCTGCCTTAAGAAATTTAACTCTTTTCTGTTTCCCAAAAATGCAATGTTCACAAAACTCTAAGTCCAATTGCTTCAAACTTGAAAGCTTACCTTTTTCCTATAGAATTTTCATGCCCTTCTCACTCATATGTCCCAATCCACTGTGCCACATGTTGGCATCCTCATCTGAAGTAGACAATATGGTAGAAGAAT
Organism: Taxus chinensis; assembly: GCA_019776745.2. Classification (NCBI taxonomy): domain Eukaryota; kingdom Viridiplantae; phylum Streptophyta; class Pinopsida; order Cupressales; family Taxaceae; genus Taxus; species Taxus chinensis. The sequence goes on along the minus strand of CM034146.1, from coordinate 916,094,124 downwards.
TAGATATACAAGTAGACAAATAAAGAGTGCCTACTTTCTTACCTCTTGCCACTACCAGGACACCCTTGGAAACCTTCCAACAATCTGAAGTGAATGTGACTGTGCAACCTTCACCACTCAACTGTCTTGTAGAGATGAGATTTCTCCTGAGGCTAGGTACATGCTTCACGTCTTTCAATATCCATGTATTTCCGTTCTGTAATTTCAGGTGTACATTTCCCTTCTCGAAAATGTTGCATGACTCATCATTTCCAAATAAACTTGTCCAAAATGTTCCTGGACATACTCTTTAAAATAGCTCTTATCAGGGGTTGCATGGAAAGAGGCTCCTGAATTTATTACCCAAGATTCTACTCTAGTAGCAAGAGAAAGTATAAGAGCATCCTGAATAATATTACTTGTCAGATTTTCCTCTTTAATACCTTCAGGCTGGTTTTCTTTGTTTCCTTTGCACCAACAATCCTTTTTAGCATGTCCTCTCTTTCCACAGTTCCAATAAGTAATGCCTCTACTCCTAGATTTAGATCTATCCATATTTGATTTAGATCTCCCACGAGCCTTACTCTCTGATTTCTCCTTGCTCCTCCCTCTATTCTCCATATTCAACGCATTTCAGAAAGAAGAATTTTCCCCTGTATTTTTCCTGCGCATTCCTCATTTAAAATGTCATTGACTACATCTTCAAATTTAAGAGAAGTAGCTGATGTATTACTAACTGCCATTACTAAGTTGTCCCAACTTTCTGGCAAAGAACATAGGAATAATAATGCTCTAACCTCCTCATCAAATGGGATATTAACTGAATCTAACTGATTTACAATAGTGTGGAAATCATTAAGATGGTTAGATACAGGTCCACCTTCTTGCATTTGTAGATTAAACAACCTTTTCATCAAATAAACTTTATTGGATGCACTAGGTGTTTCATATAAATTAGCTAGTGTTTTCATCAACTCTACTGTACTCTTCACCTGTGAGATATTTGAAGCTACGGACGATGCCAAACTCAATCGAATCGCACCGAGAGCCTTCCTGTCCAGAACCTTCCACTCCTCATCAAGCATGATTGAGGGTTTCATTTCTTCACCTCCAAATGGTAGGTATAGATTCTTTTGATAAAGGTAATTTTCCACCTGCATTTTCCATAGCTGGTAATTTCGGCCATCAAACTTCTCAACTTTGAACTTATTATCCTATGTCATTGTTGCTTCTCCCACTCGAACATAAATCTCTTTGTGAGTACACTGTTGTTGGCTAGATTTTCTACATAGCACAAAACCTAGGCAGTCGTGAGATAAATCTCCCTCATTTACCGATGAGGCTCCCGTGTCAGATTTGTTAATTAAAGTATGCTAGTATCTATATGGGGTTTTACTTTAACTGTTCAGCTCATGAACCATAGTTGTACAGTTCTGCAGCAAGTAAGCAGCTGTTTAAGAAAGGAAATATTTATAGAAGAAGGGATTTATATAAACACAGAGAAGAAATGGGGAAGATATGCATCCCAATCAATAGATAACAGAGTTGATTGCATGCACATAGAAGAAACCAATAGATATAAGCACATAATTATAAGCAAAGGTAGCTCTAGATCTAGATCTGAAATAACACAAAGTTTATTAAAAGATCTAAGATATAAAAGCTAGAAACACAATACACCGTGACACAAAGTTCTCCAGAAATCTACTCCTGTATATTCCTTTTCTTCAAGTGGCTCTTAAGGGTTTTAGCACAAAGTCTGGAACACAAGGATGTTGCTTACAAATTCCGATCTTTAACCCGGAGGTTCTTCTCCTACTTATAGAATGTAGAAGGGAAAGTACAAATGGGAAACTCAACTGAACCGAAACATAAACAAGTAAAGATGACATTTGGCAATCATCCTCCACTAACTTCTCCTTAAGTGACACATGTATCACTTAACTAATAGAATTATTCCACATAACTTTAAGTAATGGTTTCAAAACCAATAACTTTAAAGTTTTACAATTTCATCCGGGAACGTGAAAATAGAAGAAGAAAGAATAGAAGAAGTCACGCCAGCTGTAACATTTATGTCTTCTTTTTGTTCTGATACTGGATATACTTGTCGAACATGTAATTCAACATCTTCCCATCTGTTTTAGCCACTGCTTCCTTTTCTGTCCTGAACTGCAGCAATCCTTCATTCAACACCTTGATACACTCTTCCACATCCTTCAAGCTTGGCTCGAACCTCGCAATATCCGCCTGCAGTGCCACCAGTCTGCTAATGGAATTCATAGTGAAAGGTTTAGTAGCTCCATCAATTCTCTTTTGTACCATCAGAAGAGACCCTTCCATGGAATTAGGCACTCTGCTAGGAATGATCCGTACGTATGAAGTAATATTCCTGACCACTTCCTCCTCAGTGAAAGCAATGATACTGTTTGGTAAAGACGATGTCTTACTCTCAAGTGCCTGCATCCTCTTTAGCAAAACTCTGCAGATCTACAAACGGAAAGATACTGCAAACTCCAGCTGCTTCCCCTTCTCAACCGATCCGTCCGGTACAATGTGCTCTGCAACCAATACTTCTCCCGGCAGCTTGTTGATTTCGGCCAAAGTACTCAGGTTACTCTCATCAACTATGTTCATATCTACTATGCTTGTCACCAGTTGCTTCAGCTGATTTGCTGCATCATTCATAACCTTCAGGCAGGCTGGCACCTCTCCAAGTTGTACAGAAGCTTGACGAATAATCAAATTCTTCCATTCATCAATAGCTTTCACCTGATTGCTTGCATCCTCCATCTGCTTGCATAAGATGATCACTCACCTACTTTGAAATGGGCTGAGTGGAAGGTTTAGCAACCTTGGTTATGATCTCGCACAACTGAGATACCTGCTTCTGAAGCTCGTCTTTCTCCTTCTTTTCTCTGTCAAGCCTAAGGAATAGAGCATCTATCAATGTCTGTGTATCCTGCTTCAATCCTTCTGTGGTGGCTTGACCGATGGGTACTCTGGTTACTGTTACAACTTCTGCCGTGAGCTCATCTTCCTTCTTTCCTTCCACCGGAACTGACATCTCAGCGAAATTTCTGCCCCGGCTCCTCTATGATCAACCTTGAAGTTACCTTAGCAACTTTAGGTCTTCTGTCTTTTCCGCCTAGGCTCTGAAGTAGCTACAAGTCGTGTTCTTCCAAGTTCATCTCCACTCTAGCTTCTGGAACCAACTGCGAAGCCAACCATTCTGAGAAGTTAATTCTCAGAGAATGAGAAGTCACTGAGTGCACTACTATCTCCCGCTCTGTTTCCTCTCCATCAGAAAGTGCTACAGTGTTATGGCTGCCATCTTCTGAATCATCCAAGGACAAAGCTCTTTCGAACTCTACCATCTGCAGCTTCAACGTCTCTTCTGGAATAGGTGTTGAACGGAGTGGCTGAGGAGAGAAGATGAATGTTGCTAGATTCAGTGGAGGCATGGAAGTGTCCTACTGAGGTGCAACAGTCGGTGAAGTACTGGATGCTGGAGAAGCCAGAACTAAAGTCATAGCCGTGGAAGTGATCTTCTCCTTTGATTGAGATCTTCTGTGTACTTTCATCTTCTCGGACCTTCTGTTGCTTTCTTCTCCGTGCTTCCTCTTGAGGGAATCTCCTCTGCCGAAGTTACCCGTGATTTGATTCATCAGTGCTTCATCAAGGCAATATCCCTTCGTCAGCAACCAGTTTGAAGTATTCACCAAAACAGCACCAGACCTTTCTTCAATCGTATGGCAGCCCCCTACGTTATTCTGAAGTACGGCTCTATCTCCTCCCATTTGATGGTAAGCATCAAGTAACACATTCCCATCATCTTTAAGATCCGCAGGTATCTATGCTAGTCCAAAGTCGAACACTTGCCATGCTGATAGCCTGCTGAAATCCTTCTTTCTAACCTCGTACTCACTTTTGCACTTCATCCAGAAATCCTCTAATGAAGGCACATGTGCGTACTCCTAGGAGATCGTCTTCTTGGCTACTCCAAATGGATCGAAGTTCAATCGTGCCGGAAAGTACTCTTGCTCATACTCGGATAACATCTCCGTCTCCATCCCCTGAGCTCTATGAATGCTCTGGCAGCTATAATGTCCCACAGTGATTGGGAAGAAGCCCGTAAACTTGTGTCGTTTCGACTGAAGGTCGTGTATCTCCACAAGTTGTCTGCTCAGCTCCATGGTGATCAATCTATCATTCGGATATCTGGGCAGCTTAACCGGTTCTCTAGAAAAGCCAGTAACCCTGAGGTATGTGAAATCTGCAAACTAAATGAATAGACTGCCAATTTTGGATACAGCTTCCCACGCTTCCTTGCTCACCCTGTTGGCCTTCAGGTCCCTGTCTAGCCTGCAAATGAATTCGTAGAAGAATCCATCGTTGACCACTTTGAAATCTTTCTCACACGCAGGTACAATAAGCTGTGGGTAGCACTCGAAAATAGGGTCCTTAGAAAGAACGCCACATCTATCCAACTTAGAGAAGATGCCTTGTGAAGCTGCTAGCGTACACCAAGTAGGAAGTCATTTTGAAGCTGAAAGTATGCTTCACGTTCCGGAGTTGCTCACCAATGTTGTCGCTAATGATTTCCAACCAATTGATTATGGAATCAACCCTGTTGACTTCAATGGTCCTGATGAAAGCATACATCCATGTACGAAAAGTGTGAGCATTCGCCTCACCATTTATCCTGCACAACAATTTGGCAATATCATCTACCTCCTGTACCAGATTGGACCACGGAAGAGTTCTTGGGAACTTAGAAGGAGATTTGGGCTTCTTCATGTATCTACTGTTCATTATGTTCACGAAGTCAACTCTATGCTTCTCCCACCTGCTGCTAGCATCCTGAATGCTAATGGAAGTCACCACCTTTCACGCCGGAATCTTCAAACAATAATTGATGAACTATGCGTCCAATCGAATTATTGTTTTCCCCGTAGCATCCCGCACTGATCTGGATGAAGGATGGTAAGACCTAATACACTCCATAATGAACTCTGGCAACTGGGCTGTGTATGGAAAGGCTGTAGCTCGAATAATTCCACTGCTTTTAACTGCACGCATGAGGGAAGTCTTTCTTGCTCTGGATCTATCAATCAATTCGGAAAGAGGTTCCAGACCTAAATCTGTGTCTCATATGTCTGCAAATTTGGAAGTGATGCATAACTCCGTTGTGCTTTCTTTTTCATCCCTCTTTGCCATGGCTTTGTCTATCTTTGTCTGAATAATTCTTTTTCTTCTTATTCAGCCAGAATTCTTCAAAACTGGTGCAGATCTGGATAATTCTTCATATTCAGAGGATATATTCAATGTATTGGACATTGATTAAAGCTCTTTTTCTTTTGTAAAGCACCTGTAATGAATTCCTGCAATTAATTCAGACAAAGATGGCAACCGGAACATGAACAGTGAATTTTAATTATAAAAATCTGCATAATTCAAGCCTGCTGCCCCAAAATTTGATGTTTTGTTTGCATGTAAAGTGAGCATGAATTTTTCCAACTTCACTTGAGCACATGTATCACTTATGTAAACAATTATCTAGACACAAATCAACTTCCTTCAACTTGTGCGCCAAAATTGGAAGCTTTTAGCATTGATTTCACCTTCTTTTAAGCAAAAATCCTCTTCAAATGGGGCACACTTTTCCTCTGGGCTGCACTTCTTTACCTGTGAATTAATTAATTCATCCTTATGGCAGCCCCTGCTTATATAACCCTTGTGATTCTATAATTAATTAATGCCTTTGCTATTAATGGCAATTAATTAATTAATTAATGAGCTTCACTCTTCAAATGGGGCGCCTATTTTGTGCATGCTTATGACTGCCATTAAATAAAATAAATTTATTTAATTTTAGACTTCTGCTTCCACTTAACTCAAGCCTCACAGTGTGCTTTGACCTTAGCCACTGAAAACAGGAATTAATTTAATCATTTAATACTTTAAAAAGTATTATTTCTCTCCCAAAAGGGGCGCACTTTTTGACATAAAGGGGCTGCATTAAATAAATAAATTTATTTAATTTTAGAACAATCTATTTTCAACCACCTTTTGTCCTTTAACTTCTGTTGACTTTTCCACAAGCCTGGGCGCCTATTTTGGGTGAATAATTAATTAAATTAATCAATTTAAAGGTTGCCTTTACTTCTCCAAAGGAGGCGCACTTTTTGACATAAAGAATTCTATTTTTAAGAAACACATGACAATGGGATTTTTTACCCTGCAAGGCAGCCCTGAAAATCCCATGATTCACTTAAGTCACTTGTCTTTTATAATGGGATTATTTACCCTGCAAGGCAGGCAATAAAATCCCATGATTCACTTAAGTGATCTTTTTTTTATTCCACAATGAGAATTTTTACCCTGCAAGGCAGGTAATAAATTCTCGTCTGTCTGCTGCCTCTAATTTTCCCATTGTCACTTAAGTGGCGTTGCTTTCATGGGAAAAAGTACCCTGCTAGGCAGGTACAAAATTCCCACCTGCCTGCTGCTTCTAATTTTCCCATGATCCACTTCAATTCTTCTTTTTCCAAAAATGCGGCCAGCCCAGAAGAGGCTTTTTGGTGCATGACTTCGTCTTTTCCCAGTGAACCGGCCCTCCGATGATGACTTCCTTCTGGCATAACGTGCGTATATGATCCTCAGTTACTCCAGGCCAAGAATCAGGCCAAACCGGCAAAGGAATTGATCTAGAGAAATTTCACAGAAAATGAAACGAGAAAACACAAAAACACAAAACGTTGCCAAAAGTCACAAATAAAGTCCAGAACTTATTCCTGGTTAAAACCCTACTGGTATATAGGAATAATGATATGTATGATCACAACAGAGTTAAACCGGAGCGCAAATTGCCTCAAACGAGGCTCAAAATAATTAAATACAAATTTCCCGCAAATAAATCCCGACGACAGAATATAACAATTTTGGTCATCTGGGTATTTGGCGAAAATGGCTAATATGGCTCTTTGGGAATATCTTGACACATTACAAGAACTTTCTGGCAATAAAAACACAAAACGACCCATTATTTTAAAAGTACGAAATTTTTTCGGATAGGGTAGTCACAGATTTTAGGATGAAATCTAGGGACACCAAATGCCAAAAAATAAATCTCAAACATGCTCTGATACCAGTTGTTAGGATTATACCAGTTGTACATATAAACAAACATGCAATGACTAATGCAGAAAACGTAAAACAAAGAAGAATGTAATAAAACAGAGACACAAATTTAACGGGGTTCACCCAAAATGGGCATACGTCCACCAGAAATAGCCAATCCTTTTATTCAAACCATCCAAACTCTCTCTCATAGTGTCGCCACTAATACAGTGAGCCTCATACATAAACGGCCCTTTAAAGATATTAGGGTTTTTATCATTTTGGGGAAACATAGAAAACCACCTCTGTTAGATCTATGGCCTAATAAGGAATGGTCCAGATTTCACAATGCACAAATACATATAAAATGTGGCTTTCAAGGGCGCTGCCCCCGAACCTCCGCCAGGGCGCGTGGCCCCAGTAGGAGAGACCCTGCAAGGGGGTCAAAGCCCCCTTTGCAACCCCCGTCGCTATCAGGCTCCACACCAACACTAATATGGTTTTTACATTAAGTAAAATCAATCCTCGTTTAGAAGATCTCATTTCTTCTTTACTTGAAGAAGAAAAAAGAATTAGTATTGTTGAACTAGAGGGGACTGCAATGTATGGTAGAAAAAAGAAAGAAAAAATTGAAATATGGTTAAACTTCGAAAGGTACAAGGAAACAACTTACTTGCTACTATTGTAAACAAATCGGTCATATATCTACAAATTGCCAGAAAAGAGCACAAGACTTACTTGATGGGAAACTGCAAGATATTGCCATGGTTGCTGAGGAAGAATGAGAGAATGAAGAGGAAGGAAATACAACTCGTACAAAAAATCAAAGTGATGAAGATTTTCTCTATTAGATGATTTTCATATGGAGGACGGAGGCTGGAGGTCAGACATCAACCTCTCGTCAGTCACCAATTTTATGGGGCCACACTTTTGGTATGGTGAATTGTGTTTTTCAGTTGTGTGGTGTGGATTTCAGTTTTTTAGCTTTTTAGTGTGGCAATGAAAAAAGGGTTTGGCTATCCAGATGATGTAATTTCTTGTTCACTTGAGAGTATTTGTTGGCTAGATTTTCTGCATAGCATCAAACCTAGGCAGTCATGAGATAAATCTCCCTCATTTAACCGGTGAGGCTCCCGTGTCAGATTTGTCAATAAAAATGTGTTATTACCTATCAGGGGTTTTACTTTAACCACTTAGTTCATGAACCATAACTAAGAAGTTCTGCAGCAAGTAAGTAGCTGTTTAAGAAAGGAAAATTATAAAAAGGAAGTAAAGGAAATACAGAGAAGAAATGGGGAAGATGTGCATCCCAATTAGTAGATAGCAGAGCTAATTGCATGCACATAGAAGAAACTTAATAGATATGAACACACAAAATTATAAAACAAAGGCAGCTCTAGATCCAGATCTATAATAACACAAAATTTACTAAGAGATCTAAGATTAAAAGCAAGAAACACAGTACACCGTGACACAAAGTTCTCCGGAAACCTGCTCCTTTGTATTCCTTTACTCCAAGTTGCTCTCAAGGGTTCAGCACAAAGTCTAGAACACAAGGATTGCTGCTTACAAATTCTGATCGATCATTAACCCGGAGGTTCTTCTCCTACTTATAGAATGTAGGAGGGAAAGTACAAATGGAAAACTCAAACTGAACTAAAGCATGAACAACAAGTAAAGATGACATTTGGCAATCATCCTCAACTAACTTCTTCTTAAGTGACACATGTATCACTTAACTAATAGAATGGTTCCACATGACTTCAAGTAATGGTTGTAAAACCAATAACTTAGAAGTTTTACAATTTCATCCGGGAACATAGAAAATAGAAGAAGAAAGAATAGAAGAAGTCATGCCAGCTGTAACATGTCTATGTCTTCTTCTTGTTCTGATATCGGATATACTTGTCGAACATGTAATTCAGCATCCTTCCATCTGTTTTAGCCACTGCTTCTTTCTCTGTCCTGAATTGCAGCAACCCTTCATTCAACACTTTAATGCACGCTTCCACATCTTCCAAACTCGGCCCAAACCTCGCAATGTCTTCCTGCAGCGCCACCAGTCTACTGATAGAATTCATCGTGAAAGGCTTGGTAGCTTTATCAATTCTCTTTTGTACCATCAGAAGAGAACCTTCCAGGGAATTAGGCACCTCGTTAGAAACAATCCGCACGTATGAAGTAACGCCTCCGACCACATCTCTCTTCAGTGAAAGAAATGATACTGTCGGGTAAGGATGATGTCCTACTCTCAAGTGCCTGCATCCTCTTCAGCAAAACTCTACAGATTTCCAAACGGAAAGATACTGCAAACTCTAGCTGCTTCCCCTTCTCGACTGATCCGTCCGGTATAATTTGTTCCGCAATCAATACATCTCTCGGCAGCTTGTTGATCTCGGCCAAAATACTCAGGTTACTCTCTGCAACTGTATTCATGCCTTCTATGTTTTCCATCAGTTGCTTTAGTTGATTTGTTGCATCGTTCATAACCTTTAGGCGGGCTGGCACTTCCCCAAGTTGTACAGAAGCTTGACGAATAATCAAATCCTTCCATTCGTCAATAGCCTTTACTTGATTGCTTGCGTCCTCCATTTCCTGCATAAGATGATCACTCACCTGCTCTGAAATGGGCTGAATGGAAGGTTTAGCAACCTTGGCTATGATCTCACATAATTGAGATACTTGCTTCTGCAGCTCTTCTTTCTCCGCCTTTTCACTGTCAAGCCTAAGGAATAAAGCATCTATCAATGTCTGCGTGTCTTGCTTCAATCCTTCAGTGGTGGCTTGACCGAGTGGTACTTTGGTCACTGTCACATCTTCTGCCGTGAGCTCCTCTTCTATCTTTCCTTCTGCTGGAATTGATATCTCAGCAAACTTCTCTCTCGAATCCTCAATGATCAACCTAGAAGTTGCTTTAGCAACTTTAGGCCTTCTGTCTCTTCTGCTCAGATCCTGGAGTAGCTGCAAGTCGTGCTCCTCTAAGATCATCTCCATTCTCGCTTCTGGAACCAACTGCACAGCCAACCATTCCGAGAAATTACTTCTTAGAGAGTGAGAAGTTGCTGAGTGCACTACCATCTCCCGCTCCGCATCCTCTCCGTCAGAAAGTGCCACAGTGTTATGGCTGCCATCTTCTGAATCATCCAAGGACAAAGCCCTTTCGAATTCCACCATCTGCAGCTTCAACGTATCCTCTGGAATGGGTGATGAACGAAGTGGCTGAGTAGAGAAGATGAATGTCACTGGATTCAGTGGAGGCATGGAAGCATCCTGCTGCTGTGGTGCAATAGTTGGTGAAGCATTGGGTACTGGAGAAACTGGAGTTAAAGTCATGGTCGCATAAGTGATCCTCTCCTTGGATTGAGATCTTCTATGCACTTTCAACTTCTCGACTTTCCTGCTGCTTTCTCCTCCGTGCTTTCGATTGAGGGAATCTCATGTGCCGAAGTTTCCCGTGACTTGATTCATCAATGGTTCATCAAGGCAGTATCCCTTTGTTAGCAACCAGTTTGAAGTATTCACCAACACAACTCTCGACCTTTCTTCAATTGTAACACCCTGATTTTGTAAGTTATCTTGGTGAATATTTTTCATACTATTATAGCTGCTGAAATGAAGGCAAACATGTTAAGATAAATTCTGATCTTAAAGGAATGTGTTGCTAACTTGGATTCTTGCATACTGTAATTTATTGCATAGGACAGCAGTTATTGTGCTTGTGTGTTTGCTGATGTGATGAAAAATTGTCGTATACTTGCTAAACTCTCTTTGCTGATTGACAGCACACCTTGAATCAATTTCATTGATCCAAAGTATGCTGTGGTCTTCTTGTGATTTCTGTGTCGATTTACTCTTTAACCGAACCTGAGGATGATATAAATGTGCAGCGCCTGATTGCAGGTATGAGTAGCTGGCATGTAAATGCCAACGACAAAGGTTCGATTCTTGAACCCTGTACTGTCGAACTTGAGACCTCGTGGGGCAGGAAATGTCTGGACACGGGTGGCCTTGGCATGTGAAACAAAGGACGGAACGTCCTGCACAACATTGATACGAGTGTCAGTTGAGAGATTGGATTAGAGGTTGATTAATGTTAGTGGTTAGAAGGAATTAAATCCTAAGCTAATCCTAAGTTCTAACATGCATCCTAAACTACTATCCTAAGTGGATTTTTAAATTACAAAAAAAAAAGAGGGAAATAAACCTAAGTCCTAATAACCTAAAACTAAACTATGACCTAGGTTGAATACTAATAAACATCCTAAACTAATCCTAACCTAAAGGGGGACGCGCAGACCCTTGGAGGGAGAGGATAAGGATGAAGGGGTATTCAATGGCATTAAATGGGAGTCCATACGTGGACAGCGCCAGTTTGGCGGGGCAGGTAAGTGGCGGAGGTATCTAGTTGGAGATGGAACCAAATTTGGTTTTGCATGTGAAATTTGAAATTTAGAGATCGCCAACTCAAGTTGGCAGTGGCGTGGAAATTTGGAAAAAGGCAGAGCCTTTAATGCATTAAATGTTCTTGGTCCTCGCGACCAGCTCGCCTTGGAAAGTGTATGAGGGAAATTTGATTGTTCATTGTGTCGATTTGGATTTGGTGAAGTTGCTCTGCATTTGGTTTTTTTTTGTTTGGTTCAGTCGAACCAGTTTCTTTGGATTTATCACTGTTCTTGGGAGATTTAGAGGCTGTTGCTGAGCCTGTAAGAGGAAAGGAATTGTTGGAAAGCTCGTGCTGTCGCCGAGGAAGGAAATATCTTCGGCAAACGCAGTTTTCTTCGAGTTTTGGAAAAGAAATCACAGGCATGTTAAGCCCTTCTCTTTAAAAATACTTGCTTTGTTTAAACGTCTCATTAAAACAACCCTGCTCTTGGGTTTTGGGTTTATGTGATTGTTGTCATGTTGATACGATTTGGATTTAGTCGATTTTTGCTGTCATTTTTGGAAATGATAGGTAAATTCGTTTCTGGTTGTTATGCTTTGATTTGTCTTTGCATGAATCGAGTTGGAATATGAACTTGTTGTATTGGTTGTTGATGGTATTTGGGAATTCGAGATGGGTTTTTCTCTGCTTAAGTGTTATATAAAGAACTGGCAGACTGTGTGGGTTGTTTTCACTGCTGTGCAATTGTTCTTTTGCTATATGAATTTCAGTGATGAAAACTGTACAGGATGTACGAGTTGTTGATGTTGTTTCTATACTGAAATCTTTAAAAGGAAATAAGATCCTTTTTCCTTCTGCTGTTTTGGATTTTGTTAGAAATAGCATATGGGTTTTATTGAGCTTATGAACTCGATTTAAAGGAAGAAATGGTAATATTTTATTGTTGTCCCTTCTTCTTGCATAAGAAATGAACGAATAACGTTTTGGGTATTCGTGGAAGTAGGAAAGGTTAACTGTTTTTCTTCTGAACTTGCATATGATTACATTCCCTCGTTGCTGTGAGGACAGGATGATTTTCGTTGTGTTTTATGGATGTTGTTCGGCCTTCCTGTTCGGACTGTTGTCACGATTACTATCTCGGCTTGTTTTCTGTACAAGTAAATGGAAAAATATAGAAATTTGGGTTATTGCTTGAGTTTGTCTTGACTGCACCAAGCTTATATATTTAATACCCTATGCGGGTTTGCCTTGACAGAGGTATTGATATATGAATATATATATATATATATTTTTGAGTTCTGTATCTCATTAAGAAAAAGGAGAATGCTGTTTTTGGAACTAATTGTTGATCGAGATAGAACTCGAATTGGTTATTTCATTGTTTGCGGTATTTTGGATATTCATTGTTTGCGGTATATTGGATTGGAACTGCACAGGTTAGGTGAGTTGCTTTTCAATATGAGCGATTGTCTGTTATCTTTATAAGTTGAGCTGTCATGCTTGAATAAACACGACTTGGGTGTTTTTAGTTCATTCTGAGCAAAATGATCGTTTCTTAATGAAATTTTAGGGACATGAATTCTTCTTTATGCTGTTTTCGATTCGAAAGAAACAGTAAATTGGTTTTGATGAACGTTATAAGTTCAGTTTGACAAAGATTACAGTGACATTTAGATGGTTTCTGAGTGCTGTTATTTTTCTGTACAAACGGAAATTTTGAATGTATTCGTGTGGTCTTCTGATCTTTGCACTGTCATTCAAGGAAAAATGAAATCGGCATGAGTAATTCTTGTTGAGTTGAAGAAAATGATTGTTTCTTATTTGAATAGTTAAAGGAACGAATTCTTCTCTTTGGGCTGTTTGAATTATGGAAATAGCATTATGATTGGTCTTGCTGTAGGTAACAGCCATGAATAAATTTCATCTTGAACTGTATGCGTTCATGGAAATAGAAAATCATGTGATTAATTGATTGCATGATTGTATAACTGTTTATCTGGTTTAAAATACAGTGAAGAAAGTATGGGCTCTTCTAGTACAGTAAATACATAGTATGCATCCTTATACTATTTGATCTATGATAAATACGATGTTGTACTAACCTGTTTTGGGTATTCATATGAGCCTGATTTAAATGAAGTATGGATAAGGACGATAAATTCTTCCTTGTTTTCATTTAAAGCTGATTATGAATGAAATTACTCTTGCTGCCGGAAAGTGAATTCTGAATGGATTTTGTAAGTTTCACTCTGAACTGTTATCTTGATTGTGTCTCGTTTGGATTCAATTTTGGGACAGTCATGAGGAAATAAATAGAGGATGAATGTAATGGTTGTTTACGTTTCAGTAGTGCTTAGTTTTAACCTTTGCATTTATTATTATGATGAAAGGAAAGTGTACATTTCAGTTAAAGGATAACAATATGTTATATCAGCAGTATGCTACTTGTATTCCTAACTTTACAAATATTGTAATTTGGAACTTGCAACGGTTATGTGGAAAATGGGACAGCAGTTCTTTGGCTGATTGTGATGGTATTTTGATGGTTCAGTTGTTATGCTGATCATTCTTTGGTGCCTATTTCTTGATTGATGTCTTACTGTCGTTTCATAAAAGCAGGGTTCTTTTATTGAGACAGTTAGTTGAAGCACCTCATTTTAATGATAAGTGCTTAATATGCTCAGTTCATTGAACTGACCCGTGCAAATAATTTTGCAGATGGAATTTGATTAGAAAGAAGACATGGCTGTTTTCTGATGCTTCTTGATTGGTTGAAGATGAATTGTATTTGTTTACTTTTATTCCTCTTCGAGGAATTGTAAAAAGAAGAAAGTGTATTCTTCTATCTATGAGTTGTAATGATGTTTTATGTAAACAATGCCCATTCAGTTGGATTGGCAAATGTATGGATTATGACATGAATTGATGAATACAAATACAAGTGTGATATTTTAATGACTATATCATTTTGATATTGTTGACTAAATTGGAAATATAATGTTATTCCTGATTTGGATTTATCTAATTGTCCTTGGATGGATGTTAAAAAGAAATAGATATCTATTCTTACCTTAATGCAACTTTTAAGTTGAAATGTGCAATTAGTTCATACTTGGGTAAAGATGAATTCTTAATTGACATTAAAAAGGATTAGGAAGAATATGATTCCATAACTGATAGGTATTCAGGATTAGCTTGGTAGCTAAGGAATATCAATTAACTTCGGAGTAATCGAACTTCGTTTTCGAACTCCATTAATGACCTCGTATGTTAAATTCAGAATAAAGGATATGGGATAAGTATATCCATAACTAATGGACCTTAACTATGTAATGTTAAGGAGAATAAATGAATACATTTATTGGGAATTAGACCTCGTTTAAATGACGTCTAATAAGCTAGAATTCTGAATTTAGTTACAGTTGGGAAAATCTTGGTTAAAGTTTAATAGGTTAAACTTATCACGTCCGTCGGTAACGGGCTGCTTAATCCAATGATTAAGAAGAGAACCAAGTAGAGAAATGCAGCCCTTCGGTACGAAGGAGAAGATGCATAGCAAGCTAAAGGACGGATTTAGTCTCTCTTAGCTATATACAACTGTAACGGGAACGAGGATAAAGGGATCAACATGGTTGCTGAAAGTTGATTCTTAATTATTAAGATCATATCCAAATCACTTGAGCAGGATGTGTACTCTCGATGGGAGGATTCCGTAGGACATTGACATACGCCAGCTACAGCAAGGTGTCTTCATGAAGACGGGGTCTTCATGATGACACAATGTTATAGCTGACATATTACAATGCCCTCCCGAATTAAAACATCAAGAATACATAGGCTGAATGTGAAGTTCTTGGCAGGGGATAGGAGTATGATCAGGTATACGGAGTGACTCCGGGATACTAAAGATAACTAGACACACGGAGTCGTGGGGAACGACACCGTATGTCTGCGTATCTTTAGTTACCAGGAGTGCCTTCTTATATTCATTCATATTGCTAGTTGGAAATTGGAAGTTTAAATCTGACCTTAAATCGAGAGGACTGGTAGGAACCAGGAAAGACCATTCTAGATAACAGGTGAAGTGAAGTGAAGGACGTATTCCATTGATGTGTATCACATCCAGGAATATGATCATGCAAAGCATGTGAAAATCTTTGGCCAAAGTATCGCAAGTGCTGGTTGCGTTGTCCTTATCACTTAATTTAAGATGCAGGATGTCAGATGAATATCAGTAACAGATATTCAGATAGGCTTCTTAAATGGATCACTTCGATAACCGGAAACGGTTAAGAGAACTGGTATATATAATATACTATGCATAAACAAACATGAAGGATCGGTTGTTGCCGAGTCATGAAATGAAGGATCGATGAAACTCCGAGCCATGAAAATGGAAGATCGGCAGTTCCTCGAGTCATTTACAGCAGCATATAGAATCTATTATAGGATTGAATGGCATTGAATGTGTGTTCCATATTGTAAATATGCGAACAGGGAACATTAGTTTTAAAAAGAAATTGTGTGATCCAAACTGTGTTGTTTGGGTAGAGAACAATTATTAAAACTAGAATGTGTGTTTGAATTTTATAATTCATAACAGAGAACGTTATCAAATTTTTTTTTTTTTTCCCTTGTTCTAGTATCTGGAAGAAGCCCGTAGACTTGTGCCACTTTGACTGAAGGTCGTGTAACTCCACAAGTTGCCTACTCAACTCCATGGCGATCAATCTATCATTCGGATACCTGGGCATCTTTGTTGGTTCTCTAGAAAAGCCTGTAACCCTGAGGTATGTGAAATCTGCAAACTAAATGAATAGACTGCCAATTTTGGGTACAGCTTCCCACGCTTCCTTGCTCACCCTGTTGGCCTTCAGGTCCCTGTCTAGCCTACAAATGAATTCGTAGAAGAAGTCATCGTTGATCACTTTGAAGTCTTTCTCACCTGTAGGTGCAGTAAGCTGCGAGTAGCACTCGAAAATGGGATCCTTGGAAAGAACACCACATCTATCTAGCTTGGAAAAGACGCCTTGTGAAGTTGCAACATACACCAAGTATGAAGTCATCTTGAAGCTGAAAGTACGCTTCACGTTCCGGAGTTACTCACCGATGTTGTTGCTAATAATTTCCGACCAATTGATTATAGAATCGACCTTGTTGATTTCAATGGTCCTGATGAAAGCATACATCCATGTACGGAAAGTGTAGACATTCGCTTCGCCATTCATCCTGCATAGTAATTTGACGACATCATCTGCCTCCTGCACCAAATTGGACCGTGGAAGAGTTCTCGGGAACTTTGAAGGAGATCTAGGCTTCTTCATGTATCGGCTATTCATGATGCTAATGCAATCAGCTCTATGCTTCTCCCATCTACTGTCAGCATTCTGAATGCTAATAGAAGTCACCACCTTTCGCACTGAAATCTTCAAACAATAATTGATGAACTTTGCGTCCAAACGAATTATTGTCTTTCCCGAAGCATCACACACTGATCTGGATGAAGGATGATAAGATCTAGCACACTCCATCACGAACTCTGGCAATTGGGCTGTACATGGAAAAGCTGCAGCTCGGATAATTCCACTGCTTTTGACCGTATGCATGAGTGAAGTCTTTCCCGCTCTGGATCTATCAATCAAATCGGCAAGAGGTTCCAGGCCTAGATCTGTGTCTCATATGTTTGTAAGTTTGGAAGCAATGCATGACTCCATCGTGCTTTCTTTTTCATCTCTTTTCGCCATAGCTTTGTCTATCTTCGTCTGAATAGTTCTTTTTCTTCTTACTTGGCCGGATTTCTTTAATACTGGTGCAGATCTGGACAATTCTTCAGATTCGGGGGATATTTGCAATGTGTTGGACATTGATAAAAACTCATTTTCTTTTGTAAAGCACCTGTAATGAATTCCTGCAATTTATTCAGACAAAAATGACCACTAGAGCATGAATAGTGAATTTAAATTGTAAAAATCTGCACTTTTCAAGCCTGCTGCCCCAAAAAATGGTGTTTAATTTGCACATAAAGAGAGCATGAATCCTTTCAATCAACACTTGAGCTTCTGTAACACCTGTGGAAACAATTATGCAGACAAAGATCAACCTCCTTCAAAGCATGCGCCAAATCTGGAAGCTTTTAGCCTTGTTGGCACCTTGTCTGAGCAAAATCCTTCCTCTAATGGGGGCACACTTTTCCACTTGGCTGCAATTCTTTACCTGTGATTTGAATAATTCACCCATATGGTTGCCCATGCTTATATAACCTTCACAATTCTATAATTAATAATTGCCCTAACAATTAAAGACAATTAATTAATTAAAAATCATGTTTTTCTCTTTTAAAAATAGCATGTTTAAGGACAACCATCCAATAAATTAAATTAATCCAATTTAATTCTTCACATATCACTTCACTTAAGCTTCACAGTGTGCTTTGACCATAGCCACTGAAAATAGAAATTAATTTAATGTTTTAATGCCTTAAAAAACATTAAATAATACCCAAATGGGGCACACTTTTTGAGAGGAAGAGGGCAGCGATTAAATAAATTATATTTAATGCTTTTAAATCATTTCTTTTATTTCAACTTTGACTTGTTGACTTCCTCCAAGCTTGGGCGCACTTTTTGAGAGAATAGATTAATTAAAATAATCAATTTAAGGCTGTCATTCTCTCACCAAAGGGGGCGCACTTTTTTGCACATTTAATTCTATTTTTAAGAATTTTTTCACAATGGGATTCTTTACCCTGCAAGGCAGGCACCAAAATCCCATGATCTACTTAAGTGATTTGACTTTGACAATGGGATTATTTACCCTGCAAGGCAGACACTAAAATCCCATGATTTCACTTAAGTCACTTTCCTTTTATTTTATCATGGGAATTTTTACCCTGCAAGGCAGGAAATAAATTCCCGTCTGCCTGCTGCCTCTAACTTTCCCACTGCAGCTTAAGTGACTTTTATAACACGGGAAAAAGTACCCTGTTAGGCAGGTATAAAATTCCCACCCTGCCTACGGCTTATATTTTTCCCATCGCAGCTTAAATCCTTTGTTTTCCAAAAATGCGCCCATCCCCACAGGGGCTTTTCTGTGCACGACTTCACTTTTTCCCAGTGATCCAGACCTCCGATGGTGACTTCCTCCGGGCATAACGTGCGTATATGTTTTCCAGCTACTCTAGGCCAAAAATCGGGCTTACCCGGCAAAGGAATTGCTCCAGAGAAATTTCACAGAAAACGAAACGGGACACCACAAAAATACGAAAAATTGTCAAAAGTTACAAATAAAGCCCAAAACTTAAAACAAGTTAAAACCCTTCTGGCACATAGGAATAATAACATATTCGCTCATAATAGAGTTAAAACAGAGTGCAAATAGCCTCATACGGGGCTCAAAATAATTAAATACAAATTTTCCGCAGACAAATCCTGACGACAGAATAAAACAATTTTGGGCATCTGGGTATTTGGTGAAAAACGCTAATATGGCTCTTTGGGATTATCTTGACGCAATATAAGAACTTTCAGGCAATAAAAACACAAAACGACCCATTATTTTAAAAGTACAAATTTTTTTCGAATAGGGTAGTCGCAGATTTCAGGGTGAAATCTGAGTAACACCAGTATTCCTCATGTAACCCCTTTTGTAGAAACATTGTAGAATATAAATGTATTGTAGCACTCATGATGTGAAAGTTATTGGTAAACCAGGAAAACCAATTGTGTAAGGTTTTTGGTGAACATGTAAAACCAATTTTGTAAGGTTTTTGGTGAACCTGTAAAACCAACTGTGAAAGGTTATTGGTACACCTGCAAAACCAATTGGGTAAGGTTGTTGGTAGAAGCGGAAGAAAACCATCAGTGGAGGAAGAAATGTGCGTTGACACATGTGTGAGTTTTGTGCATGCTTGATGCTGCATAATTGAGAAGTTGATCATGAGCACACAGAGGTGGCACACTACAATAAAAAAATGAGATATGTTTTACCATGTAAAAACGAAAGGGGGAATGTTAGGAAATATTTTTTACATTGTGTCTATTGTTATATTGTTATTGTATTCTCGTAGGTTTGTTGTTACCCGTGACTATTACCATGTTTGTTGTTCCTATTTATTAGGAGATGGTTGTGCTTTTGATATGGCTATATAATAACCAAATGTATTGCTCGAAACATGTGGAGAGTAAATATAACATATTGTTGCTATTATTCTGGTGTATCTGTCTGATTTTATCAAATTTTAGCACTCTTTCCCCCTTAACTTTGCACAACTTTTAGTTAGATTAGAGTAAGGCGATAATCTAGAGCTTTAAGGAAAGGAGTCAACCTTATTCTAGAGGTTTATCTCCAAGGTTAAGGTCCCACATATTAGAGATAACTCCATTGTTGTTGTAAAGACCTCCAAACACTTGAATAATTGCTTAAATCAGAAGGGCGCACACAATTCTTTGCCAACACCTTTTACTACCTAGCTGCTAATTCTACGCTTTGCGATGCTACCAAATAGTTTTCCTAGGGGGATTGTCCATGCTAATGCGATGGTTTGATGAATTATCGATATCTCTCCTTTTGTAGAGAGGAATAATGACACTAGTTGTCCAATCTATCAAGAAGCCTTCATGACTAATACCATTAAAATTGTTTTCAATGTACAATATTAGGACTTCTGGAATCCCATTTTAAATAATCTACTTACAACACATCTGTCTCTTGTATTATATACCTGCTAGTCTCTTTATACCTTGAGTTATTCTCCTTGAAAAAGAGCTCCATGCCTATGCTGAAAATAGGGGGTATGCCTTTATTTGGATCACGCTTATAGAATTTTATATGTCTTTTGTCCTTATCATTTGACCGATTTCACAATAAAAATAGGAGACTCCATCCTCAAAAGATCATTTGCCTCGTGGGAAAGCCTTAAAAGGCTAGCGCCTAACAATTTAAAATTATCTCTTTTTTCCTGCCAAAGTTTAAAAATGAAAGGAGTTTGAAATCTGATTAAAAATCTCAGTTTTGTGGTCTCGTAAGACTCTTCATTCTTGTGGTTGTCATTAAAATCTTTCATTTCATTTCATTTCAAAAGGAAAAGAGACACCGACCAGGGTTTAAAATTGAGCCCGTCACAGCCCTTCCCAAGGCCTCAAACCCGTCAGAAAAGGGCAAGTAAAAAATTGCATGTCAAAAAAAAAATCAAAATGTAAAAATCGTTTGACTATACAGAAGGGCAAGTTACTTTTAAAACTTTCAAAAGAAGGGCTATGGTGAAAAAATGTCTGTCAAAATTTGTGTAAAATTATTATGTCTTAAAAAATATTTTTGATTGATTTTACAAACAACAGTCACTCCCAGCTTTCCAGGCTACTGTGTATGACTTGTAGATATGTTAGATAAGTCGTAATACTTGAAATTACCAAATGTTTTAATATAACAAATATACTACCACTATAATACTATTAAGCTCAAATTCCAAGTTACTAGGAAGTTTTTGATGTCAGCTACACAAATACTTGAGCACAAATAGCTAAAAACCAGAGATTTATTATTATTGTTTGTGTTTTGGCATTTTCTTGGGATTCATTCCAACGAAATATCTACCACTTTCTACTTTTTCTATTTTTTTGTTACAGGAGCCACCTTGAGAGACATAAAACAAAGCTAGGATCAACTTGCACATAAATATCTGTGCACTTGGGAGAGTGCACAACATGATTTGGAACCGATCCATTGTGTAGATTGACCACTAGTTTGGATATGGGATGAGATGGATATTTGAGGTGGGGGAAGAGCGTGGAGAAAAGTGTTTAATTAATCTCAAAGAGTGACTTCAATTTATGGCTCACAATGTAGGGTGCCAAGAAGGCTCTATTGGAGCCATGTTGGTTCCAAAGGGTGGGATGAGCTCACAATGGTCTTGACCCAAATTTCCTAGATCAATTTGAGCTCGACATATAGACAAACTATGGGCCAAGATGTATTGGATTAACTCTATTTGTATGAAATGGAGAAGGGTCTCGAGGGAAATGTAGATGTTGCTTGCTTTAAGGAAAATAAAGTTGAGTCGCTTAAGGAGCTCACCCATTATGACCCTTGCAAATAAGAACCGAGCTAAGTGTCGAGTTACTTCCTAATGCAAATGTTAATTTGAACCATTCAATATGGAAGAATGCAGAGAAGAGGAGCGGAGATCATTTTAGAGGAGGAGAATACGTAGAGATAATCTTCTTCATCCATTGAAAGAAACCCTCCAATTCATCATTGGTATCTTCTCTCTAAATATTGTTTAATAGTAGTGATGTGGAGGCCAACAAGAATTTTAGATTTGTTGTTGTGCTCAAGACAATTTTGCTAAACTCTATGCCTGAGGAGTTGAGAAAGAGGCTTGTGAATAGATTTAGGGAGGATTACAAAGGGTGTGTGTATTTAATGGAGTATTCAAATTTGGTAAAACATAATTTCTATGTAGTATATTTGAATGTATACTCTACATGAGGTGAAACTCTTGGATTTGAAATCAACTAAGAATATTTAGATGTATATATTGGTGACATAGTTAGTGTGGGTGTTTCAATGTATAGATGCACATTTTCTTTAATTTATTTAGAAGATATATTTAAGTCAATGCATTTTACTAGTTAAAATTTACATGTGTGTTATTTTAGTGGTTAAAATATGAATGGTTTTTTTTTATTGAAGGGGTAAGAATCCAAATTGGTTTTATTTTTAGGACTAAACTCCAAGTAGAAGTTAAAGTTATTTATTCTACTATTTACAAGTTTTCTTAATGATTTTGATAAGAGATCCTAGTGTAGTTTGATTGTATTTATGTGTTTAGTGATTTTTGTGTCTTCTTATCTCATTTTAATTGTTTGATTTATTTATTAATTTTATTTAATGTTTATTTTAATTATGATGATTTTTAGGAAATTATAATATTACAAATTTGGGCTTTCTTTACATCAAAATTTGATTTTTTTACCAGTTTAAATGCGGCTTAATTTACATCATTACGATAGAGGTGTCATTGTGTTTGGATTACTGAATTTTCTTTTTTTTATTTAAGATGCCAATCAACTAGTGATTTTGAAAAGAAAAAATATATCGTTTAAATAAAATATTCTTAATTTTTATGACGTGTGTATTTGATTTATTCTTGTCATATGAAGTGTAAAATATTTGTACTACTTTTCATCATCGAAGTGTTGGTCCAATACTTTCCCTTCAAAAATAAAATTCAGACCAACCCTTCAAACTTGATCCCTGACACCGACGTATTTTGTCTCCGTAGAGTTCTAAGTAAAGCAGAAAACACGCGGCAGCCAATTCAGCAATTCGTTTATGAAAACGACTACATGCTGCCGCCTTTGCGGTTGATTTCCTCTTCACAGACCATATAAGAAGGGGACTGTAATTTTTTGATTAAAATAATAATTAACCCTCGTTCGAAGGCGTTTTCTTATATGTTAAGTGCTGTGCATCTGATCGCTGCTCTGCAGTGAAGCCTTCGAAAACATCTCACAGGTGCATCCTCTTTATTGCTCCTGGTTTAGGTTTTATAACACTAAAACTCCATCCTCCTAGAAAATATTATCTGTTCTGTGTAATTTTTTGCTTGGTTTAGGATTGTCGTTTAATCCCTATTATTTGCTCAAAAATGATTTTCATAGATGTAAGCACAATTATTCCCAACGCAATGCAAGATTTTTCAACTAAAAGTGAGACAGTTTCATAATCTGTGTGGTTTGAAGACCTTTGATCATCTTGCAAATCGAATATGTTTAGTGATTTTTTTTGAGGAAGCCTGCATACAGCGAGCCGATTAAGGCCTATTGGGAAACTTATATGGGCATTTTTTTTTTGTCTGTTGGCGATTTTTTAAAAATAAGATTCAAAATTTACATTCATTAATTAGCACAATTCGCTAAACCAAAGTCAATTTTTAGCCAAGTTTTTAGTTCTCTATGCATGTTCTGGAGTCCAGTCAGAAGAACATCATTGGAAATATGTCCTCCACGAGGTTAAGATCTGATGGTACATCGGACTTAGACAGATTGCCTAGGCTTGTGATAATCAAAGAATCGGAGGTCAGTGAGGTACACCACTTTGAGCAATATAAATAAGATAAAGTTTCCTTCTTCCCACAAGCGGTTCTCGTTTGTCCATGAGATGTGCTGGTTAGGCTGCAATCTAAATATTTACCTTACCTTACTATCTTGATTGTTTGGTTCCTTTTTGGTTTGGTGAAGTCATTTATAATCTGCATGCAAGCAAGCCAATGACCATAATCATGGATGCCTGGCATAAGGCGCAGATAGTGGAGCGACATGGAAGCGTATATTGTAATTGTATTCATAGAGCTTGTATCGTGTCTAAATAAATCGTGTCAAAATATAAGCTAAAATGTTATTCATTCAATGTATTTAATCTTGTAAGTTAAGGTTTCTAAGCAGACAAATTAGAATCAAGACATATCATTTAAGCCAAGAGGCACATCCTATAGCCTTGGTGAGGGGAATCACTTGTAATGTGACTTTAAATGTAGCTTAGCAATGTACCGAAAATGAGGGTATGAATGGGCTGATGCTAATAGCACACCCACATCAGTGAAACTTACTAGGTAACTGCGGCATTTGGGCGCAAAACCATGTGACTGGCACCAGGAGTCTTCTGGATACCTCAGGGCACATGTCAAATCCAGTTGTAACTTTGTATTGCATTGTATGCAAAGGTTTCAGCTGAGTACTTGTCTGATGGAATCGAGGACACTTTCAATCTTAGCAATGTATATTACTCCCATTTGGCTTTTGTGATGCATTTTTATAAAATTGCTTTGGCACTGTAACATTTTGTGCATGTAATAGGGAAAAAGTTTTCATATGTAAATGGTCACCGGCTTCACTTCATCAAATATTTTCTGTCACACCTGGATTTGTCATTTTTACTTTGACGTATATTTAGTGGCTTAAGCCAGTAGCTTTCTCTACTATAGGTGATAAGCTTATAACTCACATTTAAATTTCACGTTCTATGCAATTTGTGAGAGGTTCAGTAAGGTTGTGCACTCTAGATGATCGATCATTTTAAATCTGCCAGTGATCTGATATGCTGTCATACTTAGTTTTCTATTCCCATTTGTTTTTGACCAAATGCCAGAAAAGGGCAAGTCTAAGGAAAAATAATTAGCTTTTTCATGTAGTTTTTTAATCAGCATTGGGTATTTTGTTTTGTTTTCATATGGAAATGGTCACCGGTTTCACTTCATCAAATATTTTCTGTCACACCTGGATTTATCATTTTTGCTTTGACGTATATTTAGTGGCTTAATTCATTAGCTTTCTCTACTATAGGTGATAACTTAATAACTCACGTTCAAATTTCATGTTCTATGCAATTTGTGAGAGGTTCAGTAAGGTTGTGCACTCTAGGTGATTGATCATTTTAAATCTGCCAGTGATTTGCTATGCTGTCATACTTAGTTTTCTATTCCCATGTGTTTTTGACCAAATGGCAGAAAAGGGCAAGTCTAGAAAAAATAAATTAGCTTTTCCATGTATATCTATTTTTTAATGAAACATTGGGTATTTTGTTTTGTTTTCATTATGTTTTTACCATTTATGCGTTGCGTAGATGCTAAACATTATGTTGCTTTAGGCTGTTGCTATTTTTGGCAGTTTATTGAAGTTGAGCTACTATTTATTTTTATTACAGCCATAATTTTTTGTGTAAGCTCCAAAACATTTGCATTCTTGCATCATTATTATAGTGTGATTAGTGGCACATGAGATTCAAGATTATTTCTTATCTGTTCCTTTATTTCTTAGAAAATCATCATTGAGTTGGACAGGGAATGCTGGACCCTTTCCAAGACAGTTGATGTTCTTGTCACAACATTCACAGGTCACATGGCAGATACAAGCAGAAAAGATACCACCATACCCTTTCTACAATCACCGGGCGAAGGGGATTCTGGAATAACTACTAATCAGTATGGTCTAGAGAGAAAAGCGATTTCCAGTTTTGTTGCTATCCTTCTGCCTGTGTTTCTTTCTCTGGTGTTTATCAACAGGAAGAAGGAGAAAGTACGCGGAGTACATGTGGACGTTGGGGGGGATCCTGGTTTCACAATTCAGAATCACAAATTTCCAGTGCTAATAAAATCGCCTTGGGAAGGGGCTACTACTCTTGCAGCTCTCTTTGAGCAGGCATGCAAGAAACATGCCCAGATGCGATTGCTTGGGTCAAGAAAGCTTATAAGCAGAGAAACAGAATTTGGTGAAAATGGAAGAGCCCTAGAAAAATTACATTTGGGAAACTATGAGTGGTTAAGCTATGCAGAAACATTTGAGCGTGCTTGCAACTTTGCTGCAGGGCTAGCAAATCTAGGCCATGAAAGAGGTGAACGGGCTGCAATTTTTGCTGAAACTCGAGGAGAATGGCTTATTGCTTTGCAGGTGGGTCGTCCATTTCCAAAGTCGAATCAAATGTCCAAATCATGCATTATGCTTGCTTTAATTCCAGAAGAAAATTGTGGAAAAGAGATCTATAGATGTTTTTAATAGATTTGGAAATGGGAATATTGTATTCTATTTTCTTGACCATAATATGGTCATCAAGTCATTCATCTGGAAGTGAATCTGATTATAAGATGATTATGAATGGATGCATTGTTTTATATGATGTCCTAAGGCTGTTGATAAGAAACACAACGGGAATAATATCATTTATATTTAGCGATTGCTATATTTTTGTCTGCCTGGATTTTATAAACTTACGAAATAGTGAAAGCAGTAGATGGGAAGTTTTTCAGGCTTCATTCTCCTTTTACACCTTTTCGTCATGAAAGAGGAAATAAACTGCAAAATATGTATCTTTTCTTGCTATCCCAAACCTAACTAAGATGGTTATAATTGGATCAGGGATGCTTCCGGCAGAACATCACAGTTGTCACTATATATGCATCACTGGGAGAGGAGGCACTCGTTCATTCATTGAATGAGGTTTGTACCCATTCATCTAGATTTTTGGTGCAGCTATGTTTAGCAAATATGAAGGGTATGGGGTAAGAAAAAAGTGTCCTTACAGTTGCATTTCAGTTTTGAATGATTTAAACATTGACATTTCCTTTATAAATTTTTAGTCAATACACATATTTTATTGAAATGTTGATACTTGCATTCTAATAGATGGAGTTACAGCTAAGAAGATTTTTCTAAAGACTAAAACTCATAGCATAGGAGGTCCCTCTTTCCATAATGGAAGCAATTTTGTGTCAGTCAAACTATCACATCATGCCAAATTTTATGCTTCTAAACAGCTGGATGTATTCCAATATTTATTCTGACACTTAAAGTAAATACAGTGGCTAGAAAAGTACTGTTTATGCTCTTTTGACATTATCAAACACTCTTTAAGTATCTTTCCTATCTTTGTGGCTAAACCTAAATTAAAATTAATTCTTGTGACTTGCTATCTTTTAATGATGTTGATCCATCTTCATCTTCTTGAGGATATGGGAATACATAGGGCAGTATGTCTTCATCTTACATAATGAAACTTCAGTACCTTAAGAAGGCCTTCTAGTTTATACGAGTAATTTTGCCCATCAATGCACGATTACTAATATGCCAAACTTGCGTGACTTGTTCTCTTTTAATGATGCTGAACCATCTTCATCTTCTCGAGGATATGGTAATACATAGCAATGGCATTACTGTCTTCATCTTACATAACAAAACTTCAGGGTACCTTAAGAAGGCCTTTTAGTTTATGATGTAATTTTGCCCAACAGTGCACAATTTTCAATATGCTGAACATTTTTTTTCCTAAAATCTTTTGAAAATTATCTAAAGAGTTCTCAGTTTGTGTAATGTCCCTTTCTAGGGCTGAAAATGTAAATCAAGTAAATAACACAAATCCCAGTGAATTAAATTCTGATTTTTATTACAACAAATCTAATATTCCTTGAAACCCTAGCAAGCAAACTATATAGGGACTTCAACTCACCATACAACCATGCAACAACAGCTGAAAAATATTTCTAAATAATTATTTGAAGTACGTGACAACATTTATCCATCCAAATTACATCAAAGAAATGGAGAAAACAAGATATTATACCCAGCTATAATTAAATTTATGAGAGCAGCAGGGCAGCCACAAACAAGGGCTAAAAATGATAGATAAACTCCTCCAAAAATGACCAAAATGTAGATTCCAGCCTTATAAAATATGATGAATCTGAATATCAAAGAATAATGAAGTTTTGTGCCCTAGAAGGCGCTTGAATCCTCTTCTACACTAGTCACTCCCTAGGAGAGGGACTCCAAACAACGTTTAAAAGTCTTGGTATGACTCCTCCTTTATGCCCTAGATGCAAATCAACAAAATGGTTTTCAATGATGAGTCTTCAACACCACCAAATTGAAGGGTTTTTGTCCTCCAATCTCCCACAAGGATGGATTTCGTCCTCCTTGGATGCGACACTAATGGATTATCGCCCAATAGTGGAATGGACTAAAAGAGCAACCAGCCCTAGAGACCAAGTATAAAATGTATATGTCAAAAGATGATATGCAAATGAGTACCAAGACTCTTCTTATACCCTTGGTTGGCGCCAAGAGTCATAAAAGTGTAGACCAACCTCTTAAGCTTGCTTTATCTTCTATTTTCATGTTGGAAACTTTCCAATCTTACCGTCCTCATAAGGAGCTTACTTTATCTTTTAATTGCATGTTGAGAGCATCATAGCCTAACCCGACCTATTTTAGGGAGTAAAACACCAAAGAAAAAAATTAATAACAATAAAAGGAAATATAAACGAAACCCGAGGACTTACCTTATGCAATTCCTTCTTGGCCATGAGGAAGAGAAATGGCAAGAAGTCTTCAATTGGCGCTAGTTCGAAAAAGGGGACATTACAGTCCTCCCTTCCCTAAATTGCTTGTCCTCAAGCAATTGCAAGCTTATATGTCTAAGTATCATCATATTAAGGTGAAGGAACATGTTGTAGTGCTCCCATAATCTGGATTTTGTGTCGTGTTAAATGAAAGAGCTCTTGCCAACACAAGCTCATATGCCCAAATACCATCATACCAAAACAATTGAATCCCATGGCTTGTCAAGGGAATCAACTTCCGCCCACAATGATCACGGTGTCTACTCCTTCCATTACTCCATGTCTATATGCTCTCCCTCAATGAAGCCTTCTTTCCAAAGCATGAGAACATCTTTCAACACGATTTGCATGTAGGCTGAAAATAAGTCATAACAGTCATAAATCACTTGGGATTCCCTCCAATTCAGCGCTAGGATGGCTAGGAGGAGTGTCTTCACTAGTGGGAGCTTTGCCACTATCATTATCATGTAAGGATACCTTCTTAAATTGCACATGGATACAGTTGTTCATGACTGAAAATATTGTGACCAGCAGTATAGAAATGATACAAATATGACAAACCCATGTAAGCTTCAGTAATATGATTGATGTAGAGGTGTTAGGTACCCATACAAGGATTGTGAACTTTTTGTTTTCAGTTGCAATCCCATATGCTCCCCAATGTGATTGGGTGAGAAACAAACTTAATTGCTCCTCTTTTTTAATACTTGTACCTGCACATGGAACAAACATATTAATGAAAACAAGAGTTGCCCTCATCGTTGCTTCTTCATGCCCCATGGATATGATGGCAAGTTCTCTTTCAATGCTTGCAATCATCTCATATTCCCCCCTTAAGTGATGAATGTTCAAAAATTCATTCAAGTTGTCCCAAACACAGCTATAACCATGTATTTTGTTCCCCACAATCAAAAGAATAGTGGCATTAGGATCCTTCTTATAACAGCTGAAAACACATCAACAATGATAGTATATTGCAAACCCCTCAACGTCATGGCTGGATAATCATCTCTAGTTGTCAAAAGAATGGATAGGGGGGCTGAAATTGTTGCGGACAGCAAATGAAACAAAAATACAACAGCTGTCATAATGATTACTTTGGCCTCCAAAAGATGCATGCAAGTTGCCCCAAATCTAATCTCTTCAAAATTTGGCTCGGCTCAGAAACTTATGAGTGCTGGTATGTAAGTATAACAGCCATACTTTGCCCGGAATTCTCATCCCAAACAATACCAAATATGTTGGAACATTGGCTTTAATTGTTCTCGATGACGTGAACCCTCTTACACACCATTTCAAATAAAAAGAATGTCTTTGAATCTGCCCTTCTATTGTTGTCCCAAGAAGATATGCAAAACCCAACAAATGAGATTGGGAAAAACATCTCATCTTGATTGTATCATTGCATGTTCATTACTCAAATTCAGAGTTGTAGAAGCCAACAAACATCTTGTGAGAGTTACCCTTACCTTGTCAATGTCCACTGTAAGAAGAGCGCCCCTTCCTTATGATCGAAATCCACTTGGTGGCTGCAAATAGAATGTGGAACCATCTGAACATGTCAGTCATAACAACCACAAGATTGGAGACAACTCCCACAATGATTTGGGGTTCATGATTCACATTTTCCAAGATCCTCTCAATCATGTTACAAGGATGACTTACACCACAAAACTCTCATTGAATCCATGTCTCATTAGGCATTCTTGCTAGGCATGTTGTAGAGAACCAATCCCAAACAATGGCATGATACATTACTTCACCTCAATTTATGAAAATTGAATTATTGCATACCTTGTAGCAAGCTAAATTTATATTCCATGGAATCTGAATTTGTATCTTCAGTGGATGAATTATCCATAACCTTCACATACATCCAAACAGTGGAAATCTTGAAAGTAACTTGAGTCCCATAAAACCATAGCAAGCTGATTCATACAATCTTGATAAAAATAACACCTAGCTTGCTTACCATTCATCTTCCCATCAATTTCAACACGCTTCTCAAGATAAGAAATATATTGCATAGCGACATAGGAGGAATTAACAAATATGAAATACAATCATTCCTAGCATAACCTTAGGTTGTCCTCACCATGTTCACCTTCCCTTGCCAGATGAGGAATGATTGAGATATCTTCTACACTCCCGACCTTGTGACTCAGAATTTCTGAATTAGGATCAACCTTCTCCTTCACCTTAGATTCAACAAGTGAAGCCCTTTCCGCCTTGGCTTCAACAATATTTTGTTGACACTCTTGCATGGAACATCTTCATGGTTCTTGCCGAAGTCATATACACCATCAACTTGCCTCTTATTGACTGTTGTTTTGAAAATTCCAGCAAGCTTGTTCATTATCATAACTATGCGAATCGAATTCTTCTTTCCTTGATCCAATCTTTGGAATGCTCGGAAGATGGATAGGTGCTTCTTGGAAAAAATTATTTTTCCCTATAGTACCCTTCATCCTCTCATCTTTGTTAGAATAATTCTCATGATGTTCAAACCCTTGCAAATACATAGCGTGAGGGTGATGCAATAAATTAAATTGCTTGCCATTTGTTGCTGATATGTAAATTCTAGCAGACGGAAAACCAACATGAGTATTAGGGTGAGGCCCTCCTTTTGAAGGGCATGCCTCTCAAAAGGGTCATCCCGAATCTCAACCTCATGAATCTCTTGTAGATCTGATTTTCCTTCACTATCTTTCTGCCACATGCAATCATTGGAAATTAATAAAACATCATTTATTGTTGAAGAATCTTTACATCCGTGCATTGCATATTGGTCTTCTCTTGTTCTTGTTTTTTGATTTCTTCTTCTTGCTCCGCCATTGCAATTTGGAAGCTCTTCTCCTCTTCCTTTCTCCCGACATGTTGAAGATCCTTCTGTGGTGTCTGAGATTTAGGTCCATGCATTGCTCTTCCTTCAAAAACTCCTATGAACTCTACAAATGATAGGGCATCATGAATCTCGGCTCGGAAGGGCCCTATACTCCTCATAGATGGCCATGCAATATTGTGCCCTACTATTGAATGTCGTGTATCATCCTTTGGAAAGATTCCTTCCCTTGGGAGGAAGGTAGGCTGAAAAGCTCTTAGTTGTAGAATCCATCACGGATCTCAATGGTTGAAGATTGTTGTTTGAAGCACTTCTTGGATGCATATCATGGATCAGTCGTGTCATTATATCCGCCAACCTCTCTTACCCTTGGGCAACCCTCTCAAGCCTAGCATCATCAAAATGTATGTTCACCATTTATCTATTCCTTCTTAATGAAACCCTCTAAGTCTGGGAGGATCAATGCTCTAATACCACTGTAATGTCTCTTTCTAGGCCTGAAACTGTAAATCAAGGAAATAAGCACAAACCCCAAGTGAAGTAAATTCTTATTTTTTAATTACAGCAGATCTAATATTCCTTGAAACCCTAGCAACAAATTGTATAGGGACTTCAACTCACGATAAAACCATGCAACAGCAACTGAAAATAATTCCAAATAACTATTTCAATTATGAGCAACAATTATCCATCCAAATTACATCAACAGAAATGGAGAAAACAAGAGATTATACCCAGCTGTAATTAAATTTATGACAGGAGCAGTAGGACAGCCACAGACAAGGGCTAAAAATGATAGATAAAATTCTTCCAAAAATGACCAAAATGTAGATTCCAGCCTTATAAAATATGATAAATCTGAATATCAAAGAATAATGAAGTTTTGTGCCCTAAAAGGCACCCAAATCCTCTTCTACCCTAGTCGCTCCCCAAGAGAGAGACTCCAAACAATGTCAAAAGTCTTTGTATGACTCCTTTATGCCCTAGATGCAAATCGGCAAGATGGTCTTCAATGAGAGTCTTCAACACCACCAAATTGAAGGGTTTTTGTCCTCCAATCTCCCACAAGGAAGGGTTTCTTCCTCCTTGGATGCCACACTAATGGATTGTCGCCCAATAGTTGAATGGACTAAGAGCAATCAGCCCTAGAGACCAAGTCTAAAGTGTAAATGCCAAAACGATGATGAGCAAATGAGTGTCAAGACTCTTCTTATACCCTTGGTTAGCGCCAAGAGTCATAAAAGTGTAGACCGACCTCTTAAGCTTGCTCTATCTTCTATTTTCATGTTGGAAACTTTCCAACCTTGCTGACCTCATAAGGAGCTTACTTTATCTTTTAATTGCATGTTGAGAGCATCATAACCCAGCCGACTTGCGTTAGGGAGTAAACCAGGCCAAAGAAAAACAATTAATAACAATAAAAGGAAATATAAACGAAACCCAAGGACTTCCCTTGTACAATTCCTTCTTGGCCACAGGAAGAGAAATGGCAAAAAAGTCTTCAATTGGCGCTAGTTTGAAAAAGGAGACATTATAGTTTGGTTTAAATCAATAGTTCTGCATCATATCATTTCTCAATTTCATCCCTTTTGTTTATGAAGTTTTTTGAGATTAACTTGTTAACTTATGACTTAGTTCAAATCAAAAGTTGTACATCACAGGGCTGCTAAATCTGGAAATTAACTACCTTTTCTAGAATAACTAAATTCTTAAGGGAGGAGAACTTTATTGAGCACTTCTGCTGTTATATTTTTGTTGTTCTTGGCTGCATTGACCTAATTATTTAACATAATTTAAGCTTATGATGTGACAGACAGAAGTGTCAACAGTAATATGTGACTCCAAGCAATTGAAAAAGCTCATTGACATAAGTGCTCGTGTGGAATCTGTAAAGCGTATTGTTTACATGGAAGACAAGGCCATTACAATTGAACCTTTGTCATCTGAAAACAGCACCAGGTGGACAGTAGTATCGTTTTCGGAAGTTGAAAGACTAGGTTTGCAGAATCATGTGGATCCAAATTTGCCTGTAGCTTCAGATGTTGCAGTTATAATGTATACAAGTGGCAGTACTGGGTTGCCGAAGGTAGGTTATTTTATTTAACTTTGTGATTTGATAAAGCAATTTTTACTGCAGTGAGATATCTTTTATTGGAAGTTTTATGATCATGCACACACTAGAGTTTTTTACCTTTTTGTAGCATTCCATGGATGGTTTTATGACTGGTTACATGATACGTTTGCTGACTGTCTTGTGGTAGAATTAGAGTTTGTGTCGCAATAATATTCTCACAGTATCTCCCTTCTCAAAGAAATAGATGAATGAGAAGAAGATGCAACGAAAGGCAAAGAAAAGATGGGAATAATGTTACCATTTGATGCACATGAATAATCTTATGGTATTTGATGCACCTAGACCGTAAACTGTACTTATGAACTATGACACACATACAATATGCTAATGGATCCTCTAGTATGAAGTATTTTCAAATTTACAGGAAAGAAAACATATATAACGCACATTTGATCATTGAAATCTTGTACAATCCTCGCACATATCTTTTGCAACAAACAAGAATTCAGTATCCTATTTCGACCCGTTTTGTACAGAGGTGATCTGCATCTGTGTGCTTTACAATAATGACCCAGACTGAGGATTTGATCCAGAGGACAACACACCAACTGTTAGAAATTAGCGTGTTATGATAAAGTAAACTATTATCTACCGAACTGAAACAGATTGCAAGAACAGAAAGCAAAGCTTTATTGCAAAACTACGTAGCTGGTACATACCCTGCAGGGTATGGGTACCGGTATGTACTGTACCCGGTACGTGATACATGTATGGTACACAGCAGGTATGTCCAGGGTACCTCCTGCAGTGCCTGGGTAAGGCCAGGTATGTCCTGTGAAGTACCTGGGCGTACCCGGGCACTGCAGGAGGTACCCTGGACGTACCCAGGAGTACCCACTGCAAAAAACAGGATTTTTTTCTTCTTTTGAGTAAAAAAATGTCAAACCAACTTTTAAAATATTAAATAAGTATACTTTTAAATTCTTTGCAGTCTTAAAATATTAAATAGGTAATAAATTCAGGTTTGCAGGTGCTTTTCCATAACAGGGTGTTGGGTTGCTTTTGCAAAAGAGTCCTCTGATAAAATCATATGAGCTACAGTTTTAAACAATGCTTATTCGTCTTGAAGTACTAGTTGTTTGAACAACCCAGAAATATATTTGGTGAGTTGATAATAATATGTTTTCCTCTATTGATAGCTCATACTCTTTCTTCATAATAACTTTTTTTAACTAATTTCATTGATTATTATTTCATGGCAAGTTTATCTTGATCTCTCAGATACCAATTGGGTTAGGTTAGATAGAATACTAATATTATGGTAGATAATTGTTATTTCTAATATTTTAATATTATATATAAATATATTGTACGGCTGTACCTTGCCCCCCCCCCCAAAATTGCCATACCAGCGTACCGGATCCCCGTACCCGTACCCGTACCTGTACCAGCTACCTAGTTGCAAAATAATAAGTGAGTTTCTAAAAAGAAAGAAATCTCTGTGGAAGAGATGCATGCTATCCACTCAACATTACAATGGGAGTGATCACCTTATTTTATAGCCAAACAAAATTGAGGATAGAAATCTTCTTAAAAGCTAAACAAAGCTAATAATAGCCAATTAGCATGCATAGGCATGTGAATAGGAAAATTCCCAAGAATAAGAAATCAGCTAAAAAAAGAATTGCTAATTGCAGGGGTCATAAATGTTCTGGGTATGCTCCGATTCCAGATCCATTTGCATTTTGGGAAAGATCTACTTACGGAGTAGAAGTCCATAGGATCTTAGCCTTGTAACTAGGCCATTCCGAGATCTAAAAAAGCTCAGGATCAAATTCTCTTGGGAAAGTTGAATGCCAAACTTGTAAGGCTGATATAAAACTTTTAATCACCATTAAGACATGCAGGGTATATTGACCATGGGTAGATAAAATATTGTCTTATTTAGCTGTTTTCAAAATTCACCATCACCCCCATGCATAAATAAAAGAAAGCTGATTGAGAGTTTTTTATTATCAGGATATATTGACCATGGTTAAATACAATATTGTCTTGTTTAGCTGTTTTCTTAATTCACTGTCATCCTCATGCATAAATAAAAGAAAGCTAATTGAGAAACATTTTATTTTCTAAATTTCTCATTCTTATGTTTGACCTTTGAATGATAATGAGAGCTACTAGCTGAAGAATGCAGAAACAGAAAATAATCCGTGAGGTATGATCTTGAACACGTTATGAGTCACCTGTTTTCTTTTGGATACTTCTATGATTGCATGTTATTGTTATTTTTTTTCTCTGTAATGAAGCAATGCTTTTTATCTTGAACTTTTTTTCCATTTATCTTTGAAGATTTGTTGTATGTCACATTGCTAGGGTTTTATGGTTGGCATATACGACCTTTTTTTGGCTATAACAAACCATTGCATATATTTTTAATTATATGATTTATGTGCATATGTGTATGCATATATCTTATGTAAATACTAAAAAGTTAAAACCCATAATTGAAGTCATGCACGCATTTTTACATATATGCTATTGATGTTGTGTATGTGTATATGCACATCTCTGTTTGCACTTTTATAGCTGCCCGAAGTTATACCTTTGAATATAATTACCTTAATAATAGTTTGTACACTATTCCAGATTTCTTTTGTGTGGCGTGCTCAAAGATAACACCACAATGGGGATATTGTCCTTTTACTTTACATCAATAGAAGAATAATCCAAACCTCAACCATGCTAGATAAGATAAGATAATTTTATTAATGTCCAACAAATGACCACAAAAGTAGGTTAATGGGACTGCAAAGTACAAAGCCAATGGACCCAACAAGAGCACCCAAACGGGTTGCCCGAAACATAAAGAGAGAAAAGAGAAGAAGAGAAGGAAACAAAAGGGGTCACAAGTGCCGAGAAACCAGAGAAGAAGAAGAAGAGGATGACAGTGTGGGGGGAGCGGAAAGAGCAACACACCCAACAACATCACCTAACATTCAAGGCTAACTGGAAGTAACTGGCGATGCGCTGATGTCCAGTAACTAGAACTGTGAAATGTCTGGAAAGTCGATGTCCGGGAGAGAGACGGTGCCTCTGCGTAGGCCTAGTGGATCTCTGTCCATGTGGGGGGGGGGGGGGCGATACACGCCTGAGGCAGGGAGCCTCTGGTGTAGGAAGTGGAGTTTCGAGTCTTGAAAAATCTGAATTGGGGGTCCGTACTCGTGTCAAGATGTTGCTTGGTGCCCCTCTCTGGGGAGAGCTCTGAGAAGAATGAGGTGATCCGTTTAGTGCCCATCTGTTTGGGAGGAGGGTGAAGGAGCCTGTCCCAAAGCCTGAGGGCCTCCTACAGATAAAGAGCAAGACATCTCTGATCATAGTATTTGAAGAAAGTTGCAAAGGAAGGACGCTCACGGAACAGGGAATGGAATCTCCCCCTAATCTCGTAGTAAACAGGCCATTGGAAAATGAAGCGTTCTTCAATTTCAACCTCCTGGAGAGAGCAAAGCAGGCAAGTCCGCTCTGAGCTGTCTAACTGGTGGTTAGTCTCCACATCGAGTCAATGTGAGCCCACTCTGAACCGACTTAAAGAGATACAAAGGACTTGTAACCAATGTCGGGAGATGTACATGGGTCTGATAATGAGCCCGTCGCGGATCTCAAGGAAGTGTGTAGCGTAGGACATCTTTGGACGTAACCCCCCCAGAGGGTTGGTCCAAGTGTGCTAGACGAACTATCTGTAGATATCATTTCGGATAATTCTGTGAAGGTCCTGTTGGTTTGGGAGGAGATGGGTAAGGGCATCCTAGGAGTAGCTGAAAGGTGGGAGGTGGTCCATTTGGATGCCAATGGATCTAAGAAGGCGTGAAGCGTAGGCATACTAGCAGCGAGATCGACCACTATGATTTGAGAGGGCAATAACTTTAGAAGAGCGGTAGGCAAGGTAGATGTACCTGTTCCTATCTACGGAAGAATTAGATAAACCTCAGATGTGGTGTAACATCAACACAAGGCTGAAGATAGTCTCCAATCTAAAAGGGCGAGCCGCAAACTCAGCAAGAATAATGTTATGAGGAACGCTCTCTTTACAGCTGATGATACGCTTGAGCATGAGGATCTGGACAGTCAATAGTAGGTCAATCCGAGTCCAAAAGGGAGGGACCCCAAATTTTCGAACCGTATAGAACTGTGGGCCTAACTAGGGAGTCGAAGAGAGACATCTTGGAAAGGATGTTTTGAAAGTGATGGCAGAAGCATTGACTCTCAAGAATCGCCAAAGAACCATACCCCTTATTAACCCGGGGTTGGAGAGCAGGACGGAGGCTAAAATGTGGTCCAAAGAACAAAATCCCCAAGTATGTGTAAGAACATGTGATCTCAATCTCCCCCCACTGAAAGAAGTGGAAGTCCAAAGTCTTCAGATAATTGAAAACCATAACTTTGGTTTTCCCAAGGTTCACTATTAGTTGCCTGTGATCACAAAAGAGGGCTAAGGCATCCAGCTGCCTCTGGAGTCCCTCTGCAGAGGAGGCAAGGAGAACTACATCATCTGCAAAGAGGAGAATGTAGACCAAAACATGGTGTAGAAGACAACATCCCCCTCCTGAATGTGATCCTTGAGAAAATCCTCAAGCTCATCGATGTAGATACCAAACAAGGTAGGAGAGAGGTGGCAACCCTGTTTGACTCCAATAATGCTGCTGATGAAGTCGGACATGCCTGCAGAGGTGTGAAGACGACCCAAGACCTCCTCACATAGGCGCATAATGGCTGTAAGAAGAATTTCATAAATACTTATATCTTTGAGCTTGCGGAAGAGTGCTTCCTGTGGTATCGTGTCAAAAGCTTTTCGAAAATTCACAAAACAATAGAAAACTCTGGAGGAGCGATGACGGGCCTCCTCCATAATAGCCCGAAGAGTGAGGATGCGATCAATGGTTTGGTAGGTCAATCGGAAACCCGCCTGTCCCCTAGCTCTACAATGGTACTGATCAAAGAACTCGGAAAGCTGCATATGAAGAATTGTGGCATAGAGCTTGGAGAACGTGTGGCCAACGATGATAGTCCTGTAGTTGTTGGGGTCAGAAGTAGGCCCCGACTTGTGGATGGGGTGGGACCAAGACTCTGGGAAACCTGTACAGACCACCTGATTGAAGAGGTCCACAAGGTAACTAAAGAGAGTCTTCCGCCCTTGTTTGAAAAGTTCCGCTTGGAAACCTTCCTCATCCCCTGCTTTGTTGCAACTCATAGTTGGAATGGCATTCCTCACATTGGAGTAGGTGAAAATATGGCAATATGAGGGTGGGGAAACAACCTGGATCCGAGGCTAGCCAGAGATGTCATAAAGAGTGGAGGTGTGAGCAAACATGGAGTTGGGATCTAAATCCAGGGGTAAAGGCGAATGACGGGGAAGAATGATGCGCCATAAATGATTGGGGGAGTGGATAAGTGACAAACGAAGCTCCCAGCGTCTATGAGAGAAAAAGGTGCGTTTCTTATGATGAAGGCGACGATGATAGGCTAACTTCAGGGAAGGGAAGGAGGGGAGGGCATGCAGGAAGGCAAAACAAAGTTTTCGATGAAAAGCTTTGCATTCCTCATCATACCATTTTTTCATAGGGCAGGTACCATGATGCAAGGTGGAAAGGGTGACGTGGGGAAAGGAGCTCTTGGCCGCCTCATGGATAACACATGAGAGGATACTAAACATCTGGTTCGAGGTAAGAGAGGTAAAATGGGGAATGGGGGGATACGCTGACTAAGGTGAAAGGAGAAAGTGTTGGGATCTCCTTCGTCAAATTTCCAAATGGTACGTGGAGGACCAGGGGAGGGGGTGAGGTCATGGGGGGGTATCCTAAAGGGAAAAGGAAAGGGTCACATGATCAACAGGAGGGATGGGGGAGACAAAAGTGGTGGATGTAGGGGATCAAGTTCGGGAGTAGCCATGACATAATCAACCACACTGGCCCCACCGCAATAAGGTTTGTAGGTAAAGTACCGGGAGTCAGGAAAACAAGGAATGCCATTTAGAATCAGCAGGTCATGAGATTCCCCCAACTGGAGAAGATGTTGACTGTATGATGTTAGGGGCGCTGTCGTGTCCTTTGAATCTTGCTGGAAGTCAACCAACTTTGGATCCACCTTTGAAGTGCAAAGCGCATCATTGGTCCTATCATGCCTCGGAACCTGAAGATTCCTGGTACGTGCATTGAAGTCCACCAAAATGATGACCTCTCCAGACCTTGAAAACTGGGAGATACCAGCATAAAGGTCTAAGAAGGGTTCTCTGTTTGGGCAGCTATGAATAACAAATGAGGAAGCTAGAGGGAAATAACAGACTGCGATGAAGATGTCCCTGAGGTGGGAGGAAGTGCGTTTGATCCGAATCCAAAGAAAATGGACAAAATCATTCTCAGCAACAACAAAAATCTTGCTCTGAAGAGTGTCCTCGACCAAACAAGCCACCCCACCATACCCTCTAACACTTCTAGAACCCCGAGTCTCCTGTCTACAAACAGAAAGCCAATAGTAACTGTTGATAGCTGGGAGAGGGCGAACCGGGCTCGCATTTGTCTTCGTGACAAAGAGGAGGTCTGAGAATCCTAAAGCATCATGCAAGAGGCCTGGAGAAGATCAGTAGGACCCATTTCCATTCCAACATGTGATGGAGGTGCCCTTCTTGGGAGCCCTCTCCCACCGGAACTGTCATTTGGAATTGGATCCGGGAGCCCAGCCAAGGGGGAAGGATCAGGGAGCCTAGTTAGGGGGGAAGGATTCCCGAACTACTGGCCCGAGGTTACGAATCATTGCTCATTTCCCTGCTTTTTCTAGCTGACATGACAATTTCTCTAGATTTTTTGAGTTCGGCGACTTGCTCTCTGGTAAGATCTTCATCAAGGAAGACCTTATTGGGGAGAGAAAATAGCTTCCGTTTGGCTCTGAGAGGCTTGAGCCAGTCATCAACTGATTAGGAGCGGAGGAAAAGAGCAGAGTCTAGTCCGAATTAAGCTCTATCTAACTGCACCTCAGGCAACCCCAAGTTTCCTATGAGGAACTCCAAAGCGATGGCCAAGGGATTTGAAGAGGGAGGAGTGGGTAATCCTCTAACTTTAAGATTCAACTCTCTGATACAGTTGACTCTTTCTTCCACCAATTTGGCCTGAACCACTTCTTCTATTGTTGTTGAGGGGGGATTTTTATCCTTACTCTTCACCACTTGGGCCCAGGTATCTGTTTGTTTTTGAAGATTTTCCCACTGAGTTCTGATTTCCTCTTTCTTGTGTTTTAAATCTGATATCTCAGCCTGCAATTGATCATTAACAGCAGTAGGTTTTGTGTATGCATTGGATTCCACAAGTTGTCTTTGCAAAGAAATGTTGTCAGCCTCGACTTGTTCGACCCGAGAAGTTAATTCATAGACCTCGGTCCAGAGGGTTATGCTGGAGGATTCCAAAGTCTTTAACCTGCTGATTAGCTTTGCAATAATGTTGGGAAGGCTGCCTTCCTGTTGTCCCTGTTCGTTCGTCCCAAGGCTGGAAACAACCTGCGCTGCAGGGTAGAGGGAGACATCATGGATGGGTATACTGCTTGGAGAGGTGACAAGATTAGAGGAATGTTGGTAGAGTCTCCATAGCCCCCTAGTCGAGTAGATGTTATACTGTGCATGGAGAGAAGGGTTGAAGCTGGTTTGGTAAGGTCGCAGGGAGAATGTAATCCACGAACACACCTGTTACAAACCGAGGTAGAGACAGAGGTCAACGAACCAGGGGTAGTGAGCTAGGGCACTGCTCACAATATAGGCTATGGGTTGCAGAACGAGGGCACAATCAAAGAGCCACGATTTATATAGAGACAAGAAGGCCTCGATTCAAACAAGGAAGCACTCACAAATCATTCACGTCTGAGAATCGTGACAGAGAGAGAGCCACGAAACACAAAGTATCTTGCTAACGTCCCTGATAACCCCCAACAAAGTATCGTGCTTGACAGAGAAATCACGAGAATGCAATGACGATCGAGAGAGGACAAGAAAGATTCACGAAAAATGTTGCAGTAGGTTGTCGAGGGTGTCGATGGGGCATCACAACTACGTGGAGGAGCCATTGCGATCGTAGGGGAGGGCATCTGCATGGGTCATCGAAGTATATTATTTTGTGGAATAAATGTAGTATTATTATGGTGTATCGTGGAGAGTAATCTAATTTTTACATCCAACCAAAGAATATTATAAACCCTAGCAGCAAATTGTATTTGCACTTTTAGGGCATCAAACACCCTCAAAACAAGCTGAAAAATAGCCTCAAAATCCGTACAATTGGAATCAAGAAGCTTGGTTTGCTTGATAAATTTCCTCTCTTTTATTACATGTTTTTTTGGTAGGACGAGTCTCAAAACTTCTTCCTTTCAGCAGTTGCCTTTGTCTTCCGCCTCAAAGCTCTTTGGTAACTGTATTATGCTTGGTAATTCTTTCTTATCCTGATCTAAAAGCATAATTTCCTTCATGTTTCCTCCAACACGGAAATCCACAATCTTAGCTTTAATATCAAGGACAAAATCTTATTCTCTACACCTAAATTTCAAGTACAAGAACAAAGAAGAAGTAAAAGAGTAATAATTTATGGGTGCCTATGTGGTCATTCGAGTAGCTTGATCAAGTCTAGCATTGCTTAAATATAGTAAATTCTCCACTCCTTGGGGGAATGCTAAATGGTGAACCAAACTCCATGTAATCCTTTCGCCTTTGTAAGTATCATATGGTCATCTCTATTTAGTATTTGTTACTACCTGACTCCACCTCGTTGCCATTAACTATGGGTATATAACTTCTAACCGTAGTTCCTTAAAGCCCCCTACCTCAAAGTGTAAGAAAATGTAGGGCTATTCTCATTGGTGTAACTCCTTCATCCTACTTGGAATTCGTTTAATACAAGCATGTTTAAAACATAAGTGATGCAATTGTGTATTTTAAAAAGAAACCTTAGAGAAGTTCCTTTTTAGTTATGGGGTTTCTCCAGCCAAGTGTTAGGGTGAGTGGCATGGACTCGCACTATGATCATATCATCTGCGAATACATTGCAGTTTGTATAAATCACTATAGCTTATGGTGATAAAAAATAAATGTGCATGCAATAATCAAAGTTTCTAGACATAATTCTGGTTTCAAATAAATAGATACATGCATACTCATTGTGAATACAATTGAACCTGCGTGGTTGTGGTGATAAGTGCTTCATTGTACTGATAGATCTAATGAGCTACACCGTATCGTTATGTATCTGGTCTTGGGGAAAAGAACTGACATTTTTTTAATCAGAAATTGAGGGTTGTAAAGGGCTCCTCACTCGTCATATTGATACCAAAAGAATATTTACATACACAGTTAAACTGATACACTGCCAAGAAAATGGATTTCATATGCAGATATACTGATATAATTCTAAGAAGACCAGGCTATAAGACGTACAATATAATGTAACTATCAGTAGGAGTACTGTACGACTACATACAACCACCCTCCAACAGAACAAGAGAACGCCCTGAAGGAAAAACCAAGTTTATCAAAATGGCTAAAGGCCAAAACCTAGATCAGAAGTTGACAACAAAAGCCATAGCAGTACATGAAAATTTAATGCTTCATTTCAAATGAGCCTTGTTACCTCCTTGAGCAGCAGCTGAGGGTGATACTTCCTTATGAAATCCTACGGAGTCTTCCCCATGCTTCTCCCAACCACCAGGGCTGGGTAAACCAGCCAACCTCATCAGTACATGAAAAGCATTCTCAGAAGTTCCATCACTTTTTTCTCCATCCTAATCTGTGAAGGAGGGAGGGGTCACTTCAGAGGGTTCAAATTGATTGTGGGGAAATGCTCTCCCTCCCCAGTCTGACCAGACTTTAAGAATGCATACATTCTCTCCACCACTTTGATCAGCTGCATGAAACGAGTATCGAGCTCCCATAAAGATGCCATGGAAACCAAACCGTAGCATTCAGCACCAGCTATAGGAAATACCCTGGAAGCAAGAAGGTTAGTCACTTCCAGGGCTTTCTCCAAACCACCTCTGCGCTCAGTTTTAATGAATTGCTCAGCCACAATCAACACCACTTACTTGTCAGTAATTAGAAACAACAAATTTGACACAAACATGGAGACCACCTCTGAATTAATTTGGCTCCGCATTTCCAATTCAATGTAATCCTCACTCAGCATCACGTTTATGGTCCTCAACATCTCACCCATCTGGACACAGAACATGATCTTAAGCCTTTTGTCAGAGATGGAATGCAAAAATCCATTTCCTCCTCACCATACAGGAAAAAATGTTGTAGCAGAGCAGACAACATGGTAATTGATTGAGGGGAGGGGAGATGGGGACGAAAAGCAAGCTCAAATGGAGGAAACAGAGGGGACAAGTGGCGCATACATCCAAAACAGTTGAGATCTCCCTATATAATAATGACATGCCTCATAACATCCTTTGCTTTCACTGGCAGTGCTGAGCTAGCCAAGATAAGAACCTTTCCAGTAATGGACAGGCTTGGTTAAGTAATTTTTCCAACTTCCAACACTGCGAAGAATGGTTCCTAAGTGCTTTGATGATTATCATTGAATCAACTTTGATGATAGTTTTGTCAACACCACACAATTCAGCCGTGTGAAGCCCCAGGACCAATACCTTGGCTTCAGCCTCATTATTTGTTCAATCAATCAGTTTCATAAGTGCTGCCATAATCGGATATCTCAAGAAATCCCTGATGACACAGCCAGTCCCAAAGGGGTATCAGGGCTTAAATTGGCTTTCTCCCAATGTGGGAAGCACTCCCA
Organism: Taxus chinensis; assembly: GCA_019776745.2. Taxonomy (NCBI): domain Eukaryota; kingdom Viridiplantae; phylum Streptophyta; class Pinopsida; order Cupressales; family Taxaceae; genus Taxus; species Taxus chinensis. The sequence goes on along the minus strand of CM034146.1, from coordinate 916,050,015 downwards.
TAGGAGGGGCAGTTGCCACAGTTCAATGAGCACAGAGAATAGCTTGTTCCACTTTTTAGAAGTATGACTCAGTCAGAGATATCAATAACCTCAGAATATAGCAGAACATCAACTGGTCGCTGCACTTACATACACGAACTCATACATTGGAGGGAATATTGGAATATATGGAGTTTATGAAGCTCATACATGTCTTTCGTTGCAAATGATAGAGCTTCCGCATTATAACATTTTATTATCTCAGCCTGATGGAACTCTCTCAAAAACAGTCACAAGACCAACCTACATAAATGCAAAGCAATACTAGAGGATAATAAGTTGCTAGCAAGCTCTTGTGTGGGCAGAGGCTATAAAGAAGCATAAACAGATATTGAAAATCAAGGAGGTTTAGTCACATAAGCAAAGCCAACCTAATAACAGACAACATCCATTGTTCTTTCCTGATTTGAAACAAAAAGAATAGCCAAAGCCACATGCATGGTAGGGGAAATGAGGAAACGGAAGTGTTAGCCATTTAACCTACCTTGAAGAAAATATGTCAGACAAAATTTTTAGAAATCCTTTGTACAATGAAATTCTCCAAGGCCCGAAATCTGAAGTTTTCGATCTTCGGACTTGTTGGTGCAAATATTCACTTTACACACTTTGCCCTAATTTTCTATACCCATTTTGCTCAAAAACATTTTATTTGCTCCAGTGGGTGATCTGCAACTCGTTTTATCCAGTTGAATGCTTTGAAAATGCCCTCAATGTTTTCATTTTGCCCTAATTTGAAACAAATTTTCAAGTTGTCCTCTTGTGTGCCCTAATTCCTTCATTTTTTCAGGCTGTGTCGTTTTTTCCATTGCCAAAACGTGTAAGAAATTCGGGCTTGATCAAATCCCATTTATGTGCAAGTGGAATCCTAATCTCTGGTCGAAAAAATGTAAAATCATGCTTCACTTGAGTTAAAACCAAGAAATCTGTCCTCGTGAAAAAATTCGATTTCAGGGGCACCCCATGTATTTTTACGTTTTGACGGGTGTACGGGTGTCACCTGGCTGTCAATTTTATCATCACAACACAATGCTAACGTGGCAGGTTTCTATTGGCCAAGAGCGGTCGCGAAAATGTTGTAAGTTGTTATTTTTTGAAAAATTGACAAAGGAAAAGTTTGCTTTGCGGCCTTGCGTTTGCTATAGCAGTATGCCTACGTGGCATGATTTGATTGGTCAGATGGAGCGGCGGGTGGTAGGGGTCACTTAGAATGTTTCTTCAATTTTGAAAAAATTCTCAATGTCAATTTTTGCCCGCGAGCCCGCGCCCAATGGGAAGGCGACACGTGTCTAGGATGGTCAGGCGGGTGGCGGGGTTCACTTAAAAATTTCCTTCAATTTTTGAAAAATTCTCAATGTCAATTTCTAGCCCGCGAGCCCGCCTCCAATAAAAAATGGACACGTGTCCAGGAGGCAAGATAGAGGAAGGGGCCAAGGAAGAAGTTTGCGAATTTTTGCATCTGTGTTTACAAGGTAAAAAGTGCAAGATAGCCCCGCGACGAATTAAAGGAGGACACGTGTCCCGGATTTGGCGGAAATGTGGAGCGCGCGGAGAAAATGAAAAAATTTACAAAGTTTGGCTAGAAATCTCAAAACCAAAAATTTGTCCTTGGCCCTGAACGGGAAAAGTTTGAGGTTTTCCCCCGCAACTAATCCAAAGGCGACACGTGGCACATTTCAAAAGGTAAAAAAGAAAGCTCGGGCCCGCATGAAGTTTTGATGCTCGCGGAGAAATGAAGGAAAGGAGGAGGGGTCGGTTCCGCAGCGAATGGGAGACCGCCACGTGGCAGAGAAGTGTCGGGTGTTCAGGGGCGCGGAGCATTTTGAGAAAATTTTCCTTTTCTCAAAAAAGTGGCAAAATTTATCAAATTGGCCCGCGGTTTTGTTGGAGGCCCACATGAGGACATGTGGCGCGTCTAGGGGTCATGCGGGGAAAATTTTCACAATTTTCCCAAAAGTTCAAAAAGGTCGCAAATGCAAATTTTAAAAGGAGGGCCTGGTCCAATGGTATTTGGACACGTGTCCCACCTCATCCAAAAGGAAAAAAGGGTATTTTTGAGGGAATATTCAAGATCTGATCTGACACGTGGAGGGCAGAGATTTAAAGTTGATTTTAATCAACGGTTGCTGTGCATTTTCAGTTTTTTGGGCGCCATGGAAGCTCCAAGAAGTGTGGAATCGTTATTTTTGCACCAAATCACATGAAATTTTATATGATTTCGCATCCCCTCGGCCTTCTGAGTGCAATGGCACCATTCTTTTGAGCTAATTCGGTGCCCTGTAGTGTTTTTCGTGGAATATTTTCCTCAGCCCGTGAAAAACACGTGAAAGGTAAAAAATGAAAAGTTGCAGAGTTAAAAAATGATGAAGTAAAAGGTGAAAAATGATTACAAATGCATGCTGGCATGGTGGAATGCCAAAAATGTGACCCTGGGATGGATAAGGATCCGAGTTCATGCAATATTTTTAAATATTTGTGCATCTCTGGCATTTGGCGAGCTGTTTTACAGTTTTATATCATTTTTCATCAAATGGATAGGGTTTTGTAACAAATTTGATCCCTTTGGCATACTTCTTTGCTTGGGATGCAAGGATCCAAGCTAGCAGAGGATATATGATGTAATTTGGAGGCATTTTAAAAGATTATTGAGAATTTTGGAGGAAGAGAGAAGAATTTTCACAAGGAAAACTAGAAGAGGTCCATTTTCTTTTGGAGGAACGGCCTGAGAGCCATTTTTGATTCTTGTTTGCATAAAATGTTCATCATGTTGAGTTGGTTTCAGCTGTAAAGCCATCAACAAGCTTTGAGATTGTCTAAATAACATTCCCTTGCTTATATATTTGATCAAATTCTTGGATTAATTGGTTTTATCTCTTGGCAAAGTTTGCATACACTTGTGTTTCAGTATGTTTTCAATTTATGTTTTATGCTCATGTTGCAATCTTGTGTTTAGGATCTCTCTGATCATACAGGGTCTCATTTCTGGTTGATGGTTTAATGGCATTTGCAATCTTGCATTCAGAAGAGCTCTCATCTGATAGAAGATAAACAAATTTAAAATCATCTTACTGTCCTTGTTTTGCATTTTGAGTTTCTTCAGGTATTCAGAGTTGTTTGAAGGATCCTTCTTCTCAACAATTCTTCTCAACAATTCAGAGTTTCCTATACTTCTTCTCAACAATTCTCGTTTTTAGGGTTTTTGGGAACTAGTATTGTTCAACAAAAATCTTGTCCCTCTCTTTTCGGAGAAATCTTTTCGGAAATTTCTTTCGGAGAAATTCTTTCAGATATTTTCTTTTTGGAACTTTTGGCTTCGGAGAACTTTGGAGATATTTTCGGAGATTTTCTTTTGGAACTTCTGGCTTCGGAGATTCCAGTTCGGAGAAATTTTTCGGAACTTTTCAGTTTGGTGATTCTTTTTGGAACTTTTCAGTTCGGGACTTCGGAAGTTTTTCTTTCGGGTTTTCGGAATTTGTCCAACTTCGGCTTCCGAAACACAGGGCTTGATGTCTGCTTCCACTTCAAAAGGAAAAGAGAAGATGAAGTACTCATTTCTTGGGGTTGCTCCTCACTCCTGCCTGTCTTCCGGCTTAGGGAATATAGGGGACACCGACCTAGGGCAAATTGATTTTCCAGATTTTTGGGAAAGAATAAAGGCTCCGAACAAGAAATCATGGATGCAGGCCATCTACTACAGTGGGCTTGCCCTTGCTGCCGGTTTTCCCACGTCCATGCATTGCCTAGAGTTCGTTTTAGCTGCAACAACTCACTTTGACAAAGACTCCATGTCAGTCAGAGATATTGATGATAAGGTAGTAATTCTGTTTGGACGCTAGACTTCTTCGAAGATCTGCTCAAACTTCCTGACGTTCAAGATTACGCCACAATTTCACCAGAGTTAGCAGTGGAACATTGGGACAAAGAAGAGGAATTATGCTCAAAAATCATGATGAAAACTTATCTGGCCAAGAGCTTCACCAAATTACTCAAAACTATGCATCGGTCGGATTTTATTCAGGAGGTCAGTGATCTTATTGTGCTACTAAGCAGAGTTTCAGGTCTCCCTTTTGCAAAGGAATTCCAGGAATGGATGTTTTTGTACATCGCTACCATCAAGAAGAACAATGAGTTTATCCAATGGGGGGAGCATATTAGTAGCTCCATTTGCAATCAATTGAGCAAGGTGTCAACTACGAAGACTTTCTACATGACATCCTTTCTGGTGTATGATGTTGTTGCTATGGGAGATTTTGCTGGTTTGGATACCAGAGGTGTTTGCAGCACTTCCTAAATTTATGATTTCTATGCACAGCTCACTCTGAGTGAAGGAAGCGAGCATTTTCGAAGGGTCAATGACGCCTTCTTTGCAGTTATCCTCTACCGTTTTGACAAAGAGTTATACAACCGAAGGATTTTTGATGAAGCCTTCAAAGAGGTGCGTGAGTGGAGAGCTATCTATTTGCAGTTCCCTACATTCACTTACATTCGGGATCCAGGCTTTATAGGTGCCCCCAACAAATTGCCAAGGTGCCCCACAGATAAATGGGTTCTACCGGAATTGGTCCGACAATTGTTGGATTATCATCGAATTCAAAACAAGCGCCACAAATCGGGAATGCATTTCCCTATTTCAATTGGTAGATACACCTGCCCGAATATTTATACGGCCAAAAATGTGGATGCAGAATTGGCCGAAGTGACTTTGTGAACCTTTCATCCACGAACTAATTTCGATTATTGGGGTAAATTTGGTGAAACAGGTCGGTCCAGTGCTTGCGTGCCCCAATTGGAAGATATATGGATTCATTGTTGGGATGAATATATCGTGTGACAAAGAGATTATGAGAGGTTGACCTTGGATGAGGTTCAGTAGTTTGGCTTGGCCGATGTCCCAAAGGAGGCGCAGGATAATGATGAGGTTTTAGATGTGGCATACAAAAACGATAATATTGCCAATCAACCATTGCCATGGATTGATTGGTATGTAGAGGAATGCTGCAATACAAAGGAGAGGGCGGGGCCCATTCTACAGAGAACTTATAGTTGGTTGGTTACCTTGGGAATTTCACCCAAGGGAGCAGAACAACCTACAAATACCGAGGCCCCACCAACAATAAGCCAATCAACACCCACCAAGGGAAAAAGGTCGACTTAAAAGGCTCCTACAATTCCAAAGAAGATTTCATTTGTTGTTGGAAGTTCTTCTTTTTCTAATGCGCCTATTCCTAAGGTTATGTCTCCTACAGCACCTGTGACAGAAGTAGTTGAAGTCAGTGACTCCCCTAGTATCACACAAGATCAACCATCTTTTCCTCTTCTATTTTCACTTCCAACCTCAGTTCCTTCCACTTTCACAATCATTTCTTTCTTCCCATCCCCTTCTATGGCCCAGGGATTCTCATCACTTCCAGTTCTATCAGCTGGGGAAAATATTGGGTCACCCATTTCCTCTTCACTTCCCTTAACACTTCCATTTTCTTCAATCATATCCCCTAACATCGTTTTATCAACTCCTATGGCTGTCCTTACGTCCACCTTGTCCATCATGGCCACTTCTACCCAAATACCAACTAATGTTTCTAGTGCTCTTGCCTTATCTAATGTCTCAGGTATTGAATCTAATGTCTCAGGAATTGAATCTACTGTCTTATCTTCATCAGCAGCAGCTATTTCTGAATGGTTGTTTAGACATACCCCAAAGCAGAAGAAGCAGGTGCCTCTGGGAGATGTTATAGATCTCAGCATATCGGAGCATATGCCTAAGAGACAGGCCAAGAGACCAAGAACTGTGTCAAGTTTGATAGTTAACCCATCTGGAGAACGGGTGATAGAAGTTGCCACCCCCGTTGAGGGGAAAACTAAAGAAACAATCACAGCTTTGGACTATCGGATCGCAAAATTCTCATCGGGAAAGGCCAATCATGAAGGAGCCAAGCAAGATGTGCACACTGCCCTTGGGGCTCTTTTGGAAAAATATGACAAAGATAAAGCCACCAAAGATGAACTCAAAGCCAAGGTCGAGCAACTCACTGCACTGCTGCGCAAAGTAACCCAACCCACTCCATCTTTTGAAGTCTCAACTACTACGGCTATGACGATTTCGTCTACAATCGATGATATTTCTTATCATGAGCTCGAGAAGCTAGGCTAGAAAGGGAGATCAATGAGTGGATGGATGGAGAGAATTCTACAGGAAGCTAATCCCTTAATCAAGGAGGCTGTCAAAATATATAATGATCTGCAGGTTCGGAAGGCTGCTATTTGCAAAATGGATGAGGCCTTTTTTGAGGACAATAATAATTTGAATTTAAATTTGGCAACATGGAGGGAGATTAGAGAAGAAGACCCCGACTTACTTCTTTAGGAAGAGGTGATCGATGATGCCTCAAAATTATTTGAATACCAAAAGGCCATGGAATTCCAGTGCCAAGTATTGCAGGATTTAATCAAGAAGTTGGAGGAGAAACGAGTGGAAATCATGGATGCTCTGAATGACATCTCAGAAGAATTTGATATTGCTAATTGCAAATTCTTCAACGAAAATATTGATGCTCTTCCTGAATATCAAATTAAGGAAAATTTCAAGGATTTGGTGAAGCATGACAATGAGGTCACCAGAACTTTCAATAGTGACTCCATTGACCAATTGGTCTTGTGCTAAAATTTCATAGGGAGGCTGAAGAGGGTCGCGAATAAGCTTCGAAGAGTGCCAGCCAAGATCACAAAGGAGATCGAGACGACAGATGTAGTGAATCACTACGCATGTGGGCTTGGAGATGAAGAAATTCAGGGAATTATCAAGCGCTTCATTGAGTATAAGCACCGAATGGCTGTGTGGGAAGGAGAACAACAAAAACTTGCAGGAGGGGAAGGTGTAGCTGAACCAGGCCAAAGCTGAGCGGCCATGAAAGGACAAATCCAAGCTCCGGATCAGTCAAAGTTGTAGGATTGACTGAATCAAACCCCTGCAACAAATTTGCTATTTTCATGGGAGCATGTTCCCTTAATTTAATGACATGTCTATTTTTAGTCAAATGTTAGTTAAGGGCCCAGCTGTGATGTCTCAGCCAAGGAACTTATAAATAGTTGAATGCTTCAAGTTAGTAGATATAAGTTTTTTGTTGGTAGGAGTCGCTCTTCAAGCTTGGAAGAGTGCTTTAGAGATTTATAAGAAACCTTTTAATTATATTCAAAGTTACACCTTGCTACTGGAAATCTGGTTTATTGTGTTGAATGGTTAATCAATGTTTACTTTGTGAATTTACAATTCCTTAGTGTGAATGATTATTTTACCTTTATTTCAGGTAATCTATTTCATGTTGTGAAGGAATAGTGCGACTATTTTTTATGTCAGTTGTGAAAACCTCATTTTCCTTCTGTATTAAGTTATGTCATCATTATCCCTAGTTGTAGAAATAGATGTTTGACATATGCATGTGTGGTTTCCTCATGATAAATTAACTATGTGTTGAATCCAATTTGATCTATCCTTATGTATGTTCAAGTCTAACGAAGGAACGTACGCTCCTGGTTTGTGGTATTTTGTACCCTTTCGAGTGGCGATAGGTGAAGGTGGTCAGTGATGCAAGCATCCCTCCCACATTAACCCTTCTAGATATTAGACAATCCTTAATTTGGTGCATCACCACCCTTAGTATAGTTTCAGTTCTGCAAAGGCTCTTTCCTTAAACCCCATGAAGATGTTAGCTTAGGATTAGATGGTCATTTTATTACACTAGGAGTAGTAAAGCATTCAGTTTAGGAAAATGAAGCCGGCCTTCTTTGCAGGTTCACCTCGAGCCCAAGTCCCACAGCTTGAGAGGTGATCCCATGTGTTTCAATCACATTGAATATCGCGATTCATTTTTAGTCCATTCAGGGAGTGTAGTGATTTGGTGACAACAAGAAGGTCAGGTCAGATTAGTGATAGAAAATAACACAAGAAAAGCACCATGCAATGATAAAAAAACCTTGAAAGGCAACAAGGAGATACAAAACTCTGGTGATAATGGTCACTTAGAGGAGATCCAAGATGGTGAGGAAACATACAGCCCCACAAGAACTCCACTCATTTGGTCATGGAAGTTATACATGCAAGCGCTCTTGAAGAGGCTCAAATTATTATGTAGACGAAGACAACCTTTTTGCAATTTCTAAGATAGTGACCCTCCTAGCAAAAGGACTTTTGATGTCATCCAAACCCTCAAAACTTTCCACATGTAACTAGAATACATCTCTCATGGTGTTGTTGTATGGTTGTTCAAGAGCTATCAGTCTTGTAATTTTACTAATACAAGTGATAACTACAAGTCTCACATTTGGATTTGACTGTCTCAGAAGCTTGGGAAGTGATAACCAAATGAATCACCAATGGATTCATTGCCCAAAACATAGACTCAAAATCTAATTGTCTTAACATGGAAAATTAGTTTGCCACTTCCTCAAAAATATTGAGAAGAACCTTTTTTGAATAAGGTGGATGCTCAAGTTCCTTCCCTGACTTGCAAAGCTTTGTTCTCAATTCATCTTTACTCATTAACTCCATGATTCACAGACTATGCATCAAATAGTATTTACAAAAATGTTAAATCTTCCCACAGTTGGCAAGATCATCAGCCCTGATACCACTGTAATGTCCCTTTTCAGGATAAAATTAGTACCAAACGGGTTTTCCCCAGACCCCAAAAATAAAATCTGAAAGTATGCAAACTCAAATAACAATAAATCCTGGAAAAAAATAAATATTTAGTAGTTTAATTCTCCAAGCCCTAGCGCCTAGGGTAAAATCAAAGTCCCACAAAGCTTTTTGCAAAAATATAATAGCAGACTCAAATTTATGACAATAATCATCTGTTAATGCCAAGAATAAGATAATGTCCTGATTTTTCTTTCAAATCCTTGATACCAAAAAAATGCAGACTTCCGAAATATCCAAAATAAAAAATATCCATAATCTAGAATACCCAGAAGGCCCAAAACATCCAAGAAGCCTCTAGGAACATAATTATGAAAGAAAATAATTTTTCCAGCAAGGTTATGAATTTATCTTATTTATTTGTCACACCCAAAACCAAGAAAATGCCCATGTATGATTATAACTATTTTATGATAAATGACACCTTGGGTGGCATGAAGGGGCCAAATGATGAATATGCAACTCGGAGTCAAAGAAATTTTCCCTTGGATGATGCCCTAAACGCCGATCTGAAATCCCATAGGGTGTAGATAGCCCTAGATATGGCTGCAAATCGTGCCCTAGTTGACCTTGCTTGAAGTCTTGGCAAATGTCTCTCCATTGGCTGAATTTCTTCACCTTGAATGCAAATTTGAAGCGGAAAATGTAAAAAAAAGCTCCCAGAAAATGTGCCCTAGATTTGAAAACCTGATCTTTGCGCCCAAATGTGACCTCCAAATGAAGTTACCCAATAGATGGTGAGGGTTTTTGTCCTCAAATATGACGAGGGTTTTTGTCCCCAATAGGATACGAAGGAGGATTTCCATCCTCTATGGCTGAAAGTGAAAGCAAATGCTCTCAACTCTCTAAAGTGAAATTAGTAAATGACCAAAGATGCCAAATGAACCCCTCTTCACCTCCTTTTATACTTTTTTGTCTCTATTTTTCAAGTGGGGCGTTCCATGTGGAATTAGTAAAATAACCTTATTTTCTAATTTCAATGTTACTTTACTTTTTCCAGCCACCTTCAATAATTAATTAAAGAACCAATAATAAGAATTACTTTAGTACTAAAATTAAATTATTAATTTCTCCTTTATTCTCCCGTTAGCTGACTGAACACAGTGGAAAATAGGCTAAAAAGGGGTCTTCTACTTGCTAGTATTTAAAAATACATTTTATTTTTATAATAATATTAACAAGTTGCCCCCCGATGATGAATTGACCGGGCCCAACTTAGAAATATTATTAATGTTCATTAATTTGAAAAAGGGGACATTACATACTCCATCCATCCATCACATCTATATGCTCTCCCTCAATGAAGCCTTCTACCCAAAGAATGAGAACATCTTTCATACACTCTCTTAAGGCCAAAGTCTGCCCCAAGTGCTCACTACCGTGTTCTCAAGGTACCAATTCGCTCTTCTCTTGTGATGAAGGATCCCAAACACTTGCTTCATGCCTATATCCTTGAGCTCCAAAGGGTCCCATAATGTTACCGTGCGCTGATCCCTCCAAAGCATGACATAACTGTAAGCTGGAGACAAGTCATAACAACCACAAGTCACTTGGAATTCCATCCAAATCAGCACTAGGATGGTTGGGAGGATTGTCTTTAATAGTGAAGCCCCTCCACTAACATCACCATGCAAGAAAACCCTCTTAAATTACACAAGTGTACAGTTCATGACCAAAAATATTAAGACCAGCAATATAGAAATGATATAAATATGACAAACCCATGCGAAATTCAGTAATGTGATCAATGTAGAAGAGATAGGTAGCCATACTCCCCTGAAAACTCTCCATTAGTTGTCACCAATTGGAAAATACTCTTTCCCATGATTGGAAACCCCTGCAAAATCACTTGTGTGAGTGCCCATGAAGTGGTGCGATGGCTGATAATTATGATGGCAACAACATTAGTGCTGAAAATTAGTTCCTTAGCTGTCCTCGGTATGATTCCGCTGTCATATGATGATATCATCTCATCATTGTTTCCATATTTGTCACCATGTACTTCTAATGCTTGGAGAAGCATCTCTTCCATCCCATCATCACCAGCTGCAACCTCATATTCTTCTTCATTTACTTGAGCCGATAACAAACTCAGCTGCTGTATCACATCTTTGTCTTCTTTCTCCTTCATACTCTCTACCTTCCTTCGAGGTTGTTTATACTTTTCTTCTTTCTCCATTCCTGGACTTGCACATAGAACAAACACATTAAAGAAAACAACTTTCCTCTTCACCATATTGAGCTGCCCAGAAAGCAGTTTTATAAACTCAACTGGTTTGCACCCTTGATGTATTTTTCATGACCTATAAATTCCTTAAGTAGGAAAAAATTTAATCCCTGTTCACTCTCCAACTGATATAAAGTATCAACTAATCCATCTCATGCCTCTTTTACCTCATTCTTTCAACAAAAGCAATTCAGTCATGAGAAACCACAAACCTTCTTCTCTACAAATCAAGATGTATGACCCCATCAAATCACATCATCAAGAGAAAAAAAATATACCATTAGAAATATCTTCGAGTCCTCTTTCCATGACATCTTACATTTCCTTCCAACTCTAAGTGGAAGGCCTCTACCAAGTCCATCTATGAAAACTACTTGAAAGTTCCCCAAAACTACCTTAGGACTATTCTTCATAAATAGGGCACACTTTTCCATTTAGAAGTAAAACCATTATCTAAAATAATCATGGACATAAATTACAAGCCCCATAATAAAAAAAAATGTCTTCCACCAACGTTTCGACAACTGCTTCATCATGCCTCATAGGCATGTTATTCAACTCTCTTCCCATGCTTGCATTCTTTTCATTATTCCTATTCTTGAGATGGACTCCCAAGGGTCCATTCTTGTTGCCCCAAGCATGGTTGTAGTTGTACCATTGCAATTTCTCGGTCAAAATCAGCATTATGGTGTTTGGAAACTCTTCTAAAACAACAACAAACAATCCCTCATTGATAGTAGGTGGAAAATCCTCCCACCTTGTGATTGAAAAAACCTTTGTGACTGTCATAAAAAGTGTTAAGTAGTTGGTTCTTATGCGAACAACAGCAAATAGAATAGGATAACAACTGTCATAATTCAAATTCTTCACAAAATTCAGAAATGACAGTGATCTAGGGGTTGGAATCAACCATATAGTGAGTGAAAATGCTTCAGCAACATCAAAAAATTGAAGATTACTCCAATGTATGGCCGAGACTACTTGTATGGCTGGAAGTACAATGTCGGGCAAGCTGAAAAACGGAGAAACAACAGTCCTAAAATAGGAAACCCACTTACCAACAAATTTCTGATTGTAGCTCAATCTCCAATCAGCCCTTAGGAATGACAGCCCATGTTCAACTCCATGGCATGTTGCACCCCACTATTTGCTAGCAATCCTTGAGTTGTATTATTGAGCACCAAACTACATTGTATGGGAAGCATTTGAAAATCAACATAAAGATCATGTGGCCTATTCATTTTCCACATCAAGCATCTTTTTGCTTCGACAACGGTGATTTTCTTCATAGCTTTGTCCCAAAGTATAGGACTCGGCTCCAAGGAATGGTCTATGGATCGTGAGCAGTGATTCTCCACATCTTTGTTAGAATGTATGAGATACTTTATAGGGCTCGTTGGAAACCTGTTTTCTAGCCACACGCATGAGATAAAGAATTCCTTAAAGACATTACCCTTCTTGTATCTCAAAAGATCACCCAAATCCCAAACTCTCATGTTCATACAATGTGGAACTTGTATGAATGGATTGATGTGCCCTTTGCCACTCAAGGTGTTCTTCACTCTATCACCATTTCCATTATGTTGTTCACGATGACCACACGTCTGAAATGCCTTAATAGGAAGCAACAAATCCACAACACTTTCATGCCTTCTGGCTGTCCACAACTTGCTTACCATCCTTTTTCGGATAAAGAACGATAGAGATATCTTCAACACCTCCATCCTTGTGATTAAGAATTTCTGAGTTAGGATCAACATTCTCTTTCCTTTTAGAGTCTTCACATTCAACAAGTGAAGCCCTTTCCGCCTTGACTTTATCCATACTTTGTTGACACCATCAACTTGCTTCTTATTGATTGTTGTTTTGAAAATTCCAGCAAGTTGAAAATCCACATTAGCAATTGGTAAATCCCTTTTTTCATATGCATCCGTCTCAACATGGTCATCTTGGAACTCCAAACCTTCTTATAGATCTGATTTTTCTTTCTCCGGTGCATGCCCCATGATTTCTTCCTTGACCTCTTCAGATGTTGATGTATATGTTACCTTTGTTGGTTCTTTTTTTTCTTTCTAGGGAAACTCCTTTGGGTTTGGCTCCTTGGCATATTCTTGTGGTCTAGGGTTTAACCCTAACATCTTCATCTATGCATTAACTATCTCCTTGTTGGAACCATCAAATGTGGAGTGTCACTTTCCCTAAGGCATGTTGAAGATCCTTTTGTGGTGCTTGAGATCTAGACTCGGGCCTTGATCTACCCTTGCTTACTCCTATGAACTTTGCAAGTGAAATGGCATCACAAATCTCTTTTGGAAGAGCCCTATACTCCTCATAGCTAGCTGCAATGTTGTGACCCACTGAATGCCATGTTTCAACCTTTGGAATGACTTCTTTCCTTGGTAAAAACTTAGGCCACCAATCCATGTTCTCTCACCCAAGATCCCTTTCACTTATGTGTCCATTGTAGATTTGCCTTAAATGTTAGCTTTCGACCCTGCAAGCTGGGAAGATCAATGCTTTGATATCACTGTAATGCCCCCTTTCTGGGATGAGCTAAAAGAAAAGGAGAAATGACACCAACCTAAATCACAATAAACTGAAATTTATAACAAGCTATAGTAGTCTGAATTTTTATGATAGCAAGAAGGAAATTGCAATTGTTCACTTCCAACACCACTTTTACACCATCCAAAGTATGTAGGGAACAATAATAATTATTGAGAGCAAGTACAAACCAAGAAATGCATTTTTAGAACCATGGTTGAAGTATAATAATTAATTTTATGACAACAACGAACCTACTTACAAAAATGGCCGGAAATAATAATTCCAAGGCCCAAAGTTCAATTTGGAAAATGAAATCAACCTTATAAATTAGGAAAAATCCAAATATCAACAAAGAAAGGAGTGTTGTGCCCTAGATATCACCAAAACCCTCCACCATGCAAGTCACCACCTTAGGAGAAGGTCTACAATGGGTTGGAAATGGCGTGTTTCAAGGTAAATCTGAATGTAATCAATTCGTGTGACCTTCGTGTGAGACCACCAATGAAGGAATAAGGGGTTTCATCCTCAAACCAAGTGCAAAGAGGGTTTTTCGTCCTCAATTGCAAGAGAGAGAAAGTGGTTTCGTGCTCCAACTCCAATTGAATGAATTCCAAAGCAAATGTACCTTTTTCCATCCAAGTGACCTTTTTAAATTGCTAGAGGTGGTGCCAAAAACCAAATAAAATCCTCCCAAAGAGGACCGACATCCTTTGAGACATAAGAGTTCCTTTTTCTTTTGTTTTTCAATTGGCTTTTCATCCTTTTCCCAATTGACCTGACTTCTCTAAACTATAATTAGAAAATTACTTAAAAATAATGTAAAACTACAAAAGTAACTGAAGATTATGACATTAAACACTTTGCTTGCATTTCCCTTTAAGTCCACAAGAAGTGGAATGGGCCTAAGGTTTTCAAACAAACAATCCTGTAGAAGGGGATATTACACTCAATGCGGGATTGAACTTCATTTTCCGCCATTGTTCGAAACTTTTGAAATGTTTCGAAGGCCTCTAATTTTTGTTTGAGAAAATATCGCTGATTCATTTTGTTGTAGTGGTCAATGAAAAACATGAAGTACTTGTGACTGCTAGCAAAGAGAATTGGAAGAGAATACAAGTTTGAGTGAATCAATTGTAATTTTTTGTCGGCTTTTCATTCCGATTTTTGAAAAGGTCCTTTTGAGTGTTTATCCAAAATGTAGGCTTCACACTTTTCTAATTTTGTTGGTAGGGTAGGAAAACCTGCAACAACATTCTTTTGCAATATGTGAAAGTTTTCATAGTTGGAAAACCCAAATGTTGCATGCTAGAACATACTTGCAGACATTCCATTTTCAATTATATAAGCATAATTGCTTGAAATTAATTACTCACCAGAGTTTTATCAATTTGCCTTCCTCAAATCTGGTCAATACAACTGCATTGTCACTTTTTCTTTTGATAGTGACTTCCCCATTGTCTAGCAAAATTGAGTGCCCTTATTGATGAATGAGCACCAACGACAACAAGTTTCATTTCAATGGAGGAAGGTATATCCATTTTGAAGAAAAAAATTTGGAAGCTCTAGACACTTGAATTGAATTGCACCCTTTCCTTTTGGTTGTAGACTTTATCTATTGGCCAGGTACACCAGACCACAACTTTCCTCATGAAACTCTTTAAATAAGTCCTTTCCAAAAGTCATATGTTGAGTGGCACCAATATTTAGGACCCAAGCATCAAACCATTTCGTACTCACTTAGGCATTGTTTGTTTCATCTAAGCACATATTGACTTATGAATTAGGCCAAGTTTGGTCCTTTGGTCTTCTTCTTCTTCTTTGTTTGTGATAGGCTGTAATTTTCTCCCATGAAGTATTACATTCATGAGCCTTATGGCTCCCTTTTCTTACACATTGTTTGTAGAACAAATTTTGTCTACCATTTTGTTTTTCATTTTGTTGCCCATTGGTCTTACTATTTTTGCCTCCCCGTCCCTTATTCTGCTCTACGCCCTTATCATTTCTATCATTTTTTGAAGACGAAGCCTTATATGGGGATGAAACCTTGGAAGAAATACCCTTTTGATAGTCATAGCAAATGCTCTCTTATGGAGTCCGTTTTTTTCCAAAACCCTATTCCCTTTCAACCGTTTGTTCTATCAATTGGTCAACGTTAAGAGTCTTCAACTGATTGCTTGCTTGTAAAGACTCCAAATAGGTTGCATATGTTAGAAGGAGAGCTTTTATGAATGCTGTCTTGTATATGTCAATTTTTACATAAGTGGCATCAACATCATGCTTGATAACAACGATTTTCTAAGGCCAACCTCATCAGATCACCGTTTTTCAACTCAAGATTGAAAAAATTCATCTGCAATTATATGAACTTGTGATGTCCCCTTTTCCAACTTGAGAGTATGATTTCAGACTTCTTGCCATTCCCTTTTCCGTGGCAATGAAGTGGAATGAGCCGGAAAAGGAAGTGAACTCTCATTGCACTTATATTCTATTTTTTAATGTTTCTTTTTTGTGTGATCTTCTTTTTAGCAGGTCGGCTGGGTTTGGTGCATTTAAAAAGCAAATGAAAGGATTAACTAAGGTGCCAAAGTTGGGGATATAAAAGGAGTATAAGTACTTCATTTGGAGCATCTACTTTTGGCGCATTTTATTTAAATTGGACTTTTGGGCTGTTTCTCATTGTTCTCTCCACTCTTGGGCGAAAATCCAAGTGTGTGGTTCTTTCCAAGAAGAGCGAAAACCTTTCTTGTGGCTGGTTGGGGGACGAAAACCCTCCATTCTTGTTTGGTTTGAAGACATATTGCAGATTTGGGGCATCAAAGAAGAAGAGAAGTCAATTTCATATTTTTACGTACATTGTTGAGCCTCTCCTAGTTGGAGCGACTTGCACTAGTGTGTTATTTGGTGCCTTCTAGGGAACATATCTGATATTTTCTTTTATTTTCGGATTTTTTCATTATTTGTAAGGCTGGAATCAATAATTCTTTGTGGAGTTTGGGGTTTATCAACCCTCATTTCATAATTTTTTATTGGAGCTATACTTTGCTGATTATAATTAATTTCCAGTAGTGTTTTCTATCATATTTCATATTGAAAATTGGTGTGGTTGATGCCTAAAATACTTATTTATATTTTGGCAAAGTTATCTGAGGAGTTTCAAGTGTTTTTCATCCATTTTTGTACTGTTGTTCTGAAAATCTCATCGTAGATTTGAATTGAGTTTAATATTCTGTTTGCTGGTCTGAAAATCAGATTTGATATTATTGGGATTTGTGCTAATTCCTTGTTCTTCATTTTTTGTCCCAAAAAGGGACATTACAAAACTCCCAACTCTGAGTGAGAATCATACAAGTCCTTCAATTTGCTAAGTGATTCCCATGGAGTATTGCTCCCTTGAATGTGATAGAAAACTTATCCATCAACAAAGGTCCTTGTCAAGGCCAATGATTTTGAATTCTTTTGCTCCTAGGATTGAGTTTATATTGCATCTTTTGGTTATACTGGTTGTACTTCCCCATTGCAAATGTCGAACCACAAATCATTGGAAATAAGAGTGTTCTCCACTTGCCGAGACCATTCTAACCAGGGTTCTTTTCTTATAAGCGGTGTGCTAACATTTGATTTTATTGAGTTCATTTTGTAACAAAGAGTGGTGGATTGGTTCCTTATCACTTCAAAAGGTTCCCATTTCTATATATTGCCAGACCAATATATCAAACCTCTTGATATGCTCGTCGTTCCTATATACCCGCGTCATGTCCCTTTTTGGAGACTAGTGGATTTGAAGACCTTAACCCATTTTTCCTCCCCGTGTGTTTAGGGAGGGAAGCAACGGGAAAACTTGGATGACATTTTCTAAGTAGATATTTTCATTATTATTATGTATTACTATTGGGAAGCCAAGCACTCCAATAGAAGAACTTAATTAGAATATAAAGTATTTTGAGCATGTAGGATCTAAAAAATTAGATAATTAAAAGGTACCTATTATAAGGTCGGCCATAAGTTATGATGTAACACCCCTCATGTTATAAAAGGAGGATGCTTGGCCATTATGTGCATGTTGAATCTTATTATTTCTTCTGGGTAAAGGTTGTACCCTTCCTTTCTCATCAAGGATGAAAATCCTTGTTTGAGACCACTTCAAGGATGAAAACCCTTGATATTGGAACTTGTCTTGGGGACGAAAACCCTCGAGTAAGGATATTTGGAACTATTGAATATCTCAAGGAATTTGGAGCTAATATCTTTCTATCTAGTCCTTAGGCGACTTGCATCATGAGCATTTTACATGTGTTTTGATGGATGTATGGTATGATTCTTGCATGGATGGACTTGTACTAATTATTAAAGGTGAAAGCAATCATTTCCTTGTATGTTTGAGCCACTAATTCATTATTTCCAAGAGGGGAGAATTGCTCGTAATTCAAGTTTGGCATGTTTGGGCAAGCTGATTTGATATTTGCATTTTTCATATTTTTAAACCCCAAAATCCCAAGTTTCGTGAATTTTGAAGCTTCCTAGGTGAAGCTATGAATTTTTGAAGTAATTTTGTAGATAGAGGGTTTATAGAAAGTTCATATCTTCATTTCCGGGGCACTAATTTCTAGTTTTCCTTCATATTTTGATCGCTGGTAATTAATTAGAATTTTGAGCTTGATTGGGCACATATTCAGCGAGTTTAGGGCATCCAAAAGTGAGTGGGAGTTCTCAAAACAGTTTGCTGCCCTAGGAAGGGAAAAATTGCAGGTTTCAGTGTGCATTTTCAGTCATATCCAGCCCACAAAGGTCTGATTACAGCCATCTAAAAGTTAATTTCAGTCACCTCTCATTCAGCCCTAATTATTTTTCGGAAGTCCCCCAAAAAGGGACATTATAGTGGTATTAGATCATCATCCTCCCAACTTGTGAAGCATGGAAAAGAAGTTAGAAAGAATCGTGAGAACACAAGGATAGCGGATGCATTGGATAGGCTTTCCCTAGCCATCCAAAATATGCAGGGTAATGGCCTGACCAAGGGAGAAGAGGATTCCTACAATCCTCATGATGCAAGGAAGGAATGCATTTCATTTTCAAAGCCCTATAAACCCAAGTTTGTGCCAAAAGGGGTGGTGGCTCTACATGGGAGCCCTAGACAGGCCAGTGACTATGCTGCGAGGTTTGAAGAAACCGGGCCTTACTAGAGGAATTTTGTAAAGCCATGTCTCTCACGGATTTCATTAGGTTAAGCAGGGAAGGAATGGAAAATGGGCAAAGAACCCTATCGCCAAAAGAAGTACAACATGCCAAGAAGAAGAATGTTTCAACCCTAGGGAGAAGAGGTCCTCCCATCGGGATGAAGGAGATTAAGGAGCATTCAACCCAAGGTAAAAATCCTTGTGTTTAATGATGAATTGTTGACATCTAATGGTGGTATAAAACTAACAATAGTCAATGAAGAGCCCTTGATAGAATAGGGTATACTTTTGAAGGAACCAAATGTTGAAACTAGACGGTAGAAGGAATTCATGTATGCAAGCGCGAAGGATGTGATGGAAACTCAAGAGAATTGTGAGGAGTGCCGGAGAAGAGCTAGGGCTGCTAGATTGATAGCTGCTCAAGGGAAACAACACTTACAAGAGTATAGGGAAAAGAACTTTGCATTAGTGATAAGGAAAAATGAAGTAACCTTGAAGCATGAGACAAGAGAAAAGGAAGGGTCTATTGAGGAAAAGAAATTGAGAGTTGAATTCAAATTTCAAGGTGAAATCCAGCTTGCTGGACTGTCCCAAACAATCGTCACCAAGGAGCCAATTGATGAGGATATCAACAAAGAACAATCCCAATGTTGTCATCATCCAAAGAAAGGTAAAATTCCTTTGATGTTCTATGATAGTTTATTGGATTCTAACGGTTACATAGGACAGTCATATAATGGAGTCAAATTAAATTTAGTAACGGCCTATGAGGATGATATTATGCATGAGATAAGAGCACCATTAGACTATTTTCTGAGTACTGTTCCTGACTCTGAAATTTCGAGTCAAAAGAGGGTTATAGGCAGCTCATGGTATAAGAATATTTCAGTTTTGTTGTTTGCCGATATGTCGCTTCAGATTTTTTGTCATTGCAGACAACTGGGTTCATACTTCATGAGATGATGAGGTAAGGAGTATTTTTATAGTAAAGAGCATATGGATACTTGGGCTCAATCTCAAGATTGTTTCCGCACGTGGAATATGGGAGAGTTAGCAAGAATATGGTGGAAGGGCAGCACTCTTACTATAATGTGTGGCACCCTTACTTATCGCCCATTCTGGGTGAAGGGTCTTCTTCATGACCAAAGGGTCACCATGCTTATGGGGAGTGGTGATACACATCAATTTATTGAAGAAGTATTGGCAAGAAGGACGGGGCCAAGTAAGGTTAGTTTCAACGTCTACAGGGTCACTATAGCCTATGGAATATCTCTCCTTTGCACAAGAAAGAGACCCTAGCTCACCATCTCCACTGGAAGGTATGAACTTTATATTGACTTCTTTGTTTTAAGTTCAGCTGAAAGTGAGATTTCAATGGTTAGGATTTTAGACACTCAACCCCACTTTCCTAAAGAGGTATACTCAACTCTCTTAAAATTTATTTCAGTCATCATTGGTTCAATTATGAGGGGGGAAATACATGCTACAATTGTGTTCGGGTTATTGTTGGAATCCTCCACCTAAGTGGGAGGTATGAAGATGTAATTATGAGGATGGGAAGATTTGTGATGCTTGACTCTCTTGAACAAGGAGATTACTCTTTCCTTGGGGCCATTTGGGGTCCATCTTGTATCAAGAGAAAATTTACTTTGCTTGATTTGGCACAAAGTCCCCATCCTCCATAAGACTATCATGGACATATCCAGACCTTATGTGGCAGCCGGTTCTACTTGGCACCCACTGTTGAGTTTCTCATCTCCCACATGGCCTACACCATTGCAAACAATGATAAGAAATCCGAATTCTCCCTCCCAAGTTCTTCTCAAAGTGTTGGTCAACTTACTAGCACTTATATGCAGCTACAAGAGAATTAAATGTTGGGTGATAATTGGGATAGAGGAAGAAGAAAAAAGATCTCAGCAAAAGCTTATTTCTAATTCCAATGGTCATTGCATTTTTCAGTCCTCACACTTTCCGGAAGGAGGCAACTCACCACCATGATCGATACCAATGAAGCTCAAGCTACGGAGGCAGCTGTCGGGACTTTTTTGGATGGTTTAGCTGCTGATTACTTAATTCAGAGTGACATTCCAGCACTGTGGTGGAGGGACATTTAGTCCACTTTGGATAGTGACTTGTCCTCATTTCCTACCAGGAGGATTTCTGTCATCATTCGTCCCTTCTTGAAGAGAAAAAGGTCTAGTTGTAGCTGTCATCTTGATAGCATGGACTCATATCAGCCGAGTAAGGGGCAGAAAAGAGAAAATGGGAATGAGAAGGAGCTAGCCGATATGCTAATATGGCATGAAGAAGGGTGGATGGAAGGTTATGTTTTCTTTAACCCGTTTGTTTCATGTGCAGGGACAAGTATAAAGAAAGAGTAGTTGAGACTTATTTGGGATCTTGGTTCACCCTTTCTTGAGGACAACCAATCTTGGTAAGGGGCGACTGTCATGTCCCTTTTTGAAGACTAGCGGATTTGAAGACCTTAACCCATTTTTCTTCCTCGTGGGTTTAAGGAAGAAAGCAAGGGGAAGACTTGGATGACATTTATTAAGTAGATATTTTGATTATTATCGTGTATTCCTATTGGGAAGCCAAACACTCCAATAGAAGAACATTTTTAATTACAATATAAAGTATTTTGAGCATGTAGGCTCTAAAAACAAACTAGATAATTAAAAGGTACTTATTATAAGGTCAGCCATAAGTTATGATGTAGCACCCCTTATGTTATAAAAGGAGGATGCTTGGCCATTATGTGTTTGTGGAATCTTATTATTTTGTCTAGGTAAAGGTTGTACCTTTCCTTTCTCATCAAGGACGAAAACCCTTGATAGTTGAACTTGCCTTGGGGATGAAAACGCTAAAGCAAGGATATTTGGAACTATTGAATTTCTCAAGGAGTTTGGAGTTGATATCTTTCTATCTTGCCCTAGGCGACTTGCATCATGAGTATTTTGGATGTGTTTTGATGGATGTATGGTATGATTCTTGCACAGATGGACTTGTACTAATTATTTAAGGTGAAAGCAATCATTTCCTTGCATGTTCGAGCCACTAATTCATTACTACCAAGAGGCGCAAATTGCTCGTAAGTCAGGTTTGACATGTTTGGGTGGATGTTTGGGCAAGCTGATTTGATATTTGCATTCTTCATATTTTTAAAGCCCAAGGTCCCAAGTTTCGTGAATTTTGGAGCTTCCTAGGTAAATTTATGAATTTTTGAAGTAATTATGTAGAAATAGGGCTTATAAAAAATTCATATCTTCATTTCTAGGGCACTAAAAATCAGTTTTCCTTCATATTCTGATTGCTGGTAATTAATCAAAATTTTGAGCTTGATTGGGCACATTTTCAGTGAGTTTAGGGGATCCAAAATGAGTGGGAGTTCTCAAAACAGGTCACTACCCTAAGAAGGGAAATATTGCGGGTTTCAGTGTGCATTTTCAGTCACCAGCGCACAGAGGTCTGATTACAGCCATCTAAAAATTAATTTCTGTCACCTCTCATTAAGCCCTAACTATTTTCTGGAAGTCCCCCGAAAAGGGACATTACAACCCGTTACTACATGGAAGAAGCTCGTCCTTTCTATATACTTGTCAGTACATGAAAGAGATGTTAAAGCGAGTAGAATGGTATGTGGTACCTTGGTAGTATGTGAAAAGGATTCGCTCTATTAATGACACCCACTTGACAAGAAGTCTGTTAGGCCAGGATAAATGGACTGTGAAAAATAGAACGAAAATGAAATAGCATGTGCAAACCAAAATTTAGTATTCTAATTAGTTGAAATGAATGAAGAAGATTACAAATGAATAAGCCAAAGAATGGCTGTTCACTTCACATTCTAAGATGATTCTTCAACTATCTATGGGAACTCTTCAAGTTCAAGCTACAAGACAAGAAATCTCCTAAATAACACCTAACATCAACTAATATTATTTACAATAATATTACCCCCTCCATCCCCACGCCCAATCCACAAGGGTTACAGTGAGACCAAGCATGCCTTTGAACTTTTCAAAATTTTCTTTTTCAAGCACTTTTGCTAAGATGTCTGCTGGTTGTTTGTCAAGATGTCTGCTGGTTGTTGTGTAGTAGGACAATGGAGCAATTTGACATTGCCTTCTTTCACATGATGTCCGAATCAAGTGGAACTCTATATTGATGTGCTTGGTTCGGTCTGTGAAAGACTGGATTCTTTGCCATTGAAATTGTAGATGTGTTGTCACTTATCAACCATCAATGGTGTTGATGAAACCTGTACTGTGCCTAAAGTTTGAAAGAAGCCTTTTGAGCCACAAAATTTCTCTTGTTGCCTTTCAACCGACCATGTATTCTGCTTCCGTTGAAGATATTGCTAATAGTGATTGCTTCTTTGATTTCCAACCAACAATTGTCGTTCCTAAATTCATGAGAAACCCTAATATAGATTTTCCATCTTCAAAATCACCAACATAGTCAAAATTTGAATAGCTAACCAGTTTGAAGTCTCTTGTCAATGGAGTATTTGAGCCCAAGATTTTGTGTTCCTTTTCATATATAGAAGAAATCTTTTTGATACCACCCAATGACTTGTCTCTGGGTTGTTGCATGAAACTAGAAAGAACATCAACAATAAAAGCAATATCTGGTCTAGTTGTGGTCACATAGATCAGACTTCCAATGAGTTGTTTGATATTTAATGGCATCTACCAAATTTGTGGTATCTTATAGTAGTGTCAATGTGGATGATCTTGCTCATCACATGGAAACAATTGAGAGATACATAATAAAAAAACAAAGCAATTTTGTGCTTGCTCAAAATTTCAGCAATTTTTAGGTCCATTGATTGATAATGCTATTTCCTGATTTTTGAATTACGTCAATGCCCAAATAGTAATGAGGATACACCCTAATTATATCCTTCCTAATCCTTTAATCAAGGATGCTTTAAGGGTTTGTAATAGTGTAGACTCATTGTTTCTGATATAATTAACTTTAATCATCCACAGTATGCACTGACTAGAATGATGCATTCCAACTTGTAATGAAATATGCAATTGATAAACGAGCTAAATAACTTGCTCAAAGTACAAAAGTGCTTGACAAACTTAGCTTGTTTAGGAAGATGCTGGATTAGTCTTTCAGTGTACCAAGTATGTGGAGCAGGTTTCAAACCATGGAATGATCTTTTTAGTCTGCAAACTTTGAAGAATCTTGGATGCCAACTACAAGAACCTTGCAGGCTTAATAATGTACACTGTTTCTTGAAGATCTGTATGGTCCAGACACAGATTTTTCATGTCCATTTGATGAACCTTCCACCCGTTTTGTATTGCCAAAGACAACAAAGTCCAAATGGTAGTCCACTTCGTTGTTGGTGCAAAGGTTTCATTGTAGTGTATGCCCTCCTTTTGAGCATAACCCTTTGCGATAAGCCTTATTTATGTTTGTCAAGCAAGCCATCAACCTTGCATTTGTTGCGGAAGACCCATTTGCATCCAATTGGTTTATAACCGACTAGAGGATTAAGCAACTTCCAAGTTGCATTTTTCACCAATGCTTTAGACTACATCTCTCATGGCTTTGAAATCAGGATTCATCCTTTTCAACTTGTTTGAAAGAGGTTGGTTCTAAATTGAATGCAACATTGAGTTCTTTTGGAGAATCATTCAAGGTCAGCTTTTCAATTGTATTTACAATTTCTTCTAGGAAACTTTTTTGTTGGTTGTGCGGCTGCATTTGTGTAATTTCCCTTTTTGGGGACTCATAGGAAACTATGCAAAGCTGAAGATAAACAACACTTCAGATGGCTATTAGTAGGCTGTCAGTGATTAAAATAAATAGGTAAAAACCCTTAACTGCTGCCGGCAAACACCCTTTTAGGGCAGCGACCCTTTTTGGGGTTTCAAACCCACTTTTGTGCTCTCAAAACCCTTGAAATCAACTACCTCTAAGTCTCTAAAATCATTATATATTGCCAACAATCATATCATGCAAGAAAGCTGATTTTTAGAAGCTTGGAAGTGAGAGATCTGATTTTTTATGATAAAACCCTCAACTGCAGAAATTAATTAAATAGTTCAGAACTGCAACTAACTTCCATGAGCTTGGGCAAAATAGCAAATCACCACCAAAATTCATGAAACTTCACAATTGGGCTCTTTAAAATATAGAGAATATTATTCCAATCTCAAAACCATGAAATTGTTGCAAGAAAGTACTGAAATGCGCTCCACTTAGAACAGCCAATAAACATGTCAAAACACACCATAAAGAGTTCGCTCCACCTCAAAAAGGTCAAATATGCATTAACAATAAGAAGTAATACAAAGATCTTCAATTATTGATCAGATGACACCTTAGGGCAATTCGCCTAGGGCTGAAATAAAAGATAGTAGCAGCAAAATATCCAACAAGAGGGTGGAGACTCCCGTGTTGAAGTCTTCCCTAGACTTGAAGGATTTCGTCCTCACACAAGACTCTCCAAGGGTTTTCTTCCTTAGGAGAGGGAGAGAGATGCTTCACAAGCAATTTTTCCAAGAGATAATAAACCTTTACATAATGATCAAATGGCCAAGCAACCTCCTTTTATATCATAAGGGGTGCTACAATCCAATAATGGCCGACCTCATAAAGTACTTTTAATTATCTAATTTGTTTTTAGAGCCTACATGCTCCAAATTACTTTCATATTTTGATTAAATAAGTTCTTCTATTGGAGCACTTGGCTTCCCAATAGGAATATATGATAATAATGAAAATATCTACTTAGAAAATTTCATCAAGTCTTCTCTTTGCTTCCTTCGTTGAACCCGCGGGGAGGAAAAATGGGTTAAGGTTTTCAATTCTGCTAGTCTCCAAAAAGGGACATGACATCATGTCCTAGTTTTTCCAACTTCATTAGGACGAACATATTTCAACTTCTATGTTGCCCATTTAGGCATCTTCTTCTGTGGTTTTGATGCCTCAATCTCATGATCCGAAGCCTCTTCACTTTATGTCCTCTATTCTTGTGCCACTTGTCCATTTTCTAACGAAGTTTCATTTTTTTCTTCAGGAGGAGTTTCAATCTCTATTGTAGGATATAAGACGGAATCAAATGACTCCAAACTACATGTCCCCCCCTCATTGTTTGAAATTTCCAAATTACTCTCCTTGAAGACATCAAACTTGGCATACTTCTCGAGTCGACTCGATTGATGATTGATGCCAGGCCTCGTCCTTACAGCATTTTCACAAAAGACGACATTTCTTGTTTTTTTTCATCATAGATCCGGTAAGCCTTAGAGGATTCACAATATCCCAAATGAATGCATTTATGACTCCTATGGTCCAACTTATTCCTTTTCTCCTTATGGATCAATGCGTAACATGTGGATCCAAATGCTTGAAGATGACACACTGAAGGAAGATGACCATACCAAATTTCATATGGAGTCTTCAATTGAAGGGCTATTGATGATGATTGTTTTGGAGGTAGAATGTTGTTTTTTGCTGTTTCTATCCAAAAGTGTATATTCACCCCCTTGAAATATAACATTACACGAACCATATTCATCACGGGTCTGCTCATCCTCTCAATAGACTTTGAAGTGTACTCACCACCATTATCAGTCTTGAATGTCACTAATGCGGGTTTGAGCTTCATTTTCCGCCATAGCTTGAAACTTTTGAATCGTTTCAAAAGATTTTGCATTTTGTTTTAGGAAACAGATCCATGTCCTTCGGTTGTAGTGGTTAATGAAAAACATGAAGCACTTGTGACCTCTAGATGATAGAATTGGAAGAGAAAACAAGTCGGAGTGGACTAATTGCAACTTTTTGTTAGCTCTACATTTTGACTTCTGAAAAGGCCCTCATAAGTGTTTAACCAAAATGCAAGCTTCACACTTCTTAGATTTTGTAGGCAGGGTGGAAAATCTTGCTACACCATTCTTTTGCAACACATGAATGCAATCATGGTTGATGTGCCCGCATCTCGCATGCTACAACATATTTGGAGACATTTTGTCTTCAATGAGATGAGAAAAATTCCATGAAATTGATGGCGCACCCCTGAGTTTTAACAATTTGGCTTCTTGAATCTAGTCAATATGATTGCATTGTCACTTTTTCTGTTGATAGTGACCTCCCCATTGTCCAACAGAATGGAGTGCCCTTGTTGGCGAATGGGCACCAAGGAAAACAAGTTTCTTTTCGACCGAGGAAGGTATAAGAATTTTAAAGAATGAAATGTAGAAGCCCTTGACACTTAAGCTTATTGTACCTTTGCTTTCTGGTCGCAAACTTGATCTGTCCGCCAATTATTATGGATTACACCTTTCTTCATGAAACTCCTCAAATAAGTCCTTTAAGAAAGTCATGTGTTAAGTGGTTCCAATATCTAGGACCCAAGCATTAAACCAAGTGGTATTAAGTGAGGTGTTATTTACTTCATCACAACTGGAAAACACATTCACTTGTGAATTGAGCGGAGTTTGGTTCTTTGGTGGGCTTATTTTCTTCTTTTTGTTTGCGATAAGCTTCAATCTTCTCCCTTGAAGTCTTGCATTCATGAGCCTTATAGCTTCCTTTTCTGCCACACCATTTGCAGAACAAGTGTTGTTTTTTATTTTGCTTTCTGCCCACTGTTATTGTTCCTTTTCCCTCCTTTATCTTTATTCTTTCCTTTGCCTTTATCATCGTTTTTTGAAGATGAGGCCTTGGAGGAAGAACCCTTGAAAGAATTGTCTTTTTGATTGGCATAGCAAATGCTTTCACCTGTGGAGTGTTTTTTTTTTCAGAAGCCTCTTTCAATTTCAGCCATCTTTTCAATCAATTGATCAAATGTGAAAGTCTTTGCTTGCTTGTTCACTTGTAAAGACTCCAAGTAGGTTGAGTATGTAAGAAGGGGCTTTTATGAATGTTGTCATGTATATGTCAATTTTCACCCTAGTGGTTTTGACATCATGCTTGATAGCTTGGATTTTGAGGCCGGACTCATCACATCACCATTTTTCAACTCAAGATTGAACAACTTCAATTGCAACTGTATGAATGAGATTTATACAAATATTTCAACTTATGGAATGCTTCTCTTGCAAAATCAAACCCCCGAATATGACGAAAGACTTATGCATCAACTGAGGCCCTTTAAGGCCAATACTTTCAAATTCTTCTACTTTCAGAGATTGGCTTCCTTTGCATCTATAGGAGGTGTTGGCTTTGTGTCCCTATCACAAATGTCGAACCATAGATCATTGAAGATAAAAATGTTCTCCACTTGCTTGAGACCACTCTAACTAGGTGCTATTTGCTGGTCAAAATTGTGGCAACAATTGATTTTATTAAAGCCATTTTGTACCAGGAAGATGGAGGGGTTCCTTATCACTCCAATAGGTTCCCTTTTCGATATACCACGGACTGATATACAAGACCGTCTCAATATACCCCGCCCCTTCCTATATCCCCTTTGGTACATGAAAGAAGCTTGGCTTTTCAATATACTCGATCGTATGTGAAATATGCATTAAGATATGTTAGTGTGGTACGCGAAAATAATTTGCGCTGTCAATGACACTTGCTAAGGAAGAAAACCTCATACATGGGCATAACAACCTTGTATACTTGGTTTTTTCCAATTTCAGGATTTACACTAAACAAACATGAATGGGTAATGGAGGGTGTTGAGCACAAGATAATACTGAGAGGGGGGGTGAATCAGTATTATGAAATTATTTCAAACTTTAATACTTGAACTTAGATCTATAATCACGAGCAATGTGAATATATCAAATCAATCAAAGAACACAAAACTTAATGCAAGTAGACACAGATATACGTGGAAACCCTTTCAGGAGAAAACCACAGAGAAACTTCTTTCTTTATATATATTTCTCAAAAATTTGTAGGCACCAATCTACTGGAGACACCAATCCCCAAATTACAGTTTTGTAGGTACCAACCTACAGGAGCACCCACCCCTTTTGCTAAGCACCAACTCAGCAAGAGACGTCGATCTCTTCGAATATGAAGGCACTAACCTTCTCTAGAAAATGTGCATGATTTAATCAATAAAAAAATAAAACATTGCACAGTAAAATAATAAAACCAAAGATATTGTATTTCATTCGGGACATCTTATTCATGATTGATGAGTTACAAATATAGATCAATTAACCCCTACAATGGTGGAGTCAAACATGATCTTCAATCCCTACATAATCTCAACCCCATCTCCTAATATTTCTCTAACATCCCTTAATTATCTCATCACACTCAACTAATCCTAAACATACCAACGTGAGTTGTTTATACAACAAACTCACAACTAATATATAAAACCTATATTGTTAATATGAGATATGTTTTCTCATATTTAATAATATTACATTTTATTTATCCACCCATATATATTATCTCCATGATAATATATATTACATTAAAACATTAACCAATGTAAACAATATAATATTCCTAACATTCACTCCCCCTATTGTTTACATTATTACTTCCCTTACACTCCCCTAATGTGAATCAAAGTAGAAAAAAATAGTTACACTTTCTCTGCAGCTTGCAAACCCCTGTTTGCTCATGATCTTGGTTTCACAGTATGGACCTTAGTCCATGGTTAAGAACCCCTGTCTCATGAACTATCTGTTCATCCCCTTCAAGTATCCTGATGTTGACTTTGTACTTGTGTTTTCTTCTTTCTATTACATTACATCAAGGAGGTTTATAAAAGGAATATTATCAATTGAACAAGATTGTTCTTTTTGTTCTTATTATAAAACACACAATAATGGAATCAAACCCACAACTAATTTAATACTATGGCCACCAAAACAATTCAATGCGGCCTCGTCGATGGTGCCTGACGAGAGGTCGCTGATCAACCTTCTTCCTCCGTTGCCTCCGGCCTCCATTGAGAAACTTTACGCTATCTTCATACTGAAATCAAATCTGCAATTAAATTCTCCTGGAGGAATGCTCCATTGCTGTGAGAAACAAAGCTAATGTAAAATATCACTATGCAAGGATTATGCAACATTCATCTAAATTGTGGTCTGAAATTCCAGAAATTGCTTCGGACGTCAGAATCTCTTTCACGTTTTCTCCTCAAAATATCCGTTCATGTGGGTTCGACTGAGAATTTTAACAGTAGTCTACTCCAATATGAATCTTGAAACCCATTAAAACATCGCAGACCCAGATCGTAAAAAATGAACTTATGACCTGATCTTTACACGAGAATTATTGAATCCAAAGCCACAAATGCACATCCACAAAAAAAATATAACATTGCTCTGATACCAAATCTAGAAAACGTGCATGATTTAATCACGTAAAAAAATAAAACATTGCACAGTAAAATAATAAAACCAAAGATATTGTATTTCATTCGGGACATCTTATTCATGATTGATGAGTTACATATATAGATCAATTGAACCCCTACAATGGTGGAGTCAAACATGATCTTCAATCTCTACATAATCTGCAACCCCATCTCCTATTATCTCTCTAACATCCCTTAATGGCTTAGTCAACACACTCATACTGGAATCCTAAGAAATACCAACGTGAGTTTTCTTATACAACAAACTCACGAACTAATATATAAAACCTATATTGTTAATATGAGATATGTTTTCTCATATTTAATAATATTACATTTTATTTATCCACCCATATATGGATTATCTCCATGATAATATATATTACCATTCAAAACATTGAACCAATGTAAACAATATGAATATTCCTAACACCTTCTTTACAAAATTTGCTTTCCACTTTTGAACTTGTTGCTTCCTCAACGAATAATGGAAAATTCTTCTTCTTACTTTCCAGATTTGCTGTTATTAAATTCTGCCCTTACGCTTCCTCTTCTTCTTCTTTTTCCTTAAGATATTCAACTTGAATCCATGCTTTATAAGTCTCATATGAATCTTCTTATATAGCCTTTCGTACCTTTTCGAAAGGGCATTACACCTTAAACCATCACACCCTTTCATTAACATTAGTCGCCCTTTATTTATTAATTTATTCTTTCTAAACAAATCGCTGCCCCCCTTTGAATTAATTAATGCACACATAAAGATTGCCCCCAAATAATTTAATTATCACCTAAACATTCAATGCAGCCCCTTAAGACACGAGTGCTGCTCTCTAAGCAAGTCGTGGGCCTCCAAGGATAAATCATGGTCTTCATGAAAAAGCGCTGCTTTCTTCTCATCATGGTTGTCAAGATCTTCCTCTTTCTTGAATGTTGTTCGCTTTACACAAATACTGCTGTATTTCTCCTATACAGCCGACCCTTTTCACATATATAAATATCTGATTTCTACTCTTTTTGCTACTCTATATGTTGCTAGTTATTTCCGTTGACATACTCACAATTCCGTTACTTTTTGACAGATTTCTGTTTACCAGTTCAGCACCTCTTTTAACATCAATGACAATATTTCCAACAATCTCCCCCTTTGTCATTGATGGCAACCCCAAAAAAAAACTTCTTCTTGCCGTAGCTCCTCCTTACTACCATTCTCCCCCTTTGACATCAATGGCAAAGGGTCATCCTAGGAGCTGAATTTTTTTTTGCAAAGTTTTAGCTCCCCCTTAACCAGTGCTACCCTTGACTCTTCAATGTAAAGATGTAAAAGAAATTACTCCCATCTTATGCCATAGATATTCAAAATGTCTCCTTTGGAAGTGGCTTAGTGAAAATATCTGCTATCTGTTCGGATGTAGCGACATACTCCAACTTTACCTATTTCTCTGCCACCTGCTCTCTTAAGAAGTGATATCTTATGGGAATGTGCTTTGTTCTGGAATGCATAATCGGATTCTTTGAAATACTTATTGCACTGGTATTATCACATAATATGGAGATGGGATGATCATACTCTACTTTGATATCCTTCAAGGTCTGCTTCATCCATAAAATTTGCACTGCAACATAGTACTGTTGCTATATAATCTGCTTCTGCTGTGGATAGGGATACAGAATTTTGCTTCTTACGTAGCCAAGATACCAGGCTGTTTCCAAGAAAAAATGCTCCTCCACTTGTACTTTTTCTGTCATCTACACATCCTGACCAATCTGAATCTGTATAAGCTGTCAATGTGAAATCTTTTCCTTTTGGATACCACAACCCGTATTCCATAGTTTCCTTTAGATATCTGAATATGCGTTTTACAACTTGCACATGTGTTTCTTTCGGCCCTGCTCAAAAACGTGCCACCATACCCACTGCTTGCATGATATCTGGTCTGGATGTTGTCACATATAATAAACTCCCAATCATTGATCTATAGAGAGATTGATCAGCATCTGGAGATGGCGTCTTGGTATCCTGCCTTTCTGATTTACTCCACTCTTCAATATCTTCTTCTTCCTCTTGTTCTTCTTTCACAAGACTTGGTATTTCTAAAGACTCTTCTGAATTTTCTTTTGTCTTTAGATCCAGACCCTCATCCACTCTGACACTTGCACTTTCTATGATAGTCTGCAACCTCTTGTTATAACATCTGAAGGCTTTACTTTTAGTGGAGTACCCAAGAAAAATCCCTTCATCGGATCTCGAATCAAATTTGCCTAAGTCCTCTTCGGTTCTTTTAATGAAACATCTGCTCCCAAATACCTTAAAATATTTGATCGAGGCTGGTCTTCCTTTCCATAAGTCATATGGAGTTTTGTCATGGTTAACTCTGATTTGCACTCTATCCAAAATATAAATGGCAGTACTTACCGCTTCTTTCCAGAATCTATCTGATAGCTTAGATTCATTCAGCATTGTTCGGGCCATCTCTTGAACGGTTCTGTTCTTCCTTTCTACTACATTTTGTTGTGAAGTTCTTGCAGCTGAGTATTGTTTTTTAATTCCATGGTCTTCACAATATTCAATAAATTCATTTGACATGAATTCACCTCCACGATCTGACCTTAGACATTTTATCTTCAGCCCTGTTTCATTTTCTACTAATGCCTTGAAAGCTTTGAACTTTCCAAATGCTTCAGATTTTTCTTTCAAAAATGCTACCCATGTCATTCTAGTGTAATCATCAATGAGTAACATAAAATAACTCCCACCTTGAATACTTTTCGTTCTGGTAGGTCCACACAAATCTGTGTGAATTAGCTCCAATGGTTTGGTGGATGAATACTCCTTTGTTTTGAATCTTGTTCTGGTCTACTTCCCAAGCTGGTACTGCTTGCATAGAGTACTCGAAGGCTTTGTTATTTTAGGCATGTCCCGTACGGCCTGCTTATTGCTTATCTTCACAAGATTATCAAAATTTATATGTCCCATCCTTCTATGCCATAGCCAACTTTCCTCAACTTGACTTAGGCAACATTTTTCTTCTTTTATTTCTCCGAGCATATATAGATTATTTGCAGTTCGGTGGCAATCTGCAATTAGTTCTCCTGTATCTGCTTTCCTTATTTCACATCCTTCGGCATAGAACTTAAGAGTGTGTCCCTGATCACACATTTGACTCACACTCAAGAGGTTATGTTTTAATCCTTCAACATACAAAACATTCTCTGTTTTTGTTTTTCCAGTATCCAAACTCAGCGTACCTTTGCCAACGATCTTCGCTGTAGCATTATCACCAAATTTTACTGTACCTTCATTTACTTTCTTTAAGGAGAGAAACTTACTTTTATCACCAGTCATATGTCTTGAACATCTGCTATCAATGTACCACTGTTGTCCTTCATCTCGAGCATGAAAAGCTGTTTGAACGAGCATGGATTTTTCTTTGTCTAACCCATCTTCCTCCTGCTTCCTTGTCCAGGATTTCACAGTCTCCCTTTTCTTTGTATCTAAAGGCTTTGTCTTTTGATCTTGTCTCGAGTCAAACACACTTCTACAAAAGCGTGCTATATGTCCATAATTATTGCACTTGTAGCAGATAATGGCTTCCTCGTTATAATAGGATAGTGGAGCAAACGAATTATAGTTCATATTCAACACTCTATGAGCAGATTTTGGTTTGTTCCAGGCTTCATTATCTCTCATTCGCTTTCTACACTATCTTTTTATGCCCATATATATTGCAATAAAAACAATAACCATGAAAGGAACTTTCGAACCTGTTCATATTCCTATGTCGTGGAATAAATGGTCTTTTGGTGTCGTTCTCTTTAACACCTTCCTTGTGGATGGAACTGGTCTTCGTAGTTTCCTCTTCCTTTCTGCTTTATTCTTCGTAGGCGTATTTAGAATTTCTGCATAACTTTTTGCCTTTTCTAAACCTTTCTTCTCCGGAAGCTCAATGGATTTTGAAACTTTCTCTAGTTTTTCTTCATATCCGAGTCCTGATTTGTTGGATGGTGATCTTTGACTTTCTAGAATCTCATCTAGAACCTTAGTACTCTTTTCAAATTTCAAGTTGTTCATTAGTTTGGTATTTACCTTTTCTAAGTCTTTTCTCATCGCAACAATCTCTGACTCACGATTTTCACATTCTTCTTGTTTCACCTTGAGCTGACTTCTCAACCCTTCCTCAATTCTCTTTGCTTCTTCAATCTAGGTCTTCAGGTCAATGATTAGATTCTTTGATTCTTCAAGACTCTGGGCTAACTTAGCTTCGAAAGATTGATTTTGTTCTTCATATTTCTGGAGCTGAAGTCTTTGCTTCTGATTCCTCTTTTTGAGTGCTTTTATTTCACCCAACGCACAAATGAGTTCTTCTTCGAGGTTTACCTCACCTTCTTCTTCTATGTCCTCGATTCCTTTCAAATCAACTTTACTGGTTGATGAACCTTCTTCTATAGCCATAAACAATGTTTCTTCATCATCACTGTCAGAATCACTTATTCCGCTTTCTTCGGATGAGCTGCTACCTCTTTTTGAATATAGACTCTTCTTTTGCTTTTCAAATCTTTTCTTGCCTCTGCTTTGCCTGAATTCTCTTTTGAACTTGGGCTTGCTTTCTTTATCTTCGCTATCTTCCTTCTTTGGGCATTTAGCTGCAAAATGTCCAATTTTACCACAGTTAAAGCATTTAAATGGTAACTTATCTTTGTATCTCCCGGATCCTTTCTTTAGCTTTCGAATGAATAAAGCTTCCTTTTCATCTTCTTCACTGTTTGATTCATCATTCGCTTCAGATTCCTTGATTGCCTTTTTCTTTGAGACTTTGAATGCGGCTTCCTTCTTTGCTGGTTTATTAGACTCGGTCCTCATTTCATAAGCCGTCAGTATTCCATGTAGTTCGTCCATGCTTAGCTTGTCAAGATCCTTCATTTCTTCGATGGCAGACACCTTAGCATCAAATCTTAATGGTAAAGATCTTAAGACCTTCTGGACGATCACAGGTTCCTCAATCTTTTCTCCAAGCCCTCTTATGGCGTTGACAACTTCATCCACCCGCAGAAGATAAGCTGCAACATCTTCCTCATCCTTCATTTTTAGGCTCTCAAATTTTCTCCTATGGGTTTGAAGCTTAGCTTTTCTGACCTTATCATCACCTTCATATATTGTTCGAAGTTTATCCCATATTTCCTTTGCCGTGTCACATTGCATTACCTTGACAAATTCGGACTCTGACAGACCACACAAGATTGCATTCATCGCCTTGGCATTATTTTCAAAAGCCTTCTTACCGGCTTGGTCTGTTGGCGGAGTTGATGGAATGGTATATCCGACCGCTACTGATTGCCAAATATCAAACCCTAGTGCCATCAGATAGGTTCTCATCCTTACGCTCCAAAATGCATAGTTTGTTCCGTTAAACAACGGAGCCTTGTTCGAGGAAAATCCTTCTTGTACTTGACTAGCCATATGTGCTCCCGAGATCTACCTTCCAACTGTTAGATTGTTCCTGAAGGAACCTGCTCTGATACCAATTGTTGAGCACAAGATAATACTGAGAGGGGGGGGTGAATCAGTATTATGAAATTATTTCAAACTTTAATACTTGAACTTAGATCTATAATCACGAGCAATGTGAATATATCAAATCAATCAAAGAACACAAAACTTAATGCAAGTAGACATAGATATACGTGGAAACCCTTTCGGGAGAAAACCACGGAGAAACTTCTTTCTTTATATATATTTCTCAAAAATTTGTAGGCACCAACCTACTGGAGACACCAATCCCCAAATTACAGTTTTGTAGGCACCAACCTACAGGAGCACCCACCCCTTTTGCTAAGCACCAACTCAGCAAGAGACACCGATCTCTTCGAATATGAAGGCACCAACCTTCCTTACAAAATTTGCTTTCCACTTTTGAACTTGTTGCTTCCTCAACGAATAATGGAAAATTCTTCTTCTTACTTTCAGATTTGCTGTTCTAAAATTCTGCCCTTACGCTTCCTCTTCTTCTTCTTTTTCCTTAAGATATTCAACTTGAATCCATGCTTTATAAGTCTCATATGAATCTTCTTATATAGCCTTTCGTACCTTTTCGAAAGGGCATTACACCTTAAACCATCACACCCTTTCATTAACATTAGTCGGCCTTTATTTATTAATTTATTCTTTCTAAACAAATCGCTGCCCCCTTTGAATTAATTAATGCACACATAAAGACTGCCCCAAATAATTTAATTATCACCTAAACATTCAATGCAGCCCCTTAAGACATGAGTGCTGCTCTCTAAGCAAGTCGTGGGCCCTCTTTTGTGCAAATCGTGGGCCTCCAAGGATAAATCACGGTCTTCATGAAAAAGCGCTGCTTTCTTCTCATCATGGTTGTCAAGATCTTCCTCTTTCTTGAATGTTGTTCGCTTTACACAGATACTGTTGTATTTCTCCTATAAAGGCGACCCTTTTCACATATATAAATATCTGATTTCTGCTCTTTTTGCTACTCTATATGTTGCTGGTTATTTCCGTTGACATACTCACAATTCCGTTAATAATTCTGTTACTTTCTGACAGATTTCCGTTTACCAGTTCAGCACCTCTTTTGACATCAATGACAATATTTCCAACAGAGGGATTTGAAAACAATAGATATTACCTTATTTTTCCTCGAGCGATTACATAGAGAAGACCCTACAGATGTTATTGTTGCAAGTTTCTCAAAAACATACATGGATGCAATAGTCGAATCCGACGATTTTACTAATAAGCACAAACATCAAGGCACCGTTAATACTGAACACTACTATTTGTTTGGTTTTTTGTTTTTTTTTATTTCCAAAATTTGTTTAATTTTGAAAAACAAAATTTCTTGCAAATGATTTGCACTATAAATTGATCCTCCAATGTAATATAAGCTTTTCAAAATTTAAAATACTCAAAAATGAAAAAGAATCCTCCAAAATTATATATACTTCTAATTTTGAGAAAGCATAAAAATGTATATAACAGAGCATAAAATTTATCTTTTCCTTTTTGAATGCTGTCCTCCCTATCAATGTGCCTTAGAATTGGATTGCACTAAGATGTAGATTAAATATTTTAGACTCTTTTTGCAGCTGAAGTGCAAGAGAGCCTTATGTGGAACAATCCAAAAGCCTATGTTGAAAAATATTAAATCGCCAATTGTAGAATATATGCACAAATCTGAATGAAGATTTCAACACCAAAAGAGACTGTCACACGGCTATATCAGGCCAACATATAAAATAATCTCCAGCGCAGATGTCAGATATCTGAAATGAAACGCCAAACTATGTCGCAGATCTATTAAGATTACCTAGCCCAGAAAATAAAGTGCCGATCTGCTACAACTACGTCCTGCTCCAGATAAAATGCAGCTAAGACTTGAGAAATAAACAATAACTAATGGCCTGTGATTATTTAATACAGACACCACAGCTAGAAATCACAACCAGAAATTTGGAAGAATGAATAAAAATGATTTTCAATTGGCTGGGAATTGAATTGCAGCATATCTGAAAAGAGACTTCTGGAAGAGGGAAAAGTATTAGAAACTAGCCTATCCAACAAGAAGTAATCAAAAGGGAGGGAGAAATGGGCACCACCAAGGTAAAAATCAAATTTGTTGCTGGAATCAAATTACTCTATTTAGATTGGCAACACTAAGGGTTTTCGACATCCAAGTGTGAAGGAAGCCAATTGTGCAGGTTTTAGTTTGGGCAATTTAGTGAAGTATGAATCTATCCAATGTCAGCTATGAGAAGCAAGAAAAGTAAAGGTTCCTACCTTCCCACGTATTCCCCATTCCTCAAGACGTCAATTAAGGTGCCGTAGGCATATTGTGAGGATTAGGTACTTGCATGAAAAGGCAATACTGTAATAATAGATATGTTGCCTCCTACCCCAGTCAAAAAAACTTACCGTTCCCCAAATGACCTTAGGCTCTTAAATGAGACCAATTGTGGAGTTTTCATGTAGGATAGGGGCACACTAATGATATCTTGTCTTTTTTAGTTTGTAATTAATTTTTGATTGTATGATTGCATTTTTTTGTTGCCTATTGCTTGATTTTTGGTTTTATCTTATGGCTTTAAACATTTTTTGGCTTTTTATGTTCCTCCATATAGATTCGGAAGGCTGATCAAATTGGCATGAAAGATAAATAACACTAGAGAGCTTACATGTAGCTCCTATAAAGGAGAACCCACAAAGCATGATGCTTAGGTACTCCTAGGATCGCACGTAGAAAAGAGTGCTATCTTGAGATTGACCTTTGTGTGTCCAGTAGGGAGTGTGTTATAGATGCATATAATAAGCCATGATTGGGTTGCCGCATTCAATGTGTATAAGGAGTCAGATACATTGGTGGACAAATTTGAGACTTTTGTCACAAGAGGGTAAAATGTGGATGAGAGACAAGTAGATAAATTGTAGTAGTTGAGCTACAATAAGCACAACTGATTCTAGGAGACAAAATGACTCTTTCGACCATTGTTATTTCTCTCTAAGAAAATGCCTAGCTACGGTTGAGAGCCTAAGGTAACGAACCAATAATCATACTAGATGGTCGTTTGTAAGGAAGGTTTGGTTAACTCCCCAAGTTGTTACAATGCACCTCACAAAAGCTAAGAGGCATACCATAAGAGAATAATCAAGAGGTGTAAAGTACAAAGTAATATCCCATAGGTAGAGTAGGGTGATAATCTAGTAAGCTTTAAATTAAGAGGTGTAAAGAGTTATAAAATGTCAAAGTCATGAATCGTATAAAACTAAGAGGAAGGTAGTAATAAGATGATGCTCATTAAGTGTCATCCAATTAATGGGCTCAGTCAGTACATCTAGACTCAAGATGAAATTAGGTAAAAGCCATGCAGCGACAGACAAGGATCATACACCTGTCTTCTTGGAAGACTAGTTGGCAAAAAGTCCAGGAAAAACTAAGAAGGTTTAGAGGACTCATGTAGTAAAGGCTATAAGAAGAAACTTAAGATGTTGACTACATGCAGGTCATATTATAGACACGGTCCCGGTAAAATTAGGTTTCGCATATCTATTTGAGTCCCTTAAAGGAAAGTAAAAACTATGTACTAGGAAGAGATAACATGACTAGGAAGATAGGTAAGGTGGTCAAGATGATGGTGCAATTAGTGTGATATTCACGTGAGGGAGACCTTTCACAAGTAATAATAAGCTACCAAAGAACTATGGCATCTTAGGCAATTGATCTCCTAGTGGGAAAGGTATTAAAATAAAGTGAAGTAGGCAAGGAGGAAAGATATGACACACTAATAAGAGGACCTTTCAACTTAGCAATGAATTAGAAGAGATGACATTCTTCATCCTTCTTTCCTTTACCACCAAGCTTTAATCGAGCCCTAATTGATTTAATATGCTTTTACAAATTGGGAGTTCAATTTTTAAGGAAAATCTTGAAGTTGGAACATGTAATGTTACTTCGGTTTCTCAAGCTAGCAACATTTTAAGACTTTGAGCCCATTCCATTTCCCGTGGGCAAGAAGGAAACAAGCAAGGGATTAATTGTCCCATATCTTTCAGCTATTTTTGTGAGTTTTTGCATTCTAATGAGTAGTGGAACACAAGTATTGTTATGCCGGCATTCATGGCGATGAAAAGTCAATGGAGAGTTTCATCATAGGAAGAGAAGGATCCCTTAATTCCCCAAAGGAGGTCGTCCTATCTTACTGGGGGCATTTTAATTGGTTTTGGCACCACAACAAGGTATAAGAAGGGGTCGTTTGGCTCATTTGTGCATCATCATCTTGTCTACTAATAACTTTGCATGGTTTTTTGGGCTTGATTGCTCAATAACTTCCACTTGAGGACAAAAACCCTCTTGTGTGGCCAACAAGGAAAGATGAAAACCCTCCTTGTTTGATTGAAGAATGAAAACTCTTCAATTCATTGAGGAATCTTCATCCTCAGGATTCCCAAAGAGCTTCAAAGAATATTGATTTTGCAGATTTTCAGCTAGGGTTTGGTTGAAGAAGGCTTGTAGCGACTTTCAAGGCCCTCTCCTAAGGTGGCGACCTTGCCCTAAGGAGGCATTTAGGGGTTTTTATAGGGCATGGCAACATCCAATTCAGCCATCATTGTGTTTCTCATATTTTTAGCAATCGTAATCTACATTTGGACTTCA
Organism: Taxus chinensis; assembly: GCA_019776745.2. Taxonomy (NCBI): domain Eukaryota; kingdom Viridiplantae; phylum Streptophyta; class Pinopsida; order Cupressales; family Taxaceae; genus Taxus; species Taxus chinensis. Next base: position 916,009,862 of record CM034146.1, on the reverse strand, counting down.
TTTTTGGGCTTGGAATCCTTCATTTCCGGCCACATTTGTAAGGGTGTTCATTGTTGTTATTTTATTTAATTAAATAAATTCCAGTTGGGGTTTGAAGGCTGATTTCTTGGCTAATATTTCTTCTAAAATATTTCTAAGTTTCCCTAGATGCTTTGGATGGTATGAATGATGCATTTTTAAAGAGATATTGCATTTTCCTTCCTGCTGTTATAAAAAATCAGACTGCTGTACCTTACTGTCATGATTTTCTGTTTAGTATCAATTGGGGTTTGTGCTATTTCCTTTTTGTTTTAGTTAGAGCACAGAAAGGGACATTACAAATTTATTTGGATTCAATGACTATAATATTTTAGGTTTGGGTATGAGATGTTGGAAAATGGAAGACATAGTGAGATGCCCCCAAGATTGAGGAGGAATGAAAATACACTGGTAGAAATAAGATGCTATTAAGATTAAAATATAATGGATGTAGGCATCAAAAGATGCCCCTAAGTGTGAACTGATATAAGGATAAGCATCAAAAGATACCCCAAAATGTGGACTAAGATAAGGATTTGCATCCCTGATCTGCTGTGATGCCCCCAAGATTAAATTATGAGAAGTATGGGCATTGGGAGATGCCCCAAGGTGTGAGGTAATGGACAATTGTAGGTGATGTCAAGTTTGAGATTCATGCATTTATGATCATTATGGTGATCTACTTTGTGAATCTGGCTTGGATTAGTGATTTTAGAATTAAGGATGACGTGTATGATGTTAGGTCATGGATTGCAAACTTTTCTACGACATCGGCTATGATATAATTAGGGTGGCCAATGTAGTTGTTCATAGAAGGATTATTAAAAATTGCATCAGCCTTTTCAGCAGGTTGGTTGATGCAATTGATTTTTATTAGGATGATTTATAACTGCATTGGATTTTTCAACAAGATGGCTGATGGAGTCAGTTCTATTTGGTTTTTTGAACTGATTTTTGGAGGAGAAATTTGAAATTTGTTGAATGACCGAATTGGTGATTTCCAATAAAGGGTGGGAGGGAGGGTTATAAGATGTAAAATCATTGTTAGTATCAAAGTGAAGATTGGCTTGTTCATATTCGAATGGATCATAAGAATAGGTGGGAAGATCATCATATGGGTCTTGGTCAAAGATTGGAAGATCATCATATGGATCTTCGTGAAAGATAAGAAGATCATCGTGTGGATCTTTGTCAAAGATGGTAAGATCATATATCGAAATGGGAAGATTATTTTTATGTATCTTCAACGATGTTGTATTGGATGGTTGGTTGAGATTAAGAAAAACTTGTACCATGAAGTGTTTCCCTCAATGACAGGCAAGGGATAAAGTAACAACCCATGTACAATCTAAATGGGTTGAGACTCGCTAGAAAAACCTTAAGGGGTGACATGATCATAAGTGATGATAAAACTTATAAGCTAAAGAGAAATAAATTTGACAAGCAAGGCATGCTTATCAAATTGGTAATGCTAAGAAGCTAGGATGAAAAAATAAGATAGATATGAAGGTAGTGTAATGGGAGATAAAAAGATACATGAATAATACTCAATCAAGGGTGGAGTAAGATTTACATCAGGTTCACCCTAATGTATGTTAGCTAAGATGTTCCATATAACTGACCTCTCTTCTCAATGATTTAAATTAGGATAAAAGTAGAAGACTATTCTAGGGCCAACCCACAAGCCAAAGATAGAGCTTGGGGGTGTAATAGTTGTGGATCTAAAAGAGAGTAATCCACATTTGTATCAAAGTTCTAGGCCTATGTCTAACATATGGGGGTTGGGTCTTACCAGAATCCTAAGGGTCGTAAGTATATAGATAGTAAACAAGGGCTAAGTCTAGATTGAGGGTTGTAATGCCATTGGTGGTAATAGGTAAACACATGCTTTAAAGAAAAGTAATATAATAGCCAAAGATATGCTACACCATCTTAGTCTAATGCATGATACATCAACAATAATCAATCATACCAACATAAAAGAAAGAGAAGGGTTAGGGCTGTTTACCTTTGTGAAGACATTGTTAGCACATTAACCACCTCCAAGGGTAGTAACACCCTGTGAAAGAGCTGTTATGGGTGGATCACAAGAGGGATAGGTAAAAGATTTGAGTAGACCAAATTTGGGGACTCTAAAGATTGAGGTAGATTGCTGGTACAAACTCTTATTCCTATTGCTTCTAGTAACCCAATGCTCCAAAGACGACCTCTAACTATAAGCGTGACTAAATCCCAAACCACGAAAACCTTTAAGGGAAGATTTGCAAGTGCAAATACAACAAACTATTTGATGATGATATAAAGAAATGATAGCAATGATGCCTATTTATAGGAAAACATAACCTGAAGTAACCATCTTTCTTAATTGACGACATTGACCATAGTCAACATAGTCGGATAGAAAAAAGGGTTCCACTCAATTGCATTGACCATGGTCAATGTAGTCGATCACAAATAGTGCTACTAAAAGATTATGGGAGGAGAGAGAACGAAGGAAGAGAAAACACTTGGAAAGAGTATAAAGGGGATTTAAAGGTGATTTGAAGGTGCTATAGGCAGATGATGTGAAGGTGGTAATACCGAGGACATCAAGTGGTCATAAAAGTGTAATAAGAAGGTACTAAGAAACTAGTAAGAAGGTATTAGGTAGCAGGAAGGACACTAGGGCAAGCCAGGACCAAGCCATGACAACTCACTCACTAGGCACTGCCAACCACCCAACTACGCTCCCGGTACACCCCTTAAGGCACACACTCAAGGGGGCTTATGTGCCAACATCCTACAAAGAGAAATCATTAGTAAGATTGAACAATAAGGTGTATACACATCCTCTTGATAGAGGAAAATCATTAGTAAGAGTGAAAATCAACAAGCATTCAAGATGACACTAAATGATAGTCTACAACCAGGAAAAGCAAGTGGGAATCCAACATGTGTACAAATTCCAATAAGAGCGAGGTTTTAGTTCACGTAATCCAAGAAGCTTTAAATGCATGTGAGAGAGCTAAACTTAAAAAGAAGAAAAAGAAATAGCTTCCTGGAAAACTTGTGGTACGATGAAAAATGCAAGGCATCAAGAAGAATGCTAAAGGAACCAACAAGTAGAATATAGGAAAAGAGAAAAATATGAGAAAATGGTGCATACAAAGAAAGAAGGTGTACAAGAACTATAAGGAACTTTACTTGGGGAAACATGAGACCAAAAGATTTTGGAGGGAGCTTTGTGAGGAAAAAACATAAATAAAGAACAATATTACAGCAAGCCAATGGTTGGAGTATTTAAAACAATAGTATGAGCGTGAAAAAGAAAACAATGCATCTCCTGCAATCAATGCCAAAAAACTTTTCACAACAGAGGACATCGTACAAGGGATTAAAAAGCTAGCAACAAGTAATGCTTGGGAAGCCAACAATTTACATGTGGAGCATCTAAAGTGGGGATCATAGATTCTAGTACCTCACATCAAAGAAATTGTTAATGGGGTCTTCCAAAATGGCTTCCCGACAGAGTGGACAAATATCCTAACCATACCTTTGTTTATATGTAGAGATGTAAATAATATTTTAAACTATCAGACTATCATGTTCAAACCACTCTTTGTAAAGCTTTTCGGGAGTATGATAAAACGTAGGATTACCAATTGGGCTGAAAAAAATGGAAAGAGAGAAAAGGGAAAGCAGGCTTAAAACCCAAACATTCAACAATAAATCATTGTGTTATGCTCAAACACGCTGTTGAAAAGGTTAGAGATGAAAGGGGTACATATATTGTTGTTTTCTCGATTTCAAGAAGGCATTTGACACAATATCAAGGAGAAAATTATGGAGAAGAATGGAGGAGCTAGGGGTCCCAATGCATTACATGGAAACAATTCACAGGTTGTACGAAGTAAAGGCCAAAATAAAAAAAGGTAGGGCTTTTAGAATGTTTGGGAGCAACATAGCTGTCAAACAAGTTTGCCTTCAATCCCCAACTTTGTTTGGGTTATGCATTGACAAACTGGAATAATGGATAGAAACATTTGGATGGGGAGGGGTCCACTTAGCCAAAGATGTGGTGAACCACATGTTATATGCTGATGAACTAATTACAATGCATAGTTACCATGTTCGAAAAGTTCAGATAGCTCGAAAGGGGAAAAAAGTTCGGACGTTCAGAATTTTTCAAAAGGTTCGGTTCGGTTTAGAAAATTTACAAATATAAAATATATATAAATAATAAATACTATACATATATGATGATATTTGAAAAGAAAAACCAATTAACCGTAATATAAATAAATATATTATCTACGGAGTTTTTCCTTTACGTGCTTAGGTATTAGTGTTTCTTGTTTCGTTTTTGTTTTGTGTTGATGGTCTTTTAATTTAAACACTTCAATTTTTTAATTTAAAAAAGAAGCAAGAATGTTTGACTGAACTTGTTCGGTAAGTTCAGTCAGACCAAAAAGATCGCCATAGTGCCAACATAATTTTGTCAAGCTAGGCCATTGTAAGGATGGTAAAGGATGTTTTAAAAACGATTTTACTCAATGACTCAAAATGGATATTTTATCAAAATGCTCATTAACAATGGGTTTGGAAGAAAGTTACTGCAATAAACACAAATTTTCTTAATGAAAAACTTACTACCGCTATATGTTCCAATGCATCTACAAAGTCACAATTAGATACACAGTCATTGAAGATATACTGCAGTGATGATTCATTTTGTAAGATTTCTTGGTTGCAGGAGAATAACATGCAGGGTAATATACACTTTTATCAGCTAAGAATTATTTCATCCATTGTAGAAGGGTCCAAAGGATTGGCACCTTATTATAGTTTTTGCATGGCAAACACATGAATATTTGTTGAAACCTTCTCATGGATTAGATCATGTATGTTTTCATGATGGAAAAAGTTTTAAGTTATAGGTTTTTAGTTCCATTGTGTTAATTGAAATTAAATTTGACGTCATGTGTATCCATCCTCGGAGAGAGTATGAGATTTTTCTCCTAGGAAAATATAACTCCCCCACAAATAATAATAAAAATCAAATTTTCCTGCTGGGAATAAGAGACAAGGTCAATCTTCTTATATTAACAGTCATATCTTTGCTCTAAAGTTTAAACTAAATACTTGAATAAATAATTAACTGTTTAGCCAACTAATTAATCTTAGTTAATAAATTAATCCAGTCTAATCTAATTCATTAATTTTTTAATTAATTAATCAATTACCTAGATTGACTGTCTAATTTAAAAATTATCTCAATGACCAATCACTTGTGTCTCTAGCATTGGTGTTCTTCTTAATTTGATCTAATAATGGTCCCCAAGAACTACCTTTGCCGAGGTGATTGTCTCTGTTGAGATTCTTTGGTGTCTTAAAGTTTAAAGTTAAACTAAGGTTGATCTTCTTATATTAACAGTCATATCTTTGCTTTAAACTTTAAACTAAATGCTTAAATAGATAATTAACTGTTTAGCCAATTAATTAATCTTAGTTAAGTAACTGGTTAATAAATTAATCCAGTCTAATCTAATTTATTAACTTATTAATTAATCAATCAATTACCTAGATTGACTGTTTAATTTAAATATTATCTCAATGACCAATCACTTGTGTCTCTAGCATTGGTGTTCTTCTTAATGTGATCTAATAATGGTCCCCAAGAACTACCTTTGCCGAGGCCATTGTCTCTGTTGAGATTCTTGGGCATCTTCTCTATCTCAAAGTTCAATAGTCTCCCTTACCCTTCTCCTCCAGTAATGATCCTCCTTGACAATCAATGTTGGATTTTCCATCATACCTGCTTTTTTGTAGTGTGAAAGTGCTCCACTAGGTGTAAGTCATTGAGGCCTGAGTTTTGAATGTCTTTTTACATGCCCCTTGACTCTGGTTTGGAGATATTTGTCTGTATTTCCAACGTATGGATTTCTGTATCAGCATGGGATCAGGTAAACTCCTTTTTGTGATCTCAGATCCACTTGATCCTTTACAGAGTTGAGAGTTATGCTTATCAATTGTAATTCAATTGTAGCAATATCATATATGTGTTTATACTTGCAGGCAAAGTCACATAGATCTTTATGTTTTTCTTTAAAAATGAAGCCAATGTTTCACTAATCCCACCCTTTACCATAAAAATGGAAATCACAGGATAGAACCAACTACACATGAAAAAAGAACAGAAGATACCAGATGTGTTCAGTTTGTATTCTTTGCCATGGACTTCAATGGGATTACTGGTTTAGTAAATCATAAATTCTAGGGCTATAACTACCAAGAATTCTCTTATGTTGTGTATGAAATGAAGGGTTATGCTTTTCTTGGCTATTAATTCTTGCCTAAGTCTTTCTTGCCCGATTCAGTTCCCCCATGACCCTGTAAACGCAATCTTGAATTTGTTTTACCTGCTTATCTACAGTATGGTTGGTATAATATCTTGTGTTTTTGGTAGCTCTCACCCATCACCCCCTTCATGCTCTCAACATTTCCAAATCAGGCCTCAAACTTCAATGCAACCACCAGATCTGAACTTCAATCAGAATTAGGTTGGTTGGAACTTCTTCCTACAGATAATTCTCACAGATATTCACAACATAAGTCTTAGAATAGGTACACGATTGTAGGAAATGGCTATAAATATACCAAGAAGGTGTGCCAAATGCAAACCTCCAAAAGTATTTAAGAGGAAAAAGCAGTTGTGGGTAATAATGGCTTTTAATCACCAGCAGCAACGGTCCATATTCATTCTGTATGTGGTCAAGCAATGAAGCTCATCAGAGTTGACAAGGAAGAGATGAAGGTGTGAGGATGTTGCACATCAGGGTGATTTTGTATCTCCTCAATTATTGCATTCCGTTTCTCAAGGGCGGGTTAGTAGTCCTCTGTCTCACACCTTCAAGGCTGACTTTAATTCAGAGCCCATCTTTAGGCCTCTAACCATCCTCTATATTCAAGAGTGCCTAGTGGGGCTTACAAACCTTCAAGGCCATAAAATGCATTTCAGAATGAAACACACCCAACTCCTACTAGGTTTGAGAATAATGTGATATATCCCACTCGCCACTTAGCTGCTGCAAGGGACCCTCCTAACCACCCTAGTGATGAAGATAAAACCCCAAGTTGGCCATCTAATCCCAATGCTGAGGCACAGGGTGGCGTGGATTCTCAAACTCAAGCTGGTGATAGGTTTAAAATTCAATAAGCAATGATTGAGTAATGACAAATCTTGAGAGTAGCATCAACAATTTGCGTCATCAACTTAGTGAACATGAAACATAATCACTCAGCTGTTTATTTTTATTAACAAACTCACTACTTGTATTGAGAAGCAAAATGTCTGCATTGAGAATCAAAATGTCTGCATTGAGAATCAAAATGTTTGCATTCAACATTTAGTGAAGAATTGCGACTATTGACAATAGATGTTGAGAACAATGGAGAAAATACCATCTGTATGACCCCATCAATTGGCTTGTCGCTGAGGCAATTCAAGAAACAATGGCTCCCCAACTTGCTGCCAAGAGACCAGCTGCTCAAGTAGTGAACAGCAGCAGTACTGACTGGAGAGTCCCCATGTCTCAACTGACAGCGCATCACCCCATTACCAATCCTTGGGCCTCAAAGGAAATCATTCATGTCAAGCACTCCATTTACCCCAAACAGAAAGATCCTCTCCAAGGACGTCATTGAGGAGTGCCATACATCGATGCTCAGGATGTGCAACATGCTTACACTCAATTGTTACTATTTTGTAATGATGGGGCATATGCTCCATGATTTCAGAGAAATGTATGCAGCAGGAATGGTCATTTTTACAAATGGGCTTTAGCTAGAAATAATATGGTTCTTACTGTAGCTTATGTTGTTTATTTTTCATAGTGTGATATATGGTAATGCATTGTGCGTTTTGGTCTGGTTGTTTGTGTGGGTTTGGGAGAAATTGTACTCCGTCATTATCTATTCCTTTGTGGTAAAATGACAGTCAACATTTTGGCTCTGCTGTACTGATCTAAGTTATAATTTCCAAACCTTTTTAATACAATTTGAATCTTTTCAAAATAAATTAAAATTGAGGGAAACAAATATCACTATTTCAATAATAGAATCAGACTCCATGGTTTTTATGATTGTGTTTGGTTATGCAGTATCTTTTTTCCTTATTTCATATGGATGTCAGATCTGTGCTTTTGCAAAACATAATTTCTTGCTTTCTCGTATAGGGAGTAATGATGACTCATGGGAATGTTGTAGCAACAGTGGCAGCAGTAATGACAATCGTTCCAGGACTTGGTAATAAGGACACTTATTTGGCATATTTGCCATTAGCACACATTCTTGAACTGGTAGCTGAGGTATGAACTGGCTCTATAAAGGCCAAAACTCAAGGAAAAAATGAGATTTAGCCAATTGTTTAATCTTTGGGGAATATAGGCACATAGTGACTTCAATTTTGTGAATCACTTCTTTGTTGTGCTTTTGTTAAGAAGGGTATGGTTCCCTGTTGTGTTGCAGGTAACAATGGTTTCTGCAGGGTGTGCGATTGGTTATGGTTCACCTTCTACTCTGACTGATACATCGAACAAGATCAAGAAAGGAACCAAAGGGGATGCTCCAATGCTGGGTCCTACATTGATGACAGCAGTACCTGCCATTTTAGATCGAATTCGAAATGGTGTACAGAAAGAGGTACACAATGCACACTGAATAAATTGACTCAATAGATTTTGTCCGGATATGCAAAATTTTAATGAATTTGAAATACTCATTTCATGAAGAGTTCATTATAAGGTTTCCTAGCAGGTTGATGCGAAGGGTGGAATATCAAAGACACTATTTAATACTGTATATGGACGAAGATTAGCAGCTATCGAAGGAAGTTGGTATGGGGCATGGGGTCTAGAAAAGTCTCTTTGGGATGCTTTAGTTTTTAAGAAGACACGTGCACTTCTTGGAGGTCAGGTTCGGTTTTTGCTTAGTGGTGGAGCTCCTCTTTCTAGAGAGACACAGAGATTCATCAATATTTGCTTTGGGTATAAATTTATGCTTGCTGTTTCCTTTAGCTAGAAAGATTAATCTTGTTGTAGAATCTTACTAAAGCATGCTATCAAATTAGCAATAATTATATCCTTCCATGTTTGTGGCAGAGTAAAATAAGATATTGATTTAAGTCAAGACAGTTAGCAGAAACACATTAAGACAAATATAAGAAATTAAAAAAAAAACAGAGAGGCTAGGGTTCATTGAATGAAAATTACATCTAGTTACTATTGATCGACATGCACTTTGGTTAGTTGTCTTCTTTTCAGAGTGTGTTGATTTGAAATATGAATGGTAATGTAAATCTTAAGAGGTCAAGCAATTGATTATGATTAGTTCATATTTCAAATGAAATAATGACATTGTCAATGTTTATTCCCCACTGAAATTTAAAACAGAAATAAAAATTGTATTGTTAAAATAATTTTATGGTACTGGAAGACCTGAGAACGTACTGACATAAAAGTTGAGGTTATAAGCCTGTGGATACTAAATCAGTCCTAGATTTGTTGAAGACATCAGTTTTAATGTTACGAGTCGTGACATACCCATGTTTTGGAGATTCACATCCTCTGTACTCTTGTACCATGCATACCCTCACACCATCGCACTTGCATACCCTTATTTGCGGGTTACCCTGCATATCTTCGCACCTGCAAACACGTAAACTTGATTTTTAATTGTTTATCGACATCCATGGAAATCTAAAACATTTCTATACATTTCCAAGATGCTCTCATATTGTTTCTATGCCATAAATATTCATGTAGCGGATATGGGAAGGATAGGGGTGTTTTATGTAATATATTTATCATGGGATCTTGTTAGAAAGAAATTATATTAGTTTCCGCAATTGACCAAAGCATGTTGCAGAATGGATGCCATGAGAATTCTCTAAAGGTCAAAGTATTATGAAAGAATTGGGTCGTGATGTGACCAGATTTACAAATATCTTGTAACTTGGTTAATATCTCTTAAAAGTTAAATTTTAGATGGGCTGTAAAAGTTGGCTGCAAGTTTTATACTGTTTCTTTGAATAGAAATTATGCTTGATTATGCAAGGAAAAGTTCTACATACAGATCTTTTAAGCTTGGATCAACTGAAATCACTAACCCCTCACATGTTTACTATAGGGTACCGATTGGGCAAGGATATGGTCTCACGGAAACTTGTGCAGGATCAACATTTTCGGAATGGGATGATACAACTGTTGGTCGTGTTGGTCCGCCAATTCCTTGTTGCTATGTTAAGGTACATCAGCTTTTATTACTTCTCAATAGTCTGAAACTCTGAAGAAGGAGAATGCGCCTTTAAAGAGAAGCACAAAAACATTTTGTAACAAATGATTCAATAGTTAAACCATTTGCGTTTGATATTTTTTGTATTGAGAGGTGCTTCTGGTTTTTCGAATGAAATGCATCTTCTTACACCTGAACAATATAAGAGTTATTTGAGCTTAGCAACCTGATTAAAGGGAAAGTTCCATCCTATGAAAGCTAGCTTAATTTTCGTCAAGAAGCACACAAACATTTCGTAATCAATAGTTAGTCCTTTTGCTTATGATATTTTTTGTATTGAGAAGTGCTCTTGTTTTGACGGGACATTGGGAGACAACTTCCCTTTGAATGTTCAGATATTTCTAACTAATTTCTGTTTCAAACTTTCAAGTCTACACCTTAAATAGGTTGTGCTGTTTACCCTTCAAATGGCTAGTCTAATGTGCTGTGTATGTACATACTGAGAACGATTCATTGAAATGTACCTTATGATCCTGGCATGATGCCTTATGGTCCATAGTACATATACCTGCACAGAGGTGGCCTTAGCAGGCAGATGAGCATGGAAAGGCATTTTCCACATTATCAGGACCTAGGTTTCTAGAGTTTGGTGTCTGAAGTCTGGAACTCATGCTTCTTGAGAGCAACTCAGGGAGTCTTTGGTAGCTGGCACTTACTGGGAAACTGTCTTTATACAATATTTCATTTCTGTTTGAGGGCAACCATTCTGAGATGGAACCTGCAGGGAAAGAATCCCTTAATAGCTTAGGATTTGGAGAAGCATTTTGTCATTCATGACCAATCTCATTGAAATGTACCTTACAATCCCGGCATGATGCCTTATGGTCCATTCTATATAATACATATGCCTTCACAGAGGTGGCCCAAGCACACAGGTGAGCATGGAAAGACAATTTCCACGTTATCAGGAGTCCTTTTCTAGGGTCTGAAATCTGGAATCTGGAACTAGTGCTTCTTGAGAGTAACTCAAGGAATCGTCGGTAGCTGACACTTACTGAGAACTGTCTTTCTACATTAGTTCATTTTAATTTGAGGGCATATATCATGAGATGGAATCCACAGGGAAAGGATCCCTTCCTAGTTTAGGCTTTGGAGAAGCATTTTGTTGTTCGTGATCCATCTTTTCATTTAGGGGATATGAACTTTTTGAAAATTAGTAAGTAATCTTCACTAAGCACGGCTTCCATAATTTTTTATCTAGTAGTTGCCATCTATGAAACGTATTCATATCTCTTACTTCCTGAATCTGCTGTTTTGGCATCACGGGAGTTCCTGTACATCATTCTTTACAATTTCACTTTTAGTTTCTGCCTATCCATACAGGCCTTTTGTAAATGCCTAGCAAAGCTGGTTGTCTTTAAAAATATGAAACTACGCATGTTAACATGCCCAACGTGCATGCATCTCATCTTCTGGTCATTCCAAACTCTTTGGTTGCTCCTTATTGCAGTTAAAATTTTAAAAGACGATGATCCCTACCAGATGGTTATCTTCCACCTCACTGAAGTTGTATGCTCTCTTTATGAGTTACATTTTTCCTTTGCAGCTTGTGAACTGGGAAGAAGGTGGATATTTGACAACTGATTCTCCAATGCCCCGGGGAGAGATTGTTGTTGGTGGACCCAGTGTAACTGTAGGATATTTCAAAAATGTGGCTAAAACTGATGAAGTGTACAAGGTGAGTTAATGGTGGGGTTCAATATGTAATTGCAAATTGTTTGAATGATAATATTGAATATCTGTAATGGTTTTGATGGAGAAGGTGGACGAGAATGGGATGCGATGGTTTTATACAGGTGACATAGGAAGATTTCATCCTGATGGTTGTCTCGAGATCATTGACCGTCGGAAGGACATAGTAAAGCTACAACACGGGGAGTATGTTTCCTTGGGAAAGGTAACCGATCTTCTGTCATTATTATGATCTCTGAAGTTGATCTTTACTATTGCTCAACTAAATTTCATGCCTTTCCTTTATGTAGGTCGAGGCAGCTTTAGGGGCATGTAAGTATGTAGACAATATCATGCTGCATGCAGACCCATTCCACAGTTATTCTGTGGCTCTTTTAGTACCACGACGGAAAACTCTTGAGGATTGGGCACAGAGCTTGCATTTAGAGTATAAAGATTTTACGGACTTGTGTCAAAAGAAGGAATCAATCAAAGAGGTTTATGGGTCACTTTTGAAGGTTTGTTTATTGGCAATTCTTGTTTTTAGATATTGACTTTAAATAGCGAATGTACTGATTCCATTCATGTTGAAAAAATTGCAGTTTAGACTGTTTTTATCTAAAAGGTTTTGACTTAAATACAATTAATCTGCTGGCCATAGGAAGCTTCTTTTGGGTTTAGATATCACACAGTGGGCTAGCATATATTCAAATTTCAAATACCTTTTCCGAAAAGACGGTTTCATGCCATCTGTAGTTTCCATCCATAAACTACATGGCTCTTTAACTAAAAACTATTTTTTTGCTGGCTCCTTAAAAATCAATCTAATTGATGGGTAATGTGCAAGAGGGTTTTGGAAACTATATTTACTAGAGTAGTATAAGGGCATGACCTAGAAATTTAATCTTTCATTCTAAGTGCCTAAGTTTCAAAGATGCTATCAAGTTCAAATGTGTAAAATCATGCATTGGGATGTAATTGAACCATGAGAATTCATAGCAAGCACATACGATTATTGTTCATTAAAAAGGTACAGTAATGGGTTTAAACTTGTAGTTGGTTTCAGTTTTGTTGGCCTAAAATAGTAAATGTTTGTAATCCAATTCATGTTTTCTCTGGATGTCGAAAAATCAATTGAGAAATGTGACACAATTGAGATTATTTGTACCAGAAACTGTGGTATAAATATCTGGTTCCCAACTTGCAATTAAAACCAATAGCTTTTAATCTTCTGAAGCTGAAACAATGGAAAAAGGTTTGCAGATAAAATCAAAATTCTTCTATGATATCAAAACTGACATAGGGTTGGAAATATGAGATTCAAACGTTTGAATAATATATAACATTTCTCTAAAAAGTGGCCAAGTAAAATGAGGTGTAAAGGGATGTGTTCTAGTTTCGTATGTTCGGACTAGTGTAAAACTTGCTATTAACCTTTAACTAATAGACTGAACCTTCAAAAAAATGATTTTTCTTTAACAATCAAAAAGACAGTTTGTGGTGGGCCCCTCAGCCTTCTTAAAGAAAAGCAGAAAATGCAGGTGCCCAGATTCGTATTGCACAAATTCACAGGCTCAAAACCATGAAACCCCAGTGTGCCATTGGGGCACGTCCCCAGCATTTTCAGGCTGTCCTTGACATCTTGTGGACGCAAGGACAGGGATGAAACCTTCCCCTTCTGTCCACATGTTTTTTTACAAAGTGACGCATCTCTCTTTTTCCTTCTCCCCTCCTCTCTCTCCATAATTTTTTTATTTCTTTCCGTCTCTCACACATTTTAGCAGCTGCACATAGATACTTGACTACTATAAGCAAAGTTTAAAATAAACATGCACAAGCTGCATTACTAAGTGATTTTATATTTCTTCTGGGGCTGTGTTTAACAGGATGGCAAAAATGCAAAGCTTGAGAGCTTCGAATTACCAGCAAAGATCAAATTACTTCCTGATACATGGACTCCTGAAAATGGTCTTGTGACAGCAGCTCTCAAGTTAAAGCGAGAAGTGCTGAAAAAGACTTTTGCAGAAGACTTATCTAAATTGTATGAGTAGATGAGTTTTTTTTTTAAACTTTGTTACTGCTGAAGGGGTTTAGTTCATGTTTTAGTAGATAAAGTCAAAATATTCAGGTATGTTTTCTTGGTTTTATTGTCATAGTATGAAATTTAATGGCCTAAGATTACCCTGATTATTGAATATCTGGTTCTATTAAATGAACTTTATAATCATGCAACTAAGTTTTCCCATAAGAATTGAAATGAGTATTTTGAGGGTTGGATCATCTACTCGCTACAGTTGTGAGTACATTATATAATTGTCGCATGGGGTTGTTCATGATATTTACTCCTTATGCACAAATCCTGTGGGTATATGATGCTGTGTTCAGATTCCAAATAAGCCAAAACACATGAAAATAACAGCGAGACAAAAGAAAGATATATTTTATTAATTCAAAAACGAAATAGTTACATCAAGTTATATACTCACTAAGAGCAAGTTACAAAAGCCCGTTTATTTATAGGATTCAACCACCTGTAACTACCCATTAATTAGCAACTTTAATAATTACTGCTAAAACAAGATGAATAACAGAAGGAGGTGTCTCATAAAGAAATGCATGCCCCGTACACACTAACAACATATTAACAATAGACATTTGGATCATAAATGACCCAAAAAACTCCCCCTTGATCCAAGGGGGTACAAATGATTCTGATATGGAGCAACTGTAAAGTCTTCCAAGTAGTCTCTGCTGCACACTGTACATCCTGGTATTGATCAATTGGTGTCACTCCTTCTCGCATCTTGCTAATTGAGCAAGTTTTGGCATGAATGATGAGCACCCTATTGGCATGTTCATCCCTTCTGACCATCACACTGTATTGCAGTATAAGCACGTTGGCACAATCAATATCTGTTCAAGTACATTGATCCACGTTAGGCCTCACACAAAAGCTTGTTCAGTGATAATGTGGCACACCTGTATGGTATATCCCCCCTGATGCCCAACAATGTTGACTTTTCTTTGCTCATCACTTTATGTGCTGGCAACACTATCGGCTGTACGATCACCGAGTATTGATTGAATCCCACCATACAATGTCTTCCCCCGTCAAGTGAGAGGTGTGAAGCCGTGCAACAAGAAAATCAATCCAACCACTTTGTTTGCTCTGCATCAATGATCTCCCCAAAGCAAAACAACAACAAAAAACACAAGCCAAAACCAAAATTTTCACTATATCACAACCCTATCTTTGAGTTAGCAGCTCTCTCAAGATGGGAGAATCCCTATGCACTCAGAAAATGTAGTCAGGTCCATTCAGACTAGAAGCTTCAGCCATGTATGAACATTTTACTTTAGATGAGGTGTCAGAATGTTCGATCAAAAGATCAATTTTCTTATATGCATGTTGTTTTTCATACAATTCTTTCAAAGTTCTGCAAGCCTTCCAAGCGTCATTTTAATGGCCTCAATGTGAATAATCGCTTGTGCAGAACAAGAAGACAGTTGCATGGATATGGGTATGGATATGGATACGACTAGTTTTTTAACACCCCTTGATATGGATACGGTTGGATACGGCGTAGTATATAATATTTAAAATACTATAATAATCTAGATTATAAATTAACTCAGAAGCACGGAAACGCCCCAAGGGGATCACGTTTCCTGGCAGAAACGTTTCCGAAAAGGGAAACAGAAGCGAAACATGCCAGACATTTCCGGAAGGACGGAAACGCCCCAGGGGATCACGTTTCCTGGTAGAAACATTTCCGAAAAGGGAAACGGAAGCGAAATGTGCCAGACGTTTCCGGAAACGTCTGGCACATTTCCGGAAACGTTTGGCACATTTCCATCACTTTTTTAAAGTTTAAAACATCAAAATTTTTTTAAAAAAAAAGTTGCATTTAATAACCCTAACCCTAATCTACCTATCTAGACTTGTTAAAGACACTTCCTAAAAGCTATATAATGATGAGTCATGACTCTTTAGAAGTTCAAATTTCAATGAATACAAAATATTTTGACTGCTTTATCATTTCTCTCTCTATGCTACAATTCAGTTTTCACTAAATGAGCATTATGCATATATATATATATATTTTTAATAATATATTGTACGAATGTTTCCGGTAACGCTTCATATCCAAGGTTTTTTGAAAATTGCCGTTTCTGCGTTTCGTATTCGTTTTTTGTTTCCGTTTCCATGCAACGTAGTAAATTAAGAATATCCATTAATAATCCATCAAATTCTTTTGTACCCTTGTCTAAAATGAACTTTTACATTAGAGGTAACATCTCCTTGGTAATTTCACACTTCCAGCATATGAAATTTGATTCAATGGTCTAAAACATCAATTGCAGAAGTTTCATGAAGAATATGCTGACAGGTAGATCAGTAACTGAAATTGTAAAGTAGATTCTACCTTTCAAAAGAATGAATACTAAGTGTTAAAGCTTGAGAGTGAATCAACAGTCTCGCCTCCACATCCTCAATTGTTTCTACTGAAATGCATTATAGAAGATCATTAGCAGTTTTTGGCATCTTTTTACTCTTTTGAAGGGGTTTTTTTGGGAGTTTTTTGAACTGTTAAATCAGATATGACTATAGTTGCCAATTGCTTATCTTATCCGAGAAGCTTATGTGTTGTACTTGTATCCGGGACGCGGATATGTATGCCCTAGCAGTAGGGGCAGAGTATCCGGCAACATTGTAAGAAGACATTGTTGAGTAAGTGCACACTTATCGCGTTTTTGAAATTCCAGCAATTTATTGGCTTCAGTCTATGTTGCCATGGATACAAGTACGAATCCACAATTCTAAGGATAGTCCGTGAGTGACATAAACAAAGGTGTCGTTTACCACCAAAAATATGATATATATTTATGTACATCTACTCATTTTACTCATTTTTTAGTCCATAAAAAACTGAAATGTAATACAAAACTTGAAGCAATGTTTAAAACATTCAATATACTTGAGACTTTGCATTATTATTGATCATGTGGTTGCCATACATATGATATACGAATATCATGTCAACATGAATACGAACAAAACCTGAAATTTGAAAAATATACAAGGATCCATGTTCAAATTCTCAAAACATACAATATACTTAAGATTTTACATTTCATTGATCATGTGGCTGCCATACTTTGGTTTTATGCATTAGAAAAGTCAAAAAATAAAAAAAAATGATTTAAAACCTTTAAAAGACGTTTTTAGGGTAGGGATACGCCATGGATACGTGTGGTTACCTCCTGGGTATGTGTGGACGTACCCGTGGCATACCCTAGAGGTACCCACACGTATCCCACACGTATCCGTACCGTACCGGATACATATTTAGGTAGGATTCATGGGGGGGGGGGGGGCAGGGTGTATCCTAGCAACATAGGCTTCAGCAGATGGAGTAGGTTGTTTTCCGGAAACTAGTTCCTGTAGGTTGTTGAAAAACAAGGTATTCTCCACATTCACGCTCCATTCTTTGTAATTTTTGGGTGCTAAGTCTCCCTGCTTCCGAAATGAGACTTACAATTTTAGCCATAATGACACATACACAAAAAAATAGCGCAAATAAAATAGGAGTACTACCAGGGCTTGACCTTTACCCTCTAGTAGATTCGTGATACAATGCTTGCTTGCTTTGATGTTGAGACCTGTTGGCCTTTACATACTTGTTTCATGAAATATTTTATCTCCTTGTGTATTTAAAAAATACTAGTCATGTTGTCTTGAGCTTGAAGTGACATTACATGCTAAAAATGGATAAGATTTGAACTCTCAACCTTTCTTTTACAAGTGAACTCACTCTTGGAAAATAACCACTTGGCCACCTGAAGTAAAATGTTCTATTCAACTGAGACCCATCTGTAAGCATGTTTAGTAGTAGAAAACAAAAAATTGTGACGCTTCAGGCAGAAAGGATAGCATGGCAAATGGTACAGCACTCCAATTACTTTTCTGAGCACTTTTAATTGATAGTCGAGAAATTGGACCCACCCATGCAGTAGTAATGGTATTCCACTAAGGTAGAATGGCGTGTCATTTAGGTTGCTAATCATTAGGCATGATTACAGACAAGTAATTTAATCCACCAAAAAGAAATATTAAACACCACTTACACTACTT
The DNA here is from genome assembly GCA_019776745.2 of Taxus chinensis. Lineage (NCBI taxonomy): Eukaryota > Viridiplantae > Streptophyta > Pinopsida > Cupressales > Taxaceae > Taxus > Taxus chinensis. Next base: position 915,991,708 of record CM034146.1, on the reverse strand, counting down.
CCAATGCTCCTGCTGCTTCTGGTTTTCAAATGCTTATATGTCCGATAGATTCCATTACTTTTGTAATGTTTCTAATGCCCTTAGTGATCTTCATAAGTTTTTATTGTTGTTCCAGGGACTATGGCGCCTCAACTGAATTAATGGCGCTTCAAAACACAAACTTAGCCAGTGAAAGATCACATGCTCCAAGAAGAAAATGAGGCCTGCAGGGGGATGGCGTTCTAGTTTGGCAGGTCATGTTAAGCAGATTAGACACTTCTAGTTCCCAGCCACATAACAAATAAGCTTTTATCTCAGTCAACAGCATTAATGTGATTTCGAAATGTCAGATTTTCAAAACATAGCGCCCTTTCCATAGGCTCTGATACCACATCAGTTCAGAATCCAAATAAGCCAAAGCACATGAAAATAATACTGAGACAAAACAAAGATATATTTTATTAATTCAAAATGAAATAGTGACATCAAGTTGTATACTTGCTAAGAGCAAGTTACAATAAGCCCATTTATTTATAGGATTCAACCACCGATAACTATTCCCGTAACTACACGTCAATTAGCAACTTTCATTATTCATAATGCTGAAACAAGTTGTTTAACATAAGGGGTTGTCTCATAAAGTGATGCATGCTCTGTACACACTACCAACATATTAAGAATAAACATTTGGATCTCAAATGACCCTACATGCTGTTAGCAACCTAGTACGGAATAGAAAAATACACACTGTTTAATGTACTTTCTAAACGAGGCATATTTGCAAGTATCTTTCTTTGATATCTGCATATGTAGTTTGGCATTGTCAATAATCATATCTGCATATTTAGTATCTTTCAAATGTTTTACCTGCTCTGCATATGTGGAGAAACCACACTACATCAGCAGTGGAGAATTACTCCAAACATCTGGAAATGGATGTGCATCTATAATGACTTAAAAAAAAATTCCTGTGGATTTTTTTGCTGTAGCTGTTGAAGTATTTGTGTTGTCATTAACGAACCCGTTCTGCAGGTCATCAATGACTTGCAAGTTTTAGTTTACTAAAAGGGAAAAATAGGTATACAATTAATCAATATAGTTGAGCTCTAAAATTTCAACTGGATATCAAATCATAACATTAATACTTTGCTCAGAAGAGAATGAAAATATAATAGGTGTGCTTTCCAGAAGAGTAGAGGAACAAAGAGGAGAGAGGAGAGAGGAACGTTTATTCATAGGAACAATTCCAATACAAAAATCAGATATATCCTACTTGAGACAATAAGGCATTTTAGAAGCTTCTTGTGTGGGGAAATTGTTTTTGAAGAGGAAAGGGGAGGCTGGGAAAGCAAACATCTTATGAGGTGGTAGGGAATAAAGAGAGTTGAGCTTTTATGGTGGTAGGAACAATCGGAATTCCAAGATAACTTAGATGGATCTAGTCTTTTATAGGCTGAGGTGATTTTTGCAGACAACGGTCCTCTAGAGATTACAATAGTTCAACTACTCATGCAAAGTTAGTGAAGGCACATTTGCAAAGTGAATTGATTTGGACTATTCGTCATTATGTTTCACGATAAAGGTTTGGATTCACAAACACAGTCACATTCTTAATTTTGGGTAGATATATGTAGATATATAGAGCTATGCATATTAAACAAGGGATTCCGCCCTCCTCCACAAACATCGTATGAGGTGGTAGGGAATAAAGAGAGTTGAGCTTTTATGGTGGTAGGAACAATCGGAATTCCAAGATAACTTAGATGGATCCGTCCTGAGGTGATTTTTGCAGACATAGTCCTCTAGATATTACAATAGTTCAACTACTCATGCAAAGTTTAGTAAGGCACATAAAGTGAATTGATTTGGACTACTTCATTATGTTTCACGATAAAGGTCACAAACACAGTCACATTCTAATTTTGGGTAATATATGTAGATATATAGAGCTATGCATATTAAACAAGATGCCCGCCCGCCCGCCGCTTCTAATAGTACGTTACATTTGAAATCTTCTAGAAGATGATGGGGTCCCAAGTGGACGGAATAAGAAATTGACTCATTACAAAGCCCTAAAAAAGGAATTAGTATGGGCTATGATTAAGAACCAAAAGTGAGATTGCACCGCAGGAACAGAAATTGAAAAGCACAAGTTGCTACATGGTAATGCCACTATCCAAGTTGGCCACACATGCCCTCTTGTTGAAATTCAACTATAATAGCATTGGAATTTTTATTGTTGCCTTGAAGGGTGGAGATATCAACAAGAATGAAAAATAGTACTTGAATTTTTCTCCATGAATTACTCTCTCTGTACATAGAACTCCTGCCACTTCCCCTTTGTTGGCTAGATTTTCTGCATAGCTGAAAACCTAGGTAGTCATGAGATAAATCTCCCTCATTTACCGGTGAGGCTCCCGTGTCAGATTTGTCAATAAAATATGCTAGTATCTATATGGGGGTTTTACTTTAACCATGCAGCTCATGAACCATAGCTGTATAGTTTTGCAGCAAGTAAGCAACTGTTTAAAGAAAGAAAATATTTAGAGAAGGGAATAATAAAACCCAGGGAAGAAATAGGGAAGATGTGCAACCCAATCAATAGATAACAGAGTTGATTGCATGCACATAGAAGAAACCAATAGATATCAACACACAAAATTATAAGCAAAGGACAACTCCAGATCTAGATTTAAAATAACACAGTTTATTAGAAGATCTAAGATAAAAAGCTAAAAACAAAATGCACCATGACACAAAGTTCTTCGGAAATCTGCTCCTTTATATTCCTTTGCTTCAAGTGGCTATTAGGGGTTTCAGCACAAAGTCTGGAACACAAGAATGCTGCTTACAAATTCCGATTCTTTAACCCGTAGTTTCTTCCTCTACTTATATAATGTAGAGGGGCAATTACAAGTTGGAAAGTTTTTAGTTGAACTGACACATGTGGAAGTGAGAAAGGAAACAACTGACAATCTCCCTCCTAGAATTCCTCGTTGCATGATATGCATGATTTGCAACTGAAAATAGAACCTTCTATTTTGCACGTCTGCCACATATCTCCCAAGTAGTTGACTTCTTCAAATAATGACTTTTAAACCAATCACTTAAGTTGTATAATTTAATTGATCGCTCAATTATTTTGTCAGAGGAAATAAGAAAAAAAAAAGAAAGAGGAAAGCTGCAGTCTTGTCCTTTTTTATATTCTGCATGCAGTTGATTATTTTTGCCTTTGATTCTCACCAAGCTAGATCTGGAAGTAGCTGGATCTGGATCTGGAAGCGTCTAGAAAGTGGCTAGATCTGGATCTGGAAGCAGCTGGCTGGAATTTTGCCTTCGCCTTGTCTTCTCTTTTATCCTTGAAGCTTTTGCAGTTCTTCTCTTGTACATGCATCAGTGCAATGTCTGTCCGTAAATAACTCATCATTTTTATTTTTAATTGCATATGAGCAATTAAAAATTTTGGAAAGCACATCGGGTGAATGCAACTTCAATGAAAGCTTCAACTGGAAGATTGGGAGCACATGCACAAGATCCTGGAAGAAATTTTCCACGCATTGACTTCTACACGGGTTGCATCAGAAACAAGAGGATGATTTTTTTGCTGGAAACTTTTGCAATTATGAGATCTGAATTTGAATCTGGATCTGGGCCTAGATTTGTGTTTCCGATGTCAGCAAATCTTAGAAGTAATGCATGATTCTGTTGAGCTTTCTCGTTCATCCCGCTTTGCCATGGCCAGAGCAATCTTTGTCTGAGCAAATTTTTTTCTTTTTATTCGGCCGGAATTCTTTACAATGGGTGCAAATCTGGGAATTTCTTTAGATTCGGAGGATATATTCAATGTATTGGACATTGATTTAAGCCCCCTTTCTCTTATAAAAACACTTGTGATGAATTCATGTAATTAATTCAGACAAAGATGGCAACTGGAACATGAACAATGAATTTTAATAATAAAAATCTTACATATATCAAGCTCCTGCCCCAAAATTTGATGTTTTATTTGCATGCAAAGCAAACATGAATTTTACCAACTTCACTTGAGCACCTGTATCACTATGCAGACAATTATTCAGACACAAATCAATCTCCTTCAACCTTGGCGCCAAATTTGGAAGCTTCCAGCATTAATTACACCTTCTGAGCAAAATTCCTCTCCAAATGGGGCGCACTTTTTGTCTGGGCTGCACTTCTCATCTTTTGAATTAATTAATTCATCCTTATGGCAGCCCCTGCTTATATAATCCTCATAATTCCATAATTAATTAACGTCTTTCCTATTCCTAGCAATTAATTAATTATTTAATAAGCTTTACTCTTCAAATGGGGTGCCTATTTTGTTCATGCTCATCCGCTGCCATTAAATAAATTAAATTTATTTAATTTTAGACTTCTGCTTCCCAGTTAACTCAAGTCTCACAGTATGCTTTGACCTTTGCCATTGAAATAGGAAACTAATTAAATCAATTAATACTTAAAAAATAGTATTTCTCTCCCAAATGGGGCACACTTTTTTGTCATGAAGGGGTTGCATTAAATAAATAATATTTATTTAATTTTAGAATTTTTCTAATTCCAATTTCTTTTATCCACTTTTCCCTTGTTGACTTTTCTTCATGCTTGGGCACCAAAAATTGGGTGAATAAATATTAATAAATATTATTTAATGCATTGCCCTTATTCACCCAAGGTGGGTCGCACTTTTTGGCATGGGTGAATTCTATTTTTAAAAGTCAATTGACAATGAGATTTTTTACCCTGCAAGGCAGCGCCGAAAATCCCATGATCCACTTAGACTGTTTGACTTTCATAATGGGATTATTTACCCTGCAAGGCAGGTAATAAAATCTCATTAATACCTTAAGTGATTTTTCTTTTATTTCATAATGAAATTTTTACCCTGCAAGGCAGGTAAGAAATTCCCCTCTGCCTGTTGCCTCTAATTTTCCCATTGTGACTTAAGTGGTGTTGCTTCCATGGTAAAAAGTACCTATGCTAGGCAGGTACAAAATTTCCACCTGCCTGCTACTTCCAAAAATCCCATGATTCACTTCAAACCCTCTTTTTCCAAAAATGCGGCCTGCCCAGAAGAAGTTTTTTGGTGCATGACTTCGTCTTTTCCAAGAGACCCAAACTTCCGATGGCAAATTCCTTCTGGCACAACGTGCATAGGTGATCTTCAGATACTCCAGGCCAAGAATAATGGCAAACCGACAAAGGAATTTGATCCAGAGAAATTTCACAGAAAATGAAATGGGAAAACACAAAAACACAAAACGTTGCCAGAAGTCACAAATAAAGCCCATGATTCATTCCTGGTTAAAACCCTACTGGTATATGGGAAAATTGACATGTACGATCACAACAGGGTTAAACCGGAGCACAATTTGCCTCAAACGGGGCTCAAAATAATTAAATACAAATTTCCCGCAGGCAAACCGCAGCGACAAAATATAATGATTTCGGGCATTTGAGTATTCGGTGAAATTGGCTAATATGATTCTCTGGGATTATCCTGACACAGTACAGACATTTTCTGGCAATAAAAACACACAATGACCCACTATTTTAAAAGTACGATTTATTTTTTTTACATACGGTAGTCCTAGATTTCAAGGTGAAATTTGGGGACACCACCCTTGCATGGTGGACAAATGCAAAATCTCTTGTAAGAGGCACTCATATTCAGATCCATCATCTCAGTCATGCTGCGAGTTGGTCCGTTGTCTCTATATGTATATATACTAGCTAGGCTCTCTCCCCCCCCCCCAATATATATATATATGTGTGTGTGTGTGTGTGTGTGGTGGGGTCCCGTATCTATCTTGTCTTGAGCCCAAATTGAATGTCTTGTCATGAGACCATACTTCACTAAGCTCCTTTGAATTTATATGGTGACCCTAATGAATATCTCTCAAGCAGGTCTCTCTTTTTCTCTCTAGTTCGGATCTCAATGACCCAAAGTTGACCCTGACTTCACTTAGCTTAGGTTTATCAACCCCAGACCCTAGCTCAACTTTCGGGGAACACCCCAACTCTAGCTTTTTTTTTTTAACTATATAGCCTCCCAATTTGGCTGGTTGGATTTCTTCCAGGTATCCCTTTCTTCTTAGTTGGCGAAGGCATCTCACTCGTTTGTTTAGGAGATTCTCTCAAATACACACATGTTGCTGCAAATAAGCCAATTTGACACTCAAATGTTCATTTTTTTTTCTAATGCCACATTGCTAGGGAGAGCGCAAGTTGGGGGAGCTAGTTTTGGAAGGCCCTCCCATGAAGTTTGATTGTCCCTATTTTGAATGGATGGACCTAAAGCCTATTGAAGATTGGGTTCCTCTACAAAAAGATGAGGGGTTGACTAGGATTTCAGCCACGAATTGGGATATGACAACTAATTTCCCCGAAATTCATCTATGATTGTGTCCATAGAGCATTTGGCACACACAAGGAATGCCGCCTAGCCCTTCTTGGCCCCTCCAACATGATAGACTTGATATTTGTTGAGGTCACAAAGAAAGCTTGAAGGCGAGCAGAGGAGATAAGACTCCCAATTGCATGTGAGAGAAGAACCAATGCTAATCCATCTAAGTTGCAAGGCATGACAAAATGGGTTTGTGCGAGGATGAAGAACTTATGGGAGATACATAAAGGAGTTGTAAAAAGCCTCTTGACCAAGACGTGCCATGTAAAGGGGGAGTCATGCACATTAGTGAGGGGTTGACTGGATTTCAGCCACGAATTGGGATATGTAGGAATTGGGATATAACAACTGAGAATTCATCTATGATTGTGTCCATAGAGCATTTGGCACACACAAGGAATGCCGCCTAGCCCTTCTTGGCCCCTCCAACATGATAGACTTGATTTTGTTGAGGTCATTTGAACAAAGAAAGCTTGAAGGCGAGCAGAGGAGATAAGACTCCCATGGATGCTAATCCATCTAAGTTGCAAGGCATGAAATTTGCAAAATGGGTTTGTGCGAGGATGAAGAACATATATGTGGAGATACATAAAGGAGTTGTAAAAAGCTATTGGCTCAACTTGACCAAGACGTGCCACTCGTAAAGGGGGAGTCATGCACATTATGGGTTATGGGAAATCATGCTGCGGGCTGCACCTTGCCAAATAATATTTCTATGATCATGGATTTGACATTGCCAAGGAGATGGGTGATAAGACATGAGTTATGTAATTTCATTTTTTTTTCAATACGATGTGCTCACTATAGAAAATGTATGTAGAAAGGGAGAATAGAATCTTGTTGGAGAATTGGTTTTGATCTTTGGAAATCTAATGGGAGGGGGTTTTCGGCTTTTGAAAATACATCTTGATTAGCACCCATGTTGGTGAGAACGTTTGTTGCCTTGTTGGCTTCTTGAAAGCAATGAGAGGAGATGCGACTGAACTATTGTTGTAGGTAGTTAAGTTTCCACTTGAATGTTTTAGCTATTGTCATTTTGTTGATTATGATATTAGAATCCCCCTCCGCTTCCAAGATTTCCACAACTTGTGCTCTTGCAAGCGAGAGGCCTTCCATTGGATACAAAACTCGTTGCTTCATCATCGGTTCCAAAAGGGACAAATAAAGAGGATGTTATTATAGATCTTCATCTAGGATCATATGACACATCCTAGTCCATCATTCCCTCTATTGCTTTTAGAGTCGTTGTCAAAGTTGAGTTTAGCCCACTTTCTTTTGGCGCTTGTTATGTTAAATGTTTTTTTTAATATTTTTACTCTTTGCCCATGAATGGGAAGACAAACTAAAATATTAATGTGGAATTGATGGACACATTAGATTTATATGTGTGTGGGTGCGCGCATGCATAGCCATAAATATATTATATAATGGCAAGCAAAGTACTTAGCTCACTTGAGAATGTGAAGTTGTTAAGAGTTTGAACCAAAGTCTTTGTGCTAAAGTAGGAAGTTATTGAATTAAAAGTTCTAGTGTAAAGATGTTTTTATTATTGTTTGAATGCATATTTTGGTATTATTGGTGAAATAATTTGTTGCAATGCAAATTATTGGTTTTCACCAATGGTCACGAGGCTAAGCCCTCCTTTTTGGCTACGGGGAGGCTCTCATTATTAAATGTAAACTACCTAAAAATGTGGGGTAGCCATTAAGCCAAGGATCACACTTGAATACTCCACTAAACTTTTGGCAAAGTGCTTGTATAAAGTACAAGGGATGAATTTGTTGTGAAGAGAGGTAAAGAGAAGTAGGAGAAATAAGAATAGAGGGGGTTAATATTTTGAGTAGAAACTATCACATTCTCACCAACAATAACCAAAGTAGGTCCACATTCAATTAGAAGAACACAACAATGTAAGCAATCAACAAGACTAACAAACTAGACAAGAGGTTTTGCAAATTTATTAATCAAGGACATAAAGTTCCTTCTTGGTTATACAAGATCACCATGCTTGCAAAGTTGGAGAGTAGATATGATAGAGGAACATAGATAAGGACATCGAGGAAATGTAGCTTTTATTTCTTGATGTAGTAGTGATACAAATCTCAACAACATACAACAATCAACAATTGCCAACCCTCATTTAGAATGAAGAAGCCATTCCAATTTATAACATTACAACTTGTCTTTTCATCTTCCCCCACATGACTTTTGACCTTTCCTCACCACTTGCAACCTTCCATATTCCTAGGGAATGAAAGTGAGTATTTTCTGTATTGATGGAAAATGACTCTTGCAATGTTAAGTTGAAGGCCACTTAAGTGAATAAGACAAAAATGGTGGAAAAGTACATTCTTATTGAAGAATTAGAATATATAGAGAGAAGAAAGAAGAGAGAGGGGGTTGAACAATCTGATGAAGATGAAGCCTCAACTGATGAAGAACTTTCTTTCTATGGACCCTTGAGGAAATGCGTCATGAATGAAAGTCTTGGCCTCTGACCACGTGTTGAATTGAAATGGTGATTGCATATGCTTCCTCCTTAGCGGTGTGAATACACTACAAGGTGTTGGATGAGTGTTTAAGAACACTACTGAGTGAATTGCAACATGTGAATTTGAGTTGGTTGCCCATTCTTGCAAACATGGTACTTCTCATGGAAATTATCCATTTACCCTTCTTGGCTCTTGAATGGAATGAACTTTAGGATGCTCATACACCTTTTTGCTCCATATGCCTCTCTTGGGAATATGTTTCCTCCTCCAGATTGAAGGATTGATTCATGAATGAGACTTGAAGGAATGTCTGAGAATGAGTTCCATGTTCTTGGTCTCCAAACTGCATTGAAACACCACAAATGTCATCTCCTTGACTTGCAAGACGTGAGCACATTACAAAACATTGGTTAAGTGTTTAAAAACACTCTTATGAGATATGCATTGTTTGTGAGCTTGAAATGACTACCAACACCACTCACGGTGATCTTCTCTTATCAAGCTCCTGATGTTCGTTTCCTTGATGGCTTGAAATTCAATGAGGTTCTTGATGTTTCAAATCCTTCACAGACGTCGTGCTCTTAATTTCACCCATTTTCCAAGTGACATTGATTCACTCTGATCCGTTCCTTATCATAGTGTGATTCATATGATGTCCTATATTCTTGGAGAGAGGTGCTAATGACAAAGAAGTCTTCTTTATGATGGAAACATACTTAGAATTCTTGGACATTATTTTTCTCATCTAATCCTCATAGGTCTTCTTTCACCAGATAGAAGGATTTCTATTTGAATGAAACTTCGTGCCTCTATTTGAATGAGTGTTCAAAAACAATGTTGTGAGATATTGTACTTCATGGACCCACAATAACTTCCTGTAAACATGATGATCTTGGGTTGAGGCACATTGAGAGCTATGTATATGATGCGAGAACATCACTATAATTCACCTAGGAGGCTTAATTCGTGTTTGCAGAGGTTGAAAGACTCCATTGGGACTTTGGTTCGATGATTCATGTTTATCTTAGTGATGAAGCCATCTCCTTTCTTGGATGAAATCAATCATGATGACTCTCTTCTACCACAATTAGGACGAGTTGAACCATCATGCTTTTTGCATCAAACTGCGCCATGTAGAAATCAACTCTGGATTGATGTTATGAGAGCATGCGGGGGTTTTGTTTCCTGTCTAGGGCACAAGACAACTTCCCAGCCTTCCAACAGTGACAATAAGCAACAAGATAGGTAGAATGGGATTCACCACAAGCTTTTCGAGCTTAATTACAAAGCTTTCTATTTTTAGTAGGTCCTACCTAGGACCACTATTTTTAGTAAGTTTTCACTGTTAACTCATTTTGATGTTTCTTGCCCATTTGGACTGTTGTAAATTCTGAGGATTCTCTACTTTTGAAAACTTACTATTTTTAGACATGCACATCCATGGAAAATTGTTATTTTTAGAAAGAGCACTTACAGGTGTCAGTTTGCAATGTCGAAATTTTCTGTTTTTGCTACAGACCTTCTGCTCTAATTTTCATGGTTTTTTCATTTGCCGGATCTCTGTATATTCGAAAAAAACAACTTTAGGGTTTGAAATCTTCAAATTATTGCTATAAAAAATGTAGTGTATTAATGGATTTGCTTTTATAACCAACTTCAAGGTGTTTTGACAAATTTTTGTTGGAAATAGGTGCACAGTTGAGGAGTTACGAGCAATTTTCGTTTTTCAGGCTATGGAGGTATAACAAAAATTGAGAAACCATTTCTGGACAAAAATGGAGTTTGGGAGGATGTTTCATCGGCACCTTGCTCTAGAAAATGGCTAAGTGTTTGGAGAGAGCAAATTTGATTTATGCAGAATTTTCTGATATGCCTGTGACGACAGTTAGTTAACCGGAGTTGGAAAAATTTGCATAGGAGGGGTGAGGTCGCACTTTTGTGTCCCCTCTGTATCCTTTGTCCTTTGGGGGATAGATGGGACATAGGAGGTGAAAAAGTACAACTTGGGAGAGAGAGGGGGTTGGAAATGAGATATGGAGGCTTAAATTGGGTCACATGGAGTTGAGAGTGACTATTAAAGTGACCAGGGGCTAACTAGGAGAAGAGGGGTCGCACTTTTGTGTCCCCTTTGTACCCTGGGGGTAGTTGGGATAGTCTTGGTGAAAAAGTGTGACCTAAGGGTGAGGAGTCATGAAAGGGGGCAAGTGACAGAGTGAAATTGTGCATCTTAGGGGCAACAATTGTGAGTAGTAAGTGACAAAAGTTTTGCTTGACAAGGGGTCACACTTTTATGTTCCCTATGTCCCCTCTGCCCCTTAGGGGAAAATTGGACAACTAAGGTGAAAAAGTGTGACTTGATGTTGTAGGAAAGTTGTTTTATATAATGTGTCCAAATCGAGACAGTGGGAGTGAAAATTCTGCCTCGAGATCATGGGAAAGTGTTTTGAGGTCAAACCTTATATGATTTTGACTCCAAAACACATGATGAGATCATTGGAGCCATTATTGAGATCCACTTTTGCATGCCATTTCAAATTTAGGATCTATTTCCATCTTGAACTGAGAGGGACAACTGCAGAGTTCGGAACTATCTCAAAAAATCTTCGAGCATCTGGATTAAAGTTGATGTTTTCACATTGTAGATGATTCCAAAGACTTTCCGATTCCTATTTGTTTTGTTCTTAACTCCTTCTGGAACTTCTGAAATCATCTAGAGAAGGTAACTTTACACCATTTAAGCTTTCATTCCCTACACCCTAAATTACCCAATGTTGAACAAATTGTTCTTGAATCAAATTTTCACAACCAAACTTTCCTAAAATGTAATGTCCCCTTTCAAGGGCTAAAACTGAAAAAGAAGGAAACCACAAAAACCCAAGTGAAATATGATTTTTTATAACAGCTGTGATATCTCCTTCAAAACACTAGGGGCAAACTGTATAAGAGCTTAGAATTCACTATGCAACCATGCACAACAACTGAAAATTACTTCAAAGCGAGATTAATTCAAACATGATGTTGTCCTGTGTTTTTGCCTGGATAAAATTCACCTGAAAACATGACAACTATACCCTAGTTTCAAAATTTTCCATGGCATACCTTTCCAGACACCCCCCAGATCAATCTACCCCTTAGTGTTAAGTCCAATATTGTCCTTCAGTGGTCCATCTTGTAAATGTCATCAAGTCCCCTTAGGTGATTTAGGAACTACAAGATCATTCAAGTGCCTTTGGAGCAGTATTTCTCAAGGCAGGTTTTCAAGTAAACTTAGAAAGGGATTTCATCAGCCTTCCTAAGCCAAGTGCAACAGTCACTGGAGCAATGCAGAAGACTCATATTCATCATGGAGGTGTATTTAGGAGCTAGAATCATTGTGCAACTGGTTTAGGAAGATTTTGGGAAGATTCAAAGGTTTAGGAGCCAATCCACTGAAAGCGGGTTTTTGAGGCCAAAAGAGCTTTCATCGTAAAAGAGAACTTGAACTTTGAGGAGGTGATTCCGGGAGCTTCCAGAATGAGTTGCGAGTCCAAACAAGATATCATTGAAAATCATTTTCAGTCCCCTACATGGTGGTGAAATCAGATCTACCAAAAGCACCATGAATTTTTTGATCCAACTCATTCTTTCCATGCACATGCACAGAAAAAGGAGGTTTTTGGAGAAGTATCAAGCATAATCAAGTCATGGGACCCCTCCCATTCTTCTTAAAAAGTATTTTCCATGTAAAATCATATAAATAAGCATCCACAAATTCATCCGGGAGCTCAAGTTATGACCTTTCCAAGTCGACTCTCAAGGTACGCTCTTCGGTACTTAGTCAAATTTGCAAAGGGACACGTGCCAACACCAGGCTAAGGCACATTTTTGTACCCTCATTGTTCCCTAAACTAAAGGGACAATAGGTGCAAAAAAGTGCACCCTCCCCCCTTTAGCACCATGGTCACCCATATGACCTCGACGACTCACTCCCAACTCCTTTTACCAATTGAACCGCTCCTCCACCTACCCCCGCATGCAAGCCACTTGTCAAGTTGGGGCTTAGGCGTATTTTCTTTAACTGATTGTCCCCAAACCAAAGGGACAATGGGGGAAAAAAATGTGCCTACCCACCCCTTAGTTTCCTTATGGAACCTCATGCGACCATTTTCTGACCCACAGGTGCTAATTTTGGCCCCCTCCATCACTTCTCTCGTCGAACAAAATGTGATGCCACTTGTAATGAAAGGGATGAGGCACATTTTTGTGCATATATTGTCCCTAAACCAAAGGGACAATGGGGGAAAAATGTGCCCCACCCCCTCTCTTCATTTCAAAAAACTATAAAAGTGGGAGATAGCCATTTTTTTGCTCAAACCCCCCCACATGCTCCATGCGCTGCCAAACTCTGCTGAAATTTCCATCAAATCTCCCTCCACCATTTTCATGCTCTATCCATTGCTGAATTTTTTCCATGATCTAAAGAAGTGAAAACAAGCAAAAACACAAGAAAATTTGGATTTGTGAAGAACAAAAACAAGTTCTTTTTCCTGAAGAGACTTCCAAACCTGTGAAGAATATTTCCTCATATCTAACAAACCGATGGACGAATCAATGTGTCATTTTTTGCAATCTTTAAGATTTTCAAAGGCCATTAGAATCCAAGAAAAAAAAATTTGCATGCACGTTCTAGTTTTTTTGCAGCGAAGAAACCCTAGTTTCCCGCGACGAAAACTTTAAAAATTAAAATTGTCATTTTTAGACACTGGGTAGAATTGAAATTTCAAAGGTGCACTGAAGAGAAAAAAATCCATATAAGAAAAGTTGGTTTCATTGAAAACCGAGGTCTAGAACCCTACTTTCCAAAAATAGTAAGCCTCCTACATAGGCACTTGCTATTTTTAATAAGTCATCTCAAATAGCAGTTTCGACAGAAGCACTTTGCACAAAGGTGATCTAGAAGGACAATCTTAGTGGTCAGAGCTAAAAAGGGTAGAAATTGCCAATTACTAAAAATATTAAGCCTTCCTTTCCAAGTGTAGAAAGTGTTCCAGGAAGCAAGAAATTCAAGTTCACAGATTGTTCCATTTTCCCGTTCATGTGTATAATCAAAAGATCAAAGGAATGGTGGGTTTTCATGACTTGGATTGGTTGTTTCATGTCTGTAGAATGGGCATTATCCACTATTATCAATGGTGTCTTCATCGGTGTTCGCAACTTATTTCCTCGATGTGTACAAGTGAATGCATCAACTCAGGAGTCATCTTCATTAGTGGAACATGACAGTGTCACAGAGGATCATTAAAAGCATTGCTCATAGGTCATTTGGAATCCACCTCGAGAGATCCTGATAGTGTCTTTCGACACTCATTTCATGGTTTAGGTGGCCTGTGTATCAATCATGCAAGGTGGATTTTGCAATCATCAAGGGTTAGATTGTCCATGGTGTCTTTCGTCGAAATGTTCATGAGTGATGCTCGTGGTCACCAATGGAATCACTCAACAACATTTCTAAACACTTAGTTCACGTTATGTTCGCAGGTCATCCAAAGGAGGTTTCTCATGGTGTAAAAGCATTCAAGGATTCAAAGTTCACTATATTGGAGCATTTCATCGGATCATCTAGCAAGGATCAGTGGACTTTATCAGAGTTAACTTCTTCGTCGGCATTCTTCCTTATCCTTCCTCTCTCTTCTTTCTCTCTATCTCTTCCTCCCCCTCAACTTCCTCTCTCCTCCACATTCTAATTCTTCGTTGGGGTTGCACTTTTTCATAATGCCTTATTTTAATTAAAAAGTGACTTTAGGATTATAATGTAATAAGTCACCTTTATTTTATAAAAAGGGGCTTAATATTTTCCTAAGAATGTGAAAAGTCTTTAAGTTGTGAAGGCATATGAAAATTCATTGAGGGGTAGATGAAGAGTCATTTATCTTTCTATAAATTGTAAAGGCATCCCCTTTCCAAAGGGTTGTTCATTTTGTGAGTTCATGAGAGAGTATTCCTTATGAAGAATCAAAGAGATAACATTTCTTCTACTTCTCATTTCTACATTCTTCCCACTCTTGTCATGTACAATTTTGCTCAAACATCAATAAAAGGAGTTTCTAGCCTTTTTTGACTAGGGGATTTATTGATACTTTGTGCTCATAAATCTTAACTGGTCTTGTTTCCATTTGCATTAATTATTTCTTCTAAATTTACGTGTGTTGGAATTTTCTGATTAATGGTTGTA
Source organism: Taxus chinensis (assembly GCA_019776745.2). NCBI lineage: Eukaryota > Viridiplantae > Streptophyta > Pinopsida > Cupressales > Taxaceae > Taxus > Taxus chinensis. Next base: position 915,976,602 of record CM034146.1, on the reverse strand, counting down.
GGACTCTGATTTCCTACCTACAACATTAATCCCTCTCCCTTTTTCTCACTCCCTTTCCCTCTCTAAGCAAAGTCCTCTCTAGCAAGCAATTGCTAGCTTTTTCCAGAGGGTTAGTGGAGTGCCCCTGTTGGATCCCCAACCAAAAGGCCACCACAAAAACCACTTTTCACACACCCATGTAAACACGGAGTTGCATCGTTCAAGTAGAGGGACTTAGATTCCCAGAGCGTTGGCAAGAAGTCCACCAAGTTGTCCACTCGACAAATTTTCTTGCCAACAGTTTTTGGCTCCCACTTTGGGGCAGACTTGGCAACAATCTACACCCAAAATATGACCTCAAGAAAATACAAAAAATCAAATATTCTAAAAAATACAAAAAAAATCAAAATTTAAAAAACAAAAAAAGAGAGATTGAAATCCATTGTCGAAAGACACACTGTTGATTCATGCACGTGACCTTTCACATTCCATAGGGTCCTTTCATATTCCCACTATTGCAGATTTTTCTCAAAAACTTGTGAAAGGAGATACATACAAGTTTGATAGGTTGAGAGGAATTGCCGATCCCACTTTCGAGGCTTTGTTAAATCATGAAGAAAATCAGAGATAACCTTTACTATATTTCTCAAGCCTCATCCCCATTCGAGATCTTCAAGTGGTACTCTTGGTAATCCCATTCAAACACCTGTTGATACTCCCCCCCCCACAAATTCTCCCATCTTTCAACCACCATTGAGACATTGAGTTCCCTAGTGAAAAAGAACGAGAACCAGAAGAAGAATCGGGAGAAGAATTTGTTCAAGAGTTAGAATCAAGCTGAAACGAACAATGAAACAAAAGAAAGACCTCAACCCATTTTTCCATGGGGAAGAAATACAGACCTTTCAACCTCCTCTTCACAATCTACCAACAAATTCCCGCAAGAACTTTCCAAAGTTCAAAGGTGATGGCACTTAACTCCCTGAAGAACACATATCGGCCTTCACCACATCATGTGGAATTCTTGGAGTCGAACATGAAGATGTTACTGTAAGATTGTTCATAGATTCTCTCTAAGAAAAAGCAATAGAATGGTTCTACCTCCTACCTACCCGATCCATCACTTGTTGGAATGACATCAAGACCCTCTTCGAAGAAAGATTTAAATTTGTTGATGATTGCTAAGACCTCATCGTTCAATTGGTACAAATGAAGAAAGAGGCAAATGAGACTATGAGAGACTTCATGGCCCGTTTCAACAGGTTATTCAAGAGAATACCAGAAGATGGTTTCTCCATTTGAAAATAATGTGAGAAGATTCTTTATTAATGCTTAATCATCAGAGGTAGGATTCTTCCTATGAAGGGTCTAACCAAGGAATCTAGCAGAAGCACAAAGAATGGCCATTGAAGTTGAAGATGATCTCATCCTTGTCCGGGAAGATCAAGAACCCCTCAAAGGGTAAGGCTCAACATCTTGGAGATGAGAGAACCAATCCAGTTACTGTAGAAATTGGCAAACGAAATGGCATCATTGAAGAGGGAAATTTTCCAATGAGTATCTCCTCAAAACCATAATAGAAATCAGATTGCAGGAGCACCTCGAAGGCTTGCCTTGGAGGCCCCACCCATCAATGCAAGTTGTAGAACTCAAGAAGATGAAGAGGAGCTTGAACAAGAAATAGAAGGTGATTTCCCTAGAGATTGAAGAAGTAGAGAATGATACACAAATCATATTATGTGAGTATTCTGGAGGTGATGAAGATGATGAAAAAGATGTACCTAGTTTCTCATGTGTGGTATTCACTCATTCCCAGTCTGAAAAGGGAGCTTCTTCCCACTACTGCTGGGAAGAATAAGAAGATTGAAGATCCTCTCGTGACAACTCTACAAAACAAAATAATCAGTCGAGGATCTCCTCTTCCACCTTGCATGGAGTCTGCATTGGAGAAACCTGATCCTGTAGACAACAAGAAGTCACCTGCTATTCCAAGTAAGTCTTCCAATGCCTCTTCTAACTCTAAATCCACTCCTGCAAAATCTAGTGATTCTAAAAGCTTCCTAGTGTACCTTTCAAAACAACCTTCATTCCCCAAACATCTACCCCTACTTCTAAGCATATCCTAACTCCAAAAGTAAGTCTTCATCCCCTTGTCCACATTTTCTCCTTTTGACATCATTCAACATGCAAACAAAACCAAAGTGTAGATTACCGAAACTAAATATCTACGGACTCATCCTGAGCAATTTGAGAGATTTGTTCTAGTATATCAGGAGTAATAGTTCAAAACCCAATAATGTGACCCCTAGCTCTAAAGGCCTATTACCAAACCCACCTACACCTCCATCACATAACATGCTTTCTTTGAGTGCATCTAAGATCGATAAGGTCAACCCTTTCTATGTCTCCCTTCTCGTTGGAGAATACATATTGAACAATTGCATAATAGATTCAGGTGCCTCTGACAATGTAATGCCTGTGAAGGTCGCCAAGGTTCTTAAACTCACCATGACTCATCCCGGTGGCTCTTGTTACTCCATGGAGTCAAAAGAAGTCCCACTTGTAGGGAAGATCAAAGATGCACAGGTGGCCCTCGCCAAATTTCTAGACAAGAAAGTTTCAATGATAATTTTGGTAGCAGACATTCCAGCTTCATTTGGAATGTTGCTGAGTAGAAGATTCTGTCAACAGTTGGGAGGTAAAATCTAGATGAATTGGTCTTCTGCAACCATTCCGGTGAAAGGAGATATGGAAAAATTGCTTCCAGAGAAGAAGATGAGGTACACGATGCAAAAGGCAGGAAATCTAGGAGCCAACATCTTATACCAAAATAGCAGGAGGATGAATCTTTTTGTAACTACCGAAGAGGAGGATGAGATTCCCATTTTGATAGGACCAAACATTCCTTTCCGAGGGGGTATGGATCTTAAAGAAGCATTGAGAAAATTTGAACTGCAAGAAGGTAGCCTGAATTGTCGGATGATGCGGGCCATGAAGAAAAAGAAATGGTTCTTGGTGAATTTCAAATGGAGAAATCAACTTGTATGCTTACCCAGGAGGAGGAGATATTCTCATTCCCATTTGGGGATGAAGATGCTCTTGATCATATCATCCATGAAGAAGAAAAATCCAATTTGTGATGAGCCCTCGAAAGGTTTGAAAGGAGAATCAATACAAGATTTCCTTAAAGTTGAGGATAAATAGAAGACCCTGAGCTCAGTCTCAAACTCCTGATGTGAGCTATGGATCTACAAGACAAACATGAATCTGATCTGGGATCTCAACTGATTCAGATATTACGTCATGACGGGTAAAGCAAGGTGAAGAACCTGATGTCCTTCATGAGCCAATGGGTGATGAATGTAATGATGAAGTTGAAGTTTTCTCCTTTCCATTCGAAGAGGAAGATTTTCTATGGGATGAAGAAGTTGAAGCAAAGGATTTTATGCCCTCAAGTTTGAGGCTCCCCTCCAGAAAGAAAGTAGTAGAATGTCGTGATCTTCAAGATAATGAAGCAATGCCTTTAGATGGTTGCCTTGAATTTCCGTATGAAGATTTTTTGAATGAATGCAAAAATGAGCTTTTGATAGTACCAAAAAGGAATTTTGTACAAGATATCTTGGAAGCAAGAAAGCATGAAAGATCCCTAGCTAAGTCTTGATCTCTTGGCTCAAGCCATGGCCATGCAAGATAGATATGAGGTCACTCTCTTCACTCAACTTCCAAATACCTCATAATGATATGTAGTCAAAAAGATGAATTCAAGGCCCTTTGCAAAAAATATGTTAATGAACATGAATGTGGGAATGAAAAGAGATTTGAAGATTCAAATAATTTGAACAAAAACTAGCTTTGGGGCAGCGATGAGATACTCAATGAGAAATCAACAATAGACGGGTAAGTATGAAAGACTTGGCATTCTGAAACGGATTTCAAAGATGAATGAAGGCAATGGAATTTCTAAGCGAAGGTTGAGCATCAAGAAGCTCATGTAGGATCACTCCTACAAAGTACACAAACAGTTATGAAAGCATCTGGCTTTCATAAGCAGTTGAGGAGAGGAGGTTACTTTTTGGAACCAGTCAATGGCTTCACAGAACATCATCATTCAGTGTTTCCTCTTCGGAGGTAACCTCTGAAAAGAGAAGAGAGTACTTCAGTGAAAGCGGGTTGTCCCCTACATTGTACCATAGGTAATTTAGGTGTGTGTTTCCCTTTCCCGTTGTGTGTGTTCTTTCTTTTCATGTGTGTGTTTTTCCTTTTGTGTGTGTGTGTACTCCTTGCTATCTGTTTGAGTAACTCTGTGTAGCCCAATGGATAAGGCACTGGTCAAAGGTAAAAGTTAAGATTCTGGGATTTCTCATGTCATGTCCTCGGTGCACTCGATCCATAACATGTCCCCAAGTTAGAGCCAACTATTGTCCTGTGTTTTTGCATGGGAAAAATTCACCTTAAAATAGGACAACTATACCCTAGTGTCAAAATTTTCCATGTCATACCTTTCCAAACACCCCTAGATCAACCTACCCCTTAGTGTCAAGTCGATTATTGTCCTTCAGTGGTTCATTATGTAAATGTCATCAGTCCCCCTAGGTGATTTAGGAACTATAAGATCACTCAAGTGCCTCTGGAGTAGTGGTTCTCAAGGCAAGTTTTCAAGTAAACTTAGAAAGGGATTTCATCAGCCTTCCTAAGCCAAGTGCACATCACCGGAGTAGTGCAAAAGACTCATATTCATCGTGGAGGTGTATCTAGGAGCCAAAATCATTGTGTGACTGATTTAGGAAGATTCAAAGGTTTAGGAGCCAATTCACTGAAAGCCACTTTTTTAGGCCAAAGGAGCTTTCATCGTAAAAGAGTACCTTAACTTTAAGAGGTGATTTTGGGAGCTCCATAATGAGTTGTGAGCCAAAAAAGATATCATTTGAAAGATTTTTCAGTCGCCTACATGGTGCTGAAATCATATCTACCAAAAACACCATGATTTTTTTCGGGCCAACTCATTCTTTCCATGCACAATGGGTGATCCCGAGAAAAAAGAGGTTTTGGAGGAGTATCAAGCATAATCAAGTCATGGGACCCCTCCCATTCTACTCAAAAGGAAATTTCCATGCAAAATCATATAATGAAGTGTCTAAAAATTCACCCGGGAGCTCAAGTTATGAGCTTTTCAAGTTGTTTCTCAAGGTACGCTCTTCGGTACTTAGTCAAATTTGCAAAGGGACACGTGGCAACACCAGGCTGAGGCGCATTTTTTTGCCCTCATTTTCCCCAAACTAAAGGGACAATAGGTGTAAAAATTTTGCCCTCCCCCCTTTAGCACTATGGTCACCCATATGACTTCGGCAACTCACTCCCAGCTCCTTTCACCAGTTTGACTTGCTCCTCCACCTACATCCGCATGCATGCCACTTGTCAAGGGGCTGGATAAATTTTCTTGCACCTATTTTTTCCCAAACCAAAGGGACAATGGGGCAAAAAAATGTGCCCCATCCCTTTTTCCTCCATGGACCCTCATGCGACCATTTTCTGGCCCCCAAGTGTTAATTTTGGCTCCCCTCCTTCAAATGAAAATGCTACCACTTGTCATGAAAATGGATTAAGGCACATTTTTTTGCACCTATTGTGCCACAAACCAAAGGGAATAATGGGGACAAAAAAATCTCCCCACCCCCTCTCTTCATTTCCAAAACTATAAAAGGTGCAGGAGGTAGTCATTTTTCCAAACCCCCACATTAGAATTTTCCTAATAAGTCCCTCCTGCCATTTTCATGTCCAAAAATTGCTCATTCATGATCCATGAATCAAGCAAAAACTCAAGAAAATCCAGATTTGTGAAGAACGAAAACCTTTTTCCAAGAACTTTAATACTAGAAGAAAGATTTGCTCATTCTAGACAAATCGGGTGGAATGACTTTTTTGTAATATTTAAGTGCACGCCATTAGAATCCAAGAATTTGTTTTTTGCACATAACACAGAAGAAACCCCAGTTTCCTGCGATGAAAACTTTGAAAATTAAAATCTCCATTTCTAGACACCATGGGTAGACTTGAAATTTCAAAGGTGCACTGAAGAGAAAAAACCCATATCATAAAAGTTTGATTTCATCAAAAACCGAGGTCCAGAACCCTACTTTCCAAAAATAGTAATCCAATAACTTTTTTTTGCATGCACGTTCCTATTTTTTGTAACGAAGAAACCCCAGTTTCCTGCGATGAAAACTTGTAAAATTAAAATCTCCATTTCTAGACACCATGTAGACTTGAAATTTCCGAGGTGCGCTGAAGAGAAAAACCCCATATCATAAAAGTTGGTTTCATTGAAAACCGAGGTCCAGAACCCTACTTTCCAAAAATAGTAAGCCTCCTATATATACACTTGCTATTTTTAGTAGGTTATCTCAAAAGCAATTTCGACAGAAGAACTCTGCACAGAGGTGATCTAGAAGGAAAATCTAATGGTCGGAGCTGAAAAGGGTAGAAATTTCCAATGACTAAAAATAGTAAGTCTTCCTTTCTAGGTGCAGAAAGTGTTCCAGGAAGCAAGAAATTCAGAAGATCAAAGGAAAGGTGGTTTTTCATGGCTTGGATTGGTTGTTTCATGTCTTTAGAATGCTCATTCTCCATTTTTATCAATGGTGTCTTCGTCAGGGTGCACGACTTATTTCCTCGATGTGTACAAGTGAATGCATCAACGTAGGAGTCATCTTCATCAGCTGAACATGGTAGTGTCACAGAGGATCATCACAAGCATTTCTCATAGCTCATCTGGAATCCACCTCGGGAGATCCTGACTGTGTCTTTTGACACTCATTTCATGGTTCAGGTGGTATGTGTATCATGTGCAAGGTGGAGTTTGCGATCATCGTCGTCAGATTGTCCAGAGTGTGTTTCGTCAAAATGTTCAATTCAACATAACAGTGTGGCCATGTTACAAATATCATAGCAAGGTTGGTTTTGAGCTTCTATCTCTTCAGAGGGGATCTTCATGAGTGGCGCTCGTGGTTACTAATGAAATCACTCAACAATGTTTCTAAACACTTAGTTCGCAGTGTCCGAGGGTCATCCAAAGGAGGTTTCTCATGGTGTAAAGCATTCAAGGATTCAAAGTTCACTATATTGGAGCATCTCATCGGATCATCTGGCAAGGATCAGTGGACTTAATTAGAGGCAAATTCTTTGTCAACATTCTCCCTTATCCTTCCTCTCTCTTCTTTCTCTCTTTCTCTTCCACTCCCCAACTTTCTCTCTCCTCCAAGTTCTAATTCTTTGTTGGGGTTGAACTTTTTCATAATGGCTTATTTTAATTAAAAAGTGACTTTAGGATTATAATGCAATAAGTCACCTTTATTTTATAAAAAGGGACTTAATATTTTCTTGAGAATATAAAAGTCTTAAGTTGTGTAAAGGCATGTGAAAAGTCATATGGGGGTAGATGAAGAGTCACTTCTCTTTCTATAAACTGTAAAGGCACCCCCTTTCCAAAGGTTGTGAATTTTGTGAGTTCATGAGAGAATATTCCTTGTGAAGAGGTAAAGAAATAACAATTTTTCTACTTCTCATTTCTACAATCTTCCCACTCTTTCCATGTACAATTTTTCTCAAGCAATAAAAGAAGACGAAGCTTCTAGCCTTTTTTGACTAGGGGATTTAGTGATACTTTATGCTCATAAATCTTAACTGGTCTTACTTCTGTTTACTTAATTGTTTCTTCTAAATTTACGTGTGTTGGAATTTTCTGATTAATGGCTGTAGGACTTTGATTTCCTAGCTACAACATTAGTCCCTCTCCCTTTTTCTCACTCCCTTTCCCGCTCTCTAAGCAAAGTCCTCTCTAACAAGTAATTGTTAGCTTTTGCCACAGGGTCAATGGAGCGCCCCTGTTAGATCCCCGACCAAAAGGCCACCAAAAAAACCACTTTTCAAACGCGCATGTAAACACGAAGCTACATCGTTCAAGTAGAGGGACTTAGATTCCTAGAGCGTTGGCAAGAAGTCCACCAATTTGTCCACCCGACAAGTTTTGTCACCAACACACTACAATCAATATCCATCCAATTTGGTAATAACAAATGGAGAAACTTAGCAAAATGTACTGTTGTAATTAAATTTAGAACAACAACAAAACACCCACAAACTAGCACTGAAAATGATAGATAAACACAACCAAAAATCACGAAAATATAAATTTCTTCCTTATAAGATTCATATTGTGAAATAAGAATTGATATATGTGCCCTAGAAAGCACCCAAACAACACTAAACCCTAGTCGCTCCCTCTAGGGAGAGCTCTAAAATGCATGCAAAGCCTTTGTAGATATTTATGTTAATGCCCTAGATCCAAATCTGCAAGAAGTCTTCAATAGATATCTTCAAATCACCCACAATGGAGGGTTTCCGTCCTCCATAAAACCACGGGGAAGGTTTTTGTCTTCCTTGGAATGCCACACAAGAGGGGTTTCATCCTCAAGTGGAAAGTTAATGAACACTTTGCCCAAAAAACCAAGTATATGTAAAATGCACCAAAGATGAATGCAAATGAAGTCCTTAAGTCCCTTTTATATCCTTCCCTTGGTGCCAAAAGCCAATTAGAAGTGGACCGACCTCTTTAAACTTCTTTTTATCTTTTAATTTGCTTTTATGACTCTCCAATCACACCTGACTTGCTTTGTAAAGGGAAACACTAAAAAGAAACATTAAATCTAATTATGAAAACTGAAATGAAAATGCATTTCGTTCACTTGTTCAACCATGTTTCATTACCATGGAAATGGGATGGCAATAAGTCCACTTTTAGGTTCTTAATTTTAAAAAGGGGACATTACAGTCCTTCCTTCTTGAAATTGTTTGTCCCCGAGCAATTGTGAAGTCATATGCTCAAGTATCACCATATCAAAGTAAAAGAACATGTTGTAGTGCTCCCATAATCTAGATCATGTGCCTGTTAAATGAAGGATCTTCAACCTAAACAAACTCATACCTCTACTACTCCTTTCTGCATGAAAGTCTTCATCATCTTCTACTTCAGAACCAACAATGACATCTCCTTTCTTTGCATGGTCAACTGTACTAAAATCTCTCTAAATTGATGTAGTTTACATCATAAAGAAAGAGATGGATGCATAATTAGCTTTATTAGCTATCTCTTTTATTACAAAATGCAAATCAGATTGTGGACGGTCTGAAAACAATTTACCACAATCATATTTCACATGGAATCTTATCCAAATTGAGGCTACCAAATCCGATTTGTTCCTTCCTTTCAACTGGAACCTTCTTCCCATCAACCCACAATGACATTCCCTTCAAAAATAAAGGTTCACCGGTGTTCATGTCTATTAATGGCAATCCCAAATTTGATTTTTGCACATTCAGCCCTATAATCATGGCATGACAACTACCAAATTGAAATCTTATAGAAAAATACAAATTCAAGAGTAACATAGGGACTGAAAATTGTCTTACATGCGCTAGAAAATGAAGTTCAACAAGCATATGGTTGAAATTAACAAACATATTAGCCCATAATTGAACATTCTTGCATTCCTTCCTTGCCCCAACTTGGCATGAAAGATGGCTTTCAACAAGAAAGCTCCAACTTACTCTTAATCCCTCAAGTGTTCCCCACATAGGGGTCATATTTTGCATGTCTGGTACCAACCAAAATTTATCATGATGAAGCTTCTTACCCTTGTTATCCTCTATGTATTGAATGCCCCGAAGATCTGCTTCTTCCTTTTTCATGTTAGCCATGTTTGGAAGTATTTATTTCTCTCCTTTATCATTGCATTTCAACATAAGATGTAAACAACACATGCCAAAACTTATGCTTACCTCTTTTGGAAGGTTATTGCCTTGATGATTTGGGTTTTCAATTGTTGTCTTGAAATTGTCCCACTGAGTTTTTTCCCCCATCGAGTTTGGATCGGTCCATAGAAGTGCAGATGAGTGGGTGTAGTGTCTGAGTACAATTCTAAACTTTTTCATAAGCAACACCAAAGATGTGGGGATATTGGCTTTGCTTAATCTCCATGTGTAAACCCTCTTACCCATCATATTAGGAGGAAAGGGTGTCCCCAAATTTGCCTCTTTCTCACTGCCCATGGAAGGTAGGCACAACTCCATGCATAATTTTGAAGTGGCTAACCCATCATATCTTTAATCTAACTCAAAATTCTTGGATATTATTGACAAAGGGAGGGTGCAACAACTGTAATACTTGAAATCCCTGCCACACATCATATGAAACCCAAAAATCTTCATCAAAAATATCAACCTACAACTATCTAGGGAGAAAACTATCTATCCATAATGCAAATTTAGGAAGAACATTTTACTTTGGTTGTAACATTGTGTTGTCTCATCCAAAATTGGCATGATGGTGGTGGAAGACCATCTTGTATCCCATGCAAGCACTATATCTTCTATTGTGGATGAGAAATTCATTTTTGTTGTGATTGTCAATTTTCTTATGGCTGGCATAAGGGTGTAGACAACAATTCTCATATTTGTATTAGCATCCTTCCAAAGGTTCCATGGATCCCAAACTTCTTGGTGCAAACAACCCATAATTATGTGCCCCTTACCCCTCAATATATTCTCCCTCTTATCAAATTGATCATGATGCCCTCCATAATACAAATATGGCAACTACATAGGAGGAATGAAAAAACTTGAAATATGATGGTCATACCTAGGGCTTCTCACAAAGAGTTCCCTTATTAGGGTTAAAGTAGCATCCTCTTCCCATTTGGTAACCCTTCATCCTCACAAAGTTGTTAGAATATTTATTATGATGACCAAATGTAGTAATTCCTTTAGAACATGATGAAATTGCTTACCATATGTTGTTGCCCTGAAATTTTCAGCGATCTGAAGGTGATTGTAGTCACCTATAAAATCACTTTCTTCATCCTCATGACCCCCAAGAAGGTCACCCAAAAGTCTTCGTCCATTGACCCTATGCAATTTTGATTTGTCTCCATCCTTAGCATCATGAAGACTTCCCATTTATTGTGATTTGCTTTGAAGCATCACATTTACCCCAAGTTCATCCCTTTCAACAAATTACCCATGACCATAAATATGAAATAGCATGGTAGAGATCAATAAATCTGAATTACTTTCATACCTCTGGTTGTCTTCATACTATTCATCTCTCTTCGCCATATGAGAATTTGTTGAAGCATCCTCATTCTGTTGATACATGTGAGGGACCACTTCATGAATCTTGTCAAAATCATGAACATCACAAATTTGTCTTTCATCACTTGTTGTCTGGGAGGTCCTAGCAAGCTGATCCTCCCCCTTTTCCTTTGATAATTGTGCTTCAACCTTCATCTCTTCACCGTCTTGTTCATCAGATTTTTCTTCTTTATTTTTTGGTAACATGTGATCATTAAAAAACAATGAATCATCATGAAATATCAAAGGATTTATACATTCCAACTCATGCTTCATGATTTCCTTCTCTTCTTTAGGCTTGTGCTTCAAGATTTTATCAAATCCTTGGCCCTTGATACTGTTGTTCTAAAAATCAGTTAAGGGCTCATCCTTGGGAAGAGTGATGGGTGCTTCAACGAGTTGTTTCCTACCAATGCCCAACAACTTAGATTTTCTTTATCATCCTTGTTCATGATAGAGGGATTATTTCCCTCGAGATCTTGAACATCTTTCCCATTTCCCTTGGGTATAACTTGGGGTTTGGACCTTGGTCCCATTCCCACTCTACAATTCTTCAACCCTATGAACTCGACAAGTGTCATGGCATCATGAATCTCACCCAGAAGAGTCATGTACTTCTCATAGATGGTAGCAATGTTATGGCTCCCTGAATGTCACATTTCAAACTTTGGCATGGCTTCTTCCCTATGGAGGAAGGTAGGTTGGAAAGACCTAGCAACAACTCCAAAATTGGATCCTAAGGGTTGCCTCATGTTATGAATTCCCAAAGGACTTCCTTCTCCATTGTGGTTTTGCATGGCCTAGATCACTTGTGTCATCATATTTGCCAATATTTCTTGCCCTAGGGTAAGCCTCTCAAGCCCAACATCATCAAAATATATGTTTACCATTTATTTGCTCTTCTGAACGAAACCCTCATGGATGGGAGGATAGATGCTCTGATTCCCCTGTAATGTCCCTTTCAAGGGCTGAAACTAAAAAAAGGAAATCACACAAACCCAAGTGAAATGAAATATGATTTTTATAACAATTGTAATATCCTTCAAAACCCTAGGGAAAATTGTATAGGAGCTTAGAATTCACCATGCAACCATGCACGACAAATGAAAATTACTTCAAAGTGATTAATTCAAACACGAAAATCAATATCCATCCAATTTGGTAACAAAATGGTGAAAATCAACGAATATGTACTATTGTAATTAAATTTAGGACAACAAAAAAACAATCACAAACCGACGTTGAAAATGATAGATAAACGCCACCAAAAATCATGAAAATATAGATTTCAGCCTTATAAATTATGGGGATTCAAAATTGTGAAATCATAATTGAAATATGTACTCTAGAAGGCACCCAAACAACACCAAACCCTAGTCGCTCCCTTTAGGGAGAGCTCCAAAATGCATGCAAAGCCTTTGTAGATATTTCCCTTGATGCCTTAGATCCAAATCTGCAAGAAGTCTTCAATAGATATCTTCAAATCACCCACAATGGAGGGTTTTTCGTCCTCCACCAAGCCACAAGAAAGGTTTTCGTCTTCCTTGAAATGCCATACAAGAGGGGTTTCGTCCTCAAGTGGAAAGTTAATGAGGAATTTTCCCAAAAAAACCAAGTATATGTAAAATGTGCCAAAGTTGGGTGTGAATGAAGTCTTAAGTCCCTTTTATATCCTTCCCTTAGTGCCAAAACCAATTAGAAGTGGACCGACCTCTTTAGGCTTCTTTTTATCTTTTAATTTGCCTTTATGACTCTCCAATCACAGCTGACCTTCTTTATAAAGGGAATCACTAAAAAGAAACATAAAATCTAATTAAGAAAACTGAAATGAAAATGCAATTCCTTCCCTTGCTCAACCATGCTTCATTACCACAGAAAGGGGACGACAAGAAGTGCACTTTCAGGCTCTAAATTAAAAAATGGAGACATTACATAAATTGCCTTGGACACCTTTAATGTTCTCCGACATCACCCTTAGATGCTTTAAATTTTCCTTGAATTCTTCCAGAGGTTGTTTACTTAGCTGTAGAATGGCCAAAAATAACCTTTTTACGCCTCTGGAGGAAAGTGCCTTTCATTGAATCTTGACGAGTTCATCAATCACTTTAGGCACTCTTCCCTGCACACTGAAACACACTTAATAATCTTGTTGACAATTTCCTCTGAGCCTAGGTGAGGGTTGCACTGAGGGCAGGCTGGCCAAAGGAAGGATTCAAAGTGTCGGGGAAACATAATTTTCAATTATGGGCTTAGTTGTCATGTTCAAATTTTCAATTTTTCATGTTATACATTTTGCATGACAACAAGTATATGTTATAATTTCAAGATGCTTAAACAAACATGAATGGTGACAGTACATGGATGTATAGGAGTGTGATTTTAAATGGCTTTTTACTTTATGGTGAAAGCACGATGTTGTTTAATTTGTGCTCAAAGAAAATAGTGGTGGATATGACGGGGTGAGGGTTTTTCTTGACACCCTTTGGCCAAACATATTTTGCTTCTACATGCACCTGCAAACGTGTTGGTTGCAGTGGGAAAATGTTTTTTATGGAGGGATTTAGCTTAATGGTATTTGATATAAACAAAAAAAAATTGTTGATCTTGCATTGCCAGATTGTATCCTTTTTTGGACCTCACTTGAGAATGTGAAGTTGTTAAGAGTTGAACCAAAGTCTTTGTGCTAAAGTAATAAATTATTGAATTAAAAATTCTAGTTTAACGATGTTTTTATTATTGTTTGAATGCATAATGGTGGCATTATATGGATGTATAGGAGTGTAATTTAAAATGGCTTTTTACTTAATGGTGAAAACACAATGTTGCTTAATTTGTGCTTGAAGTAAATATTGGTGGATGTGATGGGAAGAGGGTTTTTCTTGACACCCTTTGTCTGAACATATTTTACGTGTACATGCACCTACCAGCGTGTTGGTTGCAATGTGAAAATGTTTTTTTTTTGGGATTTAGCTTAACGGTATTTGATATAAATAAAAAAATAATAGTTGATCTTGCATTGTGAGATCGTATTCTATTTTGGACCTCACCTATGTGTCATTTTTACCAATGTATTTTTGGTGGAAGGAGCCTTCTTTAGGTGGTTTGATGTTATTCACCACTGCCTACAATGTAGTGTAGAATTTCAGTTGTCTTCCATTATTCAAATGTTTTGATGTCAATTAGGTAGTAGTGATTTTTTTATACTTTTCATAGGGACTACATTTGTTTGATGTAGTAAACATAAAGCTCTTACATTTTTTGTTCAAGAATCGTTTAAATGTTGGTTTATTTTACAAGGAAATAGCACAAACCCCAATTGATAGTAAACTGAATCTTATGTAAGAACTAGGGTAGCGACCTGTTTTAGGTTCACCAAACCCTAAGCGACCTAGGCTAAATGTAGATTTTTGCCTTCTCCACACGTAAATTTTTAGAAATACATCAACATGAAACCCTTAATGAAATCATGCAAAATAATTGCTTCAACCATAAATTACAGATTGTTCGAATTAATTAATGCTAAAAAATAACATAAACTTCAAAATTCTGTAACTTCATAAATATTTGGAGAAAAATGCAAATGATAGCTCAAGATGACCATAAAAATGGAAGTTATAAAATAAAATTAGAATAGAAATTTTCTAACCACCAAAACCCATTGAAAAGTGATCCCAAAATCTCCAAATGGGTAGATCGAGCTAGAAATGAATGTGGCATGCCCTAAAAAGGTGTCCCCTAACTGGAATTTGTGCCCTAGCATTGATAAAAATTCGTTCCAATTTTGAAATTCTAAATTTTAAGGCTCAAATGTGACTCTCAAATGAAGCCACCAATGCAAGAAATGAGAGTTTTCGTCCCCAAGTGTTGTAACTATTAAGGGTTTTCATCCCCAATAGGATCCAATGAGGGTTTCCATCCACAATGGATAAGAGAAAGAGGCAAAGCGTGCTCCAACTCCAAGAAAATATCAAATCCCAAAAATGCATAATCTTCTCCAAGCCAAACAAACCCCTTATATAGATCATATGTGGTGCCAAATCTCTAAACCATCATCCCCATGAGGACTGACCTCCTTGGGAGATATGTTTCTCTTTTATCTTAAACATTGCACTCTAAAGACCGGCCTCTATATGAAAATATAAGTATCTTTTTCTTTTCTTTTTTTCCATTCTGTCTTTTTATTTTTAAAATATTTTTTGTCAACAAAAGAAATGTGTATTAAAAATACCTTTATAATAATATTACTATTAAGTTGCCCCTAAAATGGAGAATTAACGAGGCCCAACTTAAAATATTATTTATTATTTTATTTTACAAAAGGGGACATTACACAACTCCATGTGTGTTATTGTTGTCTTAAAAAATAAATTGCTTGAAATTTCCAAAAATGTCCATAAGAATATGTACTCAAGGGCTTTTGTCAATGCTATCGTGGATGAGACATAAGACATCTTTTTATTTTCCACAAGTTTAGCTTTTTGTACAAAATTGAAATTTGTAGTGACAATAGATTATGCTTTGTACAAGTAGTGTAGTGGTTCTATTTCCTTTGCACATATTTCTCTTTTCCATTCCTGCTTGCAATTATCATACATTGTTATCCCTAGTTATTTTATGGCACTCTAGAACATATTAGAATATACTAGCAATCACATGTGCACAATGCAATGTGAATGTCGAACGGTATATGTTATTTGATTTTAGAGGGATGATTATTAGTTTTGTAGTTGATGTTGATAAGGGGCGTGCTTGATTTTGTAAGTGTAGGAATATCGATGAAGCATTACATTTAAAGGTTCTATCTCTACATTTGAAATTGGTTACAAATTCGTACATATACATTTGTAAATCTTATATCATGAGTGGTAGCATTTTGCAAACTATTTTATTTGAACTTATCATGAATATATGAAAACTTCCATACATTTGCAGATTTTATATCATAAGTGGTAGTCTTTTATGGCCAAGTATTTTGGCACTAAACATGAATACATTTATACATTTGATACTGCTTTGGATACACGAAGTTTGAGTAAAGTAGTAGTGGAGGTGCTATCAAAGTAAAGGCTAGTATTTACGATGGGTTGATTTTGTTGAGTGATATTAGTCTCGAATGCTTTGGTTAAAGATGAATTGACTTGGGAAGTCTATATGGAGTAGCCATGTGGATATGCAAAAGAGAGCAGAAAGCATCTAATGTGTTGCCTCAAAGAGGTGTTGTATAGATTGAAGTGTGCCAAATTTTCCCCAAGTATTTGCACAATATTTCATAAAGTTTGTGGATGCAAATTTGAGGGCATGTATTTCTGGATGCCTAGAAAATTTCTTCCTTGAGTTTTAATTCAAGGAAGAATAGAGCAACAACCACTTTTTCAGCTCACAACCCAAGGAAATACATTCATAAAAACTTGATCAAATTTAAAGCCAGATGCAATACACCACAATGGTTGTTCATAGATTGAATACTGTTCCTGAAAAATGAAGCATCCTTGCAATCAGAATCTTGTAGATCATGGTGGCTCTCAGGAAGCAATGGGGACTTGTTGTCACTCTTTACAGATCCTGCAAGAGTGTCTGAAGTCATCAATTATGTTGTGATGGATGTCCGCACCTTGTTCTAAAGCTCCCATTTTGGCACAGGCTGGGAGGATGCTGACAAAGGTTGTGGAGTATGGAGTTATAGTTGACAATTGCATTTGCTTAAAATCTTCAACAACCCTTTCAAAAAGCCCATTTTGTACATATCCTGTAGTCATCGCATTCCATGAGACCTCATCTCTTTGACACATTTTGTCGAACACTTCATGTGCATCGTGTATGCTTCCACATTTTGCATACATATCTATCAGGGCATTTGCAACTATAATATTTGACAGAAAACCACTTTTCATTATGCTTTGATGGACGTCCATAGCTTGTTGTAACGCCTTGATTTTTGTAAGCTATCATGGTAATTACCTTTCATGATGTTGTAACTGCAGAAATGAAGATAAATATGTTAAGACACATCTTTTGATCTTAGGGGAATGTGTTGCTGATCTGGACCCTTGTTTGCTGTAACTTGATACTTGGGACATAAGTTATTATTGCTTTTGTGATTGCTAATGAGACAACAAACTTGTCGTATGCTTGATGAACTCTATTCGTTGATTGATAGCACACCTTGAATCAATTCCATTGATCCAAGGTATGCTGTGGCCTTCTTATGATCGCTTTGTCGATTTACTTTTAAACTAGACTGAAGGTTGATATAAATGTTACAGCACCTGATTTCAGGTATGAATATCTGGTATGTAGATGCCAATGAAAAAGGTTCGATTCTCGAACCACACACCGTTGTAACACTAGACATCGTAAGACGATAAGGGCCTAGATGCAAGTAGCACAGGTATGTGGAACTTACGACGAAATGTCCTGCTTAATGTTGAATATGACTATCAGGCGGAAAGACTTGATATGGAAACTAGTTAATTAAATATTAGGGGCTTAAACCCTAACCTACCCCTAAGTTTTATCTTATACCCTAACTACTATCCTATATGGATTTTAGATTTCATAAGGGAGAAAATAGATATAAATTCCATTAACCTATGAACTAGGCGAATGACCTAAATATGGACTATTAAAATCCTAAACTAATCCTAACCTAAGGAAGGGGACGCATAGACCCATGTGGATGGAAAGGATAAAGGGGGAAGGTAGGAAATTTAATGGGACAGTAAATGAAGTCCTTACATGTACAGCGCCAAGTTTGGCGGGAACAAAGAAAAGTTGGAGGCGTTCAACTAGCTTAGAAACTAAATGGAATTTATATGCAAATTTGAAATTTGGAAACTCACCAACCCGAGTCGGCGGTGGCGTGAGGAATGAGGAAAGGCAGTGCATTCAATGCATTAATTATCTTGGTCTTAGCGACCAGCTCGCCTTGGAAAGAGGATAGAGGAAAAAGGAAAATTGTTTGTTGCTGTGTGCATTTGGATTTTAGTTGCTCTGCATTTTGTTTCTCCATGGTTCTGTCGAACCAGCTGTGTTTTGATTATTATCTCTGTTCTTTGGAAAAACAAAGGCTATTTTTGAGCCTGTGGAAGTTAGTGACTGGTTGGAAATCCTGGCCAAGGACGTCGTGGAGAGAAACAACTCCAGTGGGTGCGTTTTTCTTCAAGCCACAAGAAAAATTAACAGGCATGTTAAGCCCTTCTCCTTAAACCGCTTGCTTTGCTTAATAGTCTCATTAAAACAACCTTGCTCTTATGATGGGGGTTTTGGTTATTTTATTTGGCTGTTACGTTGAGATGATTTCAAGTTGAGTCGTTTTCTTTTGCTGTACGCGGCTTGAGCATTCTTTGCATAACGATTAAGTTGAATACACTGTCCTTGCTGTGTGGTTCGTTTCGGCAGTGTTGGGTATTCGCTTTATTACCATTTTGGGTTATGCTAATAAATACATTAGCTAAACGAATATCACTTCTGAGTTCTGAGCATTCTTGTGAAAATGAAAAGATGAGATGATTTGTATGTATGGTTGAACTGTCCTTAAAAGAATGAACACGACTTGGGTATTCTCGGGTGTTTGAAGAAAATGATTGTTCTTCTTATTGAAATCATTAATGAATTATGTTTTCTCTTTGTTGCTTCGAAATCTGAAGGTAATGGGAAAGAGGATTTTATTGTGCATTTTGGATGCGGTTTGATCTTCTAGTCTGAACTGTCATCATGAAAACGAACATGGCTTAGTGTTTCTATGTAAATGAATGAAACAAATGAGATTTGGCTTGCTATTGAGATTGTTTTGACTGTACTTTGCTTGCGCATCTATTACCCTATGCAGGTTTGCATTGATAAAGGCATTGTTATGCGAATATTGTATTTCTGAGTTCAGTGTGTGGAAACGTTTGGGAAAAACAAAGTTGTGGTGATATTAATAAACTATTATGTGAGTTATAATTCCTTGATGTTTTTCATTGCATAAAACACGGGTTCCTTGGGACAGTAAGGTTATTGTAGCATCTTACTTTGCTGTACTAATTTGATATGGTATTCTGCCTATTGGTTCTTGGTATTCATATAGGACTATTTGGAAGGAAGTTTTAATCTGACGAGGAACAAAAAATCAGTCTATATAATAAACTGAGTAGAGCATGTAAATTATATTATGTCTTGCTGAACTCAAGGATATATATATATATATATATATATATATATATATATATATATATATATATATATATATATATATATATATATATATATAAGGATTGCGGACCTTTCATCGTTTTCATTAAGAACAAAATATGAATGGAATTATTCTTTGTTGTTGGAAAGTGAAAACTCTCATTATTAGGATGAAAGTGTGACTGGTTGTAGTCGTTGTACACTCTTGCCTGTTATAAAGACGTGAATGTCTGTAGAGTGAAATGTTTAAAAGGAAATGATTGCGTTATAGGTTCTTTTGGTACTAATGTTTATAGACCAGTTGCAATGAAATCTGGTCAACTTTTTGGAAAGGTAATAGTAGTTTTCAATTACTGAATATACTACTCTGAATGAATTATACTATTGGAGTATGTCTGCTCTAAATAAGAGGTATTTGGATAGATAGTAAGAAGAGGTGATATGATCTTGCTCCCTTATATTCGATTATTGATTTTCATTTATTTCTCTTTGGACTGTTATCATTGATTGATATCACGTTTGGATTAAAAAATTCTAGTACAGCTATGAAGAAAAGAAAGAGTGTGAATCGATAATTTGAATTAATGATCATTTTTCTCTCATACAGTTGGAAATCTATAATTGTTATGGAACGAATTTCGTACTACTTGGGTTAAGCATTTGTATTTAATTGTTGTTGCTTGTTCTCTTCAGCTTTTGATTGCTTGAAATCAGATGAGTTATATGAAAGAAGGGGCAATAATTCGGTTTAGATTTTAGTTAAGATCTATCTTTTGAATTCACAACTATTGTAAGAGAATGGAATTAATAGCATTTATGTTAGAACAACAGTTGCAAAATTGTGTTTTTAGTTCTTACAGATGTTTGTAATTTGGAACTGTTGAAGGAAATTACTTCTTGTAATAATTATTTGGGAAAGAGGGCAGTAATCCTTTGTCTGATTAGGAGGGTTATTGGATGATTGAGTTGATATGCTGTTCATCCTTTTTGGTATTTAATTCTTGAATGATGTTCATATTAACGTTTCATAAAAGCAGGTTTCTTTTATTGAGACAGTTAATTAAAAGCACCTCATTTTAATGACAAGTGCTTAATATGCTCAGTTCAATGAACTGACCCGTGCAAGTAATTTTGCAGATGAAACTTGAGTATAAATGAAGACATGGTTGTTTTCTGATACTTCTTTGATTAACTGAAGATGGATTATATTGATAGCTATTACTCCTCCACGAGGAAATGAGAAAGGAAGAAGTTACATTCTTCTATCTTTATGAGTTGTAATGTTGTTTGATATAAACAAAGTCCAGTCGTTTGGACTGGCAAATGTATAGATTGTAAATCTAATGGATGAATACAAGTAAAAGTGTGATATTTTCAATAACTGTATCAGTTTGATATTGTTGAATAAGTTGAGAATATAACATTATTCCTTGACTTGGAATTATTCAAATGTTAGTGGATGAATTTAAAAGGAAATAACATCTATTCTTTACTTGAATGCAACTTTTACGTTGAAATGTGCAATTAGTTCATACTTGGGTTAAGATGAATTTTGAATTGACATTAAAAAGATTTAGATAAACACGAAATCCTAATTGGAAGGTATTTGGGATTAGTTTGAAAGCTAAGGGATATCAAATAACTTAAGGGTAGCCGAACCTTGTATTCAGACTTCGTTAATAGTCTCGATGTTTAAATTCAGAAAATAAAGATATGGGAAATCATATCTATTGTTAACAGACCTTAACTAAGTAAGATTAAGGAGGATAAATGAATAAATTCATTAGAATTAGACCTCGTTTAAATGACGTCTAATAAGATGGAATTCTGAAATTGTTTACAGTTGTGGAAAACTTGGTTAAGTTTAATAGGTTAAATTTATTAAGTTTATCAATAATGGACTGATTAGTCCAAAGATTAAGAAAGGAACCAAGAAGTGAAAATGCAACCCTTCGATATGAAGGAGGAGATGCGTATTAAGCTAGAAGACGGATTAAGTCTCTCTTAGCTACATACAACTGTAACAAGAACAAGGATAAAGGATCAGCATGGCTGCTGAAAGTTGATCTTAAATACTAAGATTATAACTAAATCACAATTGAGTTGGATATGTACCCTCAATGAGAGGATTCCGTAGGACATTGACATACGCCAGCTACAATATGGTGTCTTTGTGAAGGCGGGGCCTTCATGACGACACAATGTTATACTGACATATTACAATGCCCTCCCGAATTAAATCATCAAGTTTACATAAGTTGGATACTAAGTTCTTGGCTGGGGATAGGAATGTGATCATGTATACGGAGTGACTCCAGAGGACTAAAGGTAACTAGACACACGGAGTCGTCTAGGAACGACACCGTATGTCTGCGTATCTTTAGTTACCATGAGTAACTTCTTATACTCGTTCATATTGCTAGTTGGGGTTAGAGTTTGACCTTAAATGGAAGGACTGGTAGAGACCATGAAAGACCATTCTAGATAAAAGACGAAGTGAGGTGAAGGACGTATTCCATTGGTGTGTATCACATCTAGGAATATTATCATGCAAAACATGTGAAAATATTTGGCCAAAGTATCGCAAGTGCTGGTTGCGTTGTCCTAATCACCTAGTTTAAGATGCAGGATGTCAGATGAATATCAATAACAGATATTCAGATAGGCTTCTTAAATGGATCACTTCGATAACCGGAAACGGTAAAAGAACCCTGTATATTCATTATACTATGCATGAATTAACATGAAGGATTGGTAAGTCGCTGAGTCATGAAATGAGAGATCGATGAAACTCTGAGCCATAAAGTGGGAGGTCAGTAGTTCTTCGAGTCATTTACAGAAACATATGGTATCTGTTATATGATTGAATGGCACTGAATGTGTGTTCCATATTGCAAATATGTGAACAGAGAACATTAGTTTTAAAAGGAAATTGTGTGATCCAAATTGCATTAATTGGACAGAGAACAATTATTAAAACTTGAACGTGTGTTTGAATTATATAATTCATAACAGGGAACGTTGTATATAAAAATAAATTAAAAAAATTCCCTTGTTCTAGTATCTTAAAATGGGGATGTTACACTTGTTCTACAACTCCTATTTTAGCACAAATAGGGAGGATGCTGACAAAAGTTATGGAGCTTGGCTTGAAACTTGTCAATTGCATTTGTTTAAATGTTTTCAAAGCCTCTTTAACAAACCCATTTTGTGCATATCTTGCAATCATTGTAGTACATGAAATCACATCTCTTTGAAACATTTTGTCAAACAGTTGATGTGCCTTGTTAATGCTTCCACATTTTGCATACATATCTACCTGGGCACTTGCAAATGCAACATCTCACAAGAAACCCCTTTCAATTATTTTTTGATGGATGTCCATGCTATGTTCTACAAAACCCATTTTGGCACACACTAGGAGGCTGCTGGAAAAGGTAGTGGAATTTGGCTTGATTCCTGCCAATTGCATTTGTTTAAAAGTTTTGAATGCCTTTCAACAAACCCATTGTGTGCATAACTTACAGTCATTGCGGTCCATGTGACTACATTTCTTTCAGGCATTTTGTCAAACAGTTCACGTGCCTGTATACTTCCACATTTTGCATACATATCTACCAGGGCACTCGCAATTGCAACATCTAACAAAAATCCCTTCTCCGCTGTACTTTTGTGGATATCTATACCTTGTTTCAAATCAACTATTTTGGCACAACTAGGAGTTTGCTAGAAAAGGTGAACTGATCAAGTTCAAACCTTGTTGGTTGCATTTGGTGAAACAATGTCAATACTTGGTGAGGATGCTTGTGTCTTGTGTAAAATGCAATTATGATATTCCACGAGATGAGGTCTCATTCAGTCATTTGGTCAAACACTTGGCAAACACCTGCTAAAATTCCACACTTTTCATACATGAGTATAATAGTATTTTGTAAGAGTTTATTTGTGGCACACTTATATTCCCTCTTATTGCTATACGAGTGAATTTGCTTACCATCTGAAAGGGTTTTCTTGGAAATGCAGGTAAACAGAATGTGTAACACCTCTTTCAACAGATCACCTAGATACATAGTAAATCAAAATCCAATTGATGAAGAAATGGTAGGAACAAAGCCTTTTTATGCTACAAGAGTGTCTTAAGTCATAATTGAAATCCTCTAGTAACACTTGATAACAAATGTTTCTTCAGATCCTTGAATTCCAGGGAGCAAACACACTCACCAATGTTTGTAAATCCTTAAGAATTTTATAGCGCACACCCACAACGACTCTTCCAAGCCCATAAAATCCCGTCCCACGAAAAATTCAATCCCTTTGACTATGGGCAGCAATAATGTCAAACCCATCTTCCCCCAAAAAATCCTGGGGCTCCCAAACAATGGCGTCGAGACAAAATTCTCGAGCCCCTTATCAACGTCAACTACAAAACTAATAACTATCCATCTAACATCAAATAACATATACCGTTCACCGTTCACATTGCATTGTGCACATGTGATTGCTCTATTCGAATACAATTTATTATTCATTCAGTTGTTCGAGAGAGGTAAAAGAAAATGGGCATGTTGGCACATCTTATAAGGAAAGTCACATATTTTGTTTTAGGAAAAAATAAATGGAATAAAGTGAAACATATAGACCAGACACCCACTATGACTCTCCCGAGCCTGTAAAAT
The DNA here is from genome assembly GCA_019776745.2 of Taxus chinensis. Classification (NCBI taxonomy): domain Eukaryota; kingdom Viridiplantae; phylum Streptophyta; class Pinopsida; order Cupressales; family Taxaceae; genus Taxus; species Taxus chinensis. The sequence goes on along the minus strand of CM034146.1, from coordinate 915,952,591 downwards.
CCCATCCCACAAAAAATTCAATCCCTTTGACTATGGGCAGCAGTAATGTCAAACCCATCTTCCAACGAAAAATCTTGAGGCTCCCAAACAATGGCATGGACATCCATCAAAAAAATAATTGAAAGGGTTTTCTTGTCAGATGTTGCATTTGCAAGTGCCCTAGTAGATATGTATGCAAAATGTGGAAGCATTAACAAGGCACATCAACTATTTGGCAAATTGTCTCAAAGAGATGTGATTTCATGTACTGCAATGATTGCAAGATATGCACAAAATGGGTTTGTTGAAGAGGCTTTGAAAACATTTAAACGAATGAAAACGACAGGTTTCAAGCCAAGCTCCACAACTTTTGTCAGCATCCTCCATGTCTGTGCTAAAATAGGAGTTGTAGAACAAGCTATGGATGTCCATCAAAGCATAATGAAAAGTGGTTTTCTATCAAATATTATAGTTACAAATTCCCTGATATATATGTATATAATACTGGCAACATTGTTTCTCCTCATTACTGCAATGTTGCATCCACTACTGTCGGCAATGTCTTTCTTATATTTCTCCAGTTTTCTGTTGCATTATCTTCGGAATCACTGTAACACAGAGCACAACATTCTTCATAACACAGGGAAACACCATGGACAAGAACATGGGACCCCACTTTCAGATCCCACCAGCTTCTCTTATGGTATTTTCCTCCATTTCAATACTTAATTTCAAAAGTATATATGACACTTTACTTGTACCAATGGCCCAAAAAATCACAGGCCATCATAGAGGAATAAGTATTCTTCAGAGAATTGGCATTGGCATGGTGTTTTCCATTCTATGCATGGTAAGTGTAGCTTTGATAGAAATAAAAAGGATCCACACAACAAAATCCCATGGCTTGCTTGATAGGCCAAAAACTACAATTCCTCTCAGTATTTTTTGGTTGACCCCATAGTTTGTTTTGATTGGAATAGCAAATGTTTTTACTCTGGTAGGACTATAAGAATTCTTTTATGATCAAGTTCCTGATAGTATGAGAAGCTTGGGGATTTCCTTCTTTCAGAGTACCGATTCAAGAAGATTGTAAGTAATTTTTAGCGTACTTTTGTATTACATGTAGATGTGAATTAAACCCTATGCATTACATCAAACATATACAGATCATTATATTTACTATGTTTGAAGACTTAAGTGATTATATAAGGTAAGTTTGAAGAAAATCAGCATAAAGTTTCTTGGATGGCTTACCCTTCTGATCTAAACCAAGCAGCTCCATCGACGACTCCGTCAAATGACTTGGATGTAACTCACAAAGTTATAGAAAAATAAACTCAGCAGACAATGATACATACAAAGACAAATAAGACACGCATAGTTAGAGAAGAGACAAAAATGGGCAGGCCGCATTATGTCCCCACACACGATGAAAGTCACAATACATGTTTGAGGCACATTATCTTTTATCCTTGTTACTTGTGATCTCCGCGAGGTCAATCCATTCTTTAGAATTTCTCATTTAAAGGCATAGAAGATTCTTGATATCATTAATATGTTCAAGCGGCCATGGCTGCCAGTGGGAGTGAAGCTTGCTTTTGTATTGCAATAGTTGCATTCACTCTCCTCTTAATCGAGCACTTATTCCATAATAAAAAATCAAAACCAGAGGGGAATGGGTTTACTCATTATCCTCTGCTTGGCATTCTCCCTTTGTTAATAAAAAAACAGCACAGGATCCATGATTGGATTGCAGACACACTCTCAGCTTCTCCATCTAATACAACCCAATATGAGCGTCCGATGGGAATAAGAGGGTATTTGACTATGAATCCTGCAAACGTGGAACAATTGCTCAAAACTAATTTCGAAAATTATGAAAAAGGACCGTACCTGAAGATTCTTTTTCACGATTTCCTGGGTAGGGGAATTTTTAATGTAGACGGAGAGCTGTGGAAGATGCAGAGGAAGGCTATCAACTACGAATTCAACACCAAATCTCTAAGAAGTTTTGTGATCGAGACGGTGCAGTGCGAGATCAGAGATCATCTCGTGCCACTACTTTCCAATGTCTGTAATGGAGGCAGGTCTGTAAATTTGCAGGACGTTTTGCAGAGGTTTGCCTTTGATAACATTTACAGCATAGCATTTGGAGTGGATCCAGCGTGTCTGCATCCCTCTCTCCCACAAGTACCCTTCACCCGAGATTTTGACGATGCCACAGAATTGAGTTTAGGAAGGATGTGTAGTAGGAAGTGGATGAATCGGATGAAAGATCGGTGCAAATCATAGAAAACAGGTAAAAGCCCGTCAAATTTAATGATTTTGAAAAAATGTCCAAACGGCTGTCAGGACATCAAATTTAGAATAGCTGCAGAAGTGTTTGGAGGTCCTCTACCATAGGGGGAACGCCTTCGGCGTAATTATTATCCCTAGGTTTTCATTGGCACAACATATTATATTCAAATACAAATGTTTTTTGCTTCCTCGTTTAGTTGTTGTATGTGGGAAACATAAGGTTGAATTATTGCTTTGTCTTTGGAATTTTTTCAAAATGTGTTGCATTAACAAGTTAACATAAAATGGCAAATTGTAGAATTCTTTAGTTACTAGAGACTTCATGGTGGTGCTCGAAACCCAAATTCTCAATGTTATTAAACCCCAAGATGAAATGTCGATACCTACAACCTAACATTCACTCCTACAAAAGCTTGAATTAGAGGAGGGTTTTGTGAAATTCATTAATTTGGGGAGGCTTTTAGAGGAGGATTTCAAGGTTGATCACACATTTCAATGAAGGAAATGAACTAGTATGTGGAACAAGGATTAATGCACCACTAATCCCCAAACTTTTTTTAGGCAATAGGCGTGGTCTATCCATTTTAGATGTGATGAAATGGATGTTGGAATTCACTTAATGCTCATGCTGTCAAATCTAATCCCATCTCCAGTAATATGGTAGTCAAATAATAGAAGCATTGTTGCAGTGTTCTAGATTTTTCAAGCACTAAATGCAATGCATGTGTATCTGATTGTAAGCACAAACTTCAGACATTGTTTTAAGTCATTTTGTTAGAAAATGGGTGTACCATACAATATGAGGTATAGAGTGTGGCACATCAATATTAGACTCGATATCTCATTCGTGTGAAAAGACTTGAGCGTTGTTATTGTTAAGTAGTTACCCACACCTATGTGGCTCTAATATATAAATAAATATGTACCGTTGATTTTTTAGTACATTACCACTACTTCAAATTGGTTCATATGCTTACGATTATTAATGTGAAGGAGAAGAAGTTGTTTTCAAAATATGGAAGAGGAGAACAAAGGTTTTATTTGTTCATGTACTTAATTTCTTAAAATTTTAGTGGATTGGGAGATTAGGGAAGCTTGCTATTTTGAGAAAAACCATACAACTACCTTGTAGTGCGAGGTTTTCTCGTAAAGACAAAATGTTATAGGGGAATGTTGGGAGATTGAAGCAATCCTAGATATTTGGAAGGATAGCCATATTTCTATTTGTGGTTCTCAAAATTTTATCACTCCCTTGTGATGATGCATTAAGATCTACACAGTGACTTGAATTTTTAACCCCAAGGATTGTGGTGGTAAGATGTACAAAGTTTTAAAATCAAATGCATTTTTTTGAAGGAAATCATATTTATCGGAGAAGCGTCACAAATCTATTGGTTCGAAGAATGCATAGGTGAACAATGTGAGACGTGAATTGTTTTAGGACAAAACAATGCAAGCATACAAGACTGCAAATTACGAAAAATACAAGAGAGATAATTACAATAACACAAAAATAGCTCCAACTCAATATGATCGCTCCATATATTCCATAGGATAGATTGATGCAAGTCAAGTACATATAGGTGGTGAATGTGCAACCTCCTTCTAGATCAGTGGGGAATAACTCTCACTAATTGATACTAGAAGTAGAGTTGACTCCACACAAATGGTAAGCTAACTCAACATATGGTACACCTAAGCAAGCATATCCCATGAATGTAGCAAAGATCCAAGTAAATAAACAAATACAGGGACAATGAATATTGTACACCAACAATATTTCTATTAGAAACACAAATATATCATATTTATTTACAAAATAAAAATTAATCTCTCAATATTTGATTAAAATAGTAATTTTAGATTAAATTCAATATGTAATTACTATTATTATGCATTTAGCAATTAATATAAAATTTACTTGATCAATATCTCCAATTTACTAACACAAATTTTACATTTTTTAAAATTAATATTATGTTGTCCAAAATTGCAAAGATCAATTGAGAAGGATATTTTAATGTTATATTTATTATAAATTATTATTTCATTCTATGGAATCAAGTGAATTTTTAGTTTCTTACATCACAAGCATTGTTTATGTTTGACTATTATTCATGCCTAGAAAACCTAAAAGTTTGATGGTCTTTTGCTTGATATTCAACAAACCAAATACTTACAGCGTAAAAATTAGTAGGTTGCAAATTTTTCCAATAGATATATAAGTATAAATATAAATATGAATAATAAATATAATTATGTATATACATAAATATTTATGTATATAAATACAATTTTAAATGATTGCTAACATGAATATATGATACATGTTAGTAGTTTGATCAATTTCACATTTCTATTGGATAACTTAATTTTTTTAAAAATATAGAGTTTCAGAAAAAGAGTAAAATCATCAACAATTTTTGAACTAACAAGCATCATTAATTTGAAATAAGTCTTAGTGGTAGCATTGTTTTCTTTCTACTTTAAATGATCTATATCAATTTTTTTTACTTTTAAGTGATTTATACCCATTTTGGATGCAAGGAGAGTTTCTACAGGAAAATACCTTGCATCCCCAAATGGTCATAAATTACACCCCTTTATTTTTAGTTAATTCTATATAGAATATTTCATATATGCTATTGGACCTTTTATTGTGATTTACAATGTTGGTTGTTTTATTTCTTGCCCCGAACTGTAATGCCTCTCCCCGAGGTACCGGAAAAGCAGGCCAAGGTAAGGCAAAAATTTAGGGTAAGTTTTTTTTTTTAAATAGTATTTTTGCAATATAAATGCTAATGTAGGACCTTTTTTGACCCCAATAATAAATTAATTTATAAAAGTCGGTTTACACAAATTAAATTTCTAAACCTAAACTCCTATTACATAAAATGATTACTCTCCTAATTATTTAGTGGGATCACACTTGAAAATTCTACACACCCTTTATTAGATTTTCATCCCCTCTTTATTTACTAAACTCATCACACTCTTGTTTTTTTATTTATTTATTTACCATTTCCCAATATTTCTCCTACCTAAAGTGTGTAAGATTTTATTTGAGCCCTAGGATCTAACTAATCTCAACCCTAGATATAATTTTACCCTAAATTTCTTTATCACTTTCTTTTCTTTGTTCTCCCATGTTATTTTCTCTCATTTTAGATTTATTTCTTCTTGTAGGTTGTGTGGAGGATCCATGGGAGCTTCTCTATTTCTTGTGTCTTCCTCCTTTGGTGATAGCTACCTCCCACCATTATTTTCTTCTTTGTTTTTGTTTTTAAAAAATGAATACATGTATTTTGTTGGATGTATGGGGGAGAGGCGGATCTGGGGGAAGAGCCTGTGTGAAGGCAGTGTGAGGAGGGGGGCGGGCGGATCTAGAGGGAGGGGGTTGCGGTTGGGACAGGCGTGGAGGGGAGGGGGTACAGGTCAGGGACAGCGTGGAGAGGGGAGATCAGGGTGCTGTTGGGGGCGAGGCGCGGCCCGGAGGAAAGTGGCCAAGGAAGTTGCGCAGGGATGGGGGCGAGGGGGGCAGCGGCCCGTGAAGGTGGCCGTGAGGGGGTTTCTAGGGGGGGCAACGCCCCCCCCCCCCCCCCCCCCCCCCCCAGAACAGTGCGGGGGTGGGGGGGGACCGAACCCCCCCACCAACTATTATTTTTCATTTATACGCAGGGGTAGGGGGGCCGACCCCCCCCCCACCAACACATTATTTTTTGTTTATAAATAAATTTCGAATTTAATTAAAACTTTCTTGTTTTGTTTTAAGTTTCATATGTATTGTTTTAAAACAAACGTTTATATATATATATATATATATATATATATATATATATATATATATATATATATATATATATATATATATATACAGTTAAAAAAAATTGTTTTTATTTCGATATTAAACACATATAGTCACATATATAACTTAGATTATAAATATTTCAAGTTTTAACATATATACACACCTCTGTGTGTGTGTGTGTGTGTGTGTGTGTGTGTGTGTGTGTGTGTGTGTGTGTGTGTAATATCAATTTGAATGATTTATATAATACAAAATATATATATGTATATGTTTTCTTATTTATTTTTTAAAAACTGAGTAGAGAAGTGATATGCACATCACACACATATAAATCTGCACAAATTTCTTAAAGCAACACATACCTTGCACAATCACTATATATATATTTGTTTGTACACAAAGATAACAAAGTTGATTTTAACTTAGAATAAATATTGATTTTAACCTTATTATTAAAGCAAAATGAACTGTATGTTCCCACTATCCACATTTAATGATTTTCAGATTTTTCATAAAGAAAGACATAAGAATTTTTTAAAAGAAAAATAGAAAAGTCTGATTGCTAATAGTTTTGCAAAGGAGTGTATTATTCATAAAACCCTCAACAAAGAAATATTGTGCCTTTCAAATACAATGTAAAAGAATTTATATTTTTTTTGTCAAATAATTATTCCAACTACAAGCATGTTAAGGGAATGTAAAAAGAATGCTTATACTAAATATATTTTAAAGAAGAAAAATAACATTATTTCACAAATCTTCTTTTGCACAAACTACTCAATAACTCAATGCTTCATATTTCACAAGCATGCTAAAATACAAGGCAACAAGCCATCAAAATTCCCATCCAAGGTTGGAATAAAGTCTTCAATTACAATGGACTTTCAATCTTGTAAATGATGTTCAAATACAACATGGAAGAGGAATTACAATAAAGAGGAAGTTTCCATAAGCTATAATTTTTGAGATACAATGAGGTAATGTTTCAATGAGAGACCATGATGCCACCAGCTCCAAACCAACATTCAACTTCCATGCCTTAAAAAAAAACTAATACAAAGAGAAAGAGCTTGATAACCACCCAACCATAGGCATGATTACATGCCTCTCCCAAGGTTGGGATGCATGCTAGCCTCCCCCAAGCCCATGGGAAAGAGGACTACCATCCACTGTAATGCCCCTCCTGTGACACCAAAAGAACGCACCAAACGTGACTAAAATTTCAGGGTAAATTTTTTTTGAAGTGCTTAGTTAATGCTATTACATCTCTTATACCATTTTCTTGATAATTATTGATTTTATTCTATTTTAATTTACCTAATTCAACTAATTACTAACCTAAACTCGTCTTTAATTATTTACTTATCTATTAAATTTTCACACATTGAATATCTCTCTCTTTTGTTTAAAATTGCCACATAAACAATAGCTACACATCCTTAAATAGGTTTAATTTTCCCTTTTTATGTTTACCCTCATCCCCTCCTTTATTTAATTTACAATTCCCACAAAAGGTCCCATGTCCAAAAGTGTGTAGGATTAATTCTGAACCCTAGGATCATTCAAATCCTGACCCTAGATTTTAAAACTCCCCCCTATCATTTTGTCCTATTCCTCTCTTTGTCATTTTCTTCTCTTTCTCTTTATTCTAATTCTCATTTTGTTTTTGGATGTTCTTTGTTTCTTCCAGCAAGATGATGGATGGCTATGGAGCCTCCTTGTTGTAAACCCTAGTTGCAATTATATATTTTACTTTTGAAGTAGAAGAAATATATATATATATATATATATATATATATATATATATATATATATATATATATATCTTTATTTATTTGTTATTCTTTTTTATTTATTTATTGGGTTTTATACTGGTTTTTTTTTTTCTTTTGTTGTTGTATGTGTTCAGGTGAAAGCAGCGGATCTGTGGACTGAGAGAGGGCGACGTGGAAGAGTGGAAGAGGGAGGACGTGGTGGAAGTTACAGGTTTTGAAGGTGGGGGAGTGGCGACAGGGAGGCCGCAGCAGGGGACGGGGAGGGACAGGCGGCGGCAGAGGACACAACAGTGGCTGGGGGTAGGGTTTTGGAAGCGGCAGGGGTCTGTGAGAAGGCTAGTGTGGGGCAGCGCTGGCGGGGGTAGTGGGACAGGGCCGCAAGGGCGGCGGTCTGAGCAGTGGGCGCAGGGATGGGGGCCAAATCCCCCCACCAATTTAGATTTTTTTGTTTTGTTTTATAAGATTTGTTTCAAATACGTTTTGTATAAATAGGTTATATACTTATGTGTATACTATATATATATATATATATATATATGTTGTTTTATATAAATATATATATATATACATACATACATACATATATATATATATATATATGTTGTTTTATATAAATATATATATATATATATATATATACATACATACATATATATATATATATATATGTATATATATATATATATATATATATATTTCTTTTTGACAAAAAATCAAGACAACCATCACATTTTCAAGTAAAAAAAACAATTCCTTTGCACAAAGTAAAAGGAAGACATCTAAAGCTATGTTAATACAAAATGGATATGAGCATTTTCTAAATAAAATATTTTTCTTCCAAGGTTAAACAAGAATAACAGCTCATAACCAAGTGGATTTTCATTTCATATCTAATGCAAAGGATCATTTCAGATTTACACACACATGATTTCTCAACAAGTAATAAGTCTCTTTTTTTCTTTTTTTAAATGTGGAGATACAATAAGTTACAAATCAATGAGACTTTTTGAAACAACACTTCTCTTCCAAAAACTTAGACTACAAGGATGTTGTAAAAATATTCCTAAATATACAACAACCAAAAATATTCATTGCAAGTTTCTTACAAGTAGAGAGAGTGATTTCTCATTTTAAATCACCATTTCTCAAATTTACAAGTGAATGCAGGATTTATAAAATGGAGAATTAGCAAGGAGATGAAACTATTCTCATAACCATATCCGAAGGAGTTACAATGCAATAGGGTTTCCTAAGAAGAGAGAAGAACAATAAGAGCCCAAGAGGCCATCCACTTCAACTTGAGGGCCAACTTCCATGTCTTCCCAAAAGCCATACAAGGAGAAAAAGAGCTTGTTTGCCACCCAACCATAGGCATCATCACATGCCTATCCCAATGGTTGGGATGCATGCTAGCCTCCCCCAAGCCCATGGGAAAGAAGCTAACTAATCAAATCTTGCACAAAAAGGAGGGTAAACTAACAATGCTACAAGCACCCAAAGAAAGTTCACAACAACATAAGACTCTAAATTTACAAGGAGGAGAACCTATGTTCATCCTCAAAAGTGGGGAAGAGAGAAGAAAGTTCTCCAAAGTTATGCATCAAAATTATTTGCACAATATACACATCTCCATATTCTCCTTATTGCTCCTTATTCAAACAAGACCCTCCTTATTCCTCCCCCTTTCTCCAAGTCCTCCTTGGAAGGATTTTCAAACCCCAAAAGGGGTTTTCTTACCAAGAATGGGGAAGGATATTCAAGCCAAATGAATCAACTTCCCCATCTCAACCATTTGAGGGAAAAAAACAATAAGATCCTACAAGTCTTGTCCATCAAGTCTTGAGGATTGAGAGGGAAAATTCCCTCTCTCTTCCCCCACACTCCAAAACTCCATCATGCCATATGATGGAGGGAGTTAAAGAAAACAAGCAAGCAACCAAAATCCACATACAACAAATAACAATTTTAAGCAACCAATCTAGCAACTACAAGGCAACAACACAACAAAAGACATGAGAGCCTACCTCAAGGAAAGCTCTCCAAAAATCTTTCCAACTTCAAGCTTTTTCCACTCTTGACTCCAAGCAAATCCCAAGCTCCAAATCACCCAAGCATCCAAGCAAGAAATTCTAAAAAAAAGTCCCTTTCATTTCCCATGAATGAGAATTTGAAGAAGAGAAAACAAGCATCCTCACAAATGAGGGGGTGACATGTGTCACCCCTCTCCCTCATCAAGGTCAAAGATGCCAAAACAAAAGAGGGAAAGGGTAAAATTAACTTTTTGCCCTCTTCTCCCAAATTCCCTTAAATGTAAGCAAGACAAAATAAGTGGAACTTTTGATAAACACACAAATCCATATCCCTTACATGGATGTGACTATTCAAGAGGTAAAAAGGGAGGGAAAACTCCCTCTAGCCTTGAAAATAAGCCCCCCTACTCATTAGGTAGGGTCCAAGGGCTCATTTTTGTGATAGGGGGACTCCCAAGCTACAAAGGGGTCCCCAAAAATGCCCAAAATACCCTAATTTCGGGTTTTGCATTTTTGGCACAAGGGTAGAGGGTGTGGGGACCACCCAAGGGTCTCACATGTGACCCTAAACCCTTGTGATTAAGTGACACATTAAACATAACCAACAATTTAAATGAAAGAGGAGTTATTAACTCCCAAAACAAGTTTACAACTTCACTAGCAACCCTAAACAAAATTTAATTCAAGGCACAATACATTACAAGAATTGGGGTCACTCATAGTGCCCAAAATTAATAATCTCCTATACTAAGGCTTCACACAATGAACATGGCTAGGACTCGGCCCGTGGGCTGCTTGTGCAAGATTGAGTAGCTGGCCTGAATCCCACATTCTCCTATAAACCTGTCACCTGCACACTCATTGCACACATTAACCGCACCTGTCCCATACAATATAATTCAATGACATAGTAAGATATCAATGCGTTCTAAACTAACCTAACATCCTGCTGAAATCAAGATGCGACAATGTACACAATTATATTTCATATTCCAAAAGTTAGACAAGATGATAAAGTGACATATAATCCCACCATCCAACAACTATCTATCAATATAATTAGGTTCCAAACACATCATCATAGTCATTAGTTTCCATGACATAACAAGAAAATGCGACAATATAGAAATTAAGCTAAATTGGCGCTATACGCCTAAATGTCCACACCTGTCTAATAAGATCAAATATCTAAATATAAAGTCCAAGATATAACCAATCACTGTCAAAACATGTCTATGAGCAAAGAAACAACAAGCTGCTAAGCTATAAAAAGTGTGGGCACTACATCCACAACTTGCACAAGAATAGGGTGAAACATCCAAAACACATTCAAATGGAAAACACAAGAAGTAAAAATCAAGACTTCAAATTTTGCGAGGAGTACCCATGTTCTCCTCAAAGGTGGGGAAGAGAGGAGAAAGTTCTCCATAAATTTTATTCCAAATTACTTGCACAAGAAAAAATCTCCATACCCTCCTTATTACTCCTAATTTCAATCAAAACCCTCCTTATTCCTCCACCCTTTCTCCAAGTCCTTCTTGGAAGGATTTTTAAACCCCAAAGGGGTTTCCTTACCAAGAATGGGGAATGAGATTCAAGCCAAATGAATCAACTTCCCCACCTCAACCATTTGAGGGGAAACACTAAGACCCTACAAGGCTTGTCCATCAAGCCTTGAGGATTGAGAGGAAGATTCCCTCTCTCTTCCCCCACAACTCCAAAACTCCATCATGCCATATGATGGATGGAGTAAAACAAGCAAACAACAACCAAACTCATATGCAACAATAACAATTTCAAACACCCAATCTAACATATAAATGGAAAACAACACAAACAAAAGACATAAGAACCTACCTCAAGGAAAGCTCTCCAAAAATCTCTCCAACTTCAAATTTCTCCACTCTTGACTCAAGCAAATCACAAGCTCCAAATCACCCAAGCATCCAAGCAAGAATTTCCAAAAAAAAAGTCCCTCTCTTTTCCCATGAATGAGAATTTGAAGAGGAGAAAGCAAGCATCCTTACAAATTAGGGGGTGACATGTGTCACCCCTCTCCTTCTTCAAGGTCAAAGATGCCAAAACAAAAGAGAGAAAGGGTAAAATTATCTTTTTGCCCTCTTCCCCCAAATTCCCTAAATGTTAGCAAGACAAAATTAGTGAAACTTTTGATAAGCACTCAAATCCACATCCCTTACATGGATGTGACCAAACAAGAGGTAAAAAGGGAGGGAAAACTCCCTCTAGCCTTGAAAATAAGCCCCCCTACCCATTAGGTAGGGTCCGAGGGCTCATTTTTATGTTAGGGGAACTCCCAAACTAAAAAGGGGTCCCCAAAAATGCCCAAAATAACCTAATTTCGGGTTTTGCATTTTTGGCACAAGGGTAGAGGGTGTGGGGGCCACCCAAGGGTCTCACATGTGACCCTAAACCCTTGTGATTAAGTGACTCATTAAACAAAATCAAAATTTTAAATGAAAGTGAGATTATTAACTCCCAAAACAAGTTTACAACACCACTAATTACCATAAACACAATTAATAATTCAAGGCACAATACATTACAAAAATTGGGGTGGGGGGGGGGGGGGGGGGGGGCGGCTCACTCATAGTGCCCAAAATAATAATCTCCTATACTAAGGCTTCACAAAATGAACATGGCTAGGACTCTGCCCGTGGGCTGCTCGTGCAAGATTGTGTAGCTGGCTTGAATCCCACGTTCTCCTGTAAACCTGTCACCTGCACACTCATTGCACACATTAACCGTACCTGTCTGATAAAATATAAAACAACGACATAGTAAGATATCAATAAGTTCTACACTAGCCTAACATCCTACTGAAATCAAAATGCGACAACGTGCACAATTATATTCAATATTCCAAAAGTTAGACAAGATGATAAAGTGACATATAACCATGGAATTCCACATGCAACAACTATCCATCAATATAATTATGTTCCAAACACAACATCATATCCATTAGTATCCATGACAGCATAAGAAAATGCAACAACATAGAAATTAAGCTAAATTGGCGCTATACGCCTGAATGTCCACAAATGTCTAATAAGATCAAATCTATGATATAATGTCCACAATAAAAAAAAGTTTTGTCAAAACATGTCACTGAGCAAAGAAACAACAAGCTACTGAGCTATAAAAAGTGTGGGCACTACACGAACTAGATGAGTGACGATGTTGTTCTCAAGGATTTGCCTCGATTTACTTGTAGGGGTATATGTTGTATATTTTGCATGGAATTCCCACCTGATAAATTATATACACTCATGTGGGTTTCATGGGCATTGCCTTGTTTGTTTCTTTATGGAGGGGCCAACCCCAAGAATTTTTTAGGGTCCTTACTGGTGATTTTGAATCTAGATAGGTGGTTTCATCCCATGGTTTACGATCTATAATAATCTATATATGGTTTCTCAACCCAATGCCCATAACATTGTACCAATTATATTGTTATATTGCTTTGACAATTTCCTATTGATATGCCTACAAATACTCAACACATGCATTAAGATAAAGCAAAGCTATAAAATGTTATTGTATTGTGAATGGTTGCATTGATACAATAAGTGAAGGTTGGTTTGTTGGATTTTTTCCTCAAAAGAGATTTCTTAGTTGAAAAATATATAGTGTAGTGTGTGCACACAATATTTCTTTTTTGATATAGAATAAGACTATGTTAGCATCACTTCTTCTATATAATTTTATGGATAATTTCCTCCTCAACATCCAATTTGGATTATCCTCTCTATTTTTAGTTTTGGTTCAAAGTATACTTTTTCCAAATGATAATTTTTTTATGACACAAGTTTTTTTTGTTGCAAATTATTATTTTTAGAAGTAAGTTTATAATCATAATTTTTTTAATTTTTCTAATTAAGTTATAACATTGATATTAAACTTAATTGCGATAACAAACACATGGACTCATTAGAATATATTGTAATAACCAACAAGTGGTCCCACCCTAAATGTATAGTCATACCTGTAATTTATAAAATTGATCATCATCATTAATAATAATTATTATAATAATGCATTAAAAAAACATCAATAATGGCTATAATGCATAGTCATATTATTATATACGAATCACATTAGAGGAAAAGAAAAAATGTTATGTAAAGATAAAACAAGAAAAAAGTAGTAATAACGTAAACATGAAACTACTTAGTGTAGTTGTAATTTATAAAGTTGATCATCATCATTACGAACAATAACTATTATAAATAATGCATTGAAAAAACTTTGACATACTTTATTCCATATAAATTATATTAAAGAAAACAAAAGAAAAGTTACCTTGAAGAAAAAATTAAAAAAAGTTTTGAACCTACTTTATAAATGACATTAAATTTGTATATTGCAATAACCAACACTCGTTCCACACTTGATTGTGTAGTATTAGTCGTTATTTGTTTTTAAAAAATTAATTGTAAATAAAATTTTGAAGTCCAAATAATGTATCAGATGCTTATTGTTATTATGATCTTATTTCATAGGATCCCAATACTAGATTGTTCCAAAAAAATTAAAATTTGTTTTCCAATTTCTCATAGTAAGACACATTAATGGCGTAACTTGGTCCAAAATACAATTATTATTGGTCTAACTTGTTGTTTTTTCAAACATAAATCATACATGGGATGTGAATTTGATAATTATGTAGGAGTAATGTTATTAAAATTTAGAAAATAAATACATCAATTATTAATGATAAAAAAAATGTGTAAACATAGAATTTTATTCTATCTATATCTAAACATCAAATTGTTGCCAAAGGTGATCTTGAAAGTGCTCTTGCATCTATTAATGGTGGTTGGATGAGGCCCATGGTTGTTCCAATGTAGGCATTGTGCATTGGATATTAGGTGTTGACGATGGTGTTGATGTGGCTTTAGGAGATGGGTTTGATATAGCTATTGATTAGTGGAATCGACATAAGTGGCAGAGGTGTATTTGATGTGCGTGTATGATGTGCATTCTATTTATATGCAACACATGTAGTCATTAGAGGGGAACCATGGTTAGTTTTGTTGAAATCTTTAGTGGAGGTGCAAAATATTGAAAAACTTATTAATGCGTACATAAAATAAATAATAATAAAACAAGAAAACATTTTGTTAACACTTGATCACAAGTGGTTCAATACGTGTTTTGGATTATTGTGCACGTGAAAATTTCGACCACCTTGCATCACCATGTTGCACTCATTGCCCATATTTTGTGATGACTCAAAGATAGTCCAACACATGTTCATAAACATCGAAACAATGTGAAAAGACTTGTGTTGCGTCTATATTTTGTAAAAAACAATCAAGTCTATGCTAACAAAAATTTCAATTAATATTAATTGTAGAAACATTAAAAACAAAAACTAATGACAAAATACTATTTGATTTGACATGAATTTGTTTTTTTTTAAATTATAAAATCAGCCCCATTAGCCTCTTAGGAGGTTTGAAATATTTGAATTTACCCCCGGTTTCTCCTTGGTTTCGAAAGTTTAACCAGTTGCTCCCCTCTAACATAACTTCTTCAGGTGTTTGAAAATTCTACCTTGTCTTCCTTCTCTTTACTGAATCTCATCCTCAATGCAATTTTAAAAAGATGTGTTCCTAGCTCAAGTGGTGTATAAAAATAGAGATTTGTGAATAATTTACATTGCATGTTTAAAACATACTTGGGTGCACATGCAAAGTGTACTTGAGATTTATGAACCCTAAAGCCTAAAATATTAAACCTAAATCATAGTGAATATGTAACATGGTTTAGTGAAAGTGCATTAATTTCTAGGGGATATGGTTTAGAGTATTGAACCAACTTTAATTGAGTGCCCTACATTATAAGTAATGGTTTCGGAAATATGGATTTTAATTTATGCATTGAGGGATGAATTGGGGATTTCACAAGTTGAGTGAATGTTTACTATATTTTATGGGTTATAGGCCAAAGTGTTGGACCAACTAATGTTGAGGGCCCCTTATTTATAATTATGGCTTAGGAAAATAAGGATTTGACTTTAGACAATGCCATGAATTTGGGACATTCAAAACTTAGAGTTCATTGAACATGAATTAGGCTTTAAGGGTTATAATGTAGAGCATTGGACCAACAAGGATTTAAGGTGATAAATTTAGAGTTGTGGTTTAAAAATAGGGATTTGGATTATGGCATTGGGGAATTGGGACTTTCAAAAGTGAGTTTAGTGAACATGTACTAGATTTTAGTGATCATACTTAAGATTTTTAAGGCAGCTTTGACTTAAGGCCTCATATTTAGAGTTAAAATTTAAAGAAATAGGGATTTGACTTTAGGTATTGGGGATTACACAACAAAATTTGATCCAAATTTCAACATTCATGTGAATTGTACATTGATTCAAAATAATATTTGTTTATCTCAAATTTGGATAAGACATAAATGTTACAAGGAAGAAAATAAGCCGGTATTTTTACTTCCATCAACAATACAAGATAATGCTTTACATTTCCAAAATAAATTATTTATGCTTAAGATTAATAAAATAGGAATCTCACATTACTATTTTTTCTAATCTAATTTCACAACCACACAAATTCATTTATTTCGAAGAAATAATCCCTTATAATTTTAATTCAAACATGAAACAATCTCTTTACTAAGAGTGTCATTCCCAACCTTCTTTTATTCAAGATTACAAGTACCTTATATAACTTAACAATTTTATATAATGTTATTTTGTTTTTCCAATTAAGTTATGAAAATGATATGTTAAGCAATATGTTAAGGGAGTACAATTCGTGGATAGACTATTTTTAATTGAACAATTAAGTTGGTGTATTAGATGTTCATTTTTTAGTTAGATATATTAAAAAAATTGTAATTTATATGGGAAATGATTATAAGTAGAAGTGGAAACACATTATATAACTTAACAATTTTAACAAAACATAATATACACTCAAATGATTAGAAAAAAGGTTGAAAAACATTTTAAGTTACAAATTCGATATGCATACAATATATTGCATAAATAGATGTAGAAGATCTATAATATGTATGTGTGTAATATTTTAAAGGATGTATCTGTAATATCACTAGTTTCATGTTGAATTTGACCCCATTTATAATTCTTTTTGTTAGAAAAACTTGGAATGAACTATATGTATATATTTTTGAGGAATCTATACGACGAAATTAAAACATCAAATAATTCAAAATGTAAAGATGTACTTTCTTTGAATCTAAAACAAAGGAAAATTTGGTTTATACTATGTAAACAAAGGAAAGATAATAGATAATCGAAAAGGACAAATATTTTACTGTGCAATTGGCCTATAATTTTATGGAGTATCCATTTGTACGTCATGAATGAGTATATGAATTAGTTAATATTAGATGTTTTCAAAATGGTATATCATGATAGAGGAGAATAAAAGAATAAATTGAAATGTTATCTGGAAGATTGAAATTTAGGTACCTGAATTTGCTATAGTGAGAGTAATTGTAGGCAAGTTGTTTCTTTTTTATAATTGTGTATGGAGTGTTTTACATCTTTGAGTACCGTTTGAATGAAAAATTTGGGTTTATATCAAGGCCCCATATTAATTTAACTCTAGATAGAGATGTAATGCCAAACTTTGTCTTTTGGTTGTACTGATATCTATGGTTGCTTTATTGAGTGTTAGTACTTAGGATTTAAGTATAGTAATTTTGCATGTCGTGATATAAGTATAATAGGCATATTTTTTGTGTTATTTATGTTGTAGGGTGGAATGAAATTACTTTGATAGATATGAATATCAAGAATATAACACTAATGAACACTGAAATATAGAGAAATTATCACAATATGTAAGTAGAAAGACTTAGCCACTTTGAGGGGGCAACCTACAAACCATACAATAAAACTCAAGTGTTCAATATGATGATAATATCCTATTCTCTGACTCCTACACACATACACCGTACTACACTATGAAAAGTGCCAAGGCCAACCCACTAAGTAGATGAAAGCATAAATAAATTTGAGATGACATGATAAGAGATTAAGTTAGCCACATGTCGAGTATCCATATCCTGATATGACATAGGATTAAAGGCGTAACATACCCCTTCCCTTTAAAGAAACATTTTCCTAAATATTGGTAATCTCTAGATGTTGTTATCAAAATGTTTCATCTTCTAAAAATATAAGAAACTTAGAAAAAATCCTTAAAAAGTGGCCTACGGAGCAATTTTATGAAAAACCCTAAAATGGATATAACTTGTGCAATATAATTCAAACATATCTTGAAATTTTGGGAGAAACTTATTGGAATGATTTTGCCGCTTCAGTTAAAAAATGGTAGAAAAATGTGCAATATTTTTGGAGATAAAACCGAATCTTTAAAATTAGAGTTTTGACCCAATTCTAGCCAGATCGATGTTATGATACCGTTTAGAATGAAATTACTTAGATATGAATTTCAACAACAATATAACACAAAATGTTGGAAACTAGTAACCTTCTACCTTATGCGTGCCTCATACTGGGTTTTTTGCGCACAAGTTTTTCCCTCTCATCGTGCTAACATATCACGCTTAGGCAAACTAAGAAGCGTTCACCCGAAGCGTGAGATGTTTTTCGGGGTCCCATCATAGTTTAGCAATAGTGAAGTAAATTGAATTGTTAGTATGAAGCTAGACCTGTGGTTTTAATACATTATAATGAAATAGGATCATGGAACCAAACAAATTGCTCATATATTAATTGTTGTGTAGTTACAAGTTTCAGCTATATGATAGCCCAAAAATCTTAGTACAAATCATTCACACCTTAGGCTCCATGACTCGCTCACTAGTTCTCTCTCTCTCTATACTGAACCCCTTAATGGGTATTTATACTAGTGGGAACTTGTCCTTCAAAAGTCTTACAAAGGCTGATAATATCCTTTGAGTTTATAACTTCAATTAACTACTACACTTAGTTGGTTAGCCAAAATTATCCTTATGCCGCTTTAAACATGCACTGCATGCATAAGACGCTTCTATATTTAACCTTATTCAATTCTTCTTTCAAGTTAATGTAGATGTCATGAATTGTAGTATATGTTCACTTCGAGAATCATATTTATCCTTATCCTTTGTCGCTCTACATGTTCCTTTCCTTTGATCTTATCCTTTACTGCACGATCCTCTTTGTGATTCCCCTGTGCACCTCCATTGTTTCTTTTATGTGCCTACTTCCTTTCTTTATCCCTTGTGTGGCTACCTCTTGCACGTTCCTCTACTTATACCTTGTGCATGCCTCTATAAAATTCCCATGCGCCTCCATAAAATGAATCACAAGAAAAGAATAATAAGTCTTAAGAGACTTAAATATTAAAGAATGTGATAAACATGGGCCCAACATTACCCCGCACTAAATATGATAAAAAATTTATTGAACTTCGTCAAAAAATTCTAGTACTTATTTTTGCAGAAATTCTTCATGTGCTTGTCATTTATTTATTACGACTTCAATTTGAGTGACTAAAAGATCCAACTGTGTAATGAGTTGGTTGAAAGCCGAAGCGCTTTTGACCCATTTGGTTATTGTTACATGCAAGTGATCAACTTTCTGTTTCAAATCCTGTCGCCCAACTCTGAGCTTCGTTTCCTCTGTATCAATGAGCTTCCTCAACTCTGTCAATCACTGTTTTATTTCTTCTTTCTTTACTGCGATCTCTTCGCTAAATGCTTCAAATTCTTCCATGATTGAATTGCAGCTGGATCGGTCTATGGAGTCATCATGGAGTTGTGCTTCAAATGCCACTAATTTATTTGTCGGCTCTTTTATTTGCACGTTGATTATTCAAGGTTTTTCATCTAGCCCCTTAAGTAGTTTTTCATGGTTGTGCCTATCCCTCACGTAAGTTCATAGGGAGGGGTGATATGGCATGTTGTCTACATGGACATTGACCAACTAACTCCATTTGTTTCTGTCTCCATACGCATCTGTTTTCATCTATCACTTTATGTCCAACACAATGGGCCATCTTATCAGTCAAATCATTCCCTGTCCCATAATAAATTTTTAATTCAAATTTTAAGTTTTGGCGCTCATGCATTCCATTTGGCTGATATCCCGCTCATAGCTTCAATTTCCCTAATTTTTCTACAGGGTATCTGAATATATTCTGATTCATAAAGCCAGAAGAGGAAGACTTTTTTTTTAAAGAACTGTTGGTGTTGCCTCCAAGATATTGTTTAATGGCGTAGGAGAAGTGCTTGACTCTTTGGATTCAGTCTCCATTGCCATCGAATCACACTATTTCTCTGCAAGACACGTCACTTTTCAGGGGTGAATCTCTTGTTTTGATTGCGTAGTTTCTTTGTTTTGTTATGAAGTTTTTGATAATTCTTTAGGATGAAAATCATAACGAAAATTTGTTGGTAGGAAGTAGAAAACTAAACATCATTCGTGCATATATGTGGAGCAGAGGGATTATCAAAGCACTGGCATTGCTGCGTCCACTTTTTAATGTGTTTCTCCTGCATATTGTGCTGTTGATTTTACTATTTATAGTGGTGTAATGATTTTATTTAATATTATACCGAAAAATATCATCTCTTTTCCAAATTTTAATTTCTTGTTTTGACTAAACTAAATACGTTTTGAAAAACTTTTCAGGATATATATATTCTTGTTTTGATTAATCTAAAGTATGAATTTATTTTGATGAAGCTTCTTGATGTTAAATTCAAGATGGTGTCTACCATATCTTCAGATTTTCAAATCTCTGCCGAGTTTTCCTTGGGCATATTTAAAAAAATGTTAATTTTTTATGTTTAGTTTTTCTTGACCATATTTAAATTTAAAAACGGGTCCTAGTTCTTTATTTATAGGGCCTCTTTCTGTTACAAATTGCGATGTCAAATTTTTTTCATCATACAAGATATATATCAAAGTAGTTTATTGTTCCACATACTACGTTGTTACCTAAAAAACATGCATTTTCAATGCTTGTTTTGTAATACATAGTTTGATGACCTTATTCAACTGATGTCATTCTATTATTTTTTAATAATTTCCAATTGATTCCCGCCTCCTTTGATTACAACAATTCAACAACGTATTTTGTTGTCTCTCCTAATAACGACAATCTAACACATTGCTCTTATAGAAGATACTCAATGTACTATATAAAACTAGAATGTCAAATCTTAGTGTGTCTACAATATCTATATCAAATTAGGTTGTATCTCGACGTAATATGTTGTTTCTTCGACGACCTGCATTTTTAATGTTTATTTTACACTGCATAATATATTCAAAGTTGTTTCATTCAATTATTTTGATATATTTTTCAATTAATTCCCTCCTACTTTACTTACAATAGTTCAAAAATGTATTGCATTACACCCATAATGCATCTTGAAAATTATCAAGCTCTTTGAGTTCATGGTGTTAGTTTTATTACAAGTTTGCATGGGGGTTATGTGGCATGTAGCATATGCATAAGTTTGACCAGTTGTCTCTGTTTGCCTCCGTCTCCCTATCCCTTCGTCTCCATCTGTCATTTTCTGTCCAACCATTATATCAATCAAATCATTAGCTGTTAGCGAAAAAAATTAAATTTCAAATTCTAAATTTTCCCATGCAATCATTCATTTTCCTTTCTATCATGTTAATAACTTCATTTGCCCTTGTTTTGCTAGAGGGTGTCGGGATTCACAAACAGGAATACAGTTTTTTAAACACTAATCTCTGACTCTGTGAGAAATAGGCACATGCGTAGCCAAAGTTGATCATTTGCTAATATACATGAAAGAAAAGAGATCCTATCAAATCACGTGAGGGCTCTTTTGGATAATGCAGATCACGAAGACCAGGTGGATGCTCTATTGCCACCAAAGCACAACCTCAAACAAGGCAGTCTGATCATTTTTTACAACCCATGAAGAGGAAGGAGTTACAAAGTCGGGCATCATATCAGTTTATAGAATGAGAGCGCTACACCATTCTCATACCAAGAAACTTTTCTTCTCGCACGCATTCTTACGACCTTCCCCACTTGAGGGATTTTGAAGATTTAGTTGAAAAGTTTCTAAAATTTTACAATGAGTTGTCATTGTTTTGATTAATCAAAAGTATGAATTTATTTTGATGCAGCTTCTAAATGTTAAATTTAGGATGATGTCTACCATATATTGAGATTTTCAATTCTTTGCCCAGTTTTTCTTGAGTGTATTTAAGTTTATGTTAATGTTTTATGTTTGGTTTTCTTTGACTATATTTAAATTTGAAAAGGGGTTGTGGTTCTTTATCCATAATGCATATTTCTATTTCAAACTACAATATCAAAGTTTCATGAGCGTATAGGATATATATCAAAGTAGTTTACTCTTCTGCGTACTATGTTGTTACCTTGAAAATATGTATTTTCAATGTTTGTTTTTTATTATATAGTTATATGACCTTATTCGACTAATTTTATTCAAATGTTTTTTAATAATTTATAATTTATTCCCTCCTCCTTTAACTATAACAATTTAATAATGTATTTTATCGTCACCTCTAATAACGACGATCCAACACATTAAGTTCTTATAGAAGATACTCACTATACTATACAAAACTACAATGTCAAATCTTATAAGTGTGCCTACAGAATCTATATCAAAGTAGATTGTATCTCCACGTAATACATTGTTTCTTTGATGACCTTCATTTTTAACGTTTTTTTGCACTACACAATCTATCAAAGTTGTTTCATTCAATTATTTTTGAATAATTTCAAACTCCATTCCCTCCTACTTTGAGTCATAATAATTCAACAACGTATTATGTTGTCACCCACAATAAATGTTGAATCCAACATGTTACTCTCACAAGATATACTCATTATACTGTATAAAACTATGAGTGTCAAATTTTTATGTTCCTACATGAATATAAACGATAGAATAGATCGCTACCAAGTAAGAACACAGTTGCTATCAATGACATACATTTTATAATGTTTAATTCTCACTGCATAATAACTTCTATTCAAAAACCTTTGCATTCAAATGATTTTTTAATAATTATGGAACTCAATGCAATTCATTGAGAATAGCATTTTAAATAGGCAAGGAAAATCAATCTAAGAACCAGTTGCTACCCATAGATCAACGCCATGAATCCAACAAATTACTAGTTATGAAAGATACTTGTCAAGACTAGATTAAGAGAACTAGACATAATGATCTAGGTCTTACCATGATCAATGGAACTTCAATATCTATGGAAAGTAGGTTTTCAACGTAATACCTGACAACTAGCATAATACTCCTAATATGTATTTAAGATAAAAGAAATATCCACACTACATAACGTGGGTGAGGATAAATACAATCGAAGTTGAATAAAGTCACTTAGGTATTTTTGAATAGCTTTCCAAATACACTCTCCCCCCCTCAAGTGAAGAGTACAATAATAGAACAGTGTATTACGTATGAGTCTTACAACTAGGCCTGATAATGTGATCATGTAACAATTAACTGGGAAAAAATACACCGCAATGGTACCTATATGAACCAGTACAACAAAGTAAAGAGAGTGTAAGACTACTCCAAGGATCTATATCAAAGTAGCTTGTTGTTCAATGTAATACGTTAATCGTCGATGACATGCTATTTTAAGTTTGGTGTGCACTTTGTAGTGTTATGAATCCATTCAAAGTCGATCACTCAATTATTTTTGAAGAACAACTGACACCTGGGTCACCAGAATAGCTCCTACTATGAAGGAGACTGAGATCAATGCGAAGTGCATATTAGAAAGTGCATAAAAAAAATGGGTACCAAAAAGTATTAAGTTATTAGATGTCAATTGGTGTTTTGCAAATAGTAGATTACCACGATCCAAAGAACAATCAATCTGCTCAGCAACAATACAGGCAAGGACACAATATCCAGATCTGTTCATAATGATCATGTACATTAAAAGCCAATGTCAATTTACAAGGCGTAAGGACATTAAAATTTGAAGAAACATGATCAAAATAATACCCTTCCATACTAAAGTTGACATGGGTGGAGTGACCTTATTCAACTAATGTCATTCTGATTATTTTTTAAAAATTTTCAATTACTTTCCGAACCTGACAAAATTACACTGGAATGCAACAACGTATTTTGTTGTCCCCCATAATAACGACAATCAACACATCAAAAGTCTTATAGAAGATACTCAATGTACTATACAAAATCTAGAATGTCAAATCTTAGTGTGTCTAATTATATATATCAATATATAGATATATATACACTATACCTGCTAATATATATCTATGCTCATTCATAAGAAGTATACAATGCATAATATATATATCAATAGTGGATTAGGGTTAATGTTTCTTTCCACTACATAATGTTATGAATCTATTCAAAGAGGTATTATGCCGAGATACCATACTGTTTAGATGTCCTTTGTTTCTTAGACTTTGAATAGATTCCTATGTCACCGTGGAAAGTGATCAGATTCCACCCTAAATAACATTATGGATGAAGAATGCCTGCATATGACTGGTGCAATAATTCAATAATGTATTACATTTTAACCCTAATAATGATGATCCAAGATATTGCTCTTACAAAATATGCTCTATATACTATATAAAACTATAAAGTCAAATGTTAGTGTGCCTACAAGATCTGTGTCAAACTAGGTTGTTGTTTAACGTAATACGTTGTTTCCTCGAAGACATGCATTTTTAATCTTTGTGTTGCACTTCAATGCGATATGAATATATTCAAATATGTTCATTCGATTATTTTTTAATAATTTCAAACTCACTCCCTCCTACTTTGTAGGGTACATGAGCTTATTATGCACCACATATTAGTAACAAGTTGCAAGAATGGGTAGAAAAGTTATTACTATTAGGAATGTCATCTGAAGACAAATTTTCGATAGGAATAATATAAGCCATTGAAATAGGTGTGGGACATGTAATTATTTATTTCCCATCTTTTAGTTTCAGACTTTTTGCTCATGTTTACATCTTGGCTATCTAATAAACTAATGTTATCCAATCAAAAATCCTTAGTGGTATAAAGATTAAAATGTGGCAAAATCAATTTATTCCCATATATTCTCAAAAAAAAAGATCTACTTGTGTAACATTCAGTTATGTCATACCAGTTAACGACACTGACTAAGTGACACCTCCATATAACTAAATAATAAATAATTTAATGTAACCAACCTTGAGATTTGACACATGTCCCAAGCATATTTGACATCTCCAAACATATTTTATGTTTTCATTTGATTACAAACCTTCTAATACCATCCAAAAAAGTCATTTTAAAATTATTCTAACACATTATTTTGGCTACCTTAGCCAACTTCCTATAAAATGCAGGTTAGGGAAGATTCAAGAATTATAAAACAATATTATGGTAGAGTTTCCGCTTATCCCACTAAGATTGCATTAGAAAATTAAAAAAAAATCCATATGTAGAAGTCAATAGTTGTGCTTGCAAATTTTAATGAACAACAAGAAATATTTCAAACACAATTTCCTTAGGAGTATTGAAGAAACTCAAAATATCTCATTAAATACGTGTAAACAATAATTGTTTATTTTAAAACATTATTGTATATATATTTTGTTGTTTCTTTGGGTTTACAAATTTTCTTCTTATTTATTTTAGTTGATTAAATATATTACACATCTCGCATAAGTAATCAATCACCATCAATTCATATATTGAAACCTACAACCACTGGTCGTTGAGCTTCTTATTTTGTATAGCAAGTCTTTCATTATCAAATGAATTTTTTTCAAAGAATATAGAATTGTAAATTGGCCATAGAACAAGTTTTAAAGTAGCTAAGAATTCAGAGAATAAATTTAGATTTTGCAAAGGCAAATAATTTTTTAATATAATATTACATATGAATGAAATTTTATTAAGAAGACATTCATCAAGTTGTTTATCATATAAAAATATTTTATCTCTATTTTTCTATTATTACCTACACTCGTAGTTATTGCACTAACAAACATGGTTTAATTTGTTTCCATGTTTCATTAGTTTTTGGCATTAGCTCATACATTCAAGGAAAAAGGTGGGATAAAATTTTCTTTGTTAATCAAGTGTTTGACAAAAAAAAGATTTTTCCTGTGATTTATATAATCTACATGTTAGAAGTTTATCAAGGTGTGTGTGTGTGTGTGTGTGCGTGTGTGTGTGTGTGTGTGTGTGTGTGTGTGTGTGTGTGTGTGTGTGTGTGTTTCCAAGAATCTTCTTTAAAATAAATGAGAGTGCAAAAAATTCGCTAGGTTTGATTGTATTTATATTTAAATCCTAAAGTCATGGTTTTAGTACTTTTTACTATTACCCATATTTTCCATTATTTGAAAGTTCAATATTTCTAAGGGATAAATAGTTAACGTTTTCAGTCCTATATAAATATATTTAAATATTTTTAATATTCTTGTAAAGTATTTTAAATTGGGAATTAGAAATTTTTATTTTAATGTTTTAATACAATTTAATGGGTTGGCTTGAGAAAATAGTTCAATTATTATACAAAACATATTTTTGGGTTTCCTTTCACAATTACATTTCTCTCACATCATGCATGTCTTGATATTTATCAAGAGACTTGATAAGTATAATCAAAATCATCATCACAATCAATAAAAGGCTATATAAATTAATGTAACCTAATTTGAAAGGATCAAAATAAAAATTCAATATTCAACTTGGAACCAACATGTGTTTGGCATGAAATTTATCAAAATTTAGATATCGTTAATGTTTCATCTATTTTGGGAAGGTAATACTATGAAATTTATGTAAAAATAATAATATATCTTACAATTAGCTGAAAACATTGCTCTTATATGTGTGGTGATACAATCTATAGTATTATGATTAGTTTGCAAATACTTAAAATTTGTTTTATTTAAAATGTTTGAAAATATTTGATTTTATTGTTATCTTAAACCACTATTGTTTTTTCTAATTCGTTCTTTTCCATGAGAGAGTTAAACTCTATTTAAACTACTTTATAAAATGGACATTTTCCCAAACAAAATAGAATTCTCCTCATGATAGTATTGTAATAGTGTTCTCCCTTTGTAAATGTTGAAGTTGTTAATTTTGTTTTTGTTAACTTGATGGTTCAATAATTTAAATTTGATAACGTATTATAGTGTTTATTTTAAATTTATGTTATTATGGATTTTTTGAACATGAACCTATAAACAATTCTAAATTGTCACGGAAAAAAATCACAACATAGTTTTCATCAAATTTATGGATTTGAAAAATCACAAACTTCAAATAGTCCCTTAGATATTTCCTTGGAGAGGGAGATTCACAAAGAAAGATATCTTAAATTAAATGAAAAATTAAATTATATATTTGGAACATCCTCTGATTCAGAGCATCAATTTGATGAAGAGACTAGAAAAAAAATAGTACGTAAAAGAAGAATTTCCTCCATGATGGGTAGTTAAGCTTTAACGATTAATTATTTTATAGTGTAATGATAACACATTCATGCAGTGTGAATATTGTGTAAAGTATTGAAAATTTTGAGCATCATTGAGGTATAGAAAATTGATGCACCTCATTACAACATGATGCTCTTTAACTCATGAGAAATATGTAGCACATAAGAAAGTTTTTGCTACATGGTTTTGTGCTAAGTAGAAGCGGGAAAGTCTATACCAGAGCATATTGCATAGATTCATGACAACAGAAACAAAGTTGTCACTACAATAAAAATAATATATTTTGTTTCATGTTTGTGAAAAGGATTTATCTTTCTCTAAATATGAAAAGTTTTGAAAGTTTATCTTGTATTTAGAAACACCTAATATTCCAAGTTCCTTCATATATGAATCGTTTCAGTGATAATTTGGAGAAAATGTGAAAGGATAATATGTTACATAACCCTTACTTTTCTTTGATGTTTGATGAAAGCACAAATAATTGTCTTGCACAACATCTTGTTCACTATGTTACATATACAGTCTCAAAAGGTAGTGGTCCATCATTATCTCAATTTATGGTACTCTAGAATGTGACTAATGGGAAGGGGAAAACAATATATGATATTATCCATGAAGTAATAAATGAGAGAGGTATTTTCCTTGATGAGGCTGATTTTTGTTTCTATAGACGGGGCATCAATAATTTAGAGCGTGAAAATGGTTTGTTTCATATTAAAGGACATATGCCACAAATCCTATCATAATTCATTTTGTAGCTCACTAAGAGTTGGTAGCATAAAATTCTTCAAAGAGGTTTCCTAAGGTGCTATACATGGAAATGGATGCAAATAATGTATATTCATGTGTACACAATTATCCAAAAAACAATTATGGATTATAGTCATTACTTAAGGTCATCCAAATTGATGTTATTAGTATTTTACAAACACGTAGAGTTATATGATAATCTAGGGGAGAGGTCATTCAAACGTTCGTAAATCTTATGCCAAAAAAATCAATTTCATGGAAGAATGAATGAAACAACTCATTGTGATATATAAGACACAAATTTACTCAGTGTAGTTTTGTTTTGCCAATAATAAATTTTAGGTGAGCTCAATATGTTGATTAAAATATTTCAAGACGATGAATTTGATATCACAATTCTTATGTCTTTATAAGTGACCATTACTAATATAACAATATGGTTTTTGATAAGGGAAACATTTGTTGAAGGAATGCTATATCTTTCAAAATTATTAGATGACACTATAAATGGATTTAATTATGGGAAAAAGTGAAGATTTAATTGATACAATGATTTGTCTACTCAATAAATTTGACAATATAAATTATTATACACAAATTATGTGGTGAATATATAGGAAACTTCTCTAATTTAAATGACCCGAATTTTCCAAGAATGCTTTGTAAAAATGTGAAATATGTGTGATCATGTTTTGTGGAACTTACATTATTCCTCTTTTATTATCATAGAGGTTTGAAAATAGTGTGTTGAATATATATATATATATATATATATTTTATTTAGTATAGAAATAAAACCAACACGAAATCTTAAGTAGCTCATGTTCTAGCAAAATATTATCACTTGCAATAAAACTAACACCATGAACTCAAAGAGCTTGATAATTTTCAAGATGCATTATGGGTGTAATGCAATACATTGTTGAACTATTGTAAGTAAAGTAGGAGGGAATGAATTGAAAAATATATCAAAATAATTGAATGAAACAACTTTGAATATATTATGCAGTGTAAAATAAACATTAAAAATGCAGGTCGTCGAAGAAACAACGTATTACGTCGAGATACAACCTACTTTGATATAGATATTGTAGACACACTAAGATTTGACATTCTAGTTTTATATAGTACATTGAGTATCTTCTATAAGAGCAATGTGTTAGATTGTCGTTATTAGGAGAGACAACAAAATACGTTGTTGAATTGTTGTAATCGAAGGAGGCGGGAATCAATTGGAAATTATTAAAAAATAATAGAATGACATCAGTTGAATAAGGTCATCAAACTATGTATTACAAAACAAGCATTGAAAATGCATGTTTTTTAGGTAACAACGTAGTATGTGGAACAATAAACTACTTTGATATATATCTTGTATGATCACGAAACTTTGACATCGCAATTTGTAATGGAAAGAGGCCCTATAAATAAAGAACTAGGACCCCTTTTTAAATTTAAATATGGTCAAGAAAAACTAAACATAAAAAATTAACATTTATTTAAATATGCCCAAGGAAAACTGGGCAGAGATTTGAAAATCTGAAGATATGGTAGACATCATCTTGAATTTAACATCAAGAAGCTTCATCAAAATAAATTCATACTTTAGATTAATCAAAACAAGAATATATATATCCTGAAAAGTTTTTCAAAACCTATTTAGTTTAGTCAAAACAAGAAATTAAAATTTGGAAAAGAGATGATATTTTTGGGTATAATATTAAATAAAATCATTACACCACTATAAACAGTAAAATCAGCAGCACAATATGCAGGAGAAACACATTAAAAAGTGGACGCAACAATGCCAGTGCTTTGATAAACATGTCCCTCCAGTGCTTTGATAATCACATATATGCACGAATGATGTTTAGTTTTCTACTTCCTACCAACAAATTTTCGTTATGATTTTCATCCTAAAAAATTATCAAAAACTTCATAACAGAACAAAGAAACTACGGCAATCAAAACAAGAGATTCACCCCTGAAATGTGACGTGTCTTGCAGAGAAATAGTGTGATTCGATGGCAATGGAGACTGAATCCAAAGAGTCAAGCACTTCTCCTACGCCATTAAACAATATCTTGGAGGCAACACCAGCAGTTCTTTCAAAAAAACGTCTTCCTCTTCTGGCTTTATGAATCAGACTATATTCAGATACCCTGTAGCAAAATTAGGGAAACTGAAGCTATGAGCGGGATATCAGCCAAATGGAATGCATGAGCGCCAAAACTTAAAATTTGAATTAGAAATTTATTACGGGACAGGGAATGATTTGACTGATAAGATGGCCCATTGTGTTGGACAGAAAGTGATAAAAGGACAAATCCTTTCTGGAGTGCTTAGTTGTCACGGTGTCCCTGATATTGTTCCATTGGAACAGTTCATTATCATTCTTTTTCTGTTGTGCGCATTGATTTCTTGCCGAGAATGGGGTATATTTGTATTTCTTTTTCCTCCTCCTCTGGGCCTGATTCTTGCTCATGTATTAGCCTTTTTCCCTTGCTTGAGTGGGCTTGCTTTATCCCAACTTTTGTTTCACAGCCCCGGGTGCTTTCATGACGTTCTGTGGTGCTTACACTCTACTTGGTCTCCTCTGGATTATCTTCAAATTATACCACCTTCGGGGGTGACTCGAGTGTCGATGTTCCTTGTCTTCCAGGAGTAGAGTATTCCATATGCTCTCGTAGCCCTTCTCTAATTTGTTCCTGGACAGGAGATTGCTAGATTGGGACTTTAATATTTGCATCCTCTTGGTCTGGTTCTTCTGTAGGATCTGTGATTTGGGTTTTCCCTGGACCCTATTGCTCCTTTTCTGCCTCTTCTATTATCGACCCATGCCTTGGATTTAGTATTCTTTTCTTTATAGGATATCCCGCAGGCACGCGCATTCTGCAATTCTATTCTTGTATGTGTGTTACGTGATTCACATGCTCTTGCACTCCTCACCATACACGTTTGGGCATCAAAATTTCTTCATCGGGCTCTAACTTGAGTTCCCTCATGCACGTCTTGGTCAGGACACTTATACTTTATGCACATTGCATGGATGTCCGCATCTACCCTTTGTACATCTATATTGAGCTTCTTTACCCCCTTGACCCACTTGACCAATCAAACGAATTAATCCGATGTGAAGGTACAAGGTATTTTGGTCCATGGTGTCGAAGTCTCATTAGTATTTTTAATCCTTACCACCAAGTAGTTCATAGCGACACCGAACTTTGCTTCTCCATCCGATTCGTTAGGTAATTGATGTGGTATTCTCCAGTATTGCTCAAAGACATTGCACAAGTGTTTTAACCAGGTTGTAAACCTTTCCTTATGAGCATTGTTAAGAGTTGGGGGCCCATGAATGATTTATACATCATGGTCGGAGATGAGTTTGTGGTTGGATGTTTCCATGGTGGTTCTCCATCCCCTTTTAGTATTCTAAATTCCATGAAGACTATTAGTAACAAGATTAGACCCCTTGAAAATGGTAACCCCCTTGGTTTCTTAAACCATGTCGGTGTTTGCTAAAATGTTTTGTGTGACAAATCGGGAGTAGTTGAAAATTGTCCTATGTGCTAGCTTATGTGCAATGCTTAGGAACCTTTTGTCTATTTTCATTCATCTCTCAGCCCCTGTAAATTTGGCAATAAGTAATTGTGCATCGACTCTTGTTCTAGGGTCCTTGATTTCATATATGGACGTGAATTTTCCTCCACGTTTGTATTTAAGGAGACTTTCAATGTTGTTTATAGAGGCATCGTCTTCCAAAGCTTGTGCTAAATCCTCTCCTTCATTTTTTAGCCATGTTACCTTATGGATCGGATGACGCGATAGTTTCATGCGTCGTCTCGAGAAATAAAAATACCCTTCCCTGACGTACGAGATGAGGTATTGATATGATTCCAATGGTTTGTTAAAATATGATAGTTAAAGAAGTTGGAGGACTTTTGTTTTCTTCAGTGTTTTCCGCATGATATTATCGTAGAAATCATTTCCTTGATTGTCTTTTTGTACTACCAGGTGCACTATTTCCTTCTCAATGGTTCCATCAAGCCTAGGCACAAGATGATTGCATTCAAATATCTTGGCGGAAATTACCTAGTTGGCCCAATCTCCAATTCTTTTGAAATCTTTTGGGTAATGCATTTCAGTATAAATGGGTAAGGCCTTGGAGCTTTTGGTCCTTCTTAGATTTATTTCCAACAGCCATTGAGATCCTCTTCTTTTGTAGTGTGGAAGTGTTTTCTCCTGCCTCTGATGGTGTCTCTTTGATAATAATGACTTCTTCCTCAGTGTTCTTGTCCTCCTTGATTACCATGACTTTTGTGTCACTTGATGATATTTATCTTGACATACTCATTAAATTCGTGTACCCTTCCATGTTTCCTTCTTATCACACATTTCCTTCATGTTTATCATGTCTTCTAATTGGTCGAAACCCACTCTAGCTCACCATGGGGTGGTTGATTGCCCCAAAGTTCTTTTTCCTCGCAAGGATTTGTGACCCCCATATTAATGGCGGTCGAGGTTGGTTTGTTCTCTTACAATATAGTCCATTTTGTTCTTATATCTATTACTAAATAAAAACTTGAAGTGGCGTTAATGGCGATGGGTTTTCTTGAAAATTTTGAGCATTGAATCATCATTGTAACTGATTTCGTTGTTTTTACCTGAGCTCCTAGTTTCATTGTAAGGTAACTAAAATGATTTACCCCCTTCTTATTTATACCCTTATTACAAGTAATAAATACTTGTTCTATTTATCATTCGCATGCATAAACTGTTAATTCCCCTTAGCTACCATTACTACCTATTGACAACTGTCCCTTACTCCAATTTTCTCACTTTCTAACAAGTGACTTTTAAGATGTGTTATGAGCTTCTTCCTTATAGCTGAAAGGAACAATAACCATATCGTACCAAGCCAAGAACACAGATGCTAATCAAACACCATGATCAATAAGATGAAAGCAATTCGTCATAATAGCTTTACATAAAACCTTTGCAAACAAATGAGTAGCAATATCATATATTATTATGGAACTCAATGCAATACATTGAGAATGGGCCTTGCTTAAATAGGTAAGGAATAACAATCTAAGAACCAGTCAAGGTCGTAGATCAAGCCATAAATCAAGGAAATAACTAGTCATCAAAGAACTAGTCAAAACCATAGATTTATAAGAGAACTAGACATCAAGGATTTAATGAATACCATAGATCAAGGAAATAACTATACCTAACAACTAGATAATATCTCCTAATATCTAAATAAGATAAAAGAAATATCCACACACATAAGTGGGTGAGGATAAATACAATAAAGGTAAATAAAGTACCTAGGTGAACATGAGCTAAGGTAAATACCTACTCTAACACCCCCCTCAAGTGAAGCTAGGGGCCAAAATAGATGTGGCATGTCCACAGAATGAGTCCTGGTAACTAGGCCTGATGACGTACTCATGTACAATAACTGAGAAAAAAGGGACACCGCAAGGTACCCAAAACCAGTAACAACAAAGTAAAGAGAGTAAAGACCCGCTCCAAGGCATCCCAAGAAGCTCGGCTCAAAAAACTCGTACAATGCTGAAGAAGTTTGGTGTGCACTGTGGTCTGAATCCACTGCTCGATCACAAAACTCAAAAACAACTGACACTGAGCTCCACCAAAATAGCTCCATACAAGGAGGCTATCAACGGAGTGATGTCGAAAGTGCAAAAAAAACACCAAACATAATTCGATCAAGTGTTGCAAATAGGTGTGCCACGATCCAAGAACAATAACCAAAGCAATAAGGCAAGGACACAAAATCTAGAGTGTCACGATCCAAGAAAAGCCAAGGTAACACGGCAAGGACACAAAACCCGAAGAAGCAGGATCAGCACCACACCCTCCCATACTGTTGAATGGGTGGAGTGGCGCTACAAATCTGTATGAGTTGTCAAAACAAATACTCAAACACTGAAAACTAGCAATGGGCTCCACCAGAATAGCTCCCCCACAAGAGAGACTATCAACATGCCAAAAGTGTCGAAAATACATATACAAAATCTCTCAACAAACAAGAGAGATAGACTACACCTGCTAAAGAAAAATGCTTAAAAAAAGAAGCATCACAATGCAGAAGGTATAGAAAGTGGAGCAAGAGGCCGAATGGTGGAGGAGCCACGCCTGTAGAGTCCTCTCAACGAATGCCTATGTCACCTCCACGAGTGATCAGATATCCACCCCAAATCAACACGGATGGATGAAGAAAATGCCTACATATGACTTGGTGCAAAATTCACAATGGGTACATACAAAAGAACATCAGAATGTGTTTCAGGCTGATCATGTCTGACAACTAAAATCTCAGGTTTCTCAAGCCTGAGTGAAGGTGCAGAACTCATGTGTTGTTCATGATCCTCATAAAGAGTCAAGCGAACAAAAAAAGGAGCTCTATCAATGTGTGAACCCAATGAAGTATCTGCTTGAAAACCAATGTCATGACAAGAATTCCACTTAACATGTGGAATAGAGGAAACAATACCCTGTGAATGTCTATCAATGACTCCGCTAGTGAGACCCATAGAACGGAATGTGGTGGTATGCTTCTCAAAAAAGCCATGTAGTTGAGCAGAAATAGGATACACAACATGTGATACTGTAATAGGCACAAATGTGGAAGAGCATGCAATAACAAGCCTCACAGGTTTAGAAGCATCAAAAGCAGGTGCAGGCTCAAAGACTGGTAGATCAATGTCAGTGGGTACAAGAGCAACAGCTGCAAGTGGACTAGGAGCATGGATATGGTTGTCCACAATATGATGGTGATGTTGTAGGCTAGCAAGTTTGTTCTACAGGGAGTGTATTATTGTATCCTTATCATGAATGAGTGATTATAGAAGAGAATTTCACTTCTTGAGCGATCTATTTTCTTCCACAAATTTTAGAATATCCTCTTGAAGTTCACATACTTCAGAGAAAAGCATATCATTCTCAGAATCCATGATAGGTACAAACTGCAACTCCCAAAAGTTTAGGACGTTGGGCTCAGCCAAAATTGCGTCCACAATTGATTACAACACTCCTCCATATTTGGCACCATAAATATTTCCAATGGAAAGAGCACGAAAAAACAAGCACTTTCACAAAATATGGCACTCAAAACTGAGTTACCAATCAAAAGTTACAAGCTTTTTTCATAATTGCTAAATTTTTGTTGCCTTCACCACACAAATAAAATTAAAGGGGGCTGAAGTTAAGCACCTACTAGTAGGAATCACAAGCTTTAAGCCCTCATATGACCAAGGGCCTTCATTCTACCCCCATTGAAGTATCCTGGAAAGTTTTCATATAACCCTAGGTAATGAGTCTTGAGTTTTCCTAGATGTCGCACAATTTTAGATTAATATAATAAAAATTTAGCGTCTTTTGTAAAAATATTTCATTTGAGTTTGTGATCATATCATGCCTTCAGACGTGTTTTATCGATGTTTTAGGACCATCTTGCTTGTATTCTTATTTAGTCGAGCTTTAACAAGCTTGTTAACCTTTCTTGAATTGAGTCTTCATCATCTAAATTCGCAACACGTGCAATTATCCATGATGGTTCTATAAATTTGATCGGTAGCACAACTTCCTTTCTATACACAACTTGAAAATGTGTCACTATATTCAGGTTCATGTATGTCATTCGATATGCCCAAAGTACCGCCGATAATTTTTCATCCCAATCCTTCCTTCCGATGTCGCACATTTTTATCAATGTATGGCCTAGTATCTTGTTGAATGTTTCCACTATACCATCAACCTATGGATGATATGGGGTCGTGTTATGATGCACAACCATGAAGTCTTATAACAGGATACAAATCATTTCATTCAATAATTGTGTTCCTCTATCACTAGTTGTACTCAAGGGGCAACCAAATCTACTTATAATGTTCTCCCAAAGAAATCTTATCGTTGTGGATCTTGTACAATCTTTAGTTGGTGAGGATTCTACCCAAAGTGTAAGATAAATAGTGGTTGTGATAATATATCGTGCACTTGTTCTTCACACTGCAGGATTAATTTGTCCAAAAAAATCAATTACCCACTTTTCAAATGGTTCTTACACGGTTATAGGGATTAGAGGCATACTTTCTCATTTTCCTAGCTTTTCGAGCCATTGGCATTGGTCACAAGATTTGACATATTCTTTCACATCCTTAAATAAAATCTGCCACCATAGTCCTGCATTAATGATCTTCTGGGTAGTAGCATCACCTACATATTGAGCACCTACAATTCCTTCACACGCTTCACTTAATATATCTTGCCTCTCATGTTGTAAAACACATCGTCAGAGAATCTTGACACAACCCATCTTGTATATTTGATTGGTATTAGCTAATATGGTGCAACTTTGATAACCAACTGATTTGAAATATCCCTTGTAGGATACCCCTTAAAAATGTACAAAATATAGAAAAATTGCAGCAAAGTAAAATATTGATTTTTATTGAAAATGTCCTGCTAGGACAACAAATGGTATTAAATTGATATTACACAAAATATTTTCTCACAGTGCATGGAAAGTCGAGGGACGCTAGCAACAGTAATAATAAACACTATGAAGACATTTTATGGGATAAGACATTGCTGCCAGAAAACGTACAGAAATCCCTAGGCGGCTAGACAACTTCAGAGGTCTGTGACCTTCTAAATACAAGAGTAAAATAAGGGTCTTTGGAAATAACAATGGCAGATATAGGGAATAGCACTGCCACCTGCAAATCTAACACGACCGACTGGAAAACCCCCCAAATAGAGGCTATAGTCGCCACGTTAGGAATGTAGTCAGGAAATGAGAGAGGTTCCTTCCACGTGTTGTCATGTCTAGCCTAGATAACTACCATGAGTCGGATCTAGAGCCCCTCTGATTGTCTTCCCCGAAAGCCCCCAAAAATCCTCGAAACCCTTCCTCTGACCCTCTGTAAATATCTTTGTAGCACGGCCCAGAAAACGGCTCCAAGATGATAGACTAGGGTAGATATCTCACTACCAAAGAATTCTCTGCTAGCTAGGGATGGGTCTCTCACCACCAAAGCTAGGATCCCTGTGGGATTTGACTCCACAAGCTGTAGAAATGCAACAGCAGCAGCTACACGAGAAAAGGTTAAGAGTATGTGACAAAAAACACCTTTTCTTCCTTCCTCATCTCCTTATATAATCTCCCTTGGCAAACGAGCCCCCACAACCCTAGCACATTTCATTCTATAGAGGGGCCACTAACATAAAAAGTAACTACAATTACTTTTTTCCTTTTTGAGTCACCGACGCGCTGTGTCCAAAAGTGACCCCCAAATGCCAAATTAGGATATTGAAACCACGGGGCCCCTTCCCACAACTTCTAGCGTCCATAGGCCCCTTGGGTCTGACCACGTTTTGGACTTGACTTGGCCCTTGGGCAATTTGGCGTAGGAAAAAGGGTACATCATAGAAAGGGGACATTATAGTCCTCCCTTCCCAAAATTTGTTTGTCCTCATCCAAACACAAGTTAGGATGCTACAAAATCTGTTCCCCCTCCCATATAGCATCCTCAAGTGGCAGTCCCTTCCATCGCACCAAATACTCAGTGATTACTCTACTCCTGAGCCACCTCTATCTTGTTTCAATAATGGCTTTCGGTTCTAGCACCAACTTCCCTTCCTCATCTAGTGGCAGTAACTCTGTAGATGGTACAATATGTGGTCTGAGTGCCTTCTTAAGGCATGAAACATGGAATACATTATGTATCTTATTGTGCTCTGGTAGCTCTAGCTCATATGCCACTGCCCCTACTCGATACGGACCATAAAATCGTGGTTTCAGTTTCTCTGCACCCTTCTCATTCAGTGAGGATTTCCTATATGGCTGTAAACATATGAACACTAGATCCCTAGCCTCAAAAGACCTCTCTGTCCTATGCCAATTTACGTATACCTTCTATTGATTATGTGCCTTCTGAAGATTCTCTTTGAGAGCCTTCAGAATATCCTGGTTCTCCTGTAGCCAATCTCGAGCTTTGGGAGCTCGGCTATCTGGTGATACCAAATCTACAAATGTCCTGGCGTTGTACCCATATAGGGCTTAGAAAGGGGTCATACCTATACTCATCTAGTAGGTGGTATTGTAGCAGTACTCGCCCACATGTAACCATTTAATCCATGCTCGTTGGTGTCCTGTTACATAATTCTACAAGTAGCCTTCTATCCACTTATTGACTATCTTCATCTGTCCATCTGTCTGTGGGTGGTACCTAGTGCTAGGGGTTAACTCTGTACTTGCTAGTCTGAAGATATCCTACCGAAAATTGCTCATGAAGATCTTTTCCCTGTCACTGACAATGTTTATAGGAAACCCATGTAACCTAAAAATACTGGTATAGAAGATCCAATCCACATCCACTACCTCGTGCCCCTTGAGTAGGGAAAAGAAATGAGCATACGTAGTTAACCGGTCAACTACAACATAAATGCAACTATGCCCATGCACCAAGGGAAGCCCAGTGATAAATTCCATTTATATGTTATCCCATTTCTGTTTGGGAAAGGGGAGAGGCTGAAGTAATCCTGCTAGGAAAGAACACTCGGATTTGGTTTTCTGGTAAACCATATACTCTCTGACATGATTAAGGACATCGTCTTTCATTCCCTTCCATGCAAATATTTCCCTAATGAACTTGTATGTTTTGAAATACCCCGGAGGTCCAACTAGTGGTGTATCATGTACTGCACAAAGGATCTTCTCCTTTGTTTTGGATCTTGGTACAAGGAAAATCCTATCCTTGTAGAAAATGAGCTCATCCACTACTTTGTATCGGTCATTCTGTATACTACCATCCATGATCTCACAGGAAAACTGGTTTTTGGAGTACTCAAGAAGTATATGAGCCTTCCAATCCACTGAAATCTCAGACCTAGAACTAAGCATAGCACTGAGGTAAGGCCTCCTAGATAAATTGTCATCAACAATATTATTCTTACCTCTAGTGTACTCTATGTCAAATTCATAGGTTTACACCTTGTTCACTCATCTTTGTTGTCAATTGTTGAGCTCTTTCTATCCCAAGAAGAACCTCAAACTGTTGTGATCAGTACGAACCATAAATTTTCTACCCACAAGGGTACTGTCTGAACTTGGCCAAGGCATGCATGATGGCTAACATCTCTTTGTCATAAATTGAATACCCTCTCTCCACAGGTTTCAATTTCTGACTCTCATAGGTGATGGGATGCCTATCCTACATGAGAAACGCCCCAACACCCTCTCCTGATGCATCACACTCTAGAATGAATGGGCAGGAGAAGTCTGCTAATGCGAGGATGAGACACAAACGGATCACCTCCTTGAGGTGATAGAAAACATGTTGTGTTGCGTCTGTCCAATCAAAGGCCCCCTTCT
This sequence comes from Taxus chinensis, assembly GCA_019776745.2. Lineage (NCBI taxonomy): Eukaryota > Viridiplantae > Streptophyta > Pinopsida > Cupressales > Taxaceae > Taxus > Taxus chinensis. The sequence goes on along the minus strand of CM034146.1, from coordinate 915,913,064 downwards.
TGGTCAAATTGTTCAATGGAGCATCCAACCGAAGAGAAATTCTTCACGAACCTCTGGTAGTATGTGCATAACACCACGAATCCTCTTAATTGTGTCAATGTCCTAGGTGGCGACCAATCCAGGATTACTCGTATCTTCCCTCTATCCATCTTCACTATACCCCCACCAATTACATATCCCAAGTAAAGAAATTCGGTCATGCCAAACTCACACTTAGAGGCTTTCACATATAACGAATTAGCTTCTAACATCCCCAGTATCTCACTTAGCGTGCCTGATATGGTCCTCCCATGTCCTGTTGTAGACTAAAATGTCATTCGAAGAAAACCAATACAAACTTCCGCAAGTGGCGGTTGAACACATGATTCATGCAATACTAGAATGTAGCTGGAGCATTAGACAATCCGAAATGCATCACCAAGAATTCAAAGTGGTCGTAATGACATCTGAATGTTGTCTTATGCACATCTCTACTCCCTGACTTTGATCTAATGATATCCAGAACACAAATCTATTTTCGAATAAATAGATTGCACCACATAGCTCGTCCAGAAACTCATCAATGCGGGGTACGGGATGCTTGTTCTTTATTGTCTTCTTATTTAAGGCCCGGTAGTCCATACACATCTGCAGGGTCCCATCCTTCTTCTTCACCAAAATCACCAAAGAAGAAAAAAGGGCTAGAACTCGGCCTAATATTCCCCATATCCATGAAGCTCCTGTATAGTCTTCTTGATCTCATCCTTAAACCGTTTGGGGTGACGGTAAGGAGAAGTGACCACCGGTCTATCATCCTCGAGCTCAATCACATGCTCAAATCCCCTATCTGGAGGTATGCCTGAGAGGTATGTCACCCAAACACGGGCATTGTGTTTTTCCAATAGGTCCTATTTATCCACATGGTATTGTTGTTGTCCCTCCTCTGATTTCTTGTTCGAAACCAAACAGTGTACTGCCCAATCCACCTCATCGTGCGTATAGATCCTCTCGATCCTCTTGGCCATAACAATTCAGGGTGCCCTTGAAGATAAGCCCCTCAAGATCACATTCCTCCCTTCAGAGTTAAACTTCAGCTCCATCATCTCGAATTTGGTTCAAAATTCACCAAGGGGAATGTTAGGAAATAAGGGATAAAATATGTGGAATAATCCCTCAAAAAATCGCAACAGTAGAAACTAATATGCAGAAATTATTACAGATCTCAAATAAAATTGCAGAATAAAATAACACAACACAAAGAGACAGTATTTCAACGTGGTTCACCCAATTTGGGCTATGTCCACCAAGAATCACTTGCTCAGATTTTATTACAAGCCACCGCTCTCTCAATACAATACCTAGATTCGTTCGTGGAGCTATGCTCAACAAAATCTACAGAATTCACACTCCGAATTCAAAACACATCTGCAATACATTTGCTTGTACATCTATCATATGCATAAGACCATATAAATAGACAATTGCTTAAGCAGTTTTACAAAACCGTGGGTATCAAAACCATGGGCAAAACCCGTCCCATAAACCTATGGGTCAAAAAAACTCGCCCATATGAGAAAAGCACGTTTCCCGATATTTCGGGTGCAATTTTTCGAGGCCAAAAAATTTACGCCTAAAAAAAAAAATTTCGGGGCCTGCGCCCCCGAACCCCTGTTGCCGGTGGCTACTACCCCCGGACCCCCGCTCGGGGCCCAGCCCAGCCCCGAACCCCAGTGAGGATACATGAAAAGTGTACAGTACTCTTAGTGTACTGTCTTCAACACTTTCACACATGAAAACAAGCTCCACAACCTAACAGGGAATGAAGCCACTATACCCAAAGCACTATGTTAGTCTCTCCAATTCCTACAATATAGAAATCATTGGTAACCGTATAGTTACTGTACGCCGGAAAAGCAACAAGCGAGCGTGGGAATCTACAGGTAACTCTTTGGCGTACCCGACCTCCCGAGGTCGTGCCGAGACAGCCGGTGGGGTGGAATATGCGTGGGATGAAGACAAACTAGTTAGGCAATCTAATGTCTTCGACACGCACTAATGGAATTTGTGAATCTAAGGCAAAGAATGCCCTTCTAACTTGGACTGGTGTGATAGATCGATCGGCAAGGATGACTGCTCGAAGGCTCCAATCAATATCGAGCTCTGGCGTGATTCGATCTACGGGTTGTGGAATACGTGGAAAATGACCTGGGATAGTTTCGTGTACATCTCCAGATAAGGTCGTATGGTGGATGGTGAAAACAATTGACTCTACGGACGATTCTCTGGCCTAGTCCAGAATTCTCTAGCTTCGTTAGCCGCTATATCTAGTAAGGACAATTGTTCGATGATGATGGGTGGAAGTGGAGTGGATTGGAATACTAGTGTGCGTAGGCCAATGTTTATATCTAATTGACTTATGGATTCGTTAGGCTGTGGGACTTGTGGGTCACAACCGTAGACTCTTGGTTGTTACGGTCCTGTTATGGTCATATACAAAATCAAGTCATAATCCCTAGTATCCAGTAATCGTACGCTTTCTTAGCTTCTATGTTTAGAACCAATAACTGTGCGATCTTCTCAGAATATCTCACAGGCGTTCATGCAACCTGGATCCTTAAACTGGTATCTATGTCTGTGAGAGTGTCTCCTGCACCTGGTTGTGGGATCAAAGGATCACAACCAAAGGTTTGTTCTCTTTCGAACCCTTCTACAGTCATGCGAATGTTTGCCTAGGGTAATCTATAGTTTGGTTGGTTTGACCAAAACGTGTGTGCTTGGTCATCTTCTATATTTAACCCTCTCAATTGAGAACTGATCAGTTGTAAATCTGTTGTTGTTTAGAATACTTGTATTCTGAGATTTTGGTCTATGTCAACTATTGCTATGATGAGGTTTGGTTGAGGCACGATTGGCTCAAATATGTATTCCCTGGTCTCCCGAGGTCCCGTGATTGTCATACAAAATAAAATGTAAATCTAACTGTAACAAAGCAAATTCTAACTACGTGGAATAAATCTAAAACATATATAACCTCTATTTTTCTGAGAAACCTTTTAAGAATTTAAGGAAAGTAGCTATTTAAACGTATCTAGAAATAACAACTAAATAACAATTTAAAACAAACAAGATAACCGAGTGTAGTTATTTTCCTGTGCGATTTGTAGGTTTATTCTAAACAAATGAAATAGCTCATCTATCTACAAGATTCTGGATCCTACCTCAGAAGTGAGGAGTGAATCATAGTTTCTCAGAAACTATCAATCCTCACAGCTTCCCTGGCAATATCGAGAATAGAATTTATTGAAATGAAGCAATTTAACTATTTTATTTGATATGATTCTAACTAGAACTTTGAAAGTTAAAACCTGGATTCCGCAGAACAGTGGCGAATCCAATGATGTGTGTGATCTTGTCCCCTCAGTGTGATCTCCTCGTTCTTTCATGTTCACGTGGATCCAGAAAAGCGTGTAATGCTAGCCTCGACAAAAATAGATATTGGGACAAGGACAGCTCAGAATGCAGACTGAAAATGTAAGTAGGAGAGGGATAGCGCAAGAGTACAGAGCTTGGCTTATGTGATTCCTAGCGGGATTTTACTGTAAGTCATGCAACATAAAGTGACCAGAACCTGAAACTATCCTGTTTGAAGAGAAAAACCTGCAACTTTAATGGCTTCCTAAGCTATTCTACTCCAATGGATTGGATAAAACAATAACACAGTTTGCACAAGCTGGATATGTGGCTTACCAACAGTTGAACAATGCTAACTAAGCATGCAAATGAACTGAAACTATGGCTTCTAAACAAGATAACAGACTGAACTACTGAAATTAGGAGATGAGAGCAAAAGATCAGACCTTTTGCTTGAGCATAAGCCACTTATTTATAACTCTCAATTCACCCAAAGATCAAAACCAAACAGAACTCTAAAAATCATAAACAATGGCCACACACTATTCCAGGGGACCAAAAACATAAATGCATGCCCAAGTCGGCAAGGAAAGATGGTGAAACATTGATCTTTTACGGGAGTCATGTCAAAGTGCTTTCTGGAAAACGCGTGCAGGACCGCCGCTCTGAGCAGGGCGGTGGTTACAGGACCGCCACCCCCGATCAAGGCGGCGGTCACGAGACCGCCACCCAGGCAGGGTGGCGGTTTCGTAACTGAAGGGAAAAATGCCAAGAAAAGAGGAAAAAAGGGGAAAACAAAGGACACGGGGGCTAAGCAGGGCATGTGGGATGTTAACGCATACTCTGAGGGCTTTTCCGGATCTTGAACACCTTGCGAGGAGACCTGTATCATCATTGGGGCACTTGTTACACTGTTCCGGCAGTACAGTACCTTACAATTTTGGGTACGTACAGTTACCCATCGTGATGCTCAATTAGAGAACCCATCGTGTGCATCTCATAGACTCTCCATTGGCTACAACCACATTGAAGCCCTCAAATTCCTGTCTGTAATCCTTGCCTCTCAACCAATGAGGCATCAATAAAGTTGTGGGTTGGCCCACTATCAATGAGTATCGCCACTCGCTGTCCCTGCAAAACTCCCCTAACTCTAAATGCCTTGTACCTCGACGTACTAGACAATGTGGCGATAGTCTCCTGGGGGAAATTCTTGCTATCCTACTCCACACCCGCACCATCTAATGCCTCGTCATCATCATCTAATGGCTGTGTGTCCAACTCCTCGTCACCATCACTCTCCTCGAAGACCTCTATGTATTGGGCCCTCCCTCTACCCTTGTAATCGTGTCCTAGGACCCATGGTGCACGAAAATCTAAACATAGTTTCTTTCACCTTAATTCCTTCCTGTCCTCACTAGCTCTGAATGGTCTCTCAAGTTGTATCCTTCCGAGGTAGAGGTACCTTCGGCTGTGAACCCCCAGTTCTTGAAGGGAAACCATTAGGTTACACTCGAGGTGGAAACCTCAACTTAGGAGTGGATAGCTCCAGGTCACGAGCTCTCCTAATAGCCTCATGCAATGAAGAAGGTTCAAATGCCCTCACAATCTAGCGAGAGCATCTGTCAACCCTATTATGAATAAGGAAATAAACCTCATCTCTGTAATATCAGGTACCATGACCGATAGTCTCTGAAAATTGGTGATATATTGATCCACGAAACCAGTCTACCTCAGATGAGTCAACTCTCTAAAATACCTTTCGAGGTCCCTCTTATCAAATCTTCTCACTAGCCTCTTTATGAACTTTACAAAAGTAATGATGTATAGGTGTCCCTGTGTAATCAACCCATGATGTCACCAATCATAAACGTCTCCCCCTAGATGTAAGATTGCAAACTTAATTGCATCTTCCTCCCGCATAGGATTCAATTTGAAGTATGTCTTCAACTTTTGCACCCAAGACTATGCAGAACACTTTTTAGACCCGTCGAAATGTGGAACAGAAATCTGTCCCAACCTCCTTTGCATCTCTGGTACCTTTGCCTAGTAATCTCTCTTAGGCATGCAGCCAATATTTATTTTGTAATATTCTTGAAATGGAATGATGTCACAAAAACCATCACTTAAAGTCTGGTACCTTTCCCAACAAGACTCCTCATCTACAACATCCCTGGCTTCTATACCTGTGAAACTTCTGGATCCTTCAAGAACAAAAGTTTGTGAGACCCCATAGGCCTAGTAGAAGAATGGGGGGCCATTGTCCTGAATGTCCACCCTCACCTCTTTGACCATATTGTTCCTTGTTGCTATTTTCTCCTCTTTCCACATGAGTATTAGACATGTCTTGTGCTAATATCCCCGTGAGCTGGCTCAAATAGAGATTGGTTGTCTCCTGCTGCTTTACCATGTTAGTGAATAAGTGTTTCATTAGCTCTACGCCTATATCCTCACTGTCTTTGTCCCCCATCTTTCAATCCCAATAGGCTGGAGAAACATCTTCTCTGATACCACTGAAATATCCCTTGTAGGATACCCCTTAAAAATGCACAAAATATAGAAAATTTGCAGTAAAGTAAAATACTAATTTTTTAATGAAAATGTCTAGCTAGGAAAGCGAATGGTATTAAATTGATATTACACAAAATATTTGCCCACAGTGCATGGAAATTCGAGGGACGCTAGCAACAGTGATAATAAACACTATGAAGACATTTTATGGGATAATATATTGCTGCTAGAAAATGTACAGAAAGCCCTAGGCAGCTAGACAACTTCAGAGGTCCATGACCCTCTAAATACAAGAGAAAAATAAGGGTCTTTGGAAATAACAATGGTAGATATAGGGAATAGCACTGGCACCTACAAATTTGACGTGGCTGACTGGAAAAACCCCTAAATAGAGTCTGCACTCACCACGTTAGGAATGGAGTTAGGAAATGAGGGAGGCGCCTTCCACGTGTTGTCACGCTCAGCCTAGATGGCTGCCGTGAGTCGGATCTAGAACCCCTCTGATTTTCTTCCCCGAAAGCCCCCAAAAATCCTCAAAACCCTTCCTCTGACCCTCTGGAAATATATCTGTAGCACGGCCCATAAAACGGCTCCAAGATAACAGACTAGGGTAGATCTCTCACTACCGAAGAATGCCCTGCTAGCTAAGGATGAGTCTCTCACCACCGAAGCTAGGGTCCCTATGGGATTTGACTCCATAAGCTATAGAAACGTAACAGCAGCAACTACATGAGAAAAGGCTAAGAGTGTGCTATAAAAAGTGCCTTTTCTTCCTTCCTCGTCTCCTTGTATACTCTCCCTTGGCAAACGAGCCCCCATAACCCTAGCACATTTCATTCAATGGAGGGGGCACTAACATAAAAAGTAACTATAGTTACTTTTTTCCTTTTTGAGTCGCCGACGCGCTGTGTCCAAAAGTGACCCCCAAACGCCCAACTAGGATATTAAAACCACCCCTTCCCATAGCTTCTAGCATCAACAACCCCCTGGGTCTAACCACATTTTGGACCCAACTTGGCCCTTGGGCCATTTGACGTAGGAAAAAGGGGACATCACAGAAAGGGGACATTACATGATTTCACTGACTGAACTTTATAATTCTTAGGTGTTAATCAAGTTTAGGGCATGAAGTAAATCACATCTTCCAATTCTCCTAATTCACTGTAAATGTAAAGCAATTGAGAATCTTGTATGCCATCTTCTATAGATTACATTTTTCTTTGCCGGTATCAATCCGTGACAAATGATCGTGGCCTGACATTGTGTTTTCTCGACTTAACTCCAACTGAGAACTGAAAATCCTAGAATATTATTATCCACATGCATATTATCCTATGTAATACGAATTTATTGATCAAATGTTTAAGTGCCATCTGATCGGTAAAAATCAAGAATGGTGTTTCCAAGAGACAGTGTCAGAATTTTTGAAGCGCATAAACCATAGATAGTCCTTCATGCTCTGTGGTAGTATAATTCCTTTCTGCGCATGTCAATTTTATTCTTACAAAGTATATTAGATGGTCGAGAGTTCCTTCCCGTGGATGTTCTAATATTGCTCTAATAAAAATTCTCGAGGCGTCTACGTGTACACTAAAAAGGTGTGTTCCAATCTACGAATTACAAAATATGTGGTTGGGTTAGCTTCTCTTTGATTTTTTCAAAATCCTACTATGGTCAGAACCCCACATAAATTCTTCTATTTTGTGTATCAACTTATCCAATGGCACCACAATGCATGTAAGGTATTTAATGAACTTGCGATGATACCCACAATGTCTTAAAAAGGCACAAACCTCTCTCTGCGTTCGCGGATTCATGAGATTGATGATTATTGAAATTTTTGTTGGTTTCACTCAGAGTCCATCTTTATAGATAGTGTGTCCTAATAAGCAACCAAATGGAGTTGCGAACACACATTTATTCAAGTTTAAGGAAATTTGTAATTGAAGGCAGTGGTCAAACAACAAATGCAAGTTATCGTAGTGGTCTTTTACCAAGCCATGGATTGTCCATTCATCTAAATAGACTTGAATAAACTTTAAGTATAAAATCCTCAAAGGTAGTGAAAATGACGCACAAGAAAACAATGGGTGCATTCTTCAACCCAAATGGCATGACCATGTAGGCATGTCATCCCCATTTGGTACAAAATTGGTCTTTGGTCTATCTTATTCTGTAATTATGACTTGGTGATAACTAGAGAATCAATCTGTGAAGCAACAATGGGGATAATTTCACGTGGAAGTAACTTGAAGTATCCTGAAAGTTTTCATACAACCCTAGCTAATGGGGGTTGTATGAAAGATCAAGACTATATATGGTTGTAGGAAAGCTCAAGATCCATTAATTAGGGCACACAGGAAATGGGTGGCACCAGTTCCAGCTAGGTTTTCCTTCACCACTACCATTTTTTGCACAATCCTCTATCCACATATCCACCATTTCAAGTTGCAGGTTTGAACCGGTCAAAGTTAGCACAATCCATTTGTCTATTTTTAAGGACTCTTTCATAGTTTTGAATGTATCTTATTTTTAGAATGTAATCAGTTAAGAGGAGCAGCTGAAATTGCTCAACCTCTTTAGCTATATATATAAGGATGCATTATGTATTAAAAAATTATTTGATATATTGTATAAGGAGAATCTACCCTTTTGAGCACTTCTATATAGGCTCAAGCCTTAATATTATGTACACAGAACTAATATGTTGCCTTCTTGCACTTACATGTGTTGTGTATATTGATGGTTGAATATTGTACTTGTGAATCTTTCTTTCCTAGTACTTATATGATCCATTTTAACTTCATATGAAGTTAGTTCTTCCCTTAACAAGTTGCATGTTGTGATAAACAAATCTTAGTTGTGATAGTTTTGGAATTGCATGTGAATCCCTTTTGTTATTATTTAATTTTCTAGCCTTCATGTAAAATACTGATGTTAAGGAGTTAAGATAGGAAGTTGTGCATGTTATTATATTTCTGTTGAATATTTTGTGATCATAAAAGTTGATCATTTTGTTCCTTAAATTTGTGTGCATCACCATTCTTCCCCTTTTCTCAAAAAAATGGATTAAATAATTGTATCTAGTTCATTTCCAGTAATCGTAAGTTATGCAACTTGATCTTCTATTATATACACATAGTTTAGTAGGAATCCATCCTTTTCCGGATGCTTCCTCCCAAGGAGCCAAGGTCCCACACCTTGGGGATGTTCCCATGTTGCACTGGATCAATTTAATGATCTAACGGTTGCATGATCCAAGTGATAACACTTCCTAATTAAGTATGGCTGACATTTTTGTACTGCATATAAAATTAAAATCATATTATTTTCATATGTAGACAAAGCTAAATTTTGGATAGAAACGGATTTACTAGTGAAGGCAATTGAATGACCCTCTCAGAGAAGAAAAGAAAACAAGGTGTCGCCACATGACTCGCTTTTTATGGTGAAAGTTTTGGTAAAGTTTGGCATGGCCAAAATTGGTGTGTTACACATAGTTTGTTTTAGTGCCATGAATGTTGGGTCAGTTGCCACATCCCATGTGAATACATCCTTATTTAATAAGAAAGTCAAGGAAGCTTTGATCTTTCCATAATCCCCGATGAACTTTTGATAATATCATGTAAGGCCTAAGAAACCATCAAGGCTCTTAAGGGTTTTTAGCCGAGGCTAATGCTTGCATGACATTGATTTTTTTTATCCACATGAACCCCATCGCTTTGAAATAATGTGCCCTAAATATTCAACTTCCTTTTCACCAAAGAACACTTGGATTACTTGGTTCATAATTAATCAGTCTACTAGAAGTTATAATGTCATATCAATATGTTGGAGATGTTCAGCCCATGTGTGGTTGTATTATCAAAATATCTTTAAAAAAAACAAATTGATGGAGAAAGGGATGTTTTTTTATTCATTTGTCTCTGAAATTTTGAAGGGGTATTTGTAAGTTCAAATGACATGACCAAGAAATCATAGTGACCATCATGAGTGCGGAAGGTTATCTTTGGAATGTCATCAGTGTGCACTAGGATATGATGATAGCATGAATGATATTCAATTTGAAAAAAAATGTCCCATAGATCTCTTCAAAAATCTCATTATGACTAGAATTGGGAATTTATATTTGATAGTGAGATTGTTAAGGGCATGAAATTCAATGTTGAGGAAACACGACTTGTCCTTTTTGTGGACAAGAATCATTAGGGAGGAGTATGGGATTGTATTGGGGTGAATAACTCTAGATTTTAGGATTTCTCAGACTAGTTTCTCAATCTAAGTCTTTTACATATGGGGATAGCAATATGGATGGATGTTATGTGGGGTGCTTCCCGGAAGGACATAAATATGATGATCTTCAGGATATGATGGGGGAAAACCCACGGGCTATAGAAAAATGGTTGTGGGCTTGTAAATTAGTAGGGTAGTTAGTAGCAACGAGGGGATAGAGTTGGATGGAGTGTAGTTTGGAAATGACCCCATGCAAACCTTTCTTCAAAATTCTTTCCATGTGATGGTAATTGATGATGCTAGCAAATCCTAGCAATAACCCTTTTAAGGTTTGATTCTATAAACTATTTGTGGATTGCATCCAAAGCTCAAAGAATTCCCATAGAATAAGTTTTAATGTACACAGCCAGTACGCACCTAAAACCACATCACATCCTCTTAAGGGTAGGGAAAGCATATATGAGCGAAGAGTGTAATCGCCTGTCAGGATATGCACTTTTCGAGACTTCCCTTTACATGGAAATGATCCCTCATTAGCAATCATGACCTCAAATCTAGAACAAGGGTAAATGAAGTAATTTTTTTGCTTAACAATGCGGGGATCGATGAAATTGTGAGTACCGCAAGAGTTAGTGAGGATTGTGAGAGGGATATTTTTTTAAAAACCCCTTGATCTTCATGGTTTAAGGGGTAGTAACACCTACTAGTATATGCAAAGAGATCTCAGGTTGAATCTCCTGAGGCACTAAGTCCTCTGAGGGGTTGTGTTCCTCTTGAGCATCCTGGAATTCCTAGAGATCAAGCTCGTTGTTCTGCTCTGGTGGTGATTCCACATCTAACAAGTAGAGATTTTGTGTGATGCACATGTGACCCTTAGCCCATTTTACATCAAAACTGAGATTTATGGCTAACAAGAGTGGAATTTGGATATGGACCCTCAAGGAAAAAATCTGCAGGATGGAATTTTAGGTGTCCTGGTAAATTTTGAGACTCAACATAACTATAAAACAAAATATATGGCAAAAAACTAGAGTCAACATAACTATAAAACTGACTCCCACTTTGTTATTCCTACCAACAACCTATTTGTAAGTTCACGGTTACCAACTATTATCAACGGTGACCACTATTTTGTTTACCCACTGAACTGTTATGTTGGATATGGGCCCGCCGATTAGGCTGCTTAAGGGTTTTAAGGATTCTCCTGACCACCAATGTTTAAACGAGTACCACTCACCATAAAAATTTTGGTCACGGACTTACCCCTTAATCAATCGGGTGGGGTCGTTACCACAGACAACTCTTGGTTTACCTCACATGTGAAAAGTAGTCAATCAGGATGGGTGTTTTCCCTTTTTGCTTACAGGTCCTCTCAATGGGCTAGCTACTCCATGGTTCATGTGGTACTTGTTAGCCAAAATTTTCCCCTGCTCATTTTTGTGGCTAACTCCTTGTGTTCCTACCTCTCTTGTGCCTCAGTCTTCATTTTTTTATTTTCAGGCACTCAAATCTTTCTGGAGATGGCACCATTAGATAGAGCTCTCTCTCAGCTTTCCAGAAAGGTAAAGTTTGCCTCCTAACTCCTCGTATTTTTAAATTTATGGCTCGGCGGAGTTTTTGTGGAAAATTTTCCCATTGGAGGCCCGCAGCCAATAGGAAGTTGCCACGTGGCAAGGGAGTTCGGAGGTCGGAGGTGAACTTGGAAAATTTTCCAAGTTTTGGTCGAAGGTTCAAATGGAAAATTTTTCCAGCGGGGCCCGTGGACCAATCATAGTGTGACACGTGTCACAAGGGGAGGCATAGTGAAAAAATTGGCTAAGTGTTTGAGCAGGAAAAATTTTGAATTTTGGCCCGCGGCCAATAGGAACTCAACACGTGTCGAAGGAGGGTCGCGGGCGGCGGAGGAAAAATGCAAAAATTTGGCTAAGTTTTGGTCGAAGGTTCAAGTGCAAAATTTGGCCCGCATGGCCCGCGCCCAATGAAAATGGGCCACGTGTCCAAAGGAGCCCGAACCGGCGGGGGAAGGAAATCAAAAATCGGCTAAGTGTTTTTTGCCGAGTTTTTTAAAGGAGAAAAATGGAGAAAGGGCTCCGCAGCGAATGGGAATAGGACACGTGTCCTAGGAGGCCGGGGAGTTCGGAGCTGGGGAGAATTTTGAATTTTGGCCGAGTTTTCGGCAAAAGGTTTAAAAGCGAAGGATGACCCTGTGCCCCCTGTCCTCCAACAAAATCATGCCACGTGTCCACAGCTGGCGGGGCGCGGGGAAAACATGGGAAATTTTCCCAAAGTATAAAAGGTCAAATTTTCAAAGGAAAACCCGCGGAGGAAGAAAGAGAGAGAATTCCAGTGGCGAATCAGAGCCCGACATGTGGCATCCGACCAACGGAGCACGAGATTTTTTCGAAAAATTTTCCAAAGACAAAAAAGAGGTAAAATTCGAAAAAATTTCCCGCCGATCCGTTTTTGGCCCGTTTTTGCCCTAAATCTTCAAACAATCATAACTTTTGATCCAGAGCTCCGATTTTCACGTTCTTTATATCAATGGAAATCTGTTGAAATTATCTACATGATTCCATGTCAATTTTGAATTTTGGTTTAGTTTGGAGGGAGAAAATTAAAAAATGCTTCTGGTACATGTCCATGGCCAGAAAAGACGTTTCAACAACCAATTTCAATGCAAAATGGGTTGCTTTTCTCTCCAACATGGTCAAAAATGTCAGAGCATGGGTTTGTAAGGACCTCCATGTTGTTTTAATGCAGTTTCACTCAATGAGGGATGGCTCCCATGCATTTTTCACATTTTCTCTCTCCTGGGCTCGACTCATGTACTGTAAAAGCTAGATTTGGCTCATTTCTTCATGGTTGAACACTTTTTGGCATAGAAAACTTCTTCTTTCACCTCCAGCAAGTGAATTTTGTAAGAATCAGGCCTTTTTCAAGTATTGTAGCAGGTTTATATCTCTTTGATGGTGGAATGCAAGAGATTTTACATGGAAATGACAGTGCAAACTCTGTGAATGTTTTCAGTCCTCTGTTTGTATTGTTTTACTTCATTTTAAGACCTCTAATTGCATCTATCAGCTTGTGTATGTTTTCCCTTGTTGCATTTCATGAATTTGTGTCTATTTACATGGAAAAAAATGTTTCACCACTCCTTTGGTGCATCACCATCATTAGTTAGTTTCAATTTTTGCATTTCTATCTATGTCTCCTTGCAATTTAGGGTAGGATTAGGATCTAAACCTCTGTAGTTGTGTAAAATATAGATCTAAATTAGAGAAGTTTGAGGAACCAGCCTCTAATCTGGAGATTTCTCTCTCATTTTCACAAGTCCCACACTTGGAGAGAGGTTTCCATGTTGTGCAATCACACTGGATGCCTAAGACATCATTTAGAACCTTGATTTACATCCAGGGGTGCTGCTGATTTGTAACAACAGTTTTGGCACGCCCGGTGGGACCTTAGAGGTATCATTTTTATTGCAACAAAGTTGATGTGCATCTGCTGCAATTTTCTTGCTTGAAAAGAGCTATAATTTGCATATCTGGTGACTCCAAGGGGAAGAATCAACTGGTTTCAGCAGTGCAGGCCTAAAAACTCATGAGAAGAATCACCACAAGGTCAAGAGTTGGAGAAGAAGAAGTGTTGTTTGAATACCTGTAGTTATCTCCAAGAAGAAGGCAAAGAGGAAGAAGGATTCAAAGGTCTCCATCTCCACCAAACAGAACTCTCTCAACTCCTCCACCTGGTAGGCCTTTCATTCAGTCAACAAGGGTTTTAAGACCAATTAGAATGGCACAAAACAACCCTTATGTCAATTTCACAGGTAGCAACCCACTTGCCCTCAATGCACAACATCCAATTCCAATTGCAGCCTTGAAGAACATTCCATACTTCACTGGAGAGAATCAGACTACTCCAGGTGATCATGTTAAAGATATTGCCAACCTTTGTGTAATTCATGAAATCAATGAGATGCAAGTGGTTGTCAAATTGATGGCATCTTCCTTCAAGGGGAAAGCATTGCAATGGTTTAGGAGCCTTGGAGCTGGTTCTATCACAAATTGGAACCAGCTGTGTATAGCACTTCATGAGCAATTTGGAGAGAAGGGAGACAACTTGTCTCTTTTGGAGCAGCTGACAACCATCAAGAGAGCTCCCAATGAGCAGCTGACTGATTTTAATTTCAGATTTCAAAAGACTTGGGAGAGAATTCCAGTGGTAGTCAAGCCAGTAGCAGAAGGTGCTTTTCTCTACTATCTCAAAGCTCTAAATTCTGATATTTCTATGTTGATTCAGTCCATGGGAGGCATAACTATCCCTATGGCTTATAGCATTGCCATTAGGGCTGAAAATTGTTTGATCCAAGCTGGCAAACTAGCCCCTAGACCTCCCATGCCATTGTTTCCAAGTTTAGAGAGCCCAAACACTAATCAAGCACCTAATTTGGCTCCTTCTCCCATTCCTAGAAATCAGAGTTCAAATGAAGCTTCTACTTCATCTCCAAGTGCCCCAAATGAGCTTCAAGAAGTCATGAAGCAATTGCAAAACCTAGGCAATGAGCTGGTCACTCTCAAGAGGCAACAAGCCCAAGGTTTTAGACCTTCTTATCAGCCCCAAGCTCAGCCCAACAGGCAGCCATACCAACCACAAAGACCTCCTAATCCAGCTGCAAATATAAATCAAACAAGGCCTCCTGCCAATAGACCATTTCAGCCCTATAGTCCAAATGCCATATCTGCCTCTAAGGCATTGGTGCCAACACAAAACAACGTTGCTCAGGAGTATGATTGGTGTTTTCCATGCAATGAACCTCATAACCAATCCATGTGTTTCAATGGTGCTTTGAATCAAGCATTAATGGTGACAACTACTGGCGTGGAGGGTGAGGGCAGTCAAGGAAACAACCAACAACAAGAAACATTCCAACAGCAATCAGCTCCAAACGACACCACGTTGGTAAATTGGCAAGCAGAGGATTTTTGTGGCATGAATCAAACAGGTCTCTCAAGGTGTGGCAGCCAACACAAGGTCAAAAAGAAGGAATTTAGGAGAGGAACAGCCATTGGCTCCCACCAATCCACAACCTTCCATGGCTCCACAAATGGTTGGCAAGCAGAATCCAATTTCAAATGCACAAGGGCAGCCAAGAACAGCTCCTAGGCCAACTCAAATACCAGTTGTTGTTGCCCACATGCAAGGAGTGAATGTGCCAACCAAGGGACAGCAAAGAGATCCTTCATCACCATTTAGTATCATTGATCAGATGAAGAAGACAAATGTGAATATATCAATGTGGGAATCCCTATCTATCCCAGGCCAAAGAGATTTGCTACAAGCTGCCATGAAGGACTGGCCAACTTTGAATCAGCAAGTTCAGATGCAAGAGAAAGTGCTCACAAATGTTGCCCAGCCCGAAGGGAATCATGGAGGACAGCAAGGTAAAACATTGAAGCCCCCTCCTTTCTATGTTTCGTTAATCATTGGAAATCAGCTAGTGCATAATTGCATGATAGATTCCGGGGCAAGTAGTTCAGTGATGCCTAAACAAATAGCTGATCAGCTAGGGCTCCAGTATAAAACCATATCCAAAGGGGTAGTGCAGCTGGATGGGACAGAAGTAACAACAGTTGGAGTGATTAGAAACTTGAGTCTTATCTTGCATGCATGTCCAAATGTTGTCGTTTTACAAGATGTATCAGTTATAGACCTTCCACCACTCTTTGCCCTATGCTTGTCAAGGGACTTCACAACCAAGATTGGAGGGTATTTGTCTGCTAATTGGTCACACATGTTGTTCAGAACAAGGTATGGAACCAAAGCTACAATTAGGTCTGAACCTATTGCAAACTTTCACATTGAGCCTTACACTCCAAGTCAGATCAATGCCAATTGTTCAGCATTTGATTAAGAAGATCACCCAAGCACTGATGAAGCTGACACTAAGGTTGGAAGCATCCCGGATCTAACTCTTGATGAATGGGCAAAAAAAGTACATGCTTTTGATCCTTATCAAGAAGTAGAAGAATCTGAGCTAGGGGTCTATTGCATACATGAAGAAAATCAGCCCATTCCTAGCATCACCAAACCAAACCACAAGGATGAGAATGAGGTATGGCAGTTGTTTTTTGATGGATCAAGGAGTAGACAAGGTGCAGGAGGTGGAGCTATGCTTGTTTCACCTCAAGGAGTAAGGTACTATTCAGTTTTTAGGTTTCAGTTTGCATGCTCTAATAACACTGTTGAATATGAAGCCTTGGTGCAAGGGATGCATTGGGCAATCAAAAAGAAAATAAAGAACTTGCAAGTCTTTGGTGACAGTGAATTGATTGTAAATCAGGTCAAGGGACAGCATGCTACCAAGAATGATCTACTTAAGTGCTACAAGAACAGAGTGTGGGATCTCATGGAAGACTTTGAGGGTTTTGGCATCAAATCTATTCCTAGGAAGGATAATCAAGCTGCTGACAAGCTTGCAGCAGTAGGGGCAGCCTTTGACATTGTGGAAAGCATTCAAAAGGACAAGGTACAGCCAAACATCCACGTGATTATGAGGCCTTCAGTGCCAGATAACAATGTCAGTTGGCAAGTATTTGAGAATGACCAGCAAATCATCCATTTCTTGCAAGAAGAAGCTGAGTTCTCAGCTAAGAATCAAGAAAAACTGGAACAGCAGTATGGTGACCAAGTGGTACAGCTGAGAACTAACAAGCTGCCCAAGGGACTTATCACTTTGGAGTCCATTTTTAATCCCAATGATCAGTTTAGGAAGGAGAAAGCAAACATTCAGGTCAAGAGAGAGGATTCAGTATCCATCTTGGTGGAAGAGAACAAACCATTGCAAATTGGAAAAATGACAACTGAACAAGAAAGGTATGAGTTCATGCAGCTGTTTCAAGAGTTCCCTGATGTGTTTGCTTGGAGCTATGAAGACTTGAAAGGTTTCAATCCCAACTTAGCTCAGCATACCTTTGAATTGGATTGAAATACTAAGCCTGTCAGGTAGAAACAAAGACCAGTCAATCCACATATGGAGCCTCTTATGAGGAAAGAATTGAACAAGCTGATTGAGTTAAGGATCATATTCCTAATCAAGCATTCTAGTTGAGTTGCCAACTTGGTTCCAATCAGAAAGAAGAGTGGAGAGATCAGATTGTGTGTTGACTTCAGAGACTTGAATAGAGCATCCCTCAAGGACCATTACCCACTCCCTTCCATGGAGCAAATCTTGCAGGTTGTGGCTGGCAACGAGAGGTTTTCACTACTTGATGGCTACTCAGGCTACAATCAGATTATGGTGAAGGAAGAAGACCAGTTCAAGACAGCCTTCACAACCAAATGGGGAACTTATGCATACAGGAAAATTCCATTTGGGTTGTTGAACGCTGGTGCCACCTTCCAAAGAGCAATGGACATGGCGTCAAAGGTTTGATTAACAACATGGTGCTGATTTACCTTGATGATATCACTTGTTTTTTCCAAAAATGCAGCAGACCACCTCTCTCATTTGAGACAAGTCTTCACAAGGTGTAGGAGATTTGGAGTGTCTTTGAATCCTAAGAAGTGTATCTTTCTTGCACATGAAGGAAAGCTCCTTGGCCATATTGTCTCCAAAGAAGGATTAGCAATTGATCCAGAGAGGGTTGAAGCCATAAGAGCACTACCATTGCCAGGCCACAAGAAGGCCCTTCAGAGTTTCTTGGGGAGAATAAACTTTGTCCGGAGGTTTGTCCCAAATTTTGCAGCCCTTGTCAGGCCCATCACCAAAATGTTAAAGAAAGGCATGGCTTTCAAGTGGACAGCAGAAGGTAAGGAGAGTTTTGAAGCAATCAAAGAAGCCATCTCTCAAGCACCAACTCTCATCAACCCAGACTTCTCCAAGGATTTCATCCTCTATGCATTTGGAGGTAATGACACTATTTCTGCCATTTTGGTACAGCAGAACAAGGACAATGATGAGCAGCCAATTACTTTCTTCAGCCAGAGCCTAGATGACTATGAGGTGAAGTATTCTTTTATTGAGAAGCATGTGCTAGTAGTAATCAGAAGCTTGAAGAAATTCAAGCATTTAGTCTCAAACAACAAGGTCCAGTTGCTGGTCTCACATGCTGGGGTTAAAGACTTCCTCCTCAACAAGGATTTGAATGAGAAAAGGGCAGGTTGGATCACTCGTGTCATGGAGTATGACATTGAGATCAAAATCACCAAGCTGGTAAGAGGAAAAGGATTGTGTGAGCAGCTGATTTTGGGGAAGAAAAAAGAAGCATGCAATGAAGAAGAGGTTGTTTTGACAGTTCAAGACAGCCATGTGCAAGGCAGCACTCAAGAAGAAAACAATGCTTCCCCCCACTCCTTGCTGGACCCAAGGTATTATACACTTCCTAAGCACATAGGCCTATTCCCTCCGGAGATGAACAAGACCCAAAGAAGACACTCAGATTGCAGGCTGTCTCATATGCCATTGTTGATGGAGTTTTGTTCAAGAAAGATGTGAATGGAGTGCTGCTGAGATGCATTAGCACAAATCAGATTCATAGGGTATTGGAAGAGTTCCATGGTGGACCAGCTGGTGGTCATTTTGCACTGAGAGTGACAGCTCTAAAAATCATGAAGGCTGAGTTATTATTGGCCTAAAATTTTTAGTGATTGCTATGCATGGATCAAGAGGTGTAAGAATTGTGCATTCTTCACAGGAAAAGAAAGACTTGCTGCCCTTCCATTGCATCCAATCTCAGTTGACCAGCCATTCATGCAATGGGGTTTGGACTTCATTGGAGTCATTAATCCCAATTCAAGTCAAGGGCACAAATGGATTTTGACAGCCACGGACTACTTCACCAAGTGGACTGAAGCAGTAGCACTCAAAGAAGCAAATGAGTCCAGCATCTTAGACTTTTATGAGGAGATAGCAACCAGATTTGGTATACCTGCTACAATAATCTCAGATAATGCATTGGCATTCATTGGATCCAAGGTGACTGAGTGGGCTGTCAAGAACGGGATCTACCTAAGCACTTCATCAAACTATTACCCTCAAGGTAATGGCCAGGCCGAGTCTACAAACAAGAACTTGTTGAGGATCATTAGGAGGACTCTTGATGAGAATCAGAGGTCTTGGCATACCAAACTGAAATCAGCCTTATGGGCTGATAGGATAACCCCCAAGAGATCCACAGGTAACTCTCCATTCAAGCTTGTTTATGGAAGAGAGGCAATCTTGCCCATGTCACTTGAGTTACCAACATTGGAACTCATGAAGCAGTTAGAGTTGCTAGAGTTTGGGCCCATGGAGGTGAGATATGCAGAGTTGATGGAGCTACAAGAGATCAGAAATCAGGCATCCCAAGCAATGGAGAAGGATCAAGCTTTGATCAAGAAGACCTTTGATAGGAAGGCCAAGGATAGATCTTTTCAAGTTGGAGATCTAGTGTTGAAATGGGATGTGGATAGAGCAAAACCGGGAAGGCATTCAAAATTTTGATGCCATTTGGAGTGGCCCATACATGGTCACGAAGTGCAAGAACAACAATGCTTTCCAATTGGCCTCATTGGATGGTGAAGAACTGCAGATTCCAGTCAATGGAATCTATCTCAAGCATTGCTTCTAGAGGGAAATTCTCCACCTTGTAAATATTAGATTATATTTTCATTCCTCCAAGTGCTTTGCACATTGTTTTGTTGTAGGTTAGTTTTGTTTCCCCTAAGTGCTTTGGCACAGCTTGCTGTCCATGGAGATGTTTTGCAGTCCTTGCTTCCATCAGGTGATATTCCATCTTCCTCCTTGCAACATTCTAAGTCAGGTTGGGGTTCCAAATAGAAAAATTTGATGACTCCATGCCCAATGGACTGCTTTAGGCAACTGGTACTTTTCATCTAGCAGGCAGATGACCCCTCTGAGTCGCCAAAATTGTTAGCCAAAATGTGCCCCTGCTCATTTTTGTGGCTAACTCCTTGTGTTCCTACCTCTCTTGTGCCTCAGTCTTCATTTTTTGATTTTTAGGCACTCAAATCTTTCTAGAGATGGCACCATTAGATAGAGCTCTCTCTCAGCTTTCCAGAAAGGTAAAGTTTTTCCTCCTAACTCCTCGTATTTTTCAAGTTATGGCTCGGTGGAGTTTTTGTGGAAAATTTTCCCATTGGAGGCCTGCAGCCAATAGGAAGCTGCCACGTGGCAAGGGAGTTCGGAGGTCGGAGGTGAACTTGGAAAATTTTCCAAGTTTTGGTCGAAGGTTCAAATGGAAAATTTTTCCCGCGGGGCCCGCGGACCAATCATAGTGTGACACGTGTCACAAGGGGAGGCATAGTGAAAAAATTGGCTAAGTGTTTTGAGCAGGAAAAATTTTGAATTTTGGCCCGCGGCCAATAGGAACTCGACACGTGTTGAAGGAGGGTCGCAGGCGGCGGAGGAAAAATGCATGAAAATTTTGGCTAAGTTTTGGTTGAAGGTTCAAGTGCAAAATTTGGCCCACATGGCCCGCGCCCAATGAAAATGGGCCACGTGTCCAAAGGAGCCCGAACCGGCAGGGGAAGGAAATCAAAAATCGGCTTAAGGGTTTTTGCCGAGATTTTTCAAAGGAAAAGTTTGGAAGGATTTACCCATAGCCAATAGGAAACATGACAGGTGGCACAAGTGGCAGAGGAGCTCGCAGCATGGGAGGAAGAAGGGAAAATTTTGCTAAGTGGTCGGTAAAAGTTTCAAAGGAGAAAAATGGAGAAAGGGGCCGTGGCGAATGGGAATAGGACACGTGTCCTAGGAGGCCGGGGAGTTCGGAGCTCGGGGAGAATTTTAAAATTTTGGCCTGAGTTTTCGGTCAAAAGGTTTAAAAGCGAAGGATGACCCCATGCCCCCTGTCCTCCAATGAAATCATGCCACGTGTCCACAGCTGGCGGGGCACGGGAAAAAATGGGAAATTTTCCCAAAGTATAAAAGGTCAAATTTTCAAAGGAAAACCCGCATGGAGGAAGAAGGAGAGAGAATTCCAGTGGTGTAATTAGAGCCCGACACGTGGCATCCGACCAGTGGAGCGTGGGATTTTTTCAAAAAAATTTCCAAAGACAAAAAAGAGGTAAAATTCAAAAAAATTTCCCTGCCGATCCGTTTTTGGCCCGTTTTTGCCCTAAATCTTCAAACGATCATAACTTTTGATCCAGAGCTCAGATTTTCACATTCTTTATATCATTGGAAATCTATTGAAATTCTCTACATGATTCCATGGTCAATTTTGAATTTTGGTTCAGTTTGGAGGGAGAAAATTAAAAAACTCTTCTGGTACGTGTCCATGGCCAGAAAAGACGTTTCAACAACCAATTTCAATGCAAAATGGGTCGCTTTTCTCTCCAGCATGGTCAAAAATGTCAGAGCATGGGTTTGTAAGGACCTCCATGCTATTTTAATGTAGTTTCATTCAATGAGGGATGGCTCCCATGCGTTTTTCACGTTTTCTCTCTCCTGGGCTCGACCCATGTACTGTAAAAGCCAAATTTGGCTCATTTCTTCATGGTTGAACACTTTTTTGGCATAGAAAACTTCTTCTTTCACCTCTAGCAAGTGAATTTTGTAAGAATCAGGCCTTTTTCAAGTATTGTAGCAGGTTTATACCTCTTTGATGGTGGAATGCAAGAGATTTTACATGGAAATGACAGTGCAAACTCTGTGAATGCTTTCAATCCTCTGTTTGTATTGTTTTACTTCATTTTAAGACCTCTAATTACATCTATCAGCTTGTGTATGTTTTCCCTTGTTGCATTTCATGAATTTGTGTCTATTTACATGGAAAAAAATGTTTCACCACTCATTTGGTGCATCACCATCATTAGTTAGTTTTAATTTTTACATTTCTATCCCTGTCTCCTTGCAATTTAGGGTAGGATTAGGATCTGAACCTCTGTAGTTGAGCAAAATATAGATCTAAATTAGAGAAGTTTGAGGAACCAGCCTCTAATCTGAGATTCCTCTCTCCATTTTCACAAGTCCCACACTTGGAGAGAGGTTTCCATGTTGTGCAATCACACTGGATGCCTAAGACATCATTTAGAACCTTGATTTGCATCCAGGGGTGCTGCTGATTTGTAACAACAGTACTCCTCACAATGAGTTTTAGGGAGTATACCCAAGTACTTCCCACAACTATATGTACCGGTATTTACCCTTATTCGAACTTAAAATGAATATGTTGAAAACAAATGTAAGGAAAATATTTCTATAAATGGTTTAACTCCTGCAAAGTTGTTGAAAAACAATCTCTAAAATCTACTCAGAAGGCCAAGAAAGTACTCTGATACTAGATGTGAGGATCCTTCTACATAAATTTATGAAATACAGAAAATAAATGGACAATGAAATGAACTTTGTGAAATAACTCAAATAACCTTTATATCGTAGGCCACTTCAAGGGGACAACCTACTTTGAGCAAGCTCAATACGATAATATTTATGAATGCCTTCATTGGGCCTCGACACTTACTTATATACTAAGTCTATTCTAACAACTAATACTTCTCATGCATGTGGGATAATTCAAATATGTGCAAGGGATGACTTCAAAAGCATATGCGTCTATAGGGACTAATACACTAATAATGCAAAGAGAAGGGTAGGACACGGGTTCCTAACATTGAGTTATTATTTGGATGAAAACTTTAGCTCCTATATTTACCACCATACACAAGTCTTCAAAATTCTTGCGTTACTTTGAGCACATATTTTATATCTTTGTTTCAGCCTTATCGGTGAGATGTCACAGTTTTTTCAACCTCTACTTCACCATATCTTTCTTTTTTGTGATCTCTTTGTTAACATCTTTACATTTTTCCATCAATGTTTTCCTGTTAGCTTTATCAAGAGAGTCTTCCTCTACTCTTGCTTTCGTATATGTGAGATTGTTGGTATCCTCTTTCATGCATGTACTTATCATTCCGAATTGCTTGTAAATACCATTTAACTACTTTTCAGCTTACATAGGTTTTTCTTCCAATTGCCTTGCAGTATTTTTGTGGGATTCCATATTTTTCACACAGATGATTCATATGTTGTCTTGGTCACCCTTTTGTTTCTTATTCCTCTCCATTTCTTTTTCAATGTGTTTAATGAGTAGGCCTATGAGTTTCTCTAATTCATCAATATTTTCCCCTTGGATGAGTAGGTTGGCTTTGATAAGCTTGGGTTTATTGCGAAGAATTATCTCACCCAACGCTTTTTCTTTATAATCCGCGTGCTTATATTTTTCCTTTAGGCTATTTTTCTCATGCTACAACTCACACAATTTTTTGTTTTCTTCTCTGAGATATGCCTCCGATTTGTAAGACTAGGCCCCATATATCCATGATTCATGACTATTGTGTAAATTGTACTGAACTACTTCCCCAACAATTTTTCAATAAAACCTTGCTCGCTTGAGTTTCTGACATGTTATAAGTTGTTGCAAGGAGGACACAATCTCCTTCCTTGGTGGGAACAATATGTATGATGTTGTTTGGCATCTCAATTATTGACTATTTTATACATTAATCTAAAGAGAATGATAGTTAATTCTTCGACTACTTGGTGGCCAAGGTAGTTTTCAAGAAATCCCATGAGAATAACTTTTTGATGTTCTTCCCATTCTAGTATGCCACCCGCATTGATATTTTAGTCAGGTTTGGATAGAGTTGGAATTCCTTCACATCTTCATCTGTCTCATCATCTAACTCCTCAATTTGTCTTTTTCACATACTCTAGTTTGGTTGTGCTTCCTCTTCATCACCTCCATGACCGCCTCTTTCTCTATGGATTTCTTTAACGCTTTCACTCTTTTCATGTGCTTGATCGGTATCCTCAAAATTATCATCAACCTCAATTATCTTTGGAGGTGAATTTTAAATAAATGGCATTCTTGCACTTGCATCTTTAGGCTCCATGTTCTCATTTGATCCACCTTTCGTATTAGTCTGGATTGGATATTTTTTCATTATATCTTCAATGTTTAGCTCATCCCCATCCTTGGTGATATAGCGGTCTCTCTGTCTGCCCCTGTCTAACTTGTTCCTTGCATTTTCACTCGGGTTTGGATTGAGCCCATTGTTGTTTCTAGGCCTTTAGGATACTTTACATCCTTTTTTGTCAGCCTCTTACATGGAGATATGGTCTTTCCTTTTGTTTACTCTCATCTTATTTTTTGGTCAACTTATCGATGCACGTAAGCTTTATTATTCCAATCGTACCCTCTTTATATGATATAGTTATTCTTGAGAATTGTACCACTCGTGCTTAGGAATGACCATCTCCTTGTTTGGCTCTTCATCTTTTTATTTTTTTGTGTTTCTCCTTTTCTTTAGAAGTAGATAAAAGAATAGCTTTTGTGCTTCATTTTTTACTACAATAGTCTCTAACCTTGTGAGTGCATAGATATCTGTTACTTGATTTTCTACATGTGCTTCCATGTTAGGGTGTTTGTGAGTCATGTAAAATGTGTGGATATTTGCATCAATCCTTTGCATGTCAATCATTATTATTTTAGCCTCCTTGATATGGTTGATGGATCACACAAAGTAGTCATCAGTAAAAGCATAGGACATCTTGGCCCATGGGAGCCAACTTCTGTCTACCTTTTTAAATCTTTCCAAGGAATAATTCATTATGATGGTGAACTTTACCTCTCCATCCAACTCCTGTTATAGTTGTCGCAGGATTCTCTAGTCCTATTTGAAGACATTTTTTTAATGCCTTAACCACTTTGTGAACCACGCCTTGTACACATTATTGGGTGTGGTGGGCTCCATGAATTTTTTTTACATGATGGCCAGAGTTGGATATTCTATATGGAATGTTCATGTTGGCTCCCCATCTTCTTCAAGAATGCCTATTTCATTAAAAACTATCAACAAGAGGATTACGCCCCAGTGGAAATTGATTTCTGCCTTTTGATGTGCCAACCCTGCATATTCTATTATTTTATGTGAAATGAATTGAGACAACTTGTATAATGTCCCTTGCACAGTCTTATGTGCAATGCATAAATACTTCTTATTGATTTTTGTGCATCTCTCCACCCCTGCTAGTTTACATGTAAGTAGTTGCGGCATGATTCTTATGCTCAGGTCATTTATGTCATCAACCGACATTGAATTTCCACCACACTTATAATTGAGGAGGTTTTCAATCCTTTCTACCTCCCTATCATCCTCAAGGGTCTGCACTAGATCTTATCCTTGGTTTTTCAGCCATATTGCCTTGTGAACCAGGTGGCATGAGATCCTCACATGTCGACCTGTAAAGTAGAAATACCCTTCTCTTATGCACGATATAAGGTATTTGTGGGCTTATTGAAGAAAGGTAGATTATATAGCTAAAGTACCCCTATTTTATCTAGTGTTTTATTTATGTTATTTTCATAGATATAGTTCCCCTCAAACTATCCTTTTGGCTTATTGGGAACATCATTTCCTTCTCTATTATTCCATCCAACCCATGCATAAGACACTTGCAATCTGACATCTTTTTCAATCCTACTTTTTTCTTTTATTTCCCTATTCTCTCATCTTCTTCCAGATATTGCATCTCAAAACTTCATGCATTAGGGCTCTGGCATTTTTTTTCCTTCTTAGTAGTGGTCATGGATTTCTTATCCTTCTTGGGCATGGAATAAATTGCTCCTACTTCCCCCACTTGTAATTCCTTAAAGACACCCACTTCTTCTTCTTTTCCACTTGAGGTTTGTTTGATAAGCGTTTTGTCTTACTCATTTCCATACATCGAAATTGAAGTGCTTATAGAGCTCAATGTTGTTGATTCTTGTACAACCCCTTTTTTGTCCCTCTATTAGTGAATTTATTTTTGTACTTAGATCAATAACCACTTTGGTCTACCCTAGGTCAGTTGATTGCCCAAAAAAATTTCGTTTTGATGGGGAAACTTGACCTCCACATTAATGGCAATTGAGCGCAACTTTACTCTGTTTGTTGTTCTAACCCTTCTGTTTTCCCCAGTCATGGTAAAAGCTTTACTTTTCATTAATAGCAGTTGATGTTTTAGTATTTTCAGGTGTTGAATTGTTGTTTTGATTTATCTCGTTATTTTTCTCCAAAGTCCTTTGTTTTCATAGAAAAAGTAATTAAAATTAATTACCCTTACTCCTATTTATACCATTTTCCATAGGTAATAAATGCTTCATTGATTTACCCTTCACATGTGTGAGTATTTATTTCCCCCCATGACTGCAATTAATGCCCAGTTGTTGACAAATGTACCTTTTGTTCTTATTCCTTTCTTGATTTTAATAATCTTTAAGTGTGCATTGTTAACATCTTTATTTTTTTTTCCTCCATGCCTCTAGCTATGTTAGGTGGTTTACATTCCTAGGATGTGTCAATTTCCCTTTACAAAATTCCTTACTTTTGCATGCTCTCCTTTCCCAATAGCTCCTTGTAAATCTAGAATTCCTATTTCAAAATATTCCCTATCTTCCAACGTGGTCCACTTATATATTGGATCAATTATTTTCAAGTATTTTCTCATTTTTCATATGACTTTGTTTCCATGTTATTTTTTCTCTTCTATTTTCCCAGGATGGGTATTTTTCACTTCCATGTGAATCCATTGGCTTGGATTGTCTTATCTATCATCAAATTTCCCTCAACACAAATCATTGTGTGGTCATTTGTATACTTATACTTGCTACTTGTTATTAGTGCACAAAAAATCATATGCTTGGAGCCAAAATAACATAAAACATTAAAAACATGTGAATTTCCTATGCTTATTACATGTATGAAAAGAAAATTAATCTACGAGTGTAATTACTAGCTAATTTAATGGCCATACCACATATTTCATTACAATATTACTTTACGGGAAGTAGGGTTTCAATCTACTTTCATTGAAGTGTCCTGAAAGAATCCTCCCACTAACATCCTTTAATTGACATGTCGTAGTTGGAAAAATTGTAACAATACTATAAGGGGCCTAGCCACTGTGTCTTGAATTTCCTAGGGTGGCACACATATTTTGAATCATAAATAAAAACCTTTTATGCCCACTTGAAAAGTATTATTTTAAGGTTACTATCGTGTCATGATTTTTGTATTTTATTTTTCAATGTTTTGAGATGATATTGTTTGCAACCTTTTTAGTCCAATTATAACATTTTTTTTAAATGTTAAGTAATTGAATATTTATCATCCAGATTTACAATTATCATGATTCGTAGCCACAACTCCATGAATTCTATTGGTAACATTGCTTCTATTCCGTAGGACAAGCTTAAAAATGGAGTTACTTTATTAAGGCACTTGTATGTTGTTTTGTATTCCCAAAGAACCATTGAAACCTTGTCATCCCAATCCTTTCCCCCACATTCAAAAAATATTTGTTAAGTTATGACTTAATATCTTGTTGAATGCTTCAACCATTCTATTAGATTACGGGCGATATGGTATTTTTTATGGTGCACAAACCATAAACTATTACTAAAAAATCCTTAAAGTATCGTTAAGTAAAACATGTACCCCCTATTAATGGTTAATCTCAACTAAAATCCATAACATCTAATGATAGTTTTACCCAAGGAACCTTGTTGCGATTATGGCTATACAATCTTTTGTTAGTGCATCTTTTGCCCACCTTGTTAGATAGTCTATCACTGTAATGATATAGTGTGTGCCAATTCTTCACATAGCTAGATTAATTGGTCCCATAAATTCAATCGCCCACATTAAAAATGGTTTTTTTGTGATATTTTTGATATTAAAGGGATATTTCATTGTATTTTCTAGGTTTTTCCCACTCTTTAGCATTGATCACATGACTTTACATGTTCCTTTGCATATTTGAACAAACTTTTTCCACCATAGCCTTGTTAATATTTCTAGTGTTTTTACTTCTCCTGCGTAGTTTGCACCTACAATTTCCCTTGTGGGATTCATGGAGAATATATGTCCTCTCACAATCCATTACACACCTCCTTATACTTTCATCACATCCCATTTTGTAGAGTTGATCACCTATAAATTGGTAGGGGGTAACTTTAACAACTAGTTGTTTTTGTTAACTCATTGTATAATTCTATAGTGCGATGCCATGTTGGCAAAAAGTTAGTTACATCTTCCAATTCTTAAAAATTAATTTATATTTTGAACAATTGCAAATATTTCATTCCTTATTATATTGTTTCTTCCTTCTCTTTTTGTTTTCTATACGCAATAAATGATCAAGTCTTACATTATTTTTACCCGGTTTCATAACCATCAAAAACTATAATTCTTGGAATAGTGTAATCCATCTACAATATCCTCCCATGAATATATTGTTTCATTCACCAAGTGTTTTAGATTCCATGTGATATGTAAAGAAGATAAACAAAGTTGCTAAAAGATAGTGTCCTAAATTTTTGAAGTGTAGAAAGACCATTGACAAGTGCCTTCTCTTTTCGTGGTGGTAGTAATTTATATTTTGGTACACATAAATTTTCTACTGGTAAAGTAAATTAGATGATCTAAATTCCCTTCTCTTGGTTTGCACCAATATTGTGCTAACAAAAAAATCCTGATGCATCAACATGCACGTAGAAGGGGTGTACTCTAGTCTGGGAATTGTAATATGTGAGCTTGTGCTAAATTTCTCCTACAATTTCTTAAACATTTTTTCTTTCTCTGTAACCCAATCAAAATCTTCTATTTTTCTCAGCATTTTTTCCAAGGGCTATTGCAATATTTTTTTTATAATATTTGATAATTTTTCCTTTAATATCCATAATTTAAATATAAAAAGCATGGACTTCCTTCTGTGTTCTTGGAGCCTCCAAATGAATGATAATGATGATTTTGGTTAAATCCCACTAACTAACAATCCTTGCATATTATATGTCCCCAATAGGGTTCTAAATGGTGTTGTGAACATACATTTCTTCAAATTGAGGGAAATGTGTAGATATTTGAAGTGGTTAAACATGAGTCTCAAGTTATCAGAAAATGATCCCACACCAATCCATAGATAGCCCAATCATCCAGGTATACTTGAAGAAACTTTATGATGAAATATTCAAAAGTGGTTATACAATGATGCACGAAAAAAAATGCAAACACATTTTTTTAGGTCAAAATGACATTACTGTATAGGAAAAAAAAACTCTATTCGATCATAAAATTTTTTATTTTCTCTATATTCCTCAAAAATCTTGACCTAATGATATCCGAAAAATCCATTTGTGAAGGTATATATTTCCTTTCTTGCAACCCCTTCTAAAATTATTTTTGGTGAAAGGCGTAGGGAAAGGGGTCGATTACACATAGAGAGTTTTAGGGCACGGATAGTCTACACACATTCACATAAATCCATATTTTGTTATGTTTATCACAATTTGACTCACCAATTATGAATCTTCCATAGGTATAATTTACTCCTTGCAGCTAACCTATTATCAATTTCTTGTTTGAATTTTTGCACGTAAATTGGGATTCTTCCAGTATGGTCACTTTCTGACTAGTTTTCCCCCTTCAACTTAATTTTATTTGCATTATTCCCAGAGATGGGTTTAACCCATTCATTTCGTGTGGTAGCCTCTTGGGGATATATCCTCATACTCACACACAAGAGTTTAAAAATCTTTGCAATCTCTTGTTCACTCTAATAGTTTCCAATAGTTTCTAGTTTTGGTTCTTCCTCACTCCCTATGTTGCCTTGTATGACTTTGAACAATTCATCACTTGGTCAAATTCCTGAGTTTGTCTTGTTTATGACCTCCTTGGATCCATACAAGAAATATATATTTAGGTGTTAGTTATTTGCCTCATTTTCTACTTGTCACACACCTTTTTGTTTTCCTTTATGCATCTAATTTATCTATTCCCATACCTCATCCTATTCCTCACTCGAATCATTATTCACATATATCTCCTTGAATTGTTTTTTGAGTGTGAGCCCCTTTTCTTTATGCAATGCATGAACCATTTCTTCTATGATGAAATCATCCCGAAATATAATTGTTTTTGATACACTGAAGGGGGTAGTTTGGCCAAGGGAATGAAGAAGTAAAAAAGAAATTATATACACACCCATCTTGTAGTTTTAGCCCAAAATGTTGTTTCTTGGCATACCTTGTATCCAACATACCATGCATGTGCTCATACATGCAATGTATGATAAAATACATGATTACATAGCTTTGGCTTAATTTTTTCAGTATCTGTCAATAACTTCTCGCACTTTTGAAGGTGTTATTTAAGTATAGTGACTCCACTATAACTTGGATATATTCACACTTCATTATTTTATCTCAAACTTGGTAGCACATAGCTTCTTGTACCTCTACCCAATGTTTCTAAATTTATCTTATGTGGTCACCTACCATCTTGTTGTGGTCCCCCTTCAATAAGTATATCAAGTAATTGATTTGTGACTTTTTTATAGGTTACATGTAGACTTCCATTTTTGTGATGAAATTCAATACATTTTCACTTCCACTGAAAGTTGGTGGGTGTGTTGGGTGTTTTTTCTTAATTACCTTCCCAATATTTCTACCAAATATACTTAGGTGCTTAGATAATTTCTAAATTTTAGTACACTTTTAATCATATCACAATCCCATCCTATTAGTTCATATGATCAATGTGCTCGATTATCACATGCCACGCTAGTTAATATTGAACATCGATTGGTTATCATCCCACATTATTTCAAATTTTGGTGTGGGTTATTAGTTTTATAACCATGTAGCTTAGTATGTTGTAGATGCACTCTTAATACTCATATTCTTATACATTCTCACCATAGGGCATGCTCTATTTTGGATCCATTGGGAATATTACGTGTTAGATTCTATTCTCAAATCTAGCATACCTTTTCTTAAAGTGTAAATGGTCATTATTCGCATAACACTAAGGCCTTATGAGGAACACTATAAAATTGTCCACTTCTGCTAAGATTATTACTTCAAAGTCTGTGTGGAACTTTGCACCCATTATGTTAATATGACATTTTTTAGTAGCCTAATAGGAACTAAGTGTGTTTTTTTTTCATAAATTAGACATGTGGAGATGGATATAATGCTGGCTGCCCCATTTTATTCCAAGCACCATAGTGAGAATATTAAATTCCACACCTGTGTCTACCAATATATCATTGATGTTCCATCAATCTATGCAAGCATCAACCAATATTTCTATGTCAAATCCTTCGTTTTATTACCATGTATTCCTCAATTACTTTTCTAGCACCATCTTTTGTAATTTATTCAATAACCATTGGCTTAGGAACGAAAATATCACCTCTATATGCCTAATAATCTACAAACCTCCTGAAACTTGTTCTTACTGACCATGTCTTCCTCGTAATCTTTAAGTCATTCATTCCCCAACCTTGTTTCTTCTATGAGAAATTTTATCTCTCCTTGAAGCTCTTGAACGAATTCATTTACCTCTTGAAGAATTTCCTTTTATTGCCTCCCATCTCGATATGGTTTTCATCTCTCTCGGCTTCATGTTGTTTAAAGGTGATTCTTGTGTGTGGTTAGTGGCTTATGTTATTATTTATACCTTGGTGGAAGCTTCCATTGTTGGCATATTTTTAGGCTTAGTGTCTTCCACCATATTCTTTGTAATTTTGATCACTCCCACACCTTTCTCACTTTTTTCCTTCATGAGTGCATGCAAATCTTGAAAATATTCTACCTTATACTCCTTTTTACAGTGTGCGCATACCAAGAACACTATGTAGTCACATTGATAGTGATCTAGTGATCCACACTTATAACAAGTCCGCGGTGGGAATCTTCCTCCTCCACTTCCTCTTTTACCTCGACCATTTTTTCCTTGCCCATATCCTCTGCATCCTTCAGTAGAATTATCCATAGTAGCTTGTTTGAGTCCCAACGATATGGCTTCATGCATGTGATCAATTATTCGGTACTTTGTGTTGTCATGTGTATGTGAATCACATATTTTACAAGAATTGGCTACTTTTTCTTGGTTAGCTCAATGTAATAGGGGTCGTTTCGTACATCATGAATCCCTTCACATATTTCACATGCTAATAGCATGGTATTTATACTTATGTGCAGGCATATATTCTTCGTATATCCTTCTACTTAGTAATCTATGAACCATATCCCACTACATGTTTCTTGAGTGCTATTCACCATTAGTTTTTCTAACTGAGCTTTCATAGATGTGATTTCAACCCAAATTTTGAGTTTTCCCTATGCAATAGGCTATTAACAATGTATGCAAATGTACTGGGAGTTCACAGAAAATTATATCATATAATACATCACAAAGGTTTGATTCCACCCATGTCCTTGGAGAAATATCTTTGTGGCTCAAATGTTGTTGTGTAAAGGAGTATTCAATGGTATGTAGCCAATCCTCGATATTCTCTTGTATTGATCATAGCATATTTTGTCCACTTCATCCTTGCATGTTTATGAGGTCCCGACAATGGAACCAAAATGTTGTGTGTCTAGTTGTGCCTTTACTTCATGCTCATATGGGCATGATTGTGGAATCCATGTGCATAAGTTTCCCTTACCCTTCGTGTTGGCCTATCATGTAATAGTGTGAACTAGGGCGAGATCACCCAAAACACGAAAGGTTTTGGGTCTCCTCGAGGCTAGCGTGGTGAAGTGGGGTTAGTTGTTTGAATAAACATGACTTTAAATCATAAGTAACTTAACATATATAATTCACAAATGCCATTATTGCCCCAAAACAAGTGTTACTCATATATTAATCATCAATTACACAATTACATACATAGTATTCACATAGCTTATAGACTCATATTAGCTTAAACAACAAGCTCTCTACTCTAAAGAAGAAACAAAAAATGATTATTACAAATCTCCTTATAATGGATCCATCATGGGGTATTTATACTAGCCAGGACTTGCCCTTCACAATTCTTCCAAGAGATATTAATAGCCCTCAAGTTACAACTATCGATATAACTAGTACATCTAGATGACAACTAAATATAACCACTCGCGACCATAGCCTTGTTTTGCATGGTGATACTTCTAGAAGTTCATTGCCTATCCTTATTCAAGTTCAAATTGTATCCATTCTTTCATTGATTCCATGCAAGTGTTCCAATCTGTAACTTGCGGTCTAATCTTGGCCATGTCTATATTTTATCTTCTTTATCTTCCATGCCTTTTTCTGAACTTTCTTACCGCATGCTCTTTTATCCTTTGTTGATGTCACCTTTTTCTTACTTAAGTTCCATGCATTGTCTTTAGTTCCAATTCATACGCTTATCCCTTGTATTTATTTCCCTTGTGTTTACTTCTTCTCTTCACGAGCACTTCTCAACTTTTCCTCTATGCGCAATCTTTCTCAAAGTTGTGTGTTTTATTTTAAATAATAGTAGATTATTAATAAAGTATGTTTAGTCCTAATATAGGATTTAATGAATTAAGA
This sequence comes from Taxus chinensis, assembly GCA_019776745.2. Lineage (NCBI taxonomy): Eukaryota > Viridiplantae > Streptophyta > Pinopsida > Cupressales > Taxaceae > Taxus > Taxus chinensis. Next base: position 915,879,548 of record CM034146.1, on the reverse strand, counting down.
ATATAAATTTATGGGTCTAATAGAAAATTATGAATTCCCATGGGAGAGTGATAATGAACTAGAGAAAAACTTGGAAGAGGTGCACACTTATCAAAAATTACAAAGAGGAAATAATTACACCCTTTGCAATAAAGTGTGTGACCCTTTGAACACTTCTACCCTTCCTAATAAATTTCAAGTGGCACATGACACCCACTCATTAAAAAATCCCACACTGTCTAAAGGGCTTAGTGTGTAACAAGCTGTGAAGTAAGCCAAACAAGTCTAAATACATAATTGTAGATGACTTGCATAAAAATTAAGCGAACATCACTAGATTTAAATTCGTTCATACTAGTAACTAGAATGACATGTTGCTCAAATCCTTATTTGTTCCCCCACACAAGTAAACTAACAAATTCATGGATGCACATGTAGTTAATTGTAAAGGAAAGATATATTATCCTCCTTTATTGCTAATGGTCCAAATTTTTGGTAAAAACTTACATAATTGTTTGGTTAATTCATGAGCTTAAGGGAATGCCATATCATATTTGATTTTATAGCAGTTGGGATTGACACTTGCAAAGTCTAACCGTAAGGTGGTGCAGTTTGAAAAAACATAGGTGAATTTCATTGGACAACTCATACACATCCATATGTAGCTTTCTACAGAATCTAGAGTCCAACAGTTCGTCAATATACAAGTGGTGGATATCCTTGACTCTTGTGGTGTGTTGCTAAGTAGAGATTGATCACATGCTCTAAATGACTATGTATGGTGGCATATTTATCACATATGTGGTTGTCTTGGTGTGATGTTCCAAACCTTATCATAATTGATAGGGAGCCACAAATGAAACTCATGATCACTAAGTAAAATGTCATCAATGATATATTGTATTGCAAGTGTAAACAAGGATTTTATGTCATGGAAGAGGTTGGAAAAAAAGAGGAAGTACGATTTGTTGGAGGTGCACTTCTTATGCCATCCCACATGATCAAGGAATTAGTGAAAGAATCACTCATAGTTTTATGTGATATTAATATGTAATGCATGTTTGAGGTCGAAAACCCACCATTAATAGAGCCTCTCAAATCTTACGTAGAGTAGGATGAAGAGAGTGCATTGTCTATAAAAGTATAGAATGTAGTGAAGGACAAATAAAAAATATTATTGCACACCTGAAAGATGGTTTTCTCATTCTTGGAGTGTCAACAGAGCTATACTTGCTCGCTTTTCCCTATTACTGTTGAGTGCACTTAGAGTTACACAAAAAAAACTTGCACAACTTTCCTATCTATTTTCAAGTGCACACAAAAGGGTCTGTAATGCACTAAGCAATACATGGTTAGGAAGACACACCCCAAGAGTATGTTGTACATTGTGGCTCCTATAGCATCCAAAGTATAATATAGTTCTTTGTAATTCATCTCAAGTGTTCCATGTGATGTTCCCTCTGTAGGTGAGAACATACTCCTCAAGGAAGGAAATTCCTTTGGTTAGTGGCCTATGAAAACCTTGCATGGTATTTCACGATATGATCACAATATACTCCTTCCTATTAAAAAAAGTGTAAAGGCATACTTACATAAGTGGATCTAGAACCAATCTATAAAGTCTCCACTTTGCAATCATATCGAAAGAGAATTTAGTGGCTTCCCCTAAGCTATAAAACCAAAATAAGAAAATGAAAGATCATATTTAGATCATGCACTTTAATGGGTCCAAATCCAAACAAGGACATGGTGTTGGAGTTGAGCTCATCAACCCTAGAGGAAAAAGTTATTTTGAAACATGAAAAATTTAGTTCATATGTAATATTTATAATGCCACAAAATATAAACAACTTACTCATATTTTGCAGTTCAATCTCAAGAAGGGCACCAAATGCTTAAGGGTGTTTGGAGATTCACCATTGGTAATTATGAAAGTAAGAAGCTAGTACACATGCCATGACAAATGCTTGTCTAGGTATTCTAGCTAAGTATTGAACATCATTGAATATTTTGATGTGTTTGACATCTATTCCATCCTTCTTAGTGATAATAGTGTTGTAGATGCACTAGCTTGCATGGAAACACCTTGAAATCAATTCAAATCTCAAATCTCAAATGCTTCTTAGGTGAATTGGTCTCCAACCCATCCATCACATACAACATTTAAAATGTTTAATGTATTCAATGAAGATAAAAACATTTTAGCTTTGCTATCTAATCTTGAATTTTTAAATTCTAAAATCATAAACAAAGTTAGTAAAAAGGATTGCAAGTGGGATGAAGATGAAAAATCAAACTTGAAATCAAATAATATACCTAACAATGTCATCACTTTAAAAACACTTCTTGATGTGGATTATCACAAAGAGTAATTGAATCCCACCCCCGTTGGTACTAATTAGTGCATGTCACACAAATTGGGAGATGATGCAGAGTTTATAACTCCAACATTGACTCAAAAAAGTTAGTTTGATCAAACAACTTAAATCAGTCCTTTAAGCTTCCAAAATAACACTTTCTCAAGACTAGTATTCCTTCAAAACATGTATTTGTTCCTCTAAATGCTCAAAATAACTCGGGCAATGCTTAAAAAATGTTTATTATGCTTTTATTAGGCCAAATAAATCATAAAGTTAGTTGAAATCACAAGAAATTGTTGATTTGACTTCCCTTTGCAAAAGCAACCATTCTAGCTTCTTAAGAGTAATGATTGAGGTGTGATGGTGGATAGAGAAATCTACAAACTCTCCAGAATGAATCTAAAACCACTTTGAGCACCATTTCCTCTCATGGTGCTTCTCTAGCTCCATCAAAGCTTGGACAATTTCCGAAGAGAGAAAGGAGAGCTCGCGGGAGGGGGAGAGAGAAGAGAGAGGAAGCTTGAGAGAGACGCGTGAGAGAACGGAGAGAGAGGAGAGAGAGAGAGAGCCGAGCAGAGAGAGCCGAGACGGAGGGAGCGAGAGCGCTGAGAGAGAGAGAGAAGAGGAGGCGAGGTAAAGAGAGGAGAAGAGGAGCGCGCGCGGAGAGAGAAGGAGGAGAGAGAGGAGAGAGAGCGAGCGAGAGAGAGAGAGAGAGAGAGAGAGCGAGAGAGACAGAGAGAAGAGAGAGAGAGAGAGAACGAGCGCGAGAGAGAGATCTCCTATCTCCTCTCTCTCTCTCTCTCTCTCTCTTCTCAGCTCTCTCTCTCTTCCTCTAGCTATTTCTCTCCTCTCTCTCTCTCTCTCTCTCTCTCTCTCTCTCTCTCTCTCTCTCTCTCTCTCTCTCTCTCTCTCTGACCTAGTTTTCCCTTTACTAGCCCTGTCTAAGCTTGTTTTTTGACATAAATTTTGTTAAATTCACTCTCTCATCCAACTAATCACCATTTTAAGTACCCCATTTGGGCCTAGGTTCAGCGTTACAAAGTTTTAGTGGACCTTTCTTAAGAAAATCTTGCAAAAAATCTCACTTTTTCAAATAACAATAGGCCTCTTTTGTTCGCCAACAAGACTATACCAAGACTGTCAAATCTCTCCATCAACTTAGGGATTTTCAATAAAAAATTCTTCTCAAATCTTGATAAAGAAGCTATGAAGATGATTTCCCAAAAAATTCAATCTTTGCAAATGAGTTAAGGCCTTCAAATCTCTTTCTCACCTTAAACCCTATGAGGGTTTTACACAAAGCCCGAGAGGAGTAATTTTATAATAAAATTCACAATACTTGATTTCAATCCATAAATATTCTTCATAATATTTGTTCCACCTTGACTAATCTTTCACTCCTAACAATAGGTTGTAATTTTACATTAATCAATAGAAAATTAAGCAAACTTCCTTGTTTTGCCCCCTTGAAAACAGGGTTTCTAAACTGTTTTGAGTACTTATAAGAAAACAACACTTAAATCTTACCTTCTAGGGTCTTTAATATGCATGTACAGATCTCATTTACTCTTCTCAGTCATAATATTCCCTCTCTAAACGTGGTTTGTTCTTCATAACACCAATCATGCTTTAACTATAGTAAACACAATTGCTACAAGATTAGTCTACACATCCCAGTTCATAGACTCCAACAAGTCATAAAAGACACCTTCCAAATACAAATCATAGAAAATGATTTCATCTCAGTCATATATGTGTTATATTAATGGAATGCATTAAATTCAATGGTCACTTATGCAGTTACAGAGATTTTAAAGCTATCAAAACTGTTTGCAAACAATGTTTAACTATCTTTTTGTGGATTCAATGTGTGTCTAAAACCATTCTTCACAAAAATTTAGGTGTTAGCTCAGCCATCATGAATATCCTTCCTATCAATTTGTCATGGCCTTCTTAGCCAAAGATGACAAACATCCATAGGAAACACATCACATAAAACTTGATCTTGATATCTACCAATCTGAAAATGAACTAAACATTGTTCACTAACCAGTGCCTAATGGTTTCTTTGAACCCAATACACCTTATATGTTTTAGGATGTTTTATTTTTCTCAAATTCAAATTTTCAACCATTTTAGTAGAAACTAGATTATTTGTGCTACCATTATCAATGATAAGTTTACAAAATTTACCTCTTTTCTTGCACATGGTTTTGAATAATGTCGTTATTTGGGTTGGCTCTTCATTTCTATTGCTTGCATTCATTAATGCTCTACTCATCGTCAGTGATTCACCTATCTCTGGTTCTTCCACTAGTGATGGTGATGCCACACTTTCTTCTTCTTCAACATGTGCATTTTGATTTCTTGTTTCACTCACTCTACTACTACTTTTGATTAACTAAAAATGCAATAAGTAGGTAGTATGAAGATAGTTAATCTAAGCTATGAACAATTGTAAATGAAGTAAACAAATGCAGTAAATAGTATGATAATGATCTAAGAAAATATGTAAAATGAAATACTAAACCCTAATGTGCAAGAAAGAAGAGGAAAGAACTCAAGTGATAGTAGATGTTTATCAGATAGTATTGCAGAAGTAACTGAAGTTTCGTAGAAGTAACTAAATAAAACAAAAGAAGGAATGACTGTGTCAGGGTCCTACAAAGGGCAGATCTGGGTGATATGGCTAGACTGGGGTGCCTGAGAGAGGACTAGGATGCCCACAGGTGCCCTGGTAAGTAGAATAAGCACCCTAGTCTGGGAAAAGGGCCTGGAACTAGTCTTCATAGGTCCTAGAGATGATTGATAACCTTCGTTGTCTATCACATTAGTTTTCCTGTATTGTGCCAAATGCTCCAAGTATTCCAGGAGGAAGAATAACCTAAAAATACCAAAACGAAGTATCAGAACCCTAAAAAAAGAGATGCAAATGAATGGGTAAGACTAACCTCAGCTGCCACAACAGTGGGCTTACTAACTGAGCGTTTCACTACATTTCAGACCCGGATGTAGTTTTTGTGAGTGTGTGCATGTCATGCCCTAGGTGCTCTTGTGTTAGTCACACTTTGTGAAGTGGGAAGCAATAGCTAAATGTAGAAAAATGTAATAGAATGTGTACATGGAATTAAATAGAATCCCCCCCTATGAAGTGTGGTGTAGATGTCCTAGTTTGTGCCTTGATGATGGAGCTATGTGGATACCAATGCAATAGATGGATGTAACTCTAGATGAGTGATAGTAGTAGATGATGTTAGGTCCCTCATTATGGTCTCATAACTTTATATTTATAGGGTTCTCTTACTCTAATTTCGTAATTAACTTCAAAAAACCTGACCACAAGAAAGATAAAGATGTAAAATGGCTAGAAGAGGCCCAAAAAGTGGCAGGAAAGTGCAAAAAGGACTAGGGCGCCCTTGGTGGGACTAGGGTGCCCATGGGCATCCCGGTACTAATCTAGGGCCCCCATCCGAGGCTAAAATAACACAGAATGTTAGAAAATGGTTGGGCATATGGGTGCAATAGGTCGCAAGTTACAAAATAAAATAAAAAAATGGCCAAAGGATGGGGGTTAATTAGTATTTTCTTCACTCAAGAACCTTCTAAATAGTAGTATGAGACTGGGATAAATAAATGTCTAAAGTGCATGATTTTGTGACTACATTTTTCCCCCACTTTATTTTGGTGAGCAGAAAGCTCGGTAACATAAAGTAGATAGAGATGTGTACCTGATTTCCATGAAGAGTGTATTAGAAATACACCGAAGGACACATGAAGAGTAACAAAAAGATGGAGGACCGTGGAAACTAAAGATGAAAAATGTGTAAAGAAAAAGTGATGAGAGTGAACCTTGGGTGAAATGCATGTGTGTAGTTGTCGCAATGTGTAGAGCACCTGCATGGTTAGTAAGGCATGTGTGCTTCTGCAGAGTGTCATTATTTGACGATGTTGTTGTTGCCCCCATTTGACTGCTTGTTTCTCATACGTTCGAACATGCAAGGAGAAAACAATCAAGTAGTCAAATATGTATGTGTAAAAACACAATGTAAAAGACGCATGTGTATGAAAGTATGTAAAATACGTAAATGTAAATGGAACATGTGCACTTGATCCATGTTGAGAGAGAAAGTGTAGAAGGATATCCTGTACTACAAGTTTTTTGGGTGATCTCATGCCACCCTGGTTGAAGAAGTGTATGGAGAAAATGCTTTGTGTCCTCCAAGCTCTAATCGCTTCTACTGAAATGTGTGTGAAGAGATCTCTATATTGTCCTTTTTTTAGGTGATCCGACACCACTGGCGGAAGTAGTGTAGATAGGCACACCATGTCCTATAAAATCTGTTGTGTGTGGGTTAGTAGACTGGTACTCCCCTGAATTTTTTTAGGATTGTTACCTCTGGTGTTCTTTCTTCTACCTTACTCTTTTTCTTTGTCTACTTTGTCACTGTCTTCATCCAAAGCCTTACCTCTTCTCTGAGAAACTTCTAATGCTCCTAGCCTCTCCTATATATTCCTCAACATGGAAACCAATTCATTTTCCCTAGGCTACTCTCTTTGACCTCCTATGATCACTCTTCTAGGTGGCATTTTGACTATCCTTTCTTCTTGCAAATATCATCTTCATTGTTTGTTTCTCTTCTTTGTCTTATCTTTTATCAATTTACCTCTTTATCCTCTGCTCTGATACCAAATGATGTAGAGCATATCATTCAATCAATCACTCAAGCAAGTAAGATGGATAAATTCAACTTAAATCAATCCTTTAGGCTTCCAAAATAACACTTTCTCAAGACTAGTATTCCTTCAAAACATGCAATTTTTGTCCTAAATGCTAAAAATAACTTGGTCAATGCTTGAAACATGTTTATAATCCTTGTATCAGGCTAAATCAATCATCAAGTTAGTTGAAATTGAAGACAAAGAAAAACTAAGCAGAAATGAAAGATAAACTAAACACAATAAACCTCCCTGTAGTTTTCAATGCAACCTCGAGTAAGGTTGTGTGAGCTTTAAAGTTGTGTAACCTTGTAAAATGATTGATTTGTGGGTGCTCTTAAATGACCTCTAAAGTGGATTGATCAATTCTTCGAATAAAGAGATTTAGCTTGGATTATTGCTTCCAAAATAGTAGAAGTTGGAGAAAATTTAATAGAGTTTTTGTACGGTAAATCCAAGAGGGTTTGTAAAAGTGTAGGCCTACATTTTATAGAGGCAAAAGTGCTTGGAAGTTGGTTGAAATGGGTTGAATGCACATGCTAAAAATATCATTTGAGGAGGTTGCAACAGTTCCGAGACATTTAGAGGTAGTAATGGAATTAACTGCAGAACTTACATCCATAAAGGTGGTTGTATGTGCAATTGAATTGCCCTCAGCTTTCTAGGATTCTAGAAGTGCAGTTGACTAGACTGGTGAAGTGAATTCCATGTGGAGTTGATTGGGAATATGAGTGGTAGTTGACTAGGATGTGCACACTAATTAATTAATTAATTAATGATAATTAAACTAGCAAAATGGGTAATATGGATTGATTTAATTAATCCAAAGGGTGCAATTTGTATGATTTAATCGACTTAATCAATTAATCACAAATGGGTGAATAATAGGATGTACTAGGATAACATTGGGAACAAGCATGTAATTTAGGGTGTCTACATTTTCCCCTCTTTAAAGTGATATTGTGAAGTAATAGTGATTTAAAGCTAGTAGATGTATGTAGATCAGCGAACGGAAAAATGTGAAGCGTTTGGATGACCCAGCAAGTAGGATAGTACAGGAATGCCCCCTCAAGTGGGTGGATGACACAACAAGACAATGGACAACCGCTTGATAGGAAGAAGAAAAGGTATTGGAACAAAGATGGGAAATGACTGTGCTCGTAGCATGAGTGCTATTAGGAGAATAATTTTAGAACAACCTTATTTTTCTTGTTACACAGTAGAGTTATCACCATGATTATAAAGGAATCAAGATGGTTAACCCAAATGTGTGTAAACAAACACACACTTAACAAAGAAAAGATAAAAAGGAAAACAAACCCAATATATAAAATAGGTTCAAACATCAAGGATATAAAGGAACCAAGATGTAATCACACTAATTGAAAGTGGTCCAAAAAAGTAAACATCAACAATGTAACACAAAGTTGAAAAAGAAGACAATCAGTTATGCCCTTAATGTGTGTCACAATGATGATTAAGTAGATGAAAATGATCCCAAGTGGGAATAGGATCATACTAGAAAAGTAGAGTAAAGTGACTCCTTATGACACTCTTATTTGGATTCATTGTGTAAATGATCGAAAATAAATTGCCCCAGGCAAAGTTATATCGCGAAGGAAAAACAATTTTGTGACTTTCCCTAAGCAGAGTTAGCATATCATGCAAAGGGAATAAATTTATAGTTATAAGATTGAAACGACCATTCGGGTAGTAAATAAAGGTATGACTTTACCAAAATGGTGTTGAAATGTTGAAAGATTCACTTCAAGGGTTTTCCTATTGAAGGATTTCTATGATAAGTGAATGTTTGTTCAAAAAAATTGTAATTTTTTATTTTTTTGAATTTTTGCAATATTTGATTTTTTTTGGATTTTTGAAATATTGATTTTTTTGTATTTTTGCGAGTTTTTTAAAATTTTGAAAAACAAATGCAAAGAAATGAAAACAAACATGAATACACAACAAAAAGGAAAACATTTTATGGCTTATTTAATAAACTAGTAGAAAAACACAACACGTGCAAGTGACACAAAGACATAAAACAAACATTGCAAACAAATCCAATATGAACATGAAGGAACCACACTAAATTTATATGTGAACTAATATGCAAATAAATTTCATTTATTTGGTCTACAACAAAGGTAAACAAAGTACAACAAAATAACAAGCTGAAATAAGTAAAAAAACATCATCACAATGTTGACAATCTGCAACAGCACAACACAACGTGAAAAAATGATGTTTAATGACACTTTGAATGTGTTCCACATTGAAGAATTAGACATATTTGAATGCCCCTGAGCAATAGCTTAGAACACGAGAGGATTAGATCAAGCCGAAGATCAGAGTGATACTTAGATACTCCAAAAAATACTCTTGTCGGATCCTATTGAAGTTTGATCTGTATTGAATTAAAATGTAAAATCCAAGTGTGCCCCAAGCAGAGTTATATTGTGAAAGGGTAAATGATTTCCTCGAGCATGGATATACACCACAAGCCATAAATATGATTATCAAAAGATTATCCGGAACGATCATGAGGAACGTCGTCAAATGAAAAAATTGTTGAATTTTATCATCCAATTGTTGAACGTTGGTCAAACATTATCTGAATGGTTTTATTTTGACAGTTTGGATTTTGAAACAATTTTATATTTTTTTGTAATGTTTAAACAATTTTATATTGTTTTTGTATTTTTGAATAATTTTATATTGTTTTTTGTAATTTTGAGAAACATATTTGAATGTTTTTGAATTTTTGAACATTGTTAAATATTTTTGGTATTTTACAACTCGGTAAAAAAGGTGCATTGCTTGAAAGTAGGTGTAAATAATTAAAAGCATTCCATTCCATTGGCAGAAATGTAGATGATAAAATGATAGGGTGTTTCACTCCGCTCGTGACTCCACGTAACTAGGAAGATGTGAGGGCTTATCACCGAGAGCCAAGAAGGACGTGAAAACGAGGTGAATAGTGATATGATAGTGAAGATAATGGATGTGAAGACATAAGGTGTAACAATGATCCATATGAGAAATATGTAACCCATCTCTAGTAAAGATTATATGACTAGTTCTAAGATGCTTCCATTTTATAGGTTTTTACTCGACTTAGATCCGTAGATGGCCTACTAGTTGACAAGATCTGATTAAAGGAATTATTATCTCTCTTTATCATGAGCAGTTAAATTACTTCTTGGGATGATTTTTATTAAGCACTTTGATTCAGATTTCTAAAGGATTTATTTGGTTAATTATTTTTTTGAAAGACCCCCTACATGTTGCCCCATGTCATCAGTAAAAGGAAAGAGTTGTACACCGAATACAAAATGTAGGCGATTAAGGGATTTCTCTGATCCCAGTCTCATACTACTAGTGAGAAGTATGGGATCATCACCGAAGACTGTGAAGGAAAAAAGGTGTAATTATTTTATAGTTTTTTTGTATTTTTAGGTTGATATAATTTGCCTTATATGTTGATAGTGTGCTTGTTGGGAAGGAACATTCTTCCCCCAAGTCTCAGCCTCATGCGAATAGTAAGATGCAAAGGTTCAACACCGTAGATCGAGATGGGCAGTCAAAAAAAGATCGGGTAAATAATTTTAGTGATTTCCATTAAAGAGAGAGCTTATTTGAAAGGAGGAGTTTCCATCAGTAAGCTTCAAGAAAAAATTGTAGGTGAAAAGATCTGAAATGACCGAAACCATAATAGGAATGAGACACATGATTCCTAAGTGGAACATGATTAACATGGGTCGTAATAGGTGAAGAAAGTGAATATATAGCTTATTTGTACTCATCTTTCTATTTCAGATTTGTAAACAGTGCTATAATACGGAGTTTTGTTCTCTTTTTATACTTCTTAACTTTTATAAATTTTGATGGATGAGGATTAGAAATGGACTCATCAAGAAGGAGGTCCATGTTTATGAAATTTGAATGGTCTTGAAATATGAGACTTGTGTGGATGAAATCCAAGTCAAGAGGGGGAATCAAAAAAATTGATGAGTCCTGAAATACGAGACTTGGGTGGACAAGATCCAAGTCAAAAGTGGAAATCCAAATATTTGATAAGTCTTGCATTACGAGACTCAGGCGGACAGGATCAGATTCAAAGGATTGAATCAAAGGATTCAATGATTCTTAAAATACAAGATTTGGGTGGATAGGATCCAAGTCAAAGGATGTGCGATTAGATAAGTCTTTGATGAGATTAGAAGACCTTTGTGATGTTAGAAGAATAGCATCAATGTGGGGAATTTGTTGAGATTCATAGTCATTTGTGAGTGATAAAGTGAGAAGAGAGAAGGATTGATCTCTAGATGTATACCCAGGGTCCCATAGATGTCGCAAGGAGGAAATATTCAATGTTACTTCTGCAAGGCTAGGGAATAATTTAGTTGACAAGAGATTTGCAATTAAAGCATGAAAAGGTTGCATAAGGATATTCTTGGGTATACATACCTCATAGATTCTACACATGTAGATGTCTTAATAGATAGGAAACATCATTGATGAGATTCCTACAAGATTGATCATTTGAGGTATAATTGATGCAACGGACCATAACAATTTATCCATTCATCCGAACAAAATCAAAATCCAATCACTTCATTCATTAGCTATCATGTTTATAAGAGCTTGTGTAATTGTCAGTTTGACTCTAGTAAGAAATTTGGGTTCCTTCGTGTACTATCTAACCTTCCACTCATGCATATACATTGCTCTCTCATCCCATTACAAGCCCTCGTAATCATCATTATATTTGATATTGTAGTGCCCACATTTTACGCACCCAAATACAACAGTAAAATACCAGGATAATTTTTTTTGACCTACAATGCACACTACACACAACACAGCAAGGGCTCTGAGTAGGAAACTCGACAGCGTATACGACACTTACAAAAGTCATCAAATCACATAGACACATGATAACACCAAATACATACTGATGCTACACTTTTCCCAACGGAAGGTTGCTAGTAGAGACCCAACCACAAGAACCTGACTTCAAGAATGGCAAACCCACAACACATCATTACTTTAAATGTATTTTAGTTACGATTAGCATCCCAAGAACATTGTTATGTAAGCATAATTATCTCCCTTTTTCCACTTACATGTTCTGAAAATTCTTTTAACTTTTCACTTATTGTTCAACCATTTAATTTTGCTCTTTACCCTTATGACAATCTTTAGAACTTACATAAGTATTTTTCCATATTTCAAAATGCCTACAAGATTCTAATTCTCTCATTCTTATGTTAAGATTTTGCTTCTCAAACGTTTATTTAATGTATAAAATTTACTCTTGCTACACAAGAAAATCTAACGTTATGTCAAGATGAAATCTTGGGATTAAGGAAGACATCGATTTGAAATAGTTTTTTTTTTCCCAAGAACATCCATCGATCACGAAATAGTTATTTCACTATTATTATTATTATAGTACAATAACTTGTTGAATTCCAAATTTGATTTATATATATATATATATATATATATATATATATATATATATATATATATATATATACATACATCCTTTGTTTTCTTGAAGTTTGATCACACCATTTCACAATTCATATTATTTGTATCACATGAAGTTGCTTAAATTAAGTCACAAGGACTCCCAACGACATTATTCCCAACCTCAAATTTTGTTTTTACTCTCATATGATTTACTTTCGCGTCGCACTGGGATCTCATTATTACTATCATTTTAAACACAAGAGTTACCAAAGTACTTATCTGACATATTAACGAAGCACATGGTTAAGCTTACTTCCAATTTCACCCAGGGCTTCAATCTCTATTATAGGTGTGATTAAGGTTAAAATGTATTTACCCTATATTCCTTTCGTGAAAGATCAAGGCACTAAATTTTCACAAGCCCAAGACAAGACATTTATCTACAAGGGACAAAAGGGTTCACTAACGAGAATGCAAGACATAGAACAACTATATCATGACCTTCATTTAGGTCGTTTGGATCCTACATGGATTCCATTCACTGATGAAGTTAATTTCTAGATCTAATTTCACAAGGCTCGGAAATCCAATAGGATACAAGGGAGTAATATCTCTACCCACTCCACAGATGGGAAGGTTACCACCGCTTAGTCATTCCTTCTAACAAGGACTCATAAGGTGACTTCCAAGGCGGTCTTCACCATTTAGCCTGGTGTCGGGCCTAAAGAGAGGACATTCTTCTCGCGATTACCAAAACTAGAAGGAAACCGCATACTCTAGATAGGTTGGACCATGTCATTCCTAAAATATGGGTTCACGACAATGTCGATAAACCTAATGACTATGACAGTAAACTCCAGCTAGGGGTTTTATTTACCTAACCAAGAAGGTCTCATTGAGTGCAAAGCTTAAGTTCGTTCTACGGTCTTAATTTTCTTATATGGTAAAAAGGGATCACACATACAGGCCAACTATACACGAGTATTTTATTAGAGTTGAGTGTTCCCATTAACAATCTTTATTGTGTTTGCAAGGTAAGAAGGTAATCCAGTAATTAATTTAATTGTCTATTGAAAACTGAGAAAGTGCTACAATATATTAACTTCAATTTCAATTTACTATATATAAATCAAATCCCCCCTTTTTTTTGCCATACATAATTAAGAATCAAAATGAACCGGTGATTAGACGTACATTTCCTCAGTTATCCCTAAAACTAGCATCTCATGCTTATTAACAGATTTCAATTATAACTTTTCTGTAACAAGAGACTACATTAGACAGTTATTCATTTTACAATAACCTATAAAAATTACATTAATAATAATTAAATCACACATCGCCCTTTTTCGTCGTCATTCTTCCATCCTGTAAAACCCACATGAGCATGATATCAGCGATAAATCGCTGGCGTGGCATCCACCCTAAGTAATCATAAGTATCATATTTCAGATTCCCATTTACATCTAACAATAATTACTATTTGCAATCAAAATAAAAAGGTCTAGGAACATGTATCCATTGCATTTCATTTTGTAACCCAGGAGAGAGAAAGAGAAGGGAAAAAAGAGAAAACATCATTTTGCCAAAAGTTCTAATACACACAACAAGTTTCATTATAGTGTTTTAAACAGTTATTTAAGTGTTTTTAAATGTTTTCAGGGTGATTTGGGAACCCTACGAGGGTCCGCAGTTTTCTATTCTTACATTTTCTCACTAGCTATAAGACGTTCAAAAAGGGCTCGGAGGCTAAGAAACTGCTTCCAAAGGTTATCTTCTGATGAGCATGCACTCTATGATTAAATTTCTACGTGTCCCCAGATATACCAAGAATTCATAGCAACTGACGGAATTGAAAAAGAGCGCACGGTTTGCGTTTGGCGGATAGTTTTTTGGGGCCACTGGTCGTCGTTCACCCAGTTGTGAACTGACACAAGTTAGCTCGAGGGCCCAGAAAACCGCGTCCAAAATGACATTCGAAGGAGGAAACACACAACGAGACATTTCCTACTAGTTCCCATATATGAAGAGAATTCATCATAGTCGACGGGACTGAGAACTAGAGAACCATTCTTAAACGGCAACAAGTTCTCTGGAGCAACAAGACGAAATTGGACCAGTTTGACCTTGTCAAAATGTGACTGGAGGCCTACATAATGGCTTCACCAAACTATCCTAAAAAGTGCTCTTTCCTATACTGAAAGTTCCATGCAGTTGTCTAGTATAAATGCTAGAGGTTTGCGAAGACGGAACGCGATTTCTCTTTCCAGGTTTCAAATGGTGGTCCAAAACGGAAGCCAACTTTCTAGTTTTAACAACTCTCTACTGTTGTAAATCAGTGTAACGGGACTCCTACAAGAGCGTCAAAAGGATGTCATATGATCATTTCGGGTCAAACCAAAAATCCAGATGACTCCTCATATACCAAGGTATGCGAATGAAACTTCACATCTCGTTTCCAGAGTTGCGAAGGGTACTTAGTGCGTCTTCGAAAATCACAAAATTTAACTATTTAAAACCAAGAGAAGGTCAAATTTATCAATGGGGAGTCAAATTCATCTGGTCAATAGAACAATATTGGAGTGGTCAAAAAGGGTAAGATTTTTCTGAATCATTCGAAGTGAGGGTGATAGTTCATGGTTTAAATTAGATGAGTTATAATGACGTCGAGAGTTACGACATGACAATTTATTTTTTTGCAATGAGTTGAAGGGACGTTAACTGTATTAAAATTCCTAATAATTTAAAATTCTTTTTAGTTGCAAAAGAGAACCAAAACACGAGAATTATGAGAGGTAAGGGAAGAAGAACCATGCCTGGAAACGATGAGCGAAGAGGTACAAGGGGCTCCAAGCGGTTTACACTCGCGACCCATCGAGACCACCATTATTGCCACATGATGCCAGGTAGTCACGTGCAAACCAAGCCATTCGTTGTGCACCCATGTCTCATCCAAAAGAACCATTTCGTGTTTTCAAGTAGTCATCCCGATCCAAGAGACTGCATTTTCTATGTCAGCAGATCACACGCCTTTTCAACAAGTCCATTTTGCGCATATCCCAATTTAAAATGCTTATTTTGGCGTAGCTGAGGGGGTGTTAAAAAAAATTGTTAAGTGTTCCTTTACCACTACCAAATCCATTTCCTTCAAATTTTCAAAGGCCTTTACAAAAAGCTCATCTCTAATACCCTGAAACCATTGCATTCCATGAGACTGAAATATCTGAGGCATTTTGTCGAATAGATCACATGCCTTGAATACACTTCCACATTTTTCATACATCTCAGTTGTTTCATTGAAAGAACAAAATCTTGCAAACAAACCAGATTCTATTGATCAAACCCTGCTCCAAAGCTTCCATGTTTTTATTTCACTAAAACCAAGCAAACACATCCTTCCA
Source organism: Taxus chinensis (assembly GCA_019776745.2). Classification (NCBI taxonomy): domain Eukaryota; kingdom Viridiplantae; phylum Streptophyta; class Pinopsida; order Cupressales; family Taxaceae; genus Taxus; species Taxus chinensis. The sequence continues at coordinate 915,863,611 of CM034146.1, read as the reverse complement.
GCCACCACAAGCTTTTCCCAAACACCAAGCAAGCACATCCACACAACCGCCACAGGTTGTTACAAGCACCAAGCAAACACCTTCACACAGCCACCACCAGTTTATTGTCATGCTAATGAAAAATTTTAGAGCTTCCTTAAGATAGCTGGGCCCGGCCATGAATGGCCATTCACACACACAAGAAAATATATTATTATTATTACTATTTTATCTTACCCTGATAACATCAAAGGTGCCCATGTCCTGTTCCAAGGCTCCCCATTTTGGGCACATGCGTGAAGGATGTTGACTGTGTTGTGGAGTTTGGCTTTAAACCTGCCAGCAGTATTTGCTTGAAATTTTCCAAGGCATTTTCAACAAACTCATTTTTTTGCACAACCTGCAATCATAGCACTCTATGAGACTGCATTTCTTTGAGGCATTAAATCAACTAGTTCCCACGCCCTTTTTGACAACTCCATTTTGGCACAGGCTAGAACTACAATGGCGGATGTAAATTGATTGGGCTAGAGACCTGTTTGATGCATGGAGAAACATTGTGCCTGCCATGAGCAAACCCACGCCTTTTGCAATCTGTCGTCCCTAAGTTCTATGAGGAGTTGTCTCGTTCTTTCATTGGATCAACACAAAAAAAAATAGTGCCCCCAAATATTGCGACTGCAACATCTGACAGAAATTCCTCTGTCTTTTCTACTTGGAAAAATTCCCATGCAAGTGTTTGGCGCGGCTTAGAAAGAAACAAGTGCATTCAAATTCATTGTCGTCTCCAAACGCTCCATTCAACACGTAACCACCATTTAATTTAACATTTTTTTTATTTTTATTTTTTAAAATTTATTTTCCAAGGAATCTAAAGCTTGAATGGGTAAGGCAATCCGCAAACCTACGCACTCACTTGCCAATAATAAACAATAATTAATTTGGGATCCAAAGCAATAAGGAATAAAACAAGTGTGCCTAGTAGAGAATAATGATTAAGGTTCGGTGGTAGGGTGAACAAAATTCATTATTAAATTTAAAAGTCCCCAGGATGATCGGTGCCACTCAAAGATTTGTCTCCTTCCTCCCCGCTAGCACTACACAATACCATTTGATAAATTTATTTTGGGACATGATTTTGGGTTGGCACTACAGAAATCAAGAAACTTGATTAAACCTCTTCTTTTTAACTTGTGATCACCTATTGTCCACAAATGGACCTAAGAAAATCTAGCCACATTTGGCTTATGGCTTAACTAGGTCTTGCTCATTACTTTACCTCTATCCTTCACCTTCCTATGATGATATATCACATATCCAAATGCATGTATAATGTTCAAAGCCTTGCCTTTCCTTCTTTTCCTTCAAACTATCCTTTGGTGTTCTTAAACTCAAGCCTCTTAGTAAGATCATGGATAAGATACCCCCAATACACCCATGAGACTAAATTTACATTTTTCAAACATCCTTTATCCATATGAAAGTGTTCCCTAAATTTCATGAGTTAACTCTTTGTACACTTCTCTTAATCTCACTTTTCCCTCCTAATCCCACAAGGCATCTACTAGCCCTGACACAGTCCCTTTCTCTTCCTAATTCCCTTTTATAAAGTTTTCAAGACATAACCTGGGTAGTTTTGGACACCCATTTAAGCATTTTTCCTACCTCTAAAGTTTCAGGAAAGTATCTTTCACTATTCACCTACTTGATTTATTAAGTGGCTTCCTCCCATTATCCCTCCAATAACCTTCCTCTAAAATGTCATGCACAAAATACATTTTATCCAGTGGTTTCCTAAACTTCTTCCTCCATCCTTTAAAGGACCCTTTCACAAATATATTTTCCAAATTTCAGTTCAAAATTCGAGGCATGGAAGCACTAAATCCCAGTTTCATCAAAACCCTAATTATAGGTTTCTGTAACAGCCTATGAACTAACAATAGCTTAAATATTTCCTCCTAGGTGATCTCAAGCTTCCAATTTTTATGTCTAGGTCAATCTCACTCTATTACAAGATCCCGGGCTATCAAGATTGTTCCATACATTTGATATACTCCAAATCCACGTGAGGTTTATTGTGATAGTTTTAAGGAACCAGGCTTTCCCTTTTCTTACACACAGGTTTCTCAAGCTCAAAGTTTAGACAAGAATAATTATTCCCCTTAGTTATAGGTGTGTATCCCCTAGAAAGGGTCTCTCATCCCACTATGATCAAATCTCGATCACACCTTGCAAGAAATAACTAATCTTTCCTTAGTCTGTACATTATTGTTCACAATTTTGCTTACTTGGGACTTGGTGATCATGCACTTAAAGACCCTACACATATAACTCTAAAACCTTACTGAGATCATGTCTTACCAATTAGAGAATTCTTAACAACCATATCACAAGGTAGATTCAATTAAAAACTTTATAAATACAATCAGAACTTAGAGAATTCTTTCACATAACCTACCATATCATACGGTTACTCACCTGTTGAGATTAATTCATTAGTATTATACCTCTACACACATGCATGGCTACAAAGAAACATGGAATAACCTTTGTATTCAAATGAAAAGGGAGTATTTAGTATTTTTCCACACTCAATGGACTGTGTTATCAGAATCAAGCCCTTTTTCCTGCAAAAACATAGTAATACCCATACAAAACCATATATTTTCTTACAAAATTCCAACTCCCTCTTGTGTTTCACTCCCTTCCTTGAGGAATGACCTCCATAACTACCTCCTTTAAGCTTTTATCCTCTCTCCCTTAACTCTTCATATCCCTAACTATTTTCTAATGGCACATCAATAAAGACCTTTCATATGCCATCATTCACATATTGAGGCATTTTACAAATTTTCAAACATTTAATGACTTCCTTATAACTTATGACCTATAACCATGTACTTTTAAAACTATATGCTCTCTCACATTCATTACAACTACCTTGTTACTCTATGAAAATCACTTTTTTTCATTCTCAAGTCTTTACAATTTCAAATCTCATTTGGAGGGAAATATACAAAGGAAGAGAATTCAAATTTTAAACCTTATTTCTTGTTTGTAGTGACTCTTTGAGCCTATCAAAGGATTGTAACATGTTCCAACAGCTCCAAATCATGAAAAGAATAAGTATTGACCACATAGTTCTTCTCATTCCTTGATGCTCTTGCATCAATAATGGACACGGAAGACTGCATTGTTGTAAGTGTCTAAGCTTGTTGTGGTTGTGTTTCAACAACAAGACTAGAGATGTTAGGCGTAGGAGCCAAAATGGAAAGAATAGACTCAATATTAATTGGGCTTGATGATTGAACCTCTTCTGTTATTACAACGGTTGAAAGAGAGTCTTGGAGAAAGGTCAACCTCTAGTTAGGCGTTATAAAATTATTATACGAAACAGGTTCAATGTCTGTTTGGGCGAACATAAGAAAATCCAGAGAAGGAATATATTTGTTTGAAGGGAGAGATATTTGACCTGCATCATCATCTCGTTAAATGTTAGTATGTAGAGAAGTGGGGACAACGGTCAACTCTTCATTAGAAGTTGTGGAAGTCGACATGTCATTGATTGCGAGAGCTTTGTCGTCAAGCTCGATAGAGATGGTTACTTCATCGATTAATTCTTGAACATAATGACGAAGAGGTGTACAATTATTAGTAGAATGACCTTCCATACAGTGGTATTCATATGCATTCTACAACGTGGGATTGGGTTCCCCATTATAAATGGATCTCGTAGGTGGATATTCAATCATGTTAGCCTTTATTAACTATTGAAAGGCACTAGATAAACTTTCTATGAGAGGTGTAGATTGACGTTCAATGATGATCAGAGTAGTGTTGCTAATACAAGAAATGATGGATTCATAATCAACGTTGTTCAAGGATTCACCATATTCGTGAGATTTTCCCTTTGTATCATGGTTATGTGGTAGATCTTCATCCACTATGCCTCTGTTGTCAATGAGGTCTTGGATGTAATTGCAAATTTGTTTGCATTTGTCTGTTTGATGACCATCAGTGTAATGAAAATCATAATATGTGTTAGGTCTATACCAACCTGACTTAAGTTCTCCTTCAGGGAAGGGTTGCGTGATAGGGTAAGTGACCATAGTGGCACTAGCCAGCTATTTTAAGACGTTTGAAAGAGATTCCCCTAAAGACGTATATTGTCTTTGATTGTAATCATGAGGAGGAGGAACAATTTCTCATTTTGGAATTGTGACAGATGGTTTAGACTTAATATTTTTTAATTGGTTATTTTTTAAGTTGTGCATGTTGCGATTATCTGTGACACCGTCATTGAAAAAGTTATAGTTGTGGTTGATGTACCTAGGTTTATTGTGAGAAGTGCTAGGGTTATTGTTATTGTTGTGAAAATTATGATTATGCACATTGTCTTCATAATGACACTTGATCACACCTTTAGAAATAAGGGATTTTTCAATTTAAGTCCCCTTTTCGATAACTTCCTCAAAAAAATTGAGACGGTGCATCTACATGTGAAAGGAAACCTTGTCATTAAGGTCGGGGATGAAGATGCTAACCATTTGTTTTTCATGGATTGAACATGGGAATCGAATGGTGATTCCTCATCATCGTTGAAAAAATTATGCAAAGCTCTTGTTTTGTCAATGTTTAGCATTGCACAAATACATCATCGTGATTTCAGAGTCAAGATTGAAAGAAAAATGTTCAACGAACTTCTCTGAGAGGTCCGTGAAGGTAAAGATAGTTCCCTTTGGAAGATGTAGGAACAAGTCAAAATATTATCCTCCTAGACTCTTAGGAAAGTGGCATAAGATAAATATATCATATAAGCCACCTCTTGGCATGTCATGAAAAATTCCTTGACATTCTCTCTAGGATCAGTTTTTCCCTTGTATTTGTCAAATTTAGGCGTTTTGAAAGAGCGTGGGAAGGGTATGCGTAAGATGTCTATGTTGAAAGGGGATGGATACAATTCATCAAAATTGAATTGTTTGTGTTGTTTTTGCATGCCCAAAATAGTGTCCTCCATCATTTGCCACTCTTGAGCAAATGGTGAATTTTTTTGTGGGATGAATAGTTATTTATCATTCGTATATTTTTTGTTCTCGTTATTGGTCTTAGAGTGATTTTTGAAGGTGTCGTCACTTTTCTTCATGTGTTTAATACCTTTTTTATCGTTCTTAGTGACTGTAGAGGATAAAAGAGCCAATTGTTTCTCCATTACATTGACTTGATCAAGCAAGGCTTGTTTGGGATTAGAGGATGAACCATTAGATTTTCCTTTATTATCGGTGTTTGTTTTACTTGTTCCTTCGTCATCTCGTTTGTTTGACTCAAGTGGTGGACCTTTAGGAGATTTTGGTTTTCCTTTTAAGGCTTCCAATTAATCCTCATGAAATTTCAAGGGAAATCTTGCTCCCATTACTAGGAGACGAAGAAGGAATTGATCTTTGTTTTGTCATAAAGTATCATCTATGGAAAGGTTTTTATGTTGGTCTTCCTCCTCTTCATTAGAGCTAATATGGAAAGGATTTATTTCCTTCCATTGAAAGGGATTAGAATTTCAATATCATGTTCCCACCATTATTTGAAATAGGGTAGGAACAAGAAGAGGTGTGATAGACAACTCAACCCTTAGCAAAGTGAATGCTAAGATGGAAGAAGGGAAAAGATGAAAAAAATGCTTGACCCTAGCAAAATGAGTGCTAAGAGGGAAGAGGTGAAAAGGGTTAGTTGACTACATGTCTCTTAACAAAATGAGAGTTAAGAGGAAAGGGATGAAATGAGGTTAGATGTGTTCTACCCATTAAACAAAAATTGGTGTCAATGGACGAGAGACTTGATGAGGTGAACATGATCAACTCTTAATCAAAATGAGTGATATGAGTTATGAGAAAGTGGACTTCGCAACACTAACAAAATGAGTGATGTTAAGGTGGAAGAGACTGACATGTTAGTTTAGATGATTCTTAACAAAATGAGTGTTAAAAAAGATGAAGAGGTTTAAATGACTTCACAACCCTTTACAAAAGTGAACGTAAAGAAGGAAGAGATGAAAGAGGGAAGTTAGTTTGCTCAACTTGTGACAAAGTAAGTGTGATAAAAGGAGACTTGAAACACAATGAGAGAGGCTCAACGCTTAACAAAAAGTGTGTTAAGGGAAGAGACTTAGCTAAGGTGATGAGTTTTCTCATCTTTTAACAAGATGGATGCTTAAAAGAGGAGACTTGAGGAAGACGATGAAGGATATCAACCCTTAACGAAAGTGTGCTAAAGAAGGAGACAAAAACAAAGAAGTGGGAGGACTTAAAGAACGACAAAGTGAATGTCAACATAAGAAGTGAAGTAATGAGGAAAAGGAGGTTCGAATCTCACAAAAGTGGAGATAAAGGACAAGGGGAAAGCGTCTGATTAATGATCTTAAATCAAAGCAAAGTGGATGCTTTAAAGAGAGAAGTGAAGAAAAGATGAGGATGTCGACAATACAACAAAGTGATTGCAAAGTACAACAACATAAGATAATGGAAGCGAGATAGAGAAGATGTTGTCAATTCAAGAAAGTGAATGTGAAGTATGACAATGTAAGATGAAATGCTTAGATTTCAATAAGAGGTAATGTGTTAAACTTCAAGACTTACGACAATGAAAGATCAAGGTAATCAAGAGAGTGCTTGACTGTGATAAAGCAAGTATCACGATGTCAAGACTTAGATGAAAAGGATGAAAGTGTTCAAGTGAGGATATGGATGTCTGTAACCCAATACTTAGACATGTTTACAAAGTGAAAAGGTGGATGAGAGAGAAAATGTGAATGAAAAAAGTTAATCACAAGTGTGTAACACGCGAGAAAAATGAAAAATGATGTTTGTGAAAGTTGGCCTCTACCTTAGATTGGCTTAGACAAGGCGTGGCTTCCTAGGTGGTTCACTTAGCTAGGTGTCGGCAGTATACTCGAGCGAGCATGGTGCTATTGTTATCTGTCAACTTTACTTTACCCCCTTTGAAACAATGATTAAAGATCTTACTCAAATGAATCGTACTGGGATCACTACTAAGGATATTCATGACTCTAATCTTAAAAGGTTGCACTAGACATTTGGGATGGGGGTACTCGTTTCGTCAGCCTGTTCCCTCAATGTGCTGACTACTTTAGGGATCCCATGGTACTCCTCAAGTGAATTTTATGGCTTAAGCCATAGCACTTCCTACAGTTATGGCAGTTGTGCAATAGCCTTATCAACCGCACCTATAAATACAATGTGTAGTGTTAATTTTATCTTGATTAAAGAATATTCCTTACACATGAAATATTAGTAATTTGAATCTCACGATCAAAGGCAACCTACAGTTAGTACTTTTGAATGGTTTTCAGAATGCGGTATTGCAAACAAGTGTTAGTAGTTTTCTGAGGGAAATAAAAAAGAAAACAATGAAAAATGACACAAACATGTTTCAAATTCTCAAGATCGCTTATGACAAGCGCAAGAGAAAAGAATGCGCGTGAAATGTGTATTACGACTATCTTCACAAAAATAAAAATTGACAAAGGAAACATAAGAAAAACACGTCACAAAGTGTTAGTGGCTTTGAAAAAATCAGGAAAAAATGATTAAACGCTAAAAAAAAGGCGGAAAAGCGACAAAAAAGTGGACCGAAACGTCAAGTAACCCTAGATTATCAAATTGTACAAGTAGTCTAATTAAAAGAGAAGGACATAAAACGTGAGTGAAAAGGGGTCTAAAACAAGGAGAGGTTGAGAAAAAGTCTCGAAATTGCAAAGAAGAAAAAGCCAATAGCCCTGCAAAACCAAGTTGTACAATTAGTTAATTTGGTTAAAAAGATGAAAAAGATTAATGAAACTAATGAATTAAAAACAAACAAATTAATATTAAAAAGAGTAAACTAACTCAAATAAACAAATTAATGAACTAAACAAATTAATTAGCTAATTAAAAATTAACGAGCTAGAAAAATAAAATAATAATAATAAAACCTAAGTAAACTAAATTTACAAGAGAATATGTAATAAGAAAAAGTTATAATATAAATAATCTTAACTAAGTTAAACTAACTAAATTTAAACTAATAAAATGTAATCTAACTAAGGTTAAACTAAAGGTAGAGTAGACGTATGAAAATTTTTAAAAAAAAACAAGAAATCTAAACCTAAAATCGAACGAGTCGAGCAAAAAGGGGCTCAGGTTGGCTTTGAGGGATTTTAGGTTGGGTTGCTTGCTTTCGTGCAGGGTAGTGATGGAGGATCAGGGAGCAGTTCATTGTGCAGGGAGTGGCAGCGAAGTTCATGCAAGTTAGTGTGCGGGGAGCTATGATCCGGGCTAGAGTGGGCTCGGCGCATCGGGAGGGATGGGCGGGTTCTGAGTCGGCATGGGGAGCTCGAGGTCTAGGTCCGCAGTGGGAGATTGGTGTTTATGTCCGCAGTGGGACTCATGGGTTGAGATGGGTGAAATCCGTAGGGGGTGTCTGGAGTAAGTCGCTTAGGCGAGTCGAGGGGAGGGAGTTGGGGAGTGTGGAGGGAGAGTTAGCTCAAGAAGGCCGAGAGGCCTGGGTAGGAAGTGAGGTTTGTGTGAGGGGGATGTAGATTAATGCATATGTAAATGGGTTAGGGCGGGTAGGGTCAGCTCGATCGAGCTGGCCAGGTACGGGGTAGGGTAGTTTAGGGTTTAAATCAAAAAAAATTGTTGAATTTTTTTTTTGGTTGATTTTTCTTTTTTAACTAAGATCTGAGTTCTTATTTTATTGTTAGAAATCTATTTTTTTGTAGTAAAATTATTTATTTATTTTTGTGAGAAATCACAAGAAATGGTCAATTTGACTTCCCTTGGCAAAAATTGTCTTTTTTAAGAGCAATGCTTGAGGTGAGCTGGTGGATAGAGAAATCTACAAAATCTCAGAACAATCTATAACCACTTTTGAGCACCCATTTGCCCCTTCAAGGTGTGTGGTAAATTTTTTTGTTCAAATCTTAATGTAAGACCCTCTTCTCTCACTCTCTCTTAGTTCTAGTTTTCCCTTCAGTAGCCCTGTCTAAGCTTATTTTTTGACATAACTTTTGTTAAATTGTCTCTCTCATCCAACTAATTACCATTTGAAGTACCCATTTTGGCCTAGGTTCAATGTACAAATTTTTAGTGGACCTTCCTTAAGAAAATCTTCCAAAAAATCTCACTTTTTCAATAGCAATTAGGCCTCTTTTGATCACCAATAGGACTGTACCAAGACTGTTAGATATCTCCTGAGGGCTTTTCAATGAAAAATTATCCTCAAATATTGATAAGGAACCTTTGAAGATGATTTCCCAAAGGTTACAGTCTTTGCAAATGAGTTTAAAGTCTTCAAATCTCTTTCTCACCTTAAACCCTATGAGGGTTTTGTTAGTGTAAAATCATAGCACCCCAAATGACCTCTCAGATTTGGTGTTTAAAACCTGTCATTTGATGTGATTCGCATAACATTGATTTTTCCCCAAAAGGTGTGGACTTTGCAAATGGGAAAACTCTCTAGATTAAGGTTGGTTCCTATTCCTTTGTCTAGGTGCATACGTGAAATTTGCAAAGGATTTATTCCTAGACCTAATCTAATATTGCCAAGGAGACAAGGATGAAAAGAATGCAAGAAATTAAAACTAAGCTAACTAGGTGATACACCGAAGGAATGATGAACATTTGTTTTGTTGATAGGCACAAACTAAAAATGCATACAATAATCAAGCACAGATAACCAATTTTGCAATGAAAGACCATATGAGAGCAATGAAGACAAGAAAGGGTCGAAAATCAACCACAAACATATATTATTGCTCTGTAGATTTGATACAATGCATTTACAAAATTGGCCAAAAGGCAAAAAACGTGTTGCGATCTAATGGAAGGTTTGAAACTCCATCAAATTCATTTGCCAGAGGAAAAGGGGAGCCTACAAAACAAAAGAATGTCCAACCCTTTACAATGAGTCCCAACCCTGCTTTTATAGATTCAACACCGAGAGGAGGAAAGAGAGAGAAGTGGGAAAAACAGTTTGAAGTTCAACCACTACTATCAATTCCTCCTGCAAAATCCACCCCAAATCTATCTTGACTGCATCAATTTATCTTGTTCAGTGCCTCGAAGAAGGAGGAAACAGACAGATCAAATTGAATCCGATCTAGTTGTTGGGGCAAAATAGATCCTGCATTAATGGCCCAAAAATGTTTCTCAATTTTTCTCCCACCTAACCTCTACATACATAAATTTTTAGATCTTAATTGCATAGATGAGACTGAGATCTTTCCAACGGTGCCATACTTTTTCTGGATTTTGAGCCCTGAGTTGAAAGATATGCCCCTTTGAAATTTGAATTGGGCCCGTATAAAAAAGCTGGGAAACCCAGTTCGAAAATAGGCCCCCTTTTGAAATCGGACACGTGGAGGGCTAGCGCATGTCTGAGGGTAGCCTCTGTATTTTTCTTTTAGAGTGGTGTGGGGATGACACGTGGTTTCCTCTACGATCTACTCAATTTCCTTATGTTTTTGGCTAAGTCCTTTGCTTGGCGGGGTCAAATATCTGACTGGGGACACGTGGCGGCCTAACGCATGCTTGGAAAAATCCCCTTAATGCTGCTCTTGAATTAGCGCTACTTGGACACTTGGCACCTTCATCTGTCCTATCTCAATACATTGACTATTCAACCCGATCCTGTCCCTTTATAGAACTGGACACGTGGAGGCTCCGCGCTCACTTAAAAGCCCGCTCAGGATTTACCTTTGGAGGAGCATCGGGTTGACACTGTGGAAGCCTCCGCATGACTCTTTGGACTTTTCAATGACCTCCCTCTTACCTTTTTGGACCCTAGACAACATGGCGAGCCCATGCTCATTTGGAGTCTCCACTTTTGGATTAAATTTTAGAGACATGCGGAAAGCTGACGCGTGGCGGCTTCCGCTAGCACTTCTATACTTAGCCTTTTTTGAGGCCCGCCCTGTTTGTCGTTTGACTTTCAGCTTTGACTCTGCCCCCACTTTGGGCCTGGGACACGTGGGGGCTTGGCGCTTACTCGATCATCCCTTTTTGGATTCAACTTTGGAGATGCGCCGCTTGGACACTTGGCAGTATCTGATGTTTCCTCCATACTTACTCAATTTTTGAACTCGTTATGAACTATCTCAGAGCTCGAAGACTTCGAACCTTCGTTCCGCTCCTTCCCTTTTGAGCCTCTGGCTTTTTTGACACTGTCTCCTCCTACCCTGACCTTGCAATTCTATTTCCGAGCCTACATGTAATCTGTTTAATGGATTTAAGGCACAGGATTCACTCGACAGAGCCGTTTTTTGAAAATTCTCTTGCGCAGGGTCATTTGATCTTTCGCAGGCCCCGCCACTTCCATTGTAGAGTCTCCCTGCAACCTATTTGTAGGATTCAAATGTGATTTCTCTAGTTCTTTCTGTGTGGGGTTGTGGCTGATCCAATATTTTTCCGGGGGGGAAAATATGGATAACAATTTTGGCGACTCACAGGGGTATCTGCCTGCTAGATGAGAGGACCAGTTGCCTTGTTATGTCCATTGGGCATGGAGTCGAGAATGATGGTCTGGTACTGATCCTACCTCTGATCCATGAGCCTGACCATCTACAGTCTCAATTTTCATAAGAAAACTCAGAGACAATGGTTTCTGAGAGTATAAATTGATTCGACCTGGGGCTTTCGCACCTGTCCCTGAATGGACTGTTTCAAAGACGGACTTTTAGTTGCTCTACATTTGTTTTCTTTTGAAGATGGCAACTATTACAGGTAACTATGAATTTCCCTGCTCTGAATACTAGAAATAGATAGCACATCCTCTTAGAGGCATGTTGGATTGTGTAACGACGCAACCTGGAGCAACAAAGAACCTGTGCCATAACACTTAGGGAAATAAAACTACACTACAACAAAACAACGTGCATACGCACTTAGGGAAATAAAATCCTATGCTAATATTTACAGGGGTGGAAACTTCCCATTCAGTAGCAATGTTTGAGATGGATCCCATTTACTGGGATCTGTAATTTTTTTCCATCTAATTTAGTCAGGCTGGAAGGCATTGCTACTCTTGCACTCTGTGATCATGTAAGGGCCACTCCAGATGGCATCAAATTTGGAGTGTTTTCCTGGCTTTTCCCGATCTGCATCCCATTTCAAAACTAGGTCTCCTTCTTGAAAAGTCCTTATTTTTTCTTTCTTATCAAAGCATCTCTTGATTGAGACCTGATCCTTCTTCCATTGTTTAAAGTGCATACTCTCTAGTTTCTTCCAATTCCATCAGTTCTGCATACCTGGCCTCCATTGGTTCAAACTCAGACATCTCCGGTTGCTTCATGAGTTCCAATGTTGGCAAATCAAGTGATATAGGCAACATTACCTCTTTCCCATAGACAAGTTTGAATGGAGAGCTGCCTGTAGACCTCTTGGGTGTTGTCCTATCAGCCCATAAGGCTGATTTGAGTTTTGTGTGCCAAGTTCTCTAATTTTCATCAAGAGTTCTTCTGACAATCCTTAGCAGGTTCTTGTTTGTGGACTCAGCTTGGCCATTACCTTGAGGGTAATAGTTTGATGAAGTGCTCAAGTAAATCTCATTCCTAACAACCCATTCTGTGATTTTGGAACCTATGAATGCCAATGCATTGTCCGATATAATGGTGGTTGGCACTCCAAATCTGGTCACTATCCTTCATAGAAATCTAGTATGCTAGACTCATTAGCTTCTTTGAGTGCCACTGCCTCGGTCCACTTGGTGAAATAGTCTGTTGTTGTTAGAATCCATTTGTGGCCTTGGCTCAAATTTGGATTGATGACCCCAATGAAGTCCAATCCCCATTGCATGAATGGTTGGTCAACTGAAATTGGGTGCAATGGAAGTGTTGTTAGCCTTTCTTTGCCTCTGAAGAATGCACAGTTCTTGCACTTTTTGATCCATGCATAACAGTCACTAAACACCCTAGGCCAATAATAACCCACCTTCATGATCTTGAGTGTTATCACCCATGGAGCAAAATGGCCTCCATCTGCTCCAGCATGGAACTCTTGTAACACTCTCTCTATTTGATTTGTCCCAATGCATCTTAACAGAATGCCATTGATGTCCCTTTTGAACAAGACACCATCAATAAGCACGTATGGGATGGCCTGTAGTCTGAAGTGTCTCCTTTTTGTTTTACTCATTTCTAGAGGACACATGCCTATTTGTAGGAAGTGCATAATACTCTGAGTCCAACAAGGAGTGGGCACATCATCATTTTCTTCCTCTTGACTATTTTCCAGAGAAAAAATAGACTTCCTCTTCACCGCTTGCTTCATCTTGTTGACTCGAGGCCAGTTGTTCACACAATCCCTTCCCATGGACCAGCTTAGTAACCTTGATCTCAATGTCATACTCCATGACACGAGTGATCCATCCTGCACGTTTTTCATTCAAATCATTGTTGAGAAGGAAGTCTTTAACTCCTACATGGGAGACTAACAGTTGGATTTTATTGTTTGAAACCAGATTTTTAAACTTCTTTAACCCTTTGATCACTGCAAGGACGTGCTTTTCGATGAAGGCGTATCTCACTTCATAATCTTCCAGACTTTGGCTGAAGAAGGCAATTGGCTGCTCTGTACCCTCTTTGTTCTGTTGTACTAAGATTGCAGAAATTGTGTCACTGGCACCAAAGGCATATATTATGAAGTCCTTAGAGAAGTCTGGATTCACAAGAGTTGGGGCTTGTGATATAGCTTCTTTGATGGCCTGAAAGATTTTTTTTCCTTCAGTTGTCCACCTAAATTCCAAGCTCTTCTTCAACATCAACATTATTGGCTTGACAAGGGCAGTAAAGTCTGGTACAAACCTGTGAACAAAATTGATCTTTCCTAAGAAACTTTGAAGAGCTTTCTTATGGCTTAGTAATGGCAATGCTTTTATTGCTTCAACCCTCTTTGGGTCAATTGCCAAACCTTCCTTTGACACAATATGGCCTAGAAGCCTACCCTCATGGGCCAAAAATATGCATTTTTTAGGGTTCAATGATACCCTGAATCTCCTACATCTTTGAAATACCTATCTTAGGTGAAAAAGGTGATCCACTACATTTTTGGAGAACACGGTGATTTCATCCAGATATATCAGTACTATTTTGTTGATCAACCCTTTGAATGCCATATCCATTGCCCTTTGGAAAGTGGCTCCGGCATTAGACAATCCAAATGGCATTTTTCTGTAGGCATAGGTGCCCCATTTGGTGGTGAAAGCCATTTTGAACTGATCATCTTCTTTCACCATTATTTGGTTATACCCTAAGTAGCCATCTAGGAGGGAGAATCTCTCTGATCCAGACACCACTTGCAAAATCTGCTCCATTGAGGGGAGTGGGTAGTGGTCTTTGAGAGATGCTCTGTTCAAGTCTCGAAAGTCTACACACAACCTAATCTCTCCATTCTTCTTCCTGACGGGGACCAAGTTTGAAACCCATCTTGAGTGTTTGATTGGAAATATAATACTTGCCTCTATCAGGTTGTTTAGCTCTTTCTTCATCAGAGGTTCAATGTGTGGATTGACTGGTCTCTACTTTTGCCTGATGGGCTTAGCAGCTGGATCTAGTTCAATTGTGTGTTGTGCTAGCTTTGGATTGAACCCTCTTAGGTCTTCATATCTCCAAGAAAATACATCTGGAAACTCTTGGAAAAGTTGCATGAATTCATACCTTTCTTTCTCGGTGGCCACTTTTCCAATTTGAAGTGTTTTGCCTTTTCCAACTAGAATTGACTCTAAATCTTCTCCTTTGATCTGTATGTTAGCCTTCTCTTTTCGAAACTGATCATTAGGATTGAAGATAGATTCTAATGTCACCAAACCTTTGGGAAGCTTGTTTGTATGCAGCTGCACTACTTGATCTCCATATTGCTGCTCTAATTTGTCTTGATTCCTAGCTGAGAATTCAACTTCCTCTTGCAAAAAATTGATGATCTGTTGATCATTCTCAAACACCTACCAGCATGTGTTGTTATCTGGCACTGTTGGCCTCACAATCACATGGATATGTGGCTTTCCTTTGTCCCTCTTGATGTTGTTCAACCACATCAAATGTTGCTCCAACTATTGCAAGCCTATCGAGTAGCTTCGTTCTCCTTCCTGGGTATGGACACAATGTTGAAGGCTTCGAAATCCTCAATGAGATCCCATACCCTATTCTTGTAGCTCTTGAGTAGGTCATTTTTGATAGCATTTTGTCCTTTGAACTTGATTGGCAACTAGTTCACTGTCACCAAACACTTGCAAGTTCTTGATTCCTCGTCTTCTAGCCCAATGCAATCCATGAACCAAAGCCTCATATTCTGTTGTATTGTTTGAACAGGAAAATTAGAAATGGAAAGCTGAGTAGTATTTCATACCTTGGGGTGACACAATCATAGCTCCTCCTCCGTCTCCTTGCCTACTTCTTGAGCCATCAAAGAACAATTTCCATACTTCATTGTCATCTTTGTGTTCCGGCTTAATGATGTCAGGAAGAGGATGATTCTCCTCATGCAGGTAGTAGAATCCTAGCTTTGATTCTTCCATCTCCTTATAGGGGTCAAAAAGCATGTCTTTTGACCACCCATTCGTCAAGAGTCAGGTCTGGGATACACCCCACCTTGGTATCTACTTCACAAGTGTTTAGGAGGTCCTCCTAATCAAAAGCTGAACAATTTACATTGATTGGGCTAGGCACATAAGACTCAATGTGATAATCCACTATGGGCTCAGATCTGATTGTGGCCTTCGCTCCATACCTTGTTCTAAAAAGCATATGTGACTATTCAGCAGACAAATAGCCTCCAATTTTGGCAGTGAAGTCCCTGGACAAACACAATGCAAAATGTGGTGGCAAGTCTATGACTAATATGTTCTGCAATACAGTCACATTGGGGCAGACATGTAGAGTGAGGCTCAGATCCTTGATGACTCCAAAAGTTGTCACTGTTGTCCCATCCAATTGTACTACCCCTCTAGAGATGACTTCATACTGGAGACCCAGTTGATCAGCTATTTGTTTGGGCATTACAGAACTACTTTCCCCCGAGTCAATCATGCAATTATGCACCAATTTGTCCCTAATGATTAATGAAACATAGAATGGGGGAGGTCTCAGGTTCTTACCTTGTTGTTCTCCATGGTTCCCCCCAGGTTGAACTGCATTGGTAAGCACTTTCTCTTGCTGGTTAGGGGTTAGTTTGAGCTTGACCAATTGGCCATGGCAGTCTGCAACAGATCCCTCTGTCCTGGAATGGCCAGTGACTCCCATAGTTAAATGTTCACACTTGTCTTCTTCATTTTCTCAATGATATTAAATGAGTTATCCTCCTGCTACCCCTTCCCTGACACATTTTTCTCTTGCACATGGGTTGTTACAACCGGTGCCTGAGTGGATTTGCAAGGTGGCTTGGATTGGCTTTGCATGTTGGGTGTTGCATTTGGAGTGCCAAAACCTTGTGGGGTAATGGAGGATTGAGGGTTAACTAAGTTTGGTGGTTGTCCTTCTCCAATATTTCTCTTCTTAGACCGTGTATTGACAGCTATATTTTGAGAAGGAGCCTGATTCATTCCACAGAAGTCTTCAGCTTGCCAATTGACCAAGCATAGTTTCACTTGGAGGTCCCTCCTACTGAGCTCCTTGTTGCTGATTTTCTTCTTGGCTAGATTCTTGTGACACACTGGTGGTTTGCACCATCAAGGCCTAGTTTAGCGCACCATTGAAGCACATTGATTGATTATGTGGCTGATTACATGGGAAACACCAATCATATTCTTGTGCCATGTTATTTTGTGCTGGAACCAATGCCCTTGATGTTGAAGCTATGTTTGGATCATATGACCTGAAAGGTCTAGCAGCTTGAGGTTGTCCTTGGTGTTGACTCTGATTTACAGCCTGAACTAGTGGTCTATTTTGCTGATACAGGGGTCTAGCTTGATACTGAGCCTAAGGCTGATATGGCCTTAGAACTCTGAGCCTACTGTCTTTTGATGGTTACTAACTCATTCCCTAGGTTTTGAAGCTGTTTCATAACTTCATGAAGCTCCTTTGAGGTGTTAAATGATGAGGTGGAGGCTTCAGCTAAACTTTGACTCCTAAGAGTAGGTATAGGAGCTAAAGTGGGTGTCTAGCTGGTACTTGGGTTTCCTAATTTGAGGTATAGAGGCATGGATGGCCTAGGAGAAAGTTTTCCAGCCTGAATTAAATGATTCTCAGCTCATATGGAAAGGCTATAAGCTGTAGGTAAGGTTGTGCCTCCCATTGACTGAATCATTAAAGAATATCATTTAAAGCTCTAAGAAAGTATAAGAATGCACCTTCTTCTATGGGCTTTACCGCTGGAATCCTATCCCAGGTCCGTTGAAATATGAGGTTATAAATCTGTCAACTACTTGTTCGGAGATCTCTTGATTGTTGTTAGTTGCTCCAACAAGGATAGGTTATCTCCCTTTTCTCCAAACTGGTCATGAAGAGCTCTACATAGATTGTCCCAAGTTTGAATAGAGCATGTTGTAAGGCTCCTGAACCACTGTGAAGCTTTAACCTTAAGTGAAGAGGCTAGCAACTTGACTGCAATGTCCATCTCAATGATCTCATAGATTGTACAGACATTTGTAATGTCTTGAACGTGGTCACCAAAAGAAGTCTGGCTTTCTCCAGTGAAATATGTGATGCTCTTTAATGCTGTCACCGAGACTGGATTTTGTGCATTCGGAGTGAGTGGGCTGCTGCCAATGAAATTGACATAAGGATTTGGTTGTGCCATCCTGATTAGCCTAAGCACACTTCTTGATTGAAAGAACGGCCTACTAGGAGGAGGTGTTGATAAGGCTCTGTTTGGTGGAGATAGAGACCTCTGGGCTCTTCTTCCTCTTCTCCTTTTGTCTGGAGATAAGTGTAGGTGTACAAACTATCCCTCTTCTTTGGTTCTTGACCTTGTTTGTATCCTTCTCATGAACCTGGGAAGCTTGGACTGCTAAAACTAGTGGATTCTGTCACTTTTGGAGTCACCAGATGTGTAGTTTTTAAAACTTATTAAAAGCTAGAATCACAGCAAGTGCACATCAGTCTTACTATAATAAAAATGGAGATTTCTTGTCCCACCCGGCATGCCAAAACTGTTAGTGCAAAATCATTGCACCCCAAATGACCTATCATATTTGGTGTTTAAAACCTATCATTTGATGTGATTCCCATAACATTGAGTTTTCCCCAAAGGCGTGGGACTTTGCAAATGGGAAAACTCTCCAGATCGAGGTTGGTTCCTATTCCTTTATCTAGGTGTATATGTGAAATTTGCAAAGGATTTATTCCTAGACCTAATCTAATATTGCCAAGGATACAAGGATGAAAAGAATGCAAGAAATTAAAACTAAGCTAAACAGGTGATACACCGAAGGAATGATGAACATTTTTGTTGTTGATAGGCACAAATGAAAAATGCATACAATAATCAAACACATATAACTAGTTTTGCAATGAAAGACCAAATGAGAGCAATGAAGACAAGAAAGGGTCAAAAATCAACCACAAACATGTATTATTGCTCTGTAGATTTGATATAGTGCGTTTAAAAAATGGCCAAAAGGCAAAAAACATGTTGCGATCTAATGGAAGGTATGAAACTCCACAAGTTTGTTTGTCAGAGGAAAAAGGGAGCCTGTAAAACAGAAGAATGTCCAACCCTTTACAATGAGTCCCAACCCTGCTTTTATAGATTCAACGCAGAGGGGAGAAAGAGAGCGAAGCGGGAAAAATAGTTTGAAGTTCAACCACTGCTATCAATGCCTCCTGCAAAATTTTCCCCCAAATCTATCTTGACTGCATCAATTACTTGTTTGGCACCTCTAAGGAGGAGGAAACAACAGATCAGATCGAATCTAATCTGGTTGTTGGGGAAAAATAGATCTTGCATTAATGGCCCAAAGATGTTTCTCCATTTTCTCCCACCTAACCTCTCCAAACTTAAAGTTTCAGATCTTTATGGCGTAGACGAGGCCGAGATATTTCCAATGGTGCCAGATTTGCTGGATTTCAAGCCCCGATTCGAAAGATATGCCCATTTGAAATTTAATCGGGTTCGTACAAAATAGCGGGAAAACCAGTTCGAAAACGGGCCCCCCTTTTGAAACTAGACACATGGAGGGCTGACGCATGTCTGAGCGAAGCCTCTGTATTTTTCTTTTGGAGTGGTGTAGATCTGACACGTGGCTTCTTCCGTGATCTACTCAATTTCCTTATGTTTTGGCTAAGTACTTTGTTCAGCGGGGTCACATATCTGATCAGGGACACGTGGCGGCCTAGCGCTTGCTTGGAAAGCTCCCTTCAATTCTACTCTTGAATTAGCACCGTTTGGAAACTTGGCACCTTTCGCTAGTCTATCTCAATGCATTTAACTATTCAACCCGACCTCTGTCCCTTTATGAAATTGGACGCGTGGAGGCTCCGCGCTCACTTAAAATCCCGATCAAGATTTGCCTTTGAAGGAGCGTCGGGTTGACACTTGGAAGCCTCCGCAGGTCTTTGGACTTTTCAACAACCTCCCTCTTACTTTTTCGGAACTTGGACTACATGGCGAGCTAGCACTCATTTGAGTCTTCGCTTTTGGATTTACCCTTAAGGACGCACCGAGCTAACATGTGGAAGCCTCCACTTGCATTTCTATACTTAGCCTTTTTGAGGCCCACCCTTTCCGTTGTTTGACTTTTAGCTTTGAACCTATTTCTGATTTGGGCTTAGGACACGTGGGGGCCTAGCGCTTATTCAAGCCTCCCTTTTTGGATTCGACTTTGGAGATGTGTCATTTGGACACTCGGCAGTATTCGCTGTCTCCTCCATACTTAGTCGATTTTGGACTCGTTCTGAACTGTTCCAGAGCCCGAAGACCTCGAACCTTCGTCATTTCTTCTCTTTGAATCTCTAGCCTCTTTGACACTATCTCCTCCTACCCCAACCATGTTATTCCATTTCTGAGCCTGCCTGTAATCTGTTTAATGGATTTAAGGCACGGATTCGCTCGACAGAGCTGTTTTTTGAAATTCTCCTGCATATGGTCGTTTGATCTTTCGCAGGCCCCGCCACTTCCATTGTAGAGTCTCCTTGCAACTTGTTTGCAGGATTCAAACATGATTTCTTTAGTTCTTTCTGTGAGGGGTCGTGGTTGATCCAATATTTTCCAGAGGACAAAATATGGATAACATGTTTTACACAGAGCCCGAGAGGAGTAATTTTATAATAAAATGCACAATACTTGATTTCAATCCCTAAATCATCTTCCTAAGCTTTGTTCCACGTTGACTAATCTTTCACTCTTGACATTAAGCTACAATTTTACACTAATTAATGGAAAATGAAACAAACTTCCTTGCTCTGCCCCCTTGAAAACAAGGTTTCTAAATTGTTTTGAGTACTTGTAAGCAAACAACACTTAAATATTACCTTACAGGGTCTTGTTATACATATTTCACCCCCCGAGCAAAATATTGGATCGGCCATGACCCTGTGTGAGAAGAAAGAGTAGAAATGGCTCTGTCACGTGAATCCATGTCTTAAATCTATTTGACAGACTCGGGTAAAATAAAAAAGGGAAAAAGTCAAAGTTTGAACTTGAGTCAAACCAAAGCGGGGAGTCGGAGACAAAAAAGTGAAGCACATCCCCCGGCCAACCAAAGGGTGCCACGCGTCCAAGCGGAGCAGTGGGGCCACAAGAGTTTTATGGATTTTGTGATTCTCGCAGAAAAAGGGGAAAAGATAAATTCTTAACCCGTAAACCTGATTTTTCCCTAATCTGGTTGCCACGTGTCCCACGTTATCAAAAGTGGACCCATTTTTCAAGTTTTTTTCCCGTCCATTTATACAGACTCGATACAAACTTCGAAGGGGCATATCTTTCGGCTCAGGGCTCAAAATATTGCAAATCTAATGCCGTTGGAAAGATCTCAGCCTCACCAACCAGATGGAGGAAATGTCTTTAAGCCTTTAATGTAGGATCCTTCTGTCTCAACAACCAGATTGGATTATATCTGTTTCTGTTGTTTCCTCTTCCTTCAAGGCACCGAACCAAGGATCGATGCAGTAAAGACGTATTTGGGGGCAGATTTTATCAGAAGCATTAACAGTGGTGGTTGAGTTTCGACCTACTTTTCTCGCTTCTCTCTCTCTATTTCTTCTCTTTAATCGAATATATAGATACAGGGGCAAGATTCATTATAAAGGTTGTTGTTCATTCTTCTCCCCTACCCCCCTCTCTCTTTTCTTCCCTAGGGTTGAAAATGGAGTCTGAACCTCCTTTCACGGATCTGTAATAACATCCTCTTGCCTCTCGCCCACTAACGATGTACTGTGTGAACTTTTGGAGCAATAAATTATGTTTTGTGATGCATATGTCCATCCTTTGCTTATTTTATTGTCTCTGCTCACCTCTCGTCATTACAGGGTATACTATGGATATAATGATGTTTGTTGTAGGTCCTGGGAGCTATATTTAATGGGGTTTGAAATGGTGTTATGTGTGAACTTTATCCTTGGTCTATGATGCATCTGTCCATCCTCTCTATTGCTCACCTCTCTCCATTTCAGGTAGTTGGGTAGATGATCAACATTTCCCATTTCTTGGTGTTATCACCTCATTAGTGTAGGATTTCCCTTTTTATGCTCTCTCTCTCTCTCTCTCTCTCTCTCTCTCTCTCTCTCTCTCTCTCTCTCTCTCTCTCTCTCTCTCCTTGGTCCCTTGGAATTGTTAGATTAGGAGTAGATAGTCACATTTCCTTAGGAGTAGTTTAGCATTAGGATCAGGAAGAAGAAGTCGGCTTTCTCCGAAGGGCCATCTCAAGTCCGCAAGTCCCACAGCTTGAGAGATGGTCCCATGTTATGCAAATCACACCAAATGAGTCTGCCTTAGAAAAGAAAATTTTTAGAGCTCATTTGGGGGTGTTGTGATTTTGCATTAACAAGTCTTTAATAGGCATGTGCAGATCTCATTTACTCTTCTCAGTCATAATCTTCCCTCTCTAATAATGTTTTTCTCTTCATAACATCAATCATGCTTTGATTGTAGTAAACATAGTTGTTACAAGATTACTCTAGACATCCTCGTGCATAAAATCTAAGAGAAAATGAGTTCATCCCAGTCATATATGTGTTATAATAATAGAATGCACTAAATTCAAAGGTCACATATGCATCTACACATATTGTAAAGCTATCAAAAATGTTTGCAAATAGAATTCTCTCTTTCATCAACTTTCTTAGAGTTCCTTCCCATATCCCATTTGAGTGATCATAATCAAATCAATTACAAAGAGTTTATATATCTCCTCCAGTTCGAACTTCTCCCCATAACTAACTATATGGTCATGAAGAGGGTCTTATAAGAAAAAGGAGCTAGAATCAACTTTAAGAGTCATATAACCATCTAAGCCCCAAGAAGAGTCTCTCGAGACATCATTAAGTTTCTAATACCTCTAATAAACCTATTGAAACCTCCTAGAGCACCTAAACCATGCAAGAAAGCCAAAATTGGCTCCAACAAGCTTCAAAAATTCAAATATGCCAAAATGGAGGGAAAGTGCAAAATTTGAATTTTGACCTCCTCAACACAACAACCTAACACACCAAAATGTTTCATGACATGCCTAAACTAGGTACTAGGAGTGGTGCTCCTGCATCAGGAGATAATGATGACCTTAAGAATGTGCTACTAGGAGTGTGTTACACGTTGTAGGAGAATGAAGACCTTCTGCATGCATGTAAGTGCTATTAAGATGTTATCACATGGAATTAGAGCATTTTGAATATTTTTAAACCCTCCATCTTGATACATACCATCATATTAAAGTCAACATTAAATTATTTCACTAGAGATAGAGGCCTCTCAATGCTCTATTAGAGTCTAATATTGAAGGAAGTGCAATTTTTTTGAACACCTAGATCATTTTTCGAGTTCATCATTCAGCTTGGGTTACAAACCTTGTTCTAAGAAAAGTGGAGAAATATTCCTTTGTGTAGACTTCCAGAATTTGAAAAATACATTCAATCGAGAAGGATAAATATCCCTTGATGAGGTGTTGTAGATTGTGAACAATGTGCACATGATGTCCTTCCTAGATGAATATTCATGATACAATCAAGTGATAGTGTGCCTCAAAGACATAATGAAAATGACCTTTTCTGTCAAGTTGGGTACATTTTTGTATAAAAGAATGTCATTCAGAATCATAGATGTTAGCACCAATTTTTAGTGTGCCCATGACATGACATTTAAATACTTGATTGAAAAGTGCATCATAGTATATATGGATGACCTCACAGTATTCTCCAATAACTATGTTGATCATATCAAGGATTTATTTTCAACCCTTTGATGATTCCGCAAACATGACATTTTATTGATTCCAAAGAAGTGTATCTTCGGTGTGACCGAAGGCAAGTTGTTGGGAGCATAATTTTTTAAAAGGGCATAAATGATGATCTTGAGAGGATTGAATCCCTTATGAAGACCCCCTCCCTAATAGCAAGAAAGGATTGAAATATTTCTTTGAAAATATTAACTTTGTAATAAAAATCATCTTAGGATTTTCCTAGATAGTAAGATCGTCGAACACAATGTTGAAGAAATATGTAAAATCTGAGTGGACTAAAGAAGCATTCGTCTAAATTTGCAGACACTGATGAAAATATTACCAAGCTACAGTCTTGATTATCTCAAATTACATATTTCCCTTCTTCGTGTAAAAATTTTCTTCATAGAAATCTTTTGAAATAGTCTTGACCCAAAAAAAAGAAGAAACAAAGAATGAAAAACCTATTGCAATTATGATATCCCCTTATACAACGTAGAGATATGTTAATTTTCCACTGATAAATGAGATTTTGTGCTAATCAAAGCCATCAATAAATTATGGAACCGTGTCTTACATAACAAGGTGGTTGTCATTGTATCTTATTTTATGGTGAAGGAAATGTTAATGCACAATGATCTTGGAGAAAGGCACAAAAAGTGGATTAACATACTCTATGAGTTTAAATTAGAAATCCATCCAATAAAGATAATATGTGTCATGGGTCTAAGTTGTGCAATGATAGATGTTGATTCACAACTTGATTTCCAACAATATACGATTGAATCATTTGCACCAAAGGAGTGATACCAAGACATATTATTATACTTTATCAACCAAATATGTAATGCACACCTCAAGCACACTCAATAAAGAGAAATGAACCTTAAGATCAATATTTCATGATAAAGGCATGTAAATTATTCAAAATAAATCATGAGGGAATATTTTTGCGATGCCTTTCAAAAGAGTAACTCGCAACAATTTTGAGATACTTTTATGAGAAACACAACATTGGACATGGTTTATGAAATTCCAAAACACATCAAATACTAAGGGTGGGTTACTACTAGCCCCATTTTTTCAAGGACACCCATTTCCATGTGAGGAGTTTCCATACATTCTAAACTGTGACATCAAAAGAGCACAATTATGGCATTTCCCTACAACCATTTATATAAGTGCACACCTTTTCCAATTGGGCACCAGACTTTCTGGGTGTGATTAATGAGAAATCCTTAACTGGCCACAAGTTCATCCTAACTACAACTATTGGGTAGAGGTGCGACCATTTAAAAATTGCACAATGGACATCATCATTAAGTTCTTAGAGGACCACATCATTACCATGTTTGTGAAGAGAGTTTGATCCGAAAAACAAATAAAAGAGGATAAATACTTCACATAATATTTAAGATAAACAAATAGAGAAATGCCATACACAAAATAACACAGTACACAATATATATCTTGGGAAACCCTTCCAGGAAAAAATTCCAGTGCAGTAACTTATCTCCATATTGTATTCACTTAACCATTTTACCATATAATAATGTACTTTCAGTTCTTCTCTATCTTACTAAATGTTCAACTATATGTAAGAACTTTCATAAGTAACCATCGCAATAATATTAAAATAGAAGGGTTACCAAAACCATGTGCCAAGAATACAACCCATAACGGCTCCCCATAAACATGAGTGATCTAACCACCCATAATTAACATAGGCTAAAAATATCTATAATGGGGCCTAGAAAAATATGAAACCCCAAAAAACATCTCGGGGACCAGCCTCCAAACCCCCTAGCTGGGGTCATGCCCCGAACCCCCAAAACCATGTTGGGTTGTATAGTCTAGGTGAGTGTAACTCATGGAAAATATACAAAACATTTCCAACAGTTTAGTGTGCCTTCTGCACTGGTATTTAAATGACCATATGTTTTCTTTTGTGTAATTTCTCGATCGGGTATATGGTATTATAATTATTCTAAAAAAAATTCGTGCTATTATACATGGGGAAATGGCTTAGATAAGTCAAAAAATAAGAACTTGTTGGATGTGATTACAAAGATTTTAGATAAAAAAACTAGAGAAGGGCATAATCAACTCAAGTATGCCCTCTAGTCATATAGCATAAGAATCAAGTATGTGTTAGGCACTAACCCTTATCACTTAGTTAATGGGCTAAACCCTATCTTTCTAGTGAACTTGAGAATCCCCATGTGATGAAATTCATATAAGAATAATTAAGGGATAACAATGAAATTGAGGTTATACTCCTTATCCTAATGTAATTGGATTAAAAATGAGATGAAGCATAAGGTCAGTTTAGTAGGCACCAAGAGGTCACCAAACACTGATTTGAAAAGAAAACCAAATCCAAATCCTTTAAAATAGTTGACTTGTGCTACTTTGGGATAAAGCCCATGAAAAGAAGGGGCAACAAAACAAATTTTTCAGCCTTTGGATTGGTCCTTTCTAGATTGTAAATATCTTAAGTGATAAGGCCTAAAAAAAAATTATCGTTCAATGGGCACTTCCTTAAACACTACTTCCATGTATGAGTCTTGTTACATGACATATACATTTTTCATTGCACGGTTTTTAGAGTAATCTCGCACCCTTGCACATAACTTTCCCTACTTTCTAGGTTTACTTTTGTAGTCATCTTTCTCTTTACTTTCCTTCCTTCAATGTAGTTTGCTTTATTACTTATTAATAAACCTTGTGCAATCCATTCAAGCATTAGTGTATGTCTTTCCTAAACTAGCTATATTTTTCCTACCATGTAAGGGAATGGTCTAAAGGTCTCTGTTTCACCCTATTTATACTTTTGCGCCAGTTGTCTTAAATTGAAAATGACAGATAATGCTAAAATCCTATAATGCAAATGTTCTAATTTTAGGAAATTTGGTAATCTACAACAAACATCTACGAGTTAACTTGATGGTTTTGTGTTTTCATAATAAGAGCTTAATCTTTCTTTTAAAGTTGTAATGTTGTTTTAGAACAATTACGACACTCAAAGAGAGTCATGCACAATAATCACATTAATATTACCTTCTAAGTAATATGTAAAGTTAGAGCTCACTTACAAATTATTGTTCCAATCATCCTTTAGTGTGACTAAATTGGTTCCCAACCTGTGTGCCAAAGGGAAGAAAAGAGAAAATTCTTGAATTAAAGTGTTTCAAAAGATTTCTCAACACAGGGTGGTTCTGGTAATCTCCAATAGGGTTATGGACGACTGGTTGGCAATGGAGCAAGGCCTAGAGTGGAACCAAAGGTATATTTTTCAAGGATATAGATGTCAGGTTGGAAGTTAAACAATGTCTCATCCTTCCCTTCCCATCCATTCCCATCAATATACAAAATACAAAAACAAAATAAAAACCAAAACAACAATCCACATACTATGAGTTCTCAAAGCAAAATTAGAAAAAATCGAAGGCAAGGTGAATGAATTCACACACACACAAATATTTTTTGAAGGTGTTTCAATATAGTATGTCATATTACAAATTTAAGATATTAGATTGCACTCTTATTTTGACAACTCAAAACTTTCAACTGCACTTGTTGATTTTTGTTGTAGGTGAGCCAAAGATTCTAGATTATTTATAATTCATTTAAAAATGTTCAATAACATTCTTCAACAAATTCACCATTTATTGTTGCTTCACAATACACATCCTAATTTCACAGGTGAAATCATGGAGCCCTTAGGCCTTTCTCAAGGTGAATTTTGATGTATGTTTTCACTTATCTTTTATCCTTTGTGTAGTTCCTCATCTTTGTTTGCTAACACATTATTATGGTGCTTGTTTGTGCCCATTCACTGTTTCATTTCCTAAAATAATTATAAAATGTATTCTTTAAGACCTACAGAGCACCCCTTTGATTCAAAACCCACCCTACACTATGTAGAGATCAAATCCTTTGAGGCTCCTCCTTAGAATAATTCCTCACCTCTTGACTTGATGTGGCCTTAA
Source organism: Taxus chinensis (assembly GCA_019776745.2). NCBI lineage: Eukaryota > Viridiplantae > Streptophyta > Pinopsida > Cupressales > Taxaceae > Taxus > Taxus chinensis. Next base: position 915,836,291 of record CM034146.1, on the reverse strand, counting down.
CATTTTTCAAGTGTAGCTGTAAAATGTATGATTTGAAGCCCACTTGAGTATCCTTTGTATCTTATGCTTGGTAATTAAATTTTTTATGTTGTGTAAATATTATACACGTGTTTGTGATACTTAAAATAATTGCACACAAAGAAGTGTTGTAGAAGGATTTGGAGCATATGAATCTTTTCTCTTCATCAAGTTTTATTAATTTGATGTTCCTTCTCTAATTTCATTTCCTTCATGGTGTTAATAATCAAATTTGTATGGATTAAGCATTTATTATGCATTTACAGTTGGGCCCCAAATTATTTGCAACCTCTACAATGCATTTATGTTTGGGAAGAAGCCTATACCTCTTGAATTTTTATATGTCTCTGTTTGGGTGAATTTCACATTAGTGGGATCTTCCTTATGTTTCTTGAAGCTATGGATCTTTCATGGTCATGTTTTGGTGTGTGTATGTATTTTTGCATTAGATTTTGGTCTCACATTTTAAAATTAAGGGAACACATGTATTGTTTATATACAAGAGAGCTTTATAGTTTAAGTGGAACAAGTGAGGCTCTATAGGACTTAACCACTTTTGGGTGTAATTGCTTAAGTGTAAAAGTGAATGAAGATTGCATGGATCTCCCACATGTGGCATCTATCTGTAGCTCCAAGTTTTAGGAAAAAATTCACTTGAAATTGGCTACGGTAAATATTTTGGGAAGATTTTCTATGGATTTGTAATACTTGACATATATCAAGGATCCCCAAACTCTAAGGGAAAAAATGAAGTGAAAGGAAAGGTATAAATCCCATATCACAACTTCATGGATGGTCACACATGGTGATAGTCTAAAGAGATAGAGTCGATGTTGTGTGAAGATAATTAATAAAACATCCCCAAAGGCCAAGGCCACAAACTCATTACAAGTGATGATCTCTGATGAAATCCTTACTGAGATATGAGCCTCAAAACCTCCACATAAAAGTATCATGAGATCACACCAAATATTTCCAAGTGGACATTAGAGATGTAAGCAATGATAAGGGATAAATTTGATGATCGCTTGAATGTTACTTGAGCAATAAAAAGTTCAAGGGCCTCTAAGATCTTGCCATGTGTTGGCATTCTGATAAAATTTCCATCTTATCTAGATGGTTGGAAAAAGAGGTCCAAAATAGAATTAAAACCCACCATGTGTCCTTCTAAGTATCTAATCATAGTCTGCTGAATAAAGTCCACAAAAAGAATACCCAATCCACTAGAAGACAAAGTTTGACTGTAAAATTCAATATATCCACCGCTTCTCACATAACAGTGCATATAACTAACATTTTTATTAGAAATGTGTTGTATATTTTCCATAAGTTACACTATTCTAGATCATATAACCCAAGATGACAAAGGGGGTTTGAGACATCTCCCCAAATGGTGGGTTTAGGTGGGAAAGCTCCCAAGAAGAATTTTTGGGGTCACCTTTATAGGATTTTAAGCCCATATAGGTAACTTTAAACTATGTTATTATGGGTTGTTAGACCATTCATGTTTATGGGGAGTCATTATGTATTCTTGGCCCATGGTTTTGGCACCCATTGTTTAGTAATACCATTGTGACAATTATCTATTGATGTGCTTACATATAGCTAGACATGTAGTAGGGTAGAGTAGAATTGAGAAGTTCATTGTTGTATGGTAAATGGGTTGAGTTAATACAATAAAAATATAAGTTTCTACCTTGGGTTTTTTTCTTGAAATGGTTTCTCAAGATATATCACGTGTACTATGTTACTTTGTCTATGTCATTTCTCTATTTCTATTTATTTTAAAGAATTTGTGAAGTATTACATCTTTCTCATTTATTTATATGGTCAAATTCTCTTTAATTTTATCAGACAATCCAAATCCTACCCATTTAACAACATTATAAACTATACATATCTCCTTGGACACTCTGTGTCATGGAATGGAATGTGGGGAATTTAAAGGAAGATTGACTTATGCACCTAAGGCCACATATGCACTTTTTAATATTAATGCCACCAAATCATATTGACCCAATCCAGTATTATTTTAGTCTCTTAACATAATTTAATGAAGATATTATGAGATTATTGAGGGGGTTGTGTACGTTAAACAATTCAAAGTCACTCATTTGGCATTCTACCTGTTTTGAAAATGTAACTATTCTTCATTTAAATGATCAATTTGGGTTGTGTAGCAGACAACAACTATTGATGTTTGTAATCCAATGTTTAGTTTGGGTTATCCTATAAATACTTGATTGAAAGACATTGTAAAGGTCCTTAAATTTGGAATAGAATTTTTTTTTGAGAGTTTTTATGTATTTTCCTTATCTCACTTTGCTACCCAAGTTGTGGCCTAAGTTAACAACTTTTAATGCTCGTTTTAATTCAATTAAATGTTAAATGATATTTTTCATGTTTATTGCTTACAATATAATTCGATTCAGCGATTAAAGGAGTTGAAGCACACATCTTACATGTCTAACATCGTTGTGTTCCCATTTGTATTGATAGTCGATTCCCTTATACTCTTGCACATGTTTGTGTCTTGATCAAATGTATATTGGTCTGAGCGCGGGCATGGTTATTAGATCTTGGTGTTGAAACAAATGGGGGCTTGCATCATAATGTGTAAAATTATCTCTTCTCTCCCCACCCAAATCATATTTTCACTTTTTGTTCCCATGTTAGGGTGGATTAATGTAGAACTAAATCTTATAATTTGTTTTCAAGGATTTATTTCTAGTGATTGTAAGTGAAATTCATAGTTTATATGTGGATTAGTGTATCAATAAGCTTTGAAATACGTGTTATAATCAATTTTATTTGCTTTCAAAACCCTAAAGGCTCATTCTCGAGAATGATTCCCAAGTCATAGTTTCCCATTAGATATGAACCAATAAATTGGTAGGATTTTTATCTAAAAAAGGAGATGAACAAGATTATATAATTCTAAGCAGAAGGACACGATAATGTAAATAATAAAATATAGAATTAACACAACACATTAACACAAATTTATGTGGGAAAACCTTTGAAAGGTAAAAATGCATGAAAAAATGCATTTTCCTTTATTAATGCATGATTTAAGGAACATTTACAAAATCTAATAATATTTAACATCTCCTTCTCACTTCTTTAACATCTTATATAATTTCCAACAATTTGGAAAGTTTCTAAAGGAAGGGATTGGTTGTAACCATAAATCGTTGCACTGATTCATATCCCACCTAGCTTAATTAGTTAATTTTTTGTTTTTATAGGTTTATATGTAAACCTTTAATTCTTAGATAAGTTTTATAAATGTAAACTTATATATAAGTGTGTGGAATAAAATTTTATAAGGGTCACATATAAATGTAAACCCATAAACATTAAATGTTCCAACACAAATGCCCTTAAATGAAAAATAAACATCAAAACTTGAGTTATTCCAAGAAAAGTTTTTGGCCACTAAGACTTGGTGAGAGTTAAACTTTAGTTGACCCATGTAACCAATTGCACACCTCCTTTCAAGAGAGGCATTTTCCCACCAGTTTACAACGGAATCTGTTTAGGTTTCCCACATTTGCATGCGCACTTCTTTCCCTTGTAGCCACAACATCCCTGACCTTGGATGAGGTAAGGTGTGTGTCACTCACGATTTTAATTAAAAAAATTTTTTGTGTACAATAGTTGGAGATAGAATTTGAGTAAGAACAACCCAATTTAGACATAAGAATCATGATTATATTGTCATCAAAATTTGTTTCACTAGTCTCATCAAATTTTGGGTTGAAATAACAAAGGTGTATTGTTTATGGACAAGGTTAGGAACTAAAACTAAACATAAAATTTATACCATAATTGAGTATAATTTCTACACCGAAACTAAAATAGGAAATATGTAATTTAAAACCAAACCTCAAAAAGTTGTTACAAATTTGAACAAAGATATGACAATAGTATGCATAACTTCCAAATATACCCAAAATGTTTAAGGACTTACTAGGTTAGGGAGTGTTTGATTTATAGGCTCTTTAATATACTTATAAATTGACCAATGTTTCAAGTCATTGATTATGAAGGATCCCACCGTTTCCATAGATACACTATCCTATATCGAAAGTACATAAAGAGTAAATTTTTAGGGCCAATTACTTCTTAGTACACCACATAATCAAACAACCAAAATGATTCTTATTGGAAACAAAATCCTAGGAAATTCCTATATACCACAAGGTACGTGAAAGCTAAAATCTATATAGTGTTGTCTAATGGCTTGAGTATTGAGGCAATACTTCTCACACCATGGATCAAGAAAAATTGATTACCGATTTTCCTAGAATGGCAGCTCATGTGAGTTTTACCATTATTAGAACACAAGTCTAACCTAGGGATTTCTATGAAAATAAGCTAGATACAACTCTTAGTACTCCACTTTGTTCACCAATGTTTCATTAACCTAGATCCCACAAAAGGAAAGGAGAGAACATAATATTAGGTATATGCAATAGGTTACTAAATTTGGATTGAAACTTATTAAAAAAAATTGTAATAGATTTAAATTTGTAAAAAAAGATGAAAATTGTAGATCTTATCTTTATACCTACATGCAACACGAGGTGAAACTTCTATTGCTCTAATACCATATTAAAGTTACTATGTATTCTCCAAAATTGCTCTAAACAACCATAAGACACATCCACATATATGAATATACAATAAATCAATGAAAGCTTAAAATAACGACATTGCACATATTTAGAATACAAGTAACATGACTACCTCTTTAGATTAAAATCTTTGGATTAAATTCACCAATATAACTCTCTTTCAAAGTGATATTGTACACACTAGTTCTCTATGCTCTTATAAAGTTAAGTCAAATGGTAGAGTTAGGGTTTGGAGAGTAGTTAACTTGCATAACACATATGTTTTTTTGTTATTGATACTCTTCGCTATAAATAACATGTGGATAAATGTGCACAAGTTAGTGCACTATCCATAGATTATATTACAATGACTATTACAAAGTGCATCTAAAAATCATATAATATTGTATGGATAACTACATACACTAACATATGACATCAAATTCACTGGGTGTTTTCCATAGTCACTGTAAACAACTGTAAATCATGCACCCACATACATGCAAATACAATAAATCAATGAAAACTTAAAATAAAGACATTACACAAATTTAGAGAACAAGTAGCATGACTCCCTCTTTGTTGGGAATTCAGGACTGCAGAATAATGTTATGATTCAATAACAAACCTAATCATGCACACATGATCTAAGCAATTCCCCAAAATATACAACAATGGAAGTATAAACTAGAATAATCCAAAACAAAACAAAGTACACATACATAACACAACATGTACTGTGGTTAACCCAATGCGGGCTACGTCCACCAAAGATAGAGATCTCATATATAATATAACAAGAGTACAAACCAACTCTTCAATACAAGAGTATAATGCATCTCTCCAAGAGTATCTCCTCTCCTCCAGATCTCTAAACGGATCTACATGAGTGCACTACATCCGTGCCTCCAAACACCACTAACAAATCTCACATAACCCAAAATTACTACATCTTTGAATTGCTACCAATTTTTTTGTGGATCTGCGACAAGACCTCTCACATGGGTCTACCAATGCGCAACCATGACTATGCACCAAGAATTAAGTCTATCTCTCCATCACTGCGTAACATGTGCAAACATGAAGACAACCTCCTCTACAATATCTAGATCTACATAGATCAACAATACAATATGATCTCATGGATCTACAATACAAGATCTCACAACAACTTGTGGATCTAACAATATAAGACTAGATCTACATGGATCTATAATACAAGATCTCACCAATATGTGGATCTATAAGACGAAACTCTATATGCTTTGCATCCTATGCAAGCCATTACAATGAGACCATAACTATACAAATGAAATATAGTAGAAGATGTTACCCCCTTCTAACCATTCACATGTACCTGCTATTTCCTTCTGTCTAGCTTCTCTCCATTGAAGCTTTGTCTTCATGTAACTTGTTCTTTCTTTCTCTTCTTCTACATCCTCTCAATCTAGGAGAATCAAGGATCTAACTCAATCCTTCTCTTAATACACCTTCTAACCCTAGCTTTCATGCTTATATAGGTATATACAAACTTAGGGCACTTAGCCATGTAATTATAATCAATAGATTTGCTTTAATACTAAATTTAGATATAATTCTCGTTAGTTAAATAAAACACTCACACACAGGTAACCAACACCGGTTAGTCCTAACTGATGTCGGTTCTTACTTTCCTGACCGATGTCGATCCCTTCATAACCAATGTTGATTACTGTGTAACCCAATCACTTTGTAATGCATGCTCCAATGAAGCTATTTAGCTCCAAAACCTAACACTCTTTATATTAAAAGCTCTAGTATAAATTCACGAGTATATATGACAACCAAAAGGTATCATATATGAGATCTATAGAGCCAACCTACTATCCAAATGGTTAAAGCCTCAATCACTTCTTTCTAGAAAGCTTCAATATTATTATATAATGTATATCTTCACTTCGAGGATGAGCTCATCCAACCTCAAGGTTACATTGAGCTCCAATAACTATGAAATTTGAGGGTTCCTGTACGTACCCAAAATTGTAGGTATTGTACTGCCATAAAGAGGTTACAGAAACCCCAATGATGATTTATATCTCTTCGTAAGGTGTTTGGAATCCAAAAATCACGCTAAGTATACATCTACATCCCAAAAAGCCATATCCATCCTCCGCATGCTTTGTTCTAAACCCGTTCCGCTCTTTCCTTGCATTTTGGTCTTTAGTTTCAGGACTGCTAACCTGCCTGGGTGGCGGTCCCATGACCGCTACCCAAGACAGGGCGGCAGTCCTGTAACTGTCGCCTTATGCAAGGTGGTGGTCCTGTGTGTGTTTTCCAAAACTTTCCGACGCTTTTGTCAACGTAAAAAATCAAGTGGTGCTCACATTTCTCAACCACTCTTGCTTGCATTTATGTTTTAGCCGCCTCATAAATAGTAATTTCTCTTTGTTTATAATAGAAGAGTTAAATTCAAACTTACCCTCTGGTAAATCCAAATGCTATAAATACCAAGCTTGTTTATAAGTAAATGGACCCTCACCTTCTATGAATTATTATTCAGTGTGTTTTGAAAGTTCTTCAATAAGTTTCAATAAGTTTAGATTTTGTAAAAGCTTTCAGCCTCTTAGTTCAAGGCTCCACAGTTTTGGTCCTAGATCATGTCCATTTAAATTTTGATTCTGCTTAGAATTATAGGTTGTTGTTTTGTCACAGCAAGTATAACTCTTATAGATTTTGGTATGCTTGTATTGTATCCCTGTAACAATCCTGCTAGGAATTGAATAGTCAAGCTCTGTTCTCTTGCACTATACCTCTCCTACTCGCATTTTGTTCAGCTTATGTCCAAGCTGCCACTGTCACATTCCCACTTTTCTGGATTCATGAGAACACAAAGGAACGATGAGATCACACTGAGGGGACAAGTAAAGATACAACTGGATTTTTCGTTGTGCTGTAAACTCCAGGTTTGAATTGTCGAAGTTGTAGTTATAATGTATCAAATAGAATAACAAATCATTTTATTTCAGTTAAGCTCGCTTTCGGTATTACCAGGGAAGCTGTGGGGAATGATAGCTTCTGAGAAGCTATGATTTATTCCTCACTTATGAGGTAAGATTGAAGGTCTTTCAGTTAAATTAGTTAGTTATTTAATATTTAGGATAAATTCACAAGTGCATAGGCAAATAGCTATATCAGGCTAACTTGCTTATTTTAATTTTGTTATTAGATTAATTGTTCGTTATTTGAATATATTAGGATAGCTGCTCTTTAAATTTCATTCAAATTCACATCCTTGAAAATTAAAAAAAAGAATATAAGCATAGTGTAGATTTATTTTAATAATTAGTTTACTTATTTAAGTTAAAGTCTGATTATCTCTTGCATGACAATTACGGGACCCAGAGAGCCCATGGATTACGTATGCGAACCAGTAGTACCTCAGCCAAATCTCTTCACAACATTAACGAATATAGATCAAGGCCTTAGGATTCACATATTTCAAACGACAATAAATCCACAAGAAGTTAGTGAACAATTGAGAGAATTGAACATTGAAGACGACAAAGCATACACATTCTAGTCAAGTCAACCCAACTATAGATTGCATTGATAGGATATCCGCATGACCATACAAGAACCTGAAAGAGAACAAATATTTGGTTGTGATCCATTAGTTCCGCAGCCAAACACAGGAGACCTTCTCATCAACATAGACATAGACTTACGTATACAAGTTGCCAGAACACCCGTAAGGTATTCTGAGAAGATCATACAACTCCTAGTATTAAACATAGAAGCTGAAAATGCTTATGACCATTGGATAGTAGGAAGAAGAGATTGACTCTTCACATGACCATAACAGGTCCACAACAACCACAAACTCATGGTTGTGATCCCCAGGTCCCACAACCCAACGAGCCTGCTAGTCAGTTAAACATTGACACCAGTTTACGTACGTTGGTATTTAGATCCTCACCACTCCCGTCGGATATCATAACACAATTTTCCGCATTAAACATAGAAGCCAATCAAGCTAATATTTTATGGGCTAGACCAGAAAACCACCTATAGTTTCCTACAAATCCACTACACCTCTCACTACCATTTTCCATGACCTTGTTTGGAAATATACACGAAGCACCTACATGTCACTTTCCACACATCCAGCAGCCAATAGATAGGATCTCAGTAGAGCTCGACATTGATTGGAGCATCTGAGCAACTATTATATCTGAACGATCCATTACACCAATTCAGGTTAGGAGAGATTTCTTTGCCTTAGACCTGAAGATCCCATTATTGCGTGTTGAGGATATAAGATTACCCAACTAGTTTGTCCATACCCACATATATTTCATTTCCACCAGCTGTCTCGGCACGAACTCGGGAGGTCAGGTACGAAGAAGGGCTACTTGTAGATTCTCATGCTCACATGTCACTTTTCTATCGTACAGTTCCATTGACACAATTCCAAGTTTATTCACACTACCTCTGCATAAAGGCATATCACCATATTCTTCAAGTACATCATATTTGTAAGATTTGTTTAATAGAGCTTGAAACCGAGGATCATTTTGTATTTAGATGCCATCCTTACTATAAGATCATGAGCAATTATGTCGTTTCGTTATAGACATGTATAGCTATCTATAAACCTTCATGGCTTATGGGGATAAAAGATGGTTGGCTCTTTTATTTCAAGACATTTTTTATCTTTGCTAACATTTAGCCATAGACTTTGTTTTCACAATATTTTGGACATGGAGGATTGCTTCTTTTACTCACCTCGTTTCTTCTTCAAGTTGAGTAGGAAGTAGTCTCATAATAAACTTATCAAATATGACGAAATATCAAAAAATATATTTTATTTTCACATATTTTCTCTTGGCTGCATTTACTTATTAGTTACTATTATCTTTGAAATTTATTGAAATTACATATATAGTATCGGGATTTCATGATGACACCATATTATATACGACTATTGCACCATAATTGAGGAAACCATTTAAAAGCATTGTGATGATTTAGGAGACTCCACGAAACCTGCAAATTGTAATGGAAGAATCCAATGCTTTTACAATAAAGAAATAAAAGCCTTTGTTATTGATAAGGTCCACAAAGCTATGTGTGATATAAGAGGAAGAAAAAAGAGATACTATCTCGAAGAATTTAACTACACTTGTGATCATCAACAAAAGGCCTACATATGGGCCCTCATCCCTTGGAAAGCTAAGATTCTCATAGCTCAACTAAGGACTAACTCCCACCGGCTTAGATGCGAAACAGGTAGATGGAAAAGGCCTAAAGAACAATGAGAAAAAAGACTCTGTGTCTTTTGTTTGGATGGGGCAGTGGAATCAAAAAAATACTTTATTATAGAATGCAATGCTTATAATGACATTCGTTCGAGATATGCAATCAATTTCAAGACTTTGTCATTACAAGTTATATTCGATGAGGAATTGATAGCTAAAATGGAAGATTTCGTCATCAAGATTAACAATTACAAGTTATATTCGATGAGGAATTGATAGCTAAAATGGAAGATTTCGTCATCAAGATTAACAAAAAAAAATCTAAATTAATGAAATTAGAAGAAACTGGTTTTACTCTCATAGGCTATTATTATTAGCCTCGTGGGTTAAAAGTTTTCATTTCATTGTAAAAATTCACAACAATCAAATGTGTATAACGTTGAAGAGTGACTTGTAACCAAATACGAAAACAAAAATCAACGAATCTCTTGGCCCCTAAACGGCCACACGGAGGCAACCTTAAAAATAAATACTAATATATAGTTAGATACATATATAAAATGAAGAATGCAATCCAATCTTTCCAATGTTTGTCGATCAACTCGTCTTTTCTAATGCAGACCACTCTGGCCTCTACAAAGCCAATTTCTGCAGCTCTCACAAATCCGTTCATTGCAATCCACTCTAATTCTAAAAATGCATTCGCCCAAATTTCTGCATTTTCTCATTCTACCAAACTATTGCATAAATCCTCACATCCACCCACAACCATATCTGTTGCACATTGTTCCTTTTTAAACGGTTGCTCAATGCAAAAGAAACTGATATTTTCTCCTCTCGTGAATAGACCAAGACAGAAACAACCTTTCAATCTATGCAGAAGTAGTTCTGATGAAAGGGCACCTCACATCAATAATAATAATAATGGCAGTGGGGATGAATGGGTGACTTCCATTCTTCTCTTTGGATTGTGGGCAGGTCTTCTTTATTATGTATTCACGCTTTCTCCCAATCAGACTCCGGTATGTTCCCTTACACTCGTGTTTTACTAGAAATTGTAGAAAGACGTTTTCGTAATGCTAGAACTTGTGTTTTCTGTATGAGATGGGTGAAACATGGAAAGCTTTGGCCTCGAGGTTCATGTCATTATAAGGGTGTGAAAAATCTACAAACTCGCAATTGGCGTTCATGGACTAAATTTTGCAAAGGAACCCAATACCGCATATGCACTATACTGTGCATTTCAGCCTTATTAATAACAAAATAGCCAAAAGTAGATAGTCTGAAGGAGACACAAATTCCGCACCTTGGTGGTTATGTAACTGTCAGTAAGAATGTGGCCAAAACACCCTTAGAGATTAATTTAACAGGCAATGAAAAAAGGAACCCTTTATCATTTTGAGTAAAGAACCCAATCCCACCTATGGCATTTTCGTGCTCAGCCCATAACATGCTTTTGATGTTTAGTTAGCCAGGAGGCTGACCACTTCCCCTCGAGACTCAATGCTTTTGAGATTTAAGTGGATTGGTGTTCACCACTTACACAAAACCGAGGAGGTACCACTGAGACAAATGTACGGAACAGGGTACCTAATATTTGGTTGTGCAAGCTCGTTTCACATTTTTAACAAATCAGCCCCGATTCTCAGCAAGTTATCTATTGTTGTTTTGCTCTAAGACGACCACCCTAACCGTGGAATTTTGTCTTCAAGTATATTAAGCCAAATCTTGTAAAAACATACATAGACATAGTCATGGTCAGCAAGTACAGGACATTTGCAAAGAAGAAGAATCAAGAAGATAACCATCCAGTAGGGCTAGTCAAGGACGAGTATTACTGCTTTGTCCCCTTCCTATTTGAATAATGTAAATATACTTAACCCTGGCCAAGACAAGTCCTCTCAATTGGGTAGTGCAATCCTTTGTGCCTGGCACACAGAGGTAAGACTGTTGGGCTTTTACTGTTTGCAGGACCGAGGTGCTCCCCTCTGGAATCAGGTGTAATCTCAGGTCTATCCCTGGTCTATGGCAACTGTTGTGTACCTGTTGATGGAATTTTTGTGTATAACCGAGCTCTAATCTTGGGCATCCTAACGAGCATGGTTTAGCGTTTGAACCTTGAACCTCATGAGCCCCCAAAAAATAAAATTCGAAGATCCTAAATATTCAAAATTTAGCCATATATCCTTATGTCATCACACACACACACACACACACACACCCTGACTAAGGTGTTATTCTCTGTGTTTGTTCATGGTTATTTTTCCATGCATTAACCTAGGCATAGGCTGTTTTGATGGTCTGTTTTGCTTTCTATCAAAGCTAAAAAATTGTTTGCTATAGTGTTCTGGATTAAATTGGGAATTCGGTGGACAACACACTAAATGGTGGAAGTTTAAAGTGTTATGAAAGAAATGAACTGAAACAAAGGAAATGAACTGAAGAATCACATTTAATAATGCAATGTAAATGAAAGCTTTGTTAAAAATTAGAGTAATTTACAAGAAGCTAGTAACCTTTAAAAAGAGAGGTGAAGCTACAACACTCTGATTTTACATTCAGATGACTTTTTTTTTATAGCTATTTTTAGCAGGAAATGAAAAGTCTAAGCATATGAATGGAAAAAGTTGACCCTAGAATCTGAAGAGCTCTTTGACAATCAATCCCCCTGAAAATGACTCATCAAAACACAAAATTTAAGTGTCCAAAATGTTTGGAATTTTCTTGATTTTTATTGTTTGTTATTTTTGGGCCTTCCGGATTGGTGTTTGTGGGGTCAGACTTTTCCAAATGAAATTCTGCACCCTCATCATGTTGTAAATGTCCTAAGCTTTCCAACGCATTAAATGTTTCAAATCCAATCAATAGTGGAGGAGTTATGCCATTGCAAAGGTGACCTACTAGTTTTTTGGTATTTATCAGGATTTTGGCCCTAACTGCTGCTTGGATCACAAAGTTTGCTTTTCGCATTGAATATTTGTAACTACGTAAGACCCAGAAAAATTATAATTTGGTTGATGTTGAGAAAGTGAAAAATTGTAAACATACGCAACATGTGGACTAATATTCAAAATTTTAAGAAAAAAATCTTGTTTTCTTCAATCTTATCTGTTCATTAGTTTTTCTTCTCCAGTTCCTTCTCATTCTTTTACACATAAAGACAATAATGCTTGCATGGGAGAAGATCTAGAATCATGGGGAGTGATGGGTTTGAATTGGTGGGCATCGGACTGGTGGGTTAGTTTTTCTCAGATTTAAGTTAAAATTAATTTCTAAGTCAAATTTAAATACAAGTAAAATTCACATCAATTTAACATTTCATTTACAGGAGTGCTGCATATGTTGGTTGGAGGTTGAGTGTAGACAAACATCCAAAATATATTATTTGTTTTTCTAGGAAAAACACATAAAAATTGTGTTTTAAAAAACTCTTCCCACATTTTATGTCCTTATGCTGCTAAGAGTAGACATTATTTAGCAATGTTTATCTTTGGCAACCTCTAGTGTGCTGCTAAGAGTAGACATTATTTAGCAATGCTTATATATTTGACAACCTCTAGTGTGAGTCCAAAGTTTTGTGAAGTCTTAACAACAGCGATTACCATGCTTCTTATGTCAAAGTCATTTTTTTTTAATTACAACTTTATTGGGACAGGAACTTTCATTTTGTTCTCTACTGCTGCAGTGCCGATTGGGAAATGATAAAATTTTAGTAATACTGAGAGACTAGTTTCTAATGTAGTTCTTAAATTAAAAAATCTATTAAAACCTAGACAAATTGACATTGCTGGCGTGAGTGCCTTAAACCAATACTCATTTTGACGTATTATGTTAGTTGCACTACTTTAATTCAGATTTATAAGTACAACCTTGCAGGTTAAACGTTTGTTGGTAGACAAAAGGCAGGGCATGCAGGGGTGGTAGCAGGAAATAAATGAGTGGCTCAACTATTATCTTGTTCCTTAAACTTTTATGTCAGTCATACCCAATATGGACGAATATATTAATTAAAACATCTCTAAAATGTGGTTTAAGTCCTATACAAACCGATAAATGATGAGCTCCTATATATATATATTTTTAGATTTGTTTAATATGGCAAAATATATTAATGATAAAAAATATTATACAGTGAGAAGAGCTCCTCAATGATAGAGCTCTGGAACACTACAAATTTTCACAGAGAAAGAGCAAAGGAAATGAGGAAGCAGAGGCGGAGTCTATGAACAATATGAACATCAACACACAGTTACATGATTGGAGTTTGCATGAGTCAAATAGAAAAGAAAGATTTCTTTCCTCATGTAAAAGAACCATATCTGCGTTGTCTGACTGGACAAGATCTGTGAGCAAATGGCACTTATTGGTAGCACTCAAACCACGAATATTCTATGCGAGGATCCACATCAAGAGGTTGTCATTTTGGTGGGTGGTTTCCATGCATTTCTTGGGCGGTTGCTATAGAAAGTGCCATGATTTGTAGCACATTGTCTGGAGGTTCAAGGAAATCGGAAGTGTCCTTAGCAGATATTGTTGTCCTTGAGTCATGGGCTTTCCTCTTTTTGGTAATATTCAGGAGAGATTTTATACAATTCCCTAAGTTGAAGGTTGGTTCTGGGGAATGCAGCTGTTGTTTTTCCCCATATTGTGGGTAACCATGTGGGGCAAAAAGAGGCTAAATTCACTATGGGGACAAATGATTGGAGGTGGGTGTTGCTGGAGGTTGGATTGGGGGAAGTAGTTGCCGCTGTGGGGAGAGAGTGCATTTCCTGAGAAGCATGGCTTGTCAAAGCCTCAAATGGGTTATGCAAGGGAAGGTGGGTTGTAGTACTGGACGGTTGTTTTCCTTTGTGGGAGTATGCAACCTGAAATTTGGTTAGTGGAAGGGTGGGATAAATAACAAAGACCATACCTGGAGGAGAGACAGAGGAAGAAACTTACTGGTTTGGGGTCGCTAGAGGGTGTGGGGGTCCCGAAGTTTGCTGATTTGTCTGAGGTGCTGGCTGTTTTTGATTCTGGGTTGATGGAGGGTTCAGGGGGCATGAATCCTCTCTTTAGGGACAGACACGTGCAAGATGACAGTGTTTGTGACAGATCCTACAACGGAAGGAAATATTTTCATAATCCAAAGGATGCTCACTTTCGATTCCTTCCAGATCTAGGATGATGCGATCGGGAAGAGGCTGCTCGAAATCAAGGTTGATGTAGATCCGAGTATAGTTAAGGAATCCTCGATGCTTAGTAAATTCCAATGTTGTGATGTATTCTCCCAAGGCAGAGCTGCCATAATATTATATTTTATAACATTATTGGTATAAGCTGCCCTCGGGTTCACATTAAAGATTCTAACGGAGCACGGGTAAGGCGTGGTTTAATGTTTGGTGGAGTCATATTATCATTCTCATTATTACCATACCTATGTGCTTGACTCCCAATATTCACAAGTATCTTGAGTACGGGCCTTCAATGCGTACTTTATATACTCAGTCAATCTGAGTACTGAGCATATTCGTCACGCTAGTCGCTACTTTGTTTTGAGATAGTTTTAGGAAGAGAAAAAAGAGAAGATTAAGAGGTCTTATCTTAAATTATATCTTTGTAGGGAAGAGGCCGTGGCCCATAACTCTTTGAATCCTTTAGCACTGACCCAAAGCCTACTTTATTTAGAGAGTTTTAGGAAGAGAAAAAAGAGAAGATTGAAGAGGTCTTATCTTAAATTATATCTTTGTAGGCGATAGGCCGTGGCCCATACCTCTTTGAATCCTTTAACACCAATCCAAAGCCAAATTAAGAACCTGCACTTGGGTGGTGTGTTGCGAGATGTTTTTGAGGAATAGCAAGAGGAGGATGTTGAAGAGGTCAAAATACCTTTTGTTCTCTAAAGTAATATAAGATACATTTCTTCCCCCCCCCCCAAAAAACCTCAATGCTTACTGTTGTTCAAAATAACACCCCATGCTATTTTGAACAACTCATCCAAGTTTCAGACTTAGGCGCCTCTGGATTGAGGACCCGTGGAATAAAGAAGTCAGAATGCTAGTCTTCCGCGGCATGTGATAAATGTTAGTGCTTTGTGGCTTGGAGATACAGTGTTACATGGGCTTGGAAAATATGGAATTCCGTGGAGTTGGTTAATTCCGTGCAACAAAGCATGTAGTCCGCCCAGAAGAAGCTGCGATGCAAGGAAAAGGTGTCATGGGACACCGCATGGCAAAAACAAGCAAGTTTGAATGTGGCTAAGGTTGGAATCTGCAAAACAAAGAACTTAGTGTTTTGCAGACATCAAAGACATATTATTCCACGGAGTTGACAAAGTTGCGGGACATACAAAGACCACACAAAAACAAAGCCGCTGGGAAAAAGAAGTTGAGCACTGCGGCATGTGGAGAGGAAAAGTTAAATGCGGAATTAACCAGGCCGCAAAGCATGATTGTAATGTCCTTTTTAGGGGAACTTCCGGAAATAGCTAGGGCTGAAAGTGAAATGACTGAAATTAATTTTTAGATGGCTGTAATCAGATTTTAGAGGGCTGGATATGACTGAAAATGCACACTGAAACCTGCAATTTTTTTCCTTCCTAGGGCAGCGAACTGTTTTGAGAACTCCCACTCACTTTTGGATGCCCTAAACTCGCTGAAAATGTGCCCAATCAAACTCAAAAATTCGAACAATTACCAACAATCAAAATATGAAGGAATATTGATTTTTAGAGCCCCAGAAATGAAGATATGAATTTTCTATAAACCAGTGTTTGCAGAATTTATGCATTACTTCAAAAATTCATAACTTTACCTAGGAAGCTCCAAAATTCATGAAACTTGGGATCTTGGGGTTTAAAAATATGAAGAATGCAAGTATCAAATCAGCTTTGCCCAAACATCCACCAAAACATGCGAAACCTGCCCTACAAGCAATTTTCCCCTCTTGAAAACACTGAATTAGTGGCTCAGACATGCAAAGAAATGATTGCTTTCACCTTTTAAAAAATAGTACAAGTCTATGCATGCAAGAATCATACCATACATTCATCAAAACACCTCCAAAATGCTCATGATGCAAGTCACCTAGGGCTAGACAGAAAGATATCAGCTCCAGATACTTTAAGATATTCAATAGTTCCAAATATCCTTGCTTGAGGGTTTTTGTTCCCAAGACAAGTTCCACTATGAAGGGTTTTCTTCTTTGAAGTAGTTTCAAACAAGAGTTTTCGTCCTTGATGAGAGAGAAAGAAAAGGTACAATCTTTACCCAGAAGAAATAATAAGATTCAACATATGACATAATGGCCAAGCATCCTCCTTTTATAACATAAGGAGTGATATATCATAACTTATGGCCGACCTTATAATAAGTACCTTTTAATTATCTAATTTGTATTTAAAGCCTACATGCTCAAAATACTTTATTTCCTAATTAAAAAAGTTCGTAACTTATGGATGACTTAGATAATAATAAAAATGTCATCCAGATCTTCCCCTTGCTTCTTTAAACCCACGGGGAGGAAAATGGGTTAAGGTCTTCAAATCCGCTAGTCTCCAAAAAGGGACATGACGATGAAAAGCTACTAAACCAAGGAGAAAGCCGCGGATCAAAGCAAAATCATCCAAAGTCCACGAGGCATGAAAATGCTGTGCCTGTTTTGAACCAAACGCTCAACCACTTCACCAACCCGAATTTAATTCTTAGCGGCGTAGTCCTCTTGCACTGGTGATCTAATGACGTGCACTTGGAGCAATGTTTGGCGCCCATACTCGAGCTTCGATTTATCCTTGGTGGCGGCGGGTGGTTGATTTCATTATTAATCACTGGATGTGATCGATCTCTTCTCCCCTCTCGCAAATTCTATAAATGCATATGGCATAATATGGGTTTGATTTCTGAAATTCGAGAGCTGTGCATTTGAGCTTGAAAACTCTTGCTCACGACCTCTGTAACTCGCGCTTGAAGTCTTCTTGCCTCGGCTCTGTGTTTGTAAATGGTTAAGTTTTGATATTAATGTAAGTGTGGCTTTGTTTCTTTGAATGCTCTGCGTTTAATGTGAACATCTCTGTCCTCTTGCATGCTTTCATTCTTTTCTAGTTTATTTCCTTCAAAGTTGTGTTCATTTCTTCAAGCTTCATTCGCGGGTTCATATCCGTGTCTTTGGAGCCAGAATTGATCCATTTTCAATTTGGTGCATCACCTCCCCTTTTATTTTCAGTTTTTTCTCTCTCTCTCTCACCCTGTCTCCTTGGATTCTTAGTTTAGGAATTAGATAGTGTTAGAGTAGAAGTTGGTTAGTGTAGTTGCGACAAACTGGGGTGAGAGGATCCAACCCTTTCATCTGAAGATAGGGCTTGATTGAATCCACGCCTTGAAGGTCCCTCGTTGTTTCATTGAAATGTTGAATTCCTGATTTAGCAAGGGTGCAAATTTTAGTGACAACACTTACCAGCCTTACACTATACATCTCACTTGGTGAGAGAGGCATTATCAAAAGTGTAGCTACCTATGTTAAATTGTTGGAACAAAGAAGATTGAATTAAATGTGGGGGAAGAACTGTCAATGTGGACTAGCAAAAATATTTTGGGTCCTCATGGAGGAAAAATATAACAGTTATTTTTGGAATTCGGTGGACAATACACTAACGGTGGCGTTTAATGTGTTATGGCAATACATTCATAAAAAAAAATCTGAAATTGTAGAATCAATGTACTGTATTGCAGAAATAAAATTTTAATTATAAAAGTAAAATAACTTTATTAAATATGTTTATAAAGTGGGAAAATTCTATATGAGAGATGTACGTCTCAAAACTTGCAAACCTGCAACCCGCAACTTATGTCCACCAAAACTTTCAACTTGTAAACTTGTGTCTTCATTCTAAGCCATCTTATTTATAGTGAAACACTATGGAAGATGTAAGGTTTCTACAAATAGTAAATGAAGGTTTCTAAATGGAAGTGGAAAGGCCATCTTTCATGAAGATGATATCCATCCACCTTTGGGGTGAATTTGAATGGGCAAAAGAGGACAAAATCCGAAAATAATAATATTATATTTTATTTTTCTTAAGTGTTTCTTGTTGGGGTCATTGGAAAGACAACAAATTGAACTTGAAAATAGAAGCTACGAAAATAGACTATGCTATGATCATATTGTCTGAATCTAATAAATGCTTTGAAGACTATTAAAAAGTGCAAAATACTAAAAGCTGTCAAAACCTGCTAAAAACAAATTTCAGGACTTTCTTTTTAGAAATCATGCTCTGAGTGCTGAAATGGATTGTTCTTGCACTGAATACCTTTTTGGATCATTAACTGTTAAACATAGATCTCAGTGTTTTTCTAAAAATAGACTTCTATAAATCCTTCTCTAAAAGCTGACATGGGTCAGTCTTGCTCCAAGAGCTCATCTGGATCAAACAGTTCCTAATTGCTGCAAATATATCACCAGACATGGCGATATTGAACTCCTTAGACTTGATCATTATAGTGAGCCTGGTAAAATGATTTCTAAGGCAGGACCAAAATCCTATATATTGATATGTATACGGGATCAATGAACTATTTTTATCATACGGGTTTATCTTGTTTAATAGATGAAGCTTAAGCGCCTCTTCTCTACTCAAGTGTGTTATAAACCCCTTATTGTGCCTTTGCGCAATCAATATAATTGCATTTGCAAAATATTTTTGTTTAATGTATTTCATTATAATTCCAATTCTATTGCATAGAGATTAACAATGGAGTAGCTATTTTAATTGGGGATATCAATTTTAGAGGGGTTTGTGATTGGTTTAGTTTATCTCAACAAAATCAATCGCTTTTTGATTGATCTTTAGCCTTATATCTCCATGTCTAATCCTTGAATCTATGTGCTGCCTCAAAAAATGGCTGTTATAGCTTCATACTGGTGATTTTTTTGCTAGATAGAAACAATAGGCAGCCCCATAAAAATAAACTCTTTTGAAGAAGAACACAAAAGTGTAAATTTATGCTGTGACTACAGCATGTGATGTTTGATGCAAAAATGACGAAGGGTGATGTACAGTCCACTCCCATTCCTTGGATCGATTGGACACAATGAAAGTAAACTATCCGAATTAAAAATGAACAGTTTTTAGTATGTTACATAATTAGAATGTACTATGCATTTATAATGTTAATTTGAGCCCAAGTCCGGGTTCTTTTTCCTAACTAGAATTAATTGAAATATTAATTATCTTTTTACATGGTAGGGGAACAATTAGAATAGAAAATCCTTATTTTTTTTCATGTTTTTACACGTTACTTGAAAATTAATAGACCTGACATCAGTGGGGACTTAGAATGGTGTTGTCTTGCCAAGGATTAGATTTTGAATTTGAGATTGCAGTTATTTTAGAAAGCATATACGTGGAGCCAAATACTGGATTTTCATTGAATAAGGAAAGCGAAAAGGAGCTATTAAGCACGTCTTTACACAGTATGCTCTTATTTTCCGTCATTGTTTCTCATCTTTTGGCTTGTCAAAATTGCAGAATAGGGATGTCTACTTCGTGCAAAAGCTTTTGAATCTGAAAGGAGATGATGGTTTTAGAATGAACCAAGTTCTGGTGAGCCTGTGGTATATAATGGGATTTTGGCCATTAGTCTACAGTATGCTACTACTACCAAGCGGCCGAAGGTCATTTTTTCTTAAAACATCTCAACTTTTTGTTGAGTTCAAGGCTGTGCACTGCTTAAATTTGTTCTGCCCTGTATGTCTAAAAGAAAGTAAAAATGAGTAAATCCTAAAATATAAATAAATGCAAAGTGAAAACCACCCCTCAAATGGTCAACAATGGTTCAATCAAACACACACAGATGCATGGACATCCCTTCTAAAATACTTCATACAATAAAATCAATCGACAAATCATTAAAAAGAGGAAAAAGAAGACAGCAAACATAGAAGCTTTTTTGTAGCCAAGTCAGAGGTTTTGAGGATGTCAGAACCCTTAGAAATTCAATGGGCAGAAGTGGCAGGTGTTCTGAGTAGTATTGGATGAATTTAGTTCCTGCCAAAAATGCAATTGAATGGCAATTGAATCAATCCAACTAGGATCCAAAATGGTCCAGTAGGCTGTCTTTTCCACTTATGTTTCATGAAAGCTTGAAGTGATCTGTTGAGCAAAACAGTGTACTTATATGCATGTAATTTGCCTTGTATAAGCATCTGGAATTGTAGCAGAAATATTGGGAAGTATGATAGGAAAAAAGAGGTCTGAGTTGCTTGAATCACACAGAGCAGAGTAGGGAGGATACTATAAGTTGTTGGGTCCATAGTGCTCTATCATGCTCCATTAAAAGCCACTCTGTATAGTTTTGTGTTTTTGATTTCTGTTATAATGGGAAGAACAATGGTACAAATATTTCCTCGCTGGATGTTTTGCACATTAGGTTTCTCAAAGGTAAACAAGATGTTCTTGTAGTAAATTCTATTGCTGTGACTTCGTGTCCTTCATGTTCTGTAACACTGTGAATTCTTTTGCTTCAAGTTCTTATGTTGCTGGGACTGCTTTTGCTTCATGTTCTATATTGCTGATTCATTTACATTTCAATTGCATGCATAAAACAACTTTATATTCTGCAGTTTTTAAGAACAGTCTTTAAAGACCACCAAGCATAATTCTGATTTCAGTTATTTGTAAGTTAAAATCCATGGGAGTTGTTCTTTGGAACACGTAAGTCAATTATGCATCATATTACTATTAGAGCCTCTATTTCTTGGTTTGTGTGAGCTTATTTTTCAGATTTATGCCTCTGACCCCTTTTTAGGAAGGCAAGAGATGAAGGAGAATTGCTACCTTTACAACCATATCTTTGCAAGAAGCTGACACCAGCGAGCAAGAGAAAGCATGGAGCAACAAGCAGAGTTATTTGTGCACCAAAAGATAGAGGATTTGTGGGAAGAGTGATTCCTCAATTCAGAATTGAATGTGGCAAGCAATTCTCAATCAACGGAAAAGCTTGAAAAATTGGAAAGAGGATCACAGAATTAAGCAATAAGCTTGGAGTCCCTTTCTAATCTCCAAAGGTAGAGGAAAAAGTAAAAGTTCAACCCTGTGAAGGAGAAGTGGATGCAGATAAGACAAACAATTCGTCCTGGGGACTTGAGGTATATTTCAGTGTTCATCAAGTCAGCGAGGGACTAAAAATTGCTTTTGCTCATCGCAAGTTGTCTATCCACACACTCGTTTAGGGGAAAAGTTGTGTTGATAGTTTTAAAGATATTGCCGCTAGTAACTAAGGGGGGAAATTTAAGAAATTAAGTCTCTATTTCATCCAAATTTTTATGAAGAACAATGTGAAATTAAGTGGCAAATGTTTGGGCAAAAGAAAGGTCAAAGTGTGTAGAACACACTAAATGTAGAAGGCAAGAAATATAGTCAGGAATTGCATACAGGATCGAAGCATGGTGGCTAAGTAGCCTGGTGGACTTCATGGCTACGTAAAAAGATGAGTCTTACTTTCCAAACCCAGGACATTTGACTAATCATGTGCTCAAGCGGGCTGCATAGACATGGATATAAAGAACGAGCTGTGAGGGATTTCTTATATGTCAAATCAGCAAGTTACATCCAAGCAAGGAGAAAGGTAAATGGAAAGATGAGTGGAATTCCAACACTATTTGTAAAGTAAAAAATCAGATTAATTGCACGATTCATCTTATTCAAAATACTGAGAGCTACGTATTGGCATTCGCCTTGTACTTTCTCCTACAATCTTTCTCATCTCCATTCATATTCAACTTACACCTATTCTAGTGAGTTGTTATCAACAACTCACATACGAACAAACTCACACTAAATAACATCCTAACTAATATCATCACTATGTGGTGTACTAACAAGCTATTTCCAACATTCCCCACCTTAGTACGAACATAGGGAAAGAAAAAACCACTCATGAACTGAAATAAACACGTTTTGATGGATAGGGAACACACCAACTAATTTATAGTTGGGAACATATCACCAATTCAACAAGGGTAGTGGGAATGGCCTCACTACAACTTTGATCAAGAATACACACTCTCCAAAACTGTGAACAATGACACATTTGTTTATAGTAAGGTCATTTGGATCGTGTGTTATGCACCTTTACAACATACATGCTACTAGTCACTGCAAGTGTGGCATGGGCCTCTGCTTCTCTTTCATTTTGTTATTGCAAATGTGCCATGGGTCTCCACTTTTCTTTTCAACTATGCTCCTTCAGTTACTTGAGCTTCACCAAATAGGTAGAAATCTAGATAGTGGGATTGGGTCCTCAATATTCCTTCGGTTTGTGTTGTCCATCTCACTGGACTCACATTTGCAACCACTGTTCATAATCATTGCCACTTGATCACGAATAACAAAAATGGTAGACACTGCCACTGGACACCGTTCTTGACTTTAGTTGGTTTGGTGCAGGTTTTTCATCTTCTGTAGCTGGAGTACATCATCACTGACGGTGATGACTAACAACCCTTTGGATCTTTAGTTTTTTGGGCTTATTCTATTTTGCTACTATTGCAATGTGCAACCTTTGAGTTAGTGGCAAACTTGAAGTCACCTATGGGTCGCCCTCCTTTGTTTCCTCCGGCCTCCTGCAGAATGCTGCTCACTTAGCAAGATTAATCTTGAAGCTCCACAGTTTCAACATTGTTTTTAGTTTCACAGGTGTGGAAGAAATGCACAATTAGTATGGGTTTAACTGAAGGTTGCATGAGAATGCCATGTACAATGGATTCATGTGGGTTGGGTCTTGTTGTATAAGTCTGGGGATCAACAAGGTCTGCAATTGCAATTCACCTACAAATGGTTGATGGAAGTAATAAAACTTGGACAGAAACATACAACTATAGCAATGATACAGTCAGACACGTGCTCAACCAGATATAATTGATTGGTTGGAAGTCTTTTATTAGTGGAGCGGTGAATGTTTGAGTGATCAGCTTTTGCAGAGCTGTCAGACTGGCAGGAAATAGCATGAGCGAGATGGATCAGGCCATGGGTGCATCAAGAATCACATGGGTGCATTGGCAGAGATGTTGGAGGCACATGGGTTGTAATATTCCTTTCAAGGGCTGAAACTGAAAAGTAGGGAATTAGCACAAACCCAAATATTATCAAATCTGATTTCTAAACCAACAAACTGAAAATGAAACCCAAATTTGAACAGTGATCAAATTTTTAGGACAGCAGTGTAAAAATGAGTACAAAACACTTGAAACTCTTCAAACAACTTTTCCAAAATAGATATATGTATTTTAGGCATCAACCAAATCAATATTCAAATGAAGTCTGATCCAAAACACTGCTGGAAATTAATTAAAAACCAGCAAAGTACAACTGCAATAAAAATTATGAAATGAGGATTTAGGAACCCCAAACTCCACAAAGAATTACTGATTCCATCCTTATAAATAGTGACAAATATGAATATGAAATGAAATATCAGATTCGTGCCCTAGAAGGCACCAAACAACACTCTAATGCAAGTCGCTCCACAAGGGAAAGGCTCAATAATGCATATAAAAATCTGATTATGACTTCTTTCCTCTCAAATATGCAGTATGCCTTCAAGCCAAACAAGGAAGGAAGGTTTATGTCCCTCAACCAACCACAAGAAGGGTTTCCGTCCTTCTTGGAGGATGCCACACACTTAGATTTTCGCCCAAGACTGGAAGAACAATGAGCAAACAGCCCACGCGTCCGATTTAAATAAAATTCGCCAAAGTAAATGATGCAAATGATGTCCGTGATCTCCTTTTATATCCGTATCTTGGCGCCAAAGGCCAAAAAGGCAAGGACGACCCCTTATAAAGCTTATTTAATCTTTAAGTTGCTTCTAAAAGCCACCAAACCCAACTGGCTTGCTAAAAAGAAGAACACACTAAAAAGAAAACATTAAAAATTAGAAAATAAAAGTGCAATGAGAGTTCACTTCCTTTTCCCACTCACTCCACTTCGGTGCCATGGAAAAGGGTATGGCAAGAATTCCAAAATCATGCTCTCAAGTTGGAAAAGAGGATATTACATGGGTGCATCAAAAAACAAAGGACAGTCAAAACCGTATCAAAATCTGAGGTGCACAAGTGAAAGTATGAACACGAGCGATTGATGACAAGGCTATTTGAATGCAATGAATAATTGCTGCAGGAGTACAAAACTGCACACACAGATGCACATACAAGGCTTGAACAGATTATTGTGATGGATTGAAATTTGATGGTATACTCTTGAGTCTTGGCTGAGCCTGCAGGGCACATAACATAGATAAAGTTTACTTTTCAGATCGGACTACAAAAACTTGAAATACACGGGTCTGATAAGTGGTCAAATACTCCTCACTGTCACAGAGCGAGCTGATCAAGAAGCTCATATGCCATATGCATTGTCCTCACTGTCACTGTGCAAAACTAACAAATTCCTGAATATGTCCGAATCTTATTTAAGAACGATAAATTTATATTAAAATTTGCTAAAAGAGTATACACAATCTGATATAAATTCTTCAAAACTCCTCTCTTAGACTCAAATCCACAGGGACAATACTGCAAGGGCTGCCCCTTTCTATTTACTACACCATCAAAATCTCTTGCTCTGGTGCCAAATTAGATTAATTGCACGATTTCTTATTCAAAATAATGAGAGCTACATATAGGTTTTCACCCTTTCTTCTTTCTTCGACAATCTCTCTCTCTTCCCTATTCTTACTCAACTTACACCTATTCTAGTGAGTTATTAACAACACTTTTACAAATAAACTCGCACCAGATAATATCCTAACTAATATCATCACTATGTGATGTACTAACAAGCTATTTCCAACATTCTCCTCATTGTGAGCATTGTGACATGGATGGTCATACCAAGAACAAATGTTTGAATCTAGAGTTATACCCAAATAACCGCGCCAAAGGGCGGACTGAGAATACCATGGCTGTTTTGGTAGAAGGGAAAGAGAACAGGATCAAAGGGAGGTATGTTTGAATAGAAAATTATCTCAAGAGAGATTTTGGCAACAAGGTTTTTCCATATGAAGATTCAAATCAAGAGAACAAAAGTAGATGCACTTTTTGATTTATGTTCTCAAGCAAATGTGATTTCACAAGAGGGTAGAAAAGCTTTGGTTTGGAGGCGTACAACCATTCTGCTCCTCACTATTTGGGATGGGTGAAGCAAGGAGTATAAATTTAGGTTGATAAGCAATGTAAAATCACATTTGGTATAAGCGACACTACATTGGTGAAGTAGAGGTAGATATGGTTCACCTCAATGTTTTTTATGCAGTATTTGGAAGCCCACATATATACAAGAGGTATGCAATCTTCATGAGGAGAGAAAACAAATACCATTTGATCGAGAATGAAAAAAGCTTAATTAGAGGGAGGTATGTTTGAGTAGAAAAGAGGCTCAAGAGAGAGATGAGTTGACAAGCCTTTTGAATATGAAGATTCAAATTTAGAGAACAAAAGTAGATGCATTTTTTAATTCTTGTTCTCAAGTAAATATCATTTCACAAGAGTTAGTAGAAAAGTTGTGTTTGGAGGCATACAACCATCTTCTTCCATACTATTTGGGATGGGTATGGCAAGGAGTAAAAACTTAGTTACAAAGCAATATAAAGTTTGTATACACCTTATTTTTCTCTTTCTAACAATTTCTCTTTGCAGACCATTGGTGCATTGATCTCCTTGAGTGTGTGCCTTAAGGGGCATTACTAGGAGCGGGGCTAAGTTGGTTAGTAATACCTGTAAGAGACATTTATTGTGCGGTCCAACACGCCTTAGATATCCTATCCTCTACTGCCTCCGTTGTCATCGCCTTACTATCCTCTTACGACCTCCGTCACACCTACTTACAATAACTTCAGATACTCGTAAGATCACCTTCACATCTTCTCTCAAGTGTTTGCCCCACTCCTACCTCTTTTCCCTGGTAGGACCCTCATGTTGGCAGTTGCAAGCCAATGGTATCGACCATGGTTGATTCCGTTTTAGAGAAATTTCAAATAGTTGACTGCATCAATCAACGCAATGCCATCGACTATGAGAGTTTGTGGCTTCAAGTTACGATCCCTTATTTATAGGCATCATTGAATTCCTTTCTCCATCATCACTTATCGGTTTGCTTGCACTCACCAAGCCACTCTTAAAAGTCTTAAAGATTTAGGTCTAGTCGTGCTTACACTTGGATACTCAAGAATAGAAGCTGCATCAGGAAGGTTCACCAAGTCTTTGGGGTCCTCGACTATGGTCTACTTAGGTCTTCTTCCTATCTTTCTTGTGCTCGCCCACAACAACTTTGTCATAAGGTGCTACTACCCCTAGGGCATCAGTGCGCCAATGGTGACTTCACAAAGGTAAGCATCTCCAACCTTTAGTTTCCTTTATGTATATTCTGGTTTGATTGATTTATAATTGATGTATCATGTATATAAACTAGGATAGAGTAACATATTATTTGTCTATTGCATTATTCTTATTATCAGCCCTTGCCCTACATCCACTTGGATTATACAACCCTAATTTAGATCCTTGGCATGCACTTGCTTCTTTGTTTATTCTTGCAACCATAGGATAGATATCTTACATGCACTTTTTTACTATCATTGCTCATACAACCTAGGACCTAGTGAGACCCCATTCTCTATTTTAGACCTAGGCTTTGGAATCCTATAGCTTTGATAGAGTGTGGATTGCTGTCTTCTAGATCCACAACTCATACACTACATACTTACAATCTTGGCTTGTGTGTAGACCTTAGAATGATCTTCTATTTATATCCTAATCTATATTGTTGAAAAGAGAGGATAATCCTTTGTTCTAAAAATCGCGATTAATTGGATGATAATCGCGATTTATCTTTTTGAACATGCAAAACGATTAATCTTTCAATAAATCGTGATTTTTTTAGTGCCGATAAATTGGCAATTTCCGGCAATAAATGCCCTAACAAATCGTAGAAACTCGCTTGAAAAATCGTGGAAAATCGTTTAGTGTAGGTATATATGCAAAAAACGCCCAAATCTGACTTGTGTTTTCTCCTGCGTGGCTTGTTTTTCCTCTTGTGACTTATATTTTCTCTTGCGTGGCTCGCTTCTCCTCCTGCGACTCGTTTCTTGCCATGCCGAGGTGGTTTCAATAAATCCTAACTCGTTTCAATAAATCCTAACTCGCAAAAGAAAAAATCCTTGCCCTCGCGATTTCGATTCTTTTATTTACAGTCATTCTCGTGATTTCTCAGTCCAATTTGTAAATTTTAAACTTTACTTGTAACTTGTATTTAATTTTTTAATGTATAAGTAGAATTTAATTGCAACTTGTAACGAAAATTCCGACTTGTAATATTAACTTACAATGCATTTTCTAATATTAACTCTATGTATTTAATTGTAACTTGTAATATTAATTTAGTTGTACAGTATTTAATAGATTAATATTGTAACTTGTAATATTAATTTAGTTGTAATATTAATTTAATATTAAATGGCTCTATTAAATACTTAGTTAAATTCTAACTTGTAATAGTGACTTTATGTATTTAATTGTAACTCGTAAGTATTTTTATAGATTAAAAAAATTCATAGAGTCACTTCTCGCATCATTTAACATTGTTTTTACATTTAATTTAAGTTTATTTTATGAATTTAAATGTTTTTAAAAGTAGCAATAAAGTTGCTGATTAATGCCGATAAATTGCCGATTCCTGATTTCCAAGTCAAAATTTGGCCTACCGATTAATCACCAATAACAATTTTTTGAACTATGGGATAATCTATTGACCTTCTTAGTCCACACACAAAGTCTTGTTTGACATAAGTGAACACTATGTTGATAAAGTATAGGTATATGATGTCCACCTTGATGTTTGCAATGTAGTGTTTGGAAGCCCATATATGTATGAGAGCTATGCAATCTTCATGAGGAGAGCAAATAAATATTGTTTGATCCTGAATGAAGAGAACTTGATCAAAGGGGAGGTATGCTTGAGTAGCAACGAGGGTCAAGAGAGAGGTAGTTGACAAGGCTCTTCCATATTAAGATTCAGATGAAGAGAACAAAAGTAGATGCACTTTCAGATTAAGGTTTGTAGCTACGTTGCACGGATACTCCAAACCCCCCCCCCCCCCCCCCCCCCCCCCGAATCCCCTTGGAAACGTATCGGATATGGATATGTGTTGGATACGTACTTGATACATACAGGGTACGTCAGGATACGTCACGGATACGTACAGATGTATCCATGACGTACCCCGTACGTATCAGGTACGTATCCAACAATATATACGTGTTTTTACAGATGTATCCTGACGTTACGTATCAGGTACGTATCCAGCAGTATATACGTGTTTTTTAAGTTCTATTTCATTTTTTTATTTTTATTTTACTTTTCTACTCCCTAAAACCGAACCCTAAACACTAAATGAATAAAATAATACACCTCATTATTTGATGGTGAAGATGACGCTCAAGGGAGTTCGCAAGGATCGGAGAGTGGAGTTAATGAGAGTAAAATCTAGATGATATATTCTAGATTTGTTTGTATTCCTATATCATATGTATGGCAGCCACATGAACAATGAAATGTAAAATCTTAAGTATATTGTTTGTTTTTAAAATTTGAACATGGATCCTAGTATATTTTTCAAATTTCAAGTTTTGTTCGTATTCATGTTAACATGATATTCGTATATCATATGTATGGCAGCCACATGATCAATAAAAATGCAAAGTCTTAAGTATATTGAATGTGTTGAACATTGATTCAAGTTTTGTATTACTGTTTCAGTTTTTAATGGACTAAAAAATGAGTAAAATGAGTAGATGTACATATATATATATATTAATATATATATACGGACGTATCCAAGACGTATCGTATCCATAGGGTTATATATATATATGATATATCCGCGTATCGTATCCGTATCCATATACCGATACTCGTATCCGTATCCTGTTAATTTAGGTTTAATAGTATATGTACTTGTACGTCCATCCCAATACGTATCGTATCCAAGGGTTAATTTTATGAGATTGACGTATCCGCGTATCGTAATAAGGCCGTATCTAAATTCGATACTCGTCATAGTGTATCCTGGCAACATACGTTAAGAACTATGATTTTATGGAAAACATGCCCCCACCCCCTGTAACTTGCCTAGGAACGTAAATTTCTTCTCAATCGGAAATGTGGTACAGCAAAATAATTATGGTTTTTGTCTTGGGAACGCCGGTTGGACGTTTTCCAAGGATGTGACCTAGCATTTCCGGGTATCCACTCACAGTTGGTCAAGGCCTTTCAATGTGACTTTAGAAGCCAGAAACTTTGCGGGAAATTGGTAGTACTTAACAACCTGCATTTTGTAGCATCCTCTACAATTGCTTCTAAACCTTGCATCTACATCACCACAACCTTCCGATAAGATCATTTCCTTTGGGGAAAAGCTATATCAGCATGATATGCATTTGATGAATAAACATTCATAAATTCAGCACTGCATTGGTTTTACTCAACCTTGTTGAGATTCAAGTTTTTATTAAACTAACATTTACGCATTGTGAAGAGCAAAGAGATCTATTTTAAGGAGCAACTTGACCAGTATGATAATATTCTAGAGTATTCTAGATGGGGTAATCGTGTATTATATGACCACACATGATGAACAATTGTAACCTCTGGTGAATGAGCTTTTAAGAATCATTGTTGAACTTCAATGGGAATACAAAATATTTTGAGTGCATTCTGAAAATCAACCTCTTTAATGGTTGTATGGACTAAAATAAGTTGAAACATGGAAATGGATGGGCTATATGATGCATATAGTTTCATATGTGTACGGACAATTTCCGTAACGTTTCGTACCAAAGGTTAGGTTAGTTGAAAATTGGCATTTCTGCATTTAGAGACCTGTACCTTGTACCCCCTACATGTGGACCCGTTTCCTGTGCAACAAGAGGTTAACCTCCAATAACCGACACTGTCCATGAATTTTTGTGTCGATGGTAAGTTAATAGCAAGTCAGAAATTAGTTAAGTCATAGGTATAGAGTCATTTATAATCTGTAAATGAAAATTTGGAACCTACTGTAGAGAATCACATGAATGAAAATGAATACTTGACTTTAAAATAAGATGGAGACCTTCTAGAAGGTTGGTTCATTGCCCGTTTAAATTTGGAAGAAAAATCAGCTAGGTCTGAACCCTATTTTATATTTTTGAACGAATTCCTTAAATGTATTAAATGTATTCTAATGGGTGAACTAGGATAAGAAGTGTGACAAAAAGGAAGCAGAAGGCCCTTGGAAGGAGCAGGGAGGGCAAGCTGCATTATCAAAGCATAAAGGCTCATGAAGTATGTGACATTTCAATGTATTATACCTAGAAACACAGCTTCACCCAGTAAATGAGGATACAATGATCTTAATAACCAAAAAAACTGCAGTAAGCTGGTTTATATCTGTGAACATCAGCTAAATAATGATTAACATAAGTTGTTTTTACTAAAAAGTTGATCTCAAAAAGATTTTGAACAGGCATGTGGTAAATTTGCAGAGATTTGTGACATTTTGAAGAGCATGCTCAAATTAGCTGTTATAATCAAGATTTCAATAACTAGCAGGAGTCTCCTGTTAAAGCAACTGGGATTTCAAGCTTAAGATCCATTGCATATGTGCTTCTGTAGTGTCAGAGGAGCTCTTAAGCCATACAGTGGGGTTAAAAACTGTGGGAGTTTATGGAAATGGGGTCCATGAAGTGTGGTCGGACTGGTTGACCAGCTTCCTTTAGTCCAGCCCATGACCAGCAGTGTAGTATTGTAAGTTTGCTGAAGTGCCTGGAACTTATGAAACAAGGTAATCAGTCCTTCACAATGTTGTCTCATTTTGCTTGAAGAGAAATTCATGAATGTCATGATCCCCAATTCAAGACTTAACTAGCGGTCTTGGATGAAGGAGAACCTGTAGAGCATCTACAGCGTTGCCTTCAGGGCATTCTTTATGGCCATGCAAACTAGGTACCTTATATTCCAGGACCGAGATCACCAAGCTCTTTATTAATTTGAAGTACATCTAGCCAGGAAAAGAATAGACTTTCTAGGAGTTTAACCAATGTGATTCAGACTAACAATCCAGGTGGAAGAGGCTTGACTATCTTGTGAGGGCAAAGTATTTTGCAGAAGGGGGGATTATTGTATATCTGAAGAAGCTCTCGGGTTCTATCAATTGACTACGGTCTCGGAAGTCATAGAATTCCATTATATTAAACTTGTATATATTCATAAAAAAGACTTGAAAGTTTGTACTACATGACAATGTGCATGACTCCTTAATTATAAGAAAAAAGCATTCTAGAAATGATTGGACCAAAGCATATTGAACCCACATTCCATACCAGTAGATGTGAACAACGCCCACTGAGTTGTACACCCTCCCTCTTAAAGGTCTTAGTTCAAATTTACTTGAAATCATAAGGATCCAAGCTAGGGTAAAAAATATTATGGTAACAGAAATAATGATAATATGCACCAATGGTTCATGAGATATTTGAGATTGTGTCATAAGAAGATCATGGACTATTCAATTGGCCCTTCCGTATAATAATTTAGAATCTAGGTATACACACATTGTGACAGTCACACCTATCATAAAAAGGTAGCAACTAAGTATGTCATACAAAGTCCCTTTCATAAGAGGAGTGGTCGACCTCAAAAACATCATCAAAATGTTTTAAATTGGTGCAAATGTTATTCAAGTCTTTGTAATGAATCCTATGTTTCTATGCCAGTTTTTTGACATGATTGTAAATACAAGAAAGGTACAGCTGTACACTGTGACTCTAACCATGAATAATAAGGGACCTAGTAAGTTGGGATCTAAGATAAATGTCCTTCATATTTCATATTGTGTGATATTCTGACCGGAGAATGCCTTCTAATGAAAGTGATAGTTCAGTGGTTGGCTCAAGTGATTGTCAAGCATGATTCTTTGAATATTAAATAATGGTGAACGATCCTTGTATCTTCTTTAGGTTTGTCCAAATTTATCCATGAACTTCTTTAACCATTGCTTATTTTTCAGTCAAACTTCCATGTACTCTGTAACAGTTCAACTACTGAAGAATAGTTAGTAATCTTAGCCATCTTCTGTGGTTAGATCTAATAGGTTCTTTGTTAAATATATATCACAAGGTGTTAATCAGAAATTATTACTTTTCCACATCTGAGAAAGAATTTGACAATTGAAAAGGTCAAGAAACTGTTGAAGATTGCTTGATTGGCTGTGCTGAATTCGGATGATGCATCTGATAAGTCTCGGTACAAATTCCAACCATCATCCCAGTTGATTTTATTTCCATGCCTGTTAATTTCGAATGCTTCCCCTAGATTGCATGCTAAAATTGTGCAAAGTCATTGCAAGAGATTTCTTTCATAGATGAGTGAAGTATTTGGTTCAAAAGATGAAACAGATTGGGAACTGACTTAACTCCTTATGAATGTATTACATGAAACTCTAGGATTAATACTCTATTAATCTAGAGCTCTAAGAGACGAGCACCATTGTGACTGTTACAATTAGTAAGGAGATAGACCATGAAATTTACACCTGGAACTATCTAAGTGAAACGGGTATCCAAATCTTGGAAACCTCTAACTTATTCCATGAGCATTAGTGCCTTGTTCTGTACACTGGTGTGTTATTCTTCAACATCCTCCCTGATTGGGAGATTTGGCATGAATGTTATTATAAAGACTTATCCACATGATTTGTAGGTAAATGTGTTGATGGCACCCAATTTGTGTATTTTCATCACTTGTATGGGCAATAAACTGCCAACTTACTATTAGTTTACTAGTTGAGTTACTGAACTTCCAGATTGATGATTAGGATTTCATTCCTTGTGAGTGGTGACAATTTTCCTGATCTCTAGTCATTGCACAGTATTGCTTGGTCTCGACTTACTGTTTGATTGAAATTGCAGACTTGGCATACTTTTGCTACATATTGGCTTGTTGAGTATGATTAAATATGGGGTGCATTTTAGAATAATCTAAATCATTCTTGAGTCATAAGAGTTATCATTGTATTTAGCATGTTTGGGTCAAGATGTAAATTTTGGGCTACTAGTTGCGTGACAATTGACAATATTAAATATAAAATACACCTAACTGAAGATTGCTAGGAAAGAAAAAATTCTAACTGTCCTTGTAATTCATTGTCATGAGCCTGGTAAAGCATGAAGTTTTGGTATATACTAATTCCAACTAGTGATTAAGTACAAGGTTAAAGGCTATATCTTATATATGATATGCGAATTGCAATACGTCCACGTGACATTCACAAATAGAAAATTATAACGATTGGCTACTATCTCTCAGCTTGTACCACTCACTAATAAAGTGTATGGAGAGGAATACACCAAGGTTGCTGATTTTGGGGGAAGTATTTTAAGCAGTTGCAAGGAGCACAAGGTGCCGATATTGAGGGTAAAGAAGACTTCCACCTCAAGGATGAGATGCTCTACAAGCGGGGTATGTTGTGTTTGACAAAGCGTAAAATAATTCAGATATTGAGGGAAGCAACTACTTCCATAGTTGTGTGGCACTTGGGAGTAGCCACGACAATGACAAACTTGCAAATGTGTGTCTATTGGCCCAAGATGCCATGAGAATGTTTCAAAACTTTCTTGAAGGATTATGCTGCATAGCTCTAGCAAGCCAAAATAATAGGAAATTGGGTTTGCACAAGCCACTATTGGTTCTACAAGCCCATAGAAAAGCATTTTTATGAATTTTGTAGGAGGTTTCCTATGTCAAATAAGGAGCATGATTATCTTTTCCTTATCTTAGACTGTTTCAGCAAATATGCTTACTCGTTTTCATGCAAGAAACCATAAAAGGACATGCGGCTGCTGATATATTTTTCACTAATGTTTGGGTTTATTTAGGGTTGCCTAAATTCCATTATCTCTGGTACAGATTCAAGGTTCTCGGCAGATTTGGACAAGAGTTTGGCAAAGACGAGATACCAAGTTTAAGAGCTTTAGCTTGTTTCATCCACAAATAATGGCCAACCAAAGTCGTCAGTAGAACATTGGTGTAGTATTTAAGGGGATACAATAGAAGGCATCCACGTACATGGAATTTAAAAATGGCATGTATTCAAAAATAGAGTAGAGTGTACATCCACAAACAAATCTCCATTTGAAGGATGTTTTAGTTATTTTCCTCCCATTGATGTTGTTTTGGGACATCCAAGCGAGAACAACAAGGAAGCAAATTCTGAAATAACAGGGGCTGAAAGATTCATTGACAAAATCAAGCAAATTTATCTTCAAGTGCAAGAGAAGCTCGAGGAGTCTCAAACAAAGTACAAAACTGAACATTACCAGCATAGAAGGGACCACTGTTTCCAAGTTGGGGATAAGATATGGATTTGCTGGAGTAAAGATGAACAGCGATGGTCAAAGCAAAGAAGATTAAACAATTGAGGTATGAACCATTTGAAATTATATATCAGATTGGTGATAGTGATAATGCTTTCAAACTTGACCTGCATTACTATATGAAAAAATATATGTAGTTGTAAATGTTGAGAGCTTACATCTTTTTGAGCCTTCTTTGCTAGAAGGGGAAGAAGAGGGACGGGTAATACCTTCAGTAGAGGACTTTCCACCCAATGCTTCAGAGGAGTTGGAGAGCATGGTACTTCAGAAGAAGGATAGAACCACAAGAAGAGTAGAGCAGGAACATTGTCAGGTTGGATTGAAAGGGAAGCTTCCAAGCAAACAAAATGGTGGGCCATGGAAAAGGTAGGGGGGGTTATATCCTCAACTTTTGAATAAATGAACTTTAGGGACCAAATGTCTCCCAAATTGTAGGAGGTGATCTGAAATGGAATGGTAAAACACGAAAAAATGAATAGACATCCCATCTAAAACATCAGACTCTTCACTCTCAGAATAAACAAAACAACACAATTCTAGAAACACGCAGAAGAAAAAAGAGGACAGAAAACTGGGAAGGTTGCTTCTGCTAAGAAGAGGTTTTGACGATTATCTGGTCCCTTAGAAAGCCAAGAAGAAGTAGAGGCCCGGGTTTCTAAGCAGTATTGGAAAAATTCAGCACCTGTGAAAATCATCTTGGTAGATCTTGATGAATTTGGAGAATGCTGAATTTGCATTGAGGAGAAACACAGATTTAGCACATGTTGAATGGAAACTGAACTGAACTAGATGGGATTCAAAATGGCTGGATAGCCTGACCTTTCCACTTCCCATGCTTCACAAAAGGTCAAAGCAGTCAAAGTTGTCAGTTGAGCAAAACATTGTGTTTATATACAAGTAATTTGTCTTGTAAGAGCATTTGGAGTTGTGGAAACAATTTGAGGAACTGTGATAACAGATAGGAGGTTTGAGAGGCTTGAATCACGCGGAGAAGAGAGTAGGGAAGGCGTTGAATTGAGTCTGCAGTGGTTCATCATGCTCAATCGAGAGCCACTCTCTGTAATTTTATAATGCTAATTTCAGTTCTGATGGGAAAAAACAAAGACATGGCCATTTCCATGCTGGAGTGTTCCCATGTTGGGTTTCTCCAGGGTAAGCAAGTTGTCCTCACGGTGAATTTGATTATTTTTATTCTTTTCCTTAATGTTCTGTTTTCTGATTTATTTTCGACTAAATTCTGTACAAAACAGCTCTATATATTGCAGTATTAAAGCACAGCCTTAAAGAACGACAAGTATAATTAATTTTTCTGTCATTCATAAGTTAGAATCCGTGTTAGTGAGTTTTTCTTTGGAATATCCATGTAGCTTATGGAGAAACATTACAGCATAAGAGAATAGGAACAGTTGCACAATCTCTGCAAACAGATAAAACTTATGCAAGTCAACCTGCATTTATGATGTATCTGTCTGTTATATTACAGATTGAAAAAATACAACTTAGCATAATGGAATGCTTTCATAATTAAACAACAATATAAACAAGCCATTTTCTCATTGTATATTATGTTCAGAGAGGTTATCCATCTCTAATAACATGCAGTGGTTAAATATCACATTCATAATTATGGATGGCAGCTTCATGGGTTCTGATCTGGCCTCTCTGTGACTTTCTTCATTTGTAGCTCCGTTACTTTTACAAAACTTTCTATGCCATGTTACATTCCTGAAGATGTTCCAACATGGAAAACGACACTATCTTGCAAGGCAATATGAGAAAAAAGCAAAAAAAAGGATGCTTGTACCTTCTTAAACCAAGAACGATTACATTCTGTTCTCTTGCTTCTCATTTCTTGTATATACTTAGGCTTCTATGAACAGTGCCATTATAATGTTACCAATGACCTTGAGCATTAATAATTTAATAAGGTCGAAGGTTTCATCCACTCTTGCGCGGGGAAGGCCTTGAGGTAGTTAGTCTAGTAGTTAGGCTTAGATAGTTGTCCATTAGCTTATTTGTGTGTGAATGATTGGGTGTCATGTAGGATCTCATTTACATGGACGTGACTGGTTTCAAGGAAGACCTTATTTACACTTGAATGATTGTTTTTCATGCAAGATCTTGTCTGCATGCTTATAATTATTTCACCTGGTTTACTATGTTGTAGCCTAGCAGAGACTTTGTAAATGTTGATCTAATTCATTGCAAAGGAAAGTAAGCTTATTGGAATGTTGTCCATGTGGTTGTGAGCATTTCTTGCTCTAAAGGGAGATAGAGGCGAATCTGGTCTGAGTTGATAGTGCCTCCTTTCTTGGAATTTATTTTTACTCTTGCATTTATTTTTTGTGTCAATGGACTCTAGTTGTATCACTTATTTCCTGCAATTTTATAGTAGAGCTGGGTACATTTTAGTAGTATCAACCCTTGATTCTACTATTGTGGATGCAAACAAAGTGATTGATTTATTTTTTCTGAAGTTGATGTGAACACATTTACGAGTCAAATGTTTGAGAGTTTTGAAGGAAACAATGCAATAATCACAGCTCCCAATCTTGGGGACAATAGTGTATTTTGATGAAATGTAGGAGAAAGAAAAAGAAATTACATTAATATGCCCACGAATGACCAAAAT
The DNA here is from genome assembly GCA_019776745.2 of Taxus chinensis. Lineage (NCBI taxonomy): Eukaryota > Viridiplantae > Streptophyta > Pinopsida > Cupressales > Taxaceae > Taxus > Taxus chinensis. The sequence goes on along the minus strand of CM034146.1, from coordinate 915,798,345 downwards.
AGATCGATGAGACTTAAAGTGAAACCACTAGAAATAACTCAAGTGAACAAAAATAAGCTTCATAAAAGAGACTACGAGGTAAAAGCTACATCTAAACTATAAGCACAAGACCCAAATTATGGACTAGATGGGGAAAAATTAAAAAAAGTAAAATACAACGATGATTTAGTGTTGATGGATAAGAAAAAACAATGTAATTCAATGGCGCTCAAAATTACAACTAGAGAAATAGCTCGAGGGAGTGAAAATAAGCTCTAATAGAGTATAAACAATAAATTATATTCAAATGAGAAGACAAACGATGAGCTCTCAAAGGCATAAATGATTTGGGTGGATGTTTGTAGTGCAGACCAAGTAGGTATGCAGTGAAATATTGCAGGATTACATATCAAATATTTAAATATATGATGTGAGATATGAATTTATATTATATTATTGAATCTATATATGAGTATGGGGTCACATACAAGAGGATGTGAGCCATCATTAAGTAACTATTAAGGGGGTCTAGGACATAACCCTTTATAAATTAATAGCATAATTAGGCTCATAGCTTGCTCTCCCATGTTGGAAATGCTTCATCCTCCATGGATGATTAGAAAATAATAACCCATGTTACCATTCAAAAATCACAACCAATTACTTATCTTTTCCATATTAAAATAATCTTGCTGCGCATTCATTATTCAATGAGATAGGACATTTTCAATTTCAATCAACATATAATTTTAATTGTCCAATGAACTTCTCATATGTTAATTTTTTATGTCTGAAGTTTGAAGATCATATGGTTGGTGGTTTTCTTATCATATCTTCTCCTTTAGGTTGCAACTTATTCTAATCAAAATTCTAAGAAATCTAATATTTTGAAATAAAATGTTATTTTCTATTCTAAATAATTTAACATTTGAATGCTATTCTTTATCCCTTAACTATCTTTTTGATTCAAATGTTATTCTTTATCCCTTAACTATCTTTTTACTGCTTTATTTTTAAAGGAATGGACGCGACCTCTACTTGGATGGACACGACTTTTAATGTAGTTTTCTTTTTATTTGTGTCATAGCATGGTAATGTTTAACTTTATGTTTGAAAATATATTTGTAAGAAATATACTTTTGTCCTGTTTCCTTGATTTTAGTTTCTTTGTGCAGATGACCTAAAGGAATCTTGTTCGGTATTTATTTAGGGGTCACTATTTTAATTTATGAAAATTGAGATATGAACATTTTGTGGATGAAGAACATAGTGCTAAAGAGAGAGTAATGATATGGAGGAAGGATGTGTGGCATGAAACAAGAGTGGAACACCAATGAGCATAGGGGTGGAGAGCCTTTTTTTAATATTTTCTAATTTAGCGAAAGACTAAGAAATTAGCCAAAGGCTGAAAAACAATATTTGGTTATAAACCTAAGCAAAATTGCCAACAATCAATCTAACCACCAGTTGCAAAACAAAGACTTTGATATACATATTAAATATAAAAATATAAAATATATGACGTGAATACATATTTTATATAATATAAGGGGGGCATGTATGACAGGATGCGATCTATCATTGGGTAACTATCGAAATGTCCCTTTCACGGGATTAGACCAACAACTAGGGCAATTAGACAAATCACCAATTAACCAAATCTGATTTCTATAACCAACAGACTGAAATAAAGAACAATGAACTGATTTTTCCAAGCAGCGGTATAAAAATATATGTAAACACCCAATTCATTTCAAATAACCTTGCCAAAATTTAAATATATATTTTAGACATCAAAAGGAACCATGAACAATGAGAAATCTGAGTCAACACACTGCCGGAAATTAATAAATAACCAGCGAAGAGCAGCCACAACAAAATTATGAATTATGGGTTTAGAAACCCTAAAAAATCAAGAGAATGTAGATCCCGGCCTTAATAAATATGACAAATCAGATTATAAACTGAAAATTCAACTTTGTGCCCTCTAAACCTTCAAACCCTACACCAAGGTAGGTTGCTCCACATGTAGGAAGCAAATAAAAATTTGAAAGTGAATGTCTTCACCTCAAATCTGCCCTTAACTTAAGAAACCAAGTAATGATGAAGGTTTTTCGTCCTTCAACAAGCCACTAGAAGGGTTTCGTCCTCAAGTGGAAGAACATGGAGCAACAAGCTCTTAATGCCCAATATTAGGAAAATGCGCCAAAACTAGGTGCACAAATGAGGTCCCAAGACTCCTTTATAACCTTCCATTGGCACCAAAGCTGGAAAGGTAAGGCCGACCCATAAGAGATGTTCTATTCCTTCATTAAGCTTCATTTATTTGTCTTTAACCTAGCTGACCTGCATTAAGAGGCAAAACACTAAAAAGAAAACATAAAAATTAGAGAAAACGAAAGCAAATGGAAGCTCAAGGTTTTTCCCCAACTCTTCTACTTCTTTGCCATGGAGAAGGAATGGCAAGAAGTCCAAATAATGACCCTCAAGTGGGAAAAAGGGACGTTACAACTATTTAGGGGGTCATGTCTCTAGGACATAGCTTTGCATAAATTAATAAATAGCATAATTAGGCTCATAATAATGTTGCCTGATGAAAATATTAAGAACACTTAGCTATTGCATTGGGAAAGTTATATATCCGAAGATGAAGAATAGAATAGACAATTGTCTTTTGAAAAGTATACGGTCATTGGGGGAAAATGGATTTTATGGCTAGTGTTTAAACTCAAATCTTGATATCCAGGATAGTTAGATGAGATTACTTCTGCACCATGAGAAACCTTAAGCAAGAAGTTTTGGTTGAGTATAACAAGGTAGTGTTGCACGGAGACTCGTCTCCTACTATCAGAGACACGTCTCGAGGACTTGCATTTCAGTGTTTTCTAAAATATATTTTGTACTTTGGAACCGTGCTATGATGATATATCATAGATAAATATCAATATAATACTTCTCTTTTGTTGACATCCAATATCTTTACTTTAAAACCTTTTTGATGTTTTCCTTAAGCTATATTAGGCTGTATAATATTGTTTTCTCTAAATTTTACATATATTTAAAAATTTTAAACACTTAATTTTTTTTCCATTTTTGGGTACCCATCTCCTATCCTCTGAAAAATGGCATACCTGTCCCCATCTCCTCTTACCCGTACCCGTCTCCTGGTAATTATGATAACAAGAAGTTTCTGAAGGTTTTATTCTGTTGAAGGCATTTAATTCTCCTTTCTTGGATTGATCTGAAGAAGACTTTAAAGGAGGATCTAAGAGTATTGATGAAAAATTTTAACTGTCATTAGGGTAGTGACTTCATATGAACAAATGGTTACAACATTGAAGAAGGATAAGATGTGAACAAGGACAACTACTTGTTATAAATTAGCTCTTAGAAGGTCAAGTGTAGGCAGCAAAGGGAACTTGAGTATTGACAAGATATCAATTGCCTCACTTCAAGCTCTTTCTTTTAGTTGCTTTTAGAAGAGGTAACAAGGCCACAAGTAATGTACACTTCAGCATGTTTCACAATCTGTAAGGATTATAGTGTGATCAAGATCACTTTTGAACAAAAAGTTAAAGGATGGGGCAAAGCAACATTAGAAAATCATGGTGTTGATACTTTCAAAGACATAATTAAATTTCCCTATCTTTTTAGAATCACTAGTTGGCACAACTTTATAATATCATGGTAAGAAGGCATATAAATAGGTTTGTGAACTGATGGTTTAGGTAGTATCCATGATATCCATTGATTTGGAAATTTCTAAAAAACAAGTGCCACATAAATCATTTACTCAAAATTACAATTTTTAAGGCCAAATTAAATAAGTCACTCTAGGATTTGTAGAAAAGTTCCAATCCAAATTGGGAATTTTCCCATGAAGATAGATTTGTGTGCCATCCCTATAGGGGTGCGCAAGTGGTGTCATGTCCCCTTTTGAAGGCTGATTTTCGAAGACCTTAACCCATTCTCTCCCCGTGGGTCTAAGGAGAAAAAGCAAGGGGAAGATTGGAACTACGTCTTTATTGTTGTTTTATTTATCCTATTGGGAAGCCTAACACTCCAATAGAGGGACTTAAGTAGTTAGGAAATAAAGGTATTATGAGCATGTAGGCTCCAAATACCATTTATATATTTAAAACCATGTAATATCCCTTCCTGGGACTTCAATTGAAAAAGGAGGAAATCACACAAACCCCAAAAATCAATTCTGAAAATACACCAACACCAAAAATGAAAATAATCTGATTTTATGACAACTGTAATATATCTCAAAACCCTAGGGCGAACTGTATAAGGGCTTAGAATTCACCAATTAACCATGCACAACAACTGATAAATACTTCTAAAAAATTATTTCAATTACGGCAACCAATATCCATCCCATTTGCAACAAATAAATGGAAAAAATCAGCAAAGACACACTGCTGCAATTAAATAAGTGACAGCCGCAGGGAAGCCACAAACAAAGGCTGATAAATGAAGATAAGCACCGCCAAAATTCACAAAAATATAGATTCCGGCTTTATAAATTATGGAGAACTTAATATTAAAGAAAATATGAATTATGTGCCCTAGAAGGCACCCAACAACCACTTAACCCAAGTCGCTCCCTCTAGGGAGAGCTCCAAATTGTATGCAAACCCTTGTAGATGTCTTCCTTGATATTCTAATGTCCAAATCTGTAAGAGGTCTTCAAAAGATGTCTTCACTTCACCAAAATAGAGGGTTTCCGTCATCCACCAAGCCACAAGGAAGAGTTTTGTCTTCCTTGGAAATGCCACACTAATGAATTGTCGCCCAACAGTGGAATGACAATGAGCAATAAGCCCAAAGATCAAATGTAGAGTAAATGCGCCAAAGATAGATGATGAAAATGAAGTCATTGATCTCTTTTTATATCCTTTCTTTGGTGCCAAAAGCCAAATAGGACTGACCTCTTAAAGATTTTTTGGGTTTGTTTAATTTGCTTTGATGACCTCCAAACATAGCCGACCTTCTTAAATACGGGAAAACACTTAAAGAAACATTAAAATTAACAAAAGAAAAATGAAATGGAATGCAATTCCTTGCCTTGCTCATTCAAGCTTCATTGCCACGGAAAGGGAATGGCAAGAAGTCCATTGTTAGGCTCTCAAGTAAAAAATGGGGCATTACAGTCCTCCCTTCCCAAAATTGCTTGTCCCCAAGCAATTGCAAACTCATATGCCCAAGTATCATCATATCAAAGTAAAGGAACATGTTGTAGTGTTCTCATAATCTGGATCATGTGCCTGTTAAATGGAGGAGCTTCATCCCAAACAAACTCATACCTCTACTGCCCCTTTCTTCATGGAAGTCTTCATCATCTTCTACTTTCAAAAACAACAATGATATTACCTTTCTTTGCATGCTCAGCTGTACAAAAGTCCTTGCAAACGCTGTCATAATGTTCATGGAATCTTATCCAATTTGAGGCTATCACATCAGATTTGTTCCCTCCTTTCAGCCGAAACCTTTTTTCTATATCAACCTGTGATGGAATGTTCTTCAAAAATGAAAATCCACTGTTGTTCATGGCTGCTAATGGCAGTCCCAAATCTGATTTTTGCAAATTCATCCCTATAACCATGGCATAATAACTACCAAATGGAAATTTTATGAAGAAGGGCAATTTCATGAGTAGTGTTGGAACTGAAAGTTATTTTACATAGGATGAAAAACTAAGAACAACAGGTCTACAATTGAAATCAACAGACATCTTGGCCTTTAACTCAAGAGAATCAACCTTCCCTTTCTTAACATTCTTATGAATTCTAATTTCATCATTTTGTGAGTGGAATCCCAATTCCTTGTGAATTTTGAGGTTAAATTCCTCTAAAATTTGGAGCTTTTGACCCCCACAAACAATGTATGCCTTAGTTGAACTTAAAACAAGGAAGTCAAAACAAAATTCATACCTTTTCATGGGGCCATGGGTTAACCATATATGAAACTTAAAAGTAGAATCATCATCATTTTCCTCTTTGACTATCATGTGTACAACTGCAAATTCATCATAAGTGCTCCCCCTTTCCCATATTTCTTTTGGTTATACCATGGGTTAACAATACATAGAAAAGAAAATTAGAATTCTTATCAAGCTTATGATGCCATGAACATGCTATGCTAGAATTCTCTCCTGCTTCATACCAACTTATCAAATTCCTTCCCTCCCATAAGAAAAGAGAGTAAAAATCAAAACCGAAATTTTTACCTTCATCTTCCTTGAGCTTCAAGGGTTCCACCCAGATTCCAAGGACGTAAGCAATCTATGTAATTCTTCACATGAAGAACTTCTCAAGTTCCATTTACGCTGTCCCAAATGTGGTTGTAGCTGTACTATTGCAATTTCTTGTTCAAAATTTGCATTATGGTGACCGGAAACTCTTCTAAAACAACAGCAAACAATCCCCCTTTGACGGTAGGAGGAAAACCCTTCCCCCTTGTGATGGAAAACACTTTGGTGGCTGTCAAAAAAAGGGTTAACCAGCTGGTTCTGATGCTGACAACAACAAAAACAATAAGATAATAGCTGTCATACTTCAAACTCTTCATAAAAATCAACCATAAGGGGACTGGAAATGCTTTAACAACATCAAAAAACTGAAGATTACTCCCATGTATGGCGGAGGCAACTTGTATGGCTACAAATGCAATGCTGATCAAATTGAAAATGTTGATAATAACAGTATCAATTTTTATGACAGTGTGCCTTGTAACCTCTGTATTAAAAATTGCCATTAATCGACCGATAACCGTGATTAATCGTTTAGGGCAAGTAAAATGATTAATCTTTCTAACAATTGCGATTTGTGAAGTGCCGATAAATCGGTGATTTCCAACGATTAAAACCCTAAAAAATCGTCAAAACTTGCAAGGAAAATCATTGAAAATCGCGAGTCTTAGGTTTCGTGTTTGGTTTCTAGCATTTCGTAGTGGTTTCGTCGGATTTCGTGGCAGTTTCAAGGCATTTCGTGGCAGTTTCATGGCCAGTTGGTGGCAACAGTTTCGTGGCCCTAACCCTCTATAAATTTGTATACAGGTAAGAGTATATTTAGTTTTCTTTTTTTTAAGATTTTCAATAGTATACAATGTACAGTATACACTAATTCGTATACTGTACAATGTATAAAATATTAAAATCTATGAGTATAGATTAATTCGTTTTGTATATACTAGTAACTATATACTATAATTTATAATAGTAATAAATTTATAAGACTATTATAAACTGTTATAGTAATTATATAAGACTGTTATAATTTATACTATAATATGTATTACTATTATAAACAGATCATAATTTATAACATTTAAGTTTTTAACAATGATATATAACATAACAATAATAATAATAATAATAATTCATAACAGTAATAGTAATATACCCATTGTTAACAGAGAACACAATGATATTTTTTATATAATTTATAACAGCAATAAATTTATAAATTATACATTTATTATAATAGTATACAATTAGTATACACTAATATAAATTTATAGTTACCTATTACAGTATACACTATAAATTTATAATAGTATAATGTATAATGATAAAGTATGCATTCTATAGAGTCATAACAATGTTTTTACATTTAATTTAAGTTTATTTTATGAATTTAAATGTTATTAAAAGTAGCGATAAAGTTGTCGATTAATGTCGATAAATTGCCAATTCCCGATTTCTGAGTCAAAATTTGGTTTGCTGATTAATTGCCGATAACGATTTTTTGAACTATGCTTGTAACCCATAAAACATGATTTCTACTGCTTACATTTGTACCGCCAATTTCCGGCTGAGCTATAATGCTTGGGGCAGCGAGATAACCTCCATCTTGCTCACTTCCACAAGTAAAATTTTTGAATTCCACTTTCACTTGAAGATTTCTTCTAAGAGTATGTGCATGAATTAAGAGCTGAAAATATCTATGATACAACTGCTGTTTTAAATTTGAAAGTGTGGTGGCTATTTTACCATGAGCAGCCCATTGATCTTGCCTTCTTCCGGTAATTCTTTCCATCCTCTTTGTTGTACCAACTTGAGGATCTCCAATTGTCATGCCTTGAAGCACAACCATGTGCTTTCCCAAGGTGAGCTTGACTGGTTGGAACCTCTTGGTGCAAGGGATCATGAGGCCATCTTGTAGCATCTCATCCTTCACAAGGTGAAATGTCCCACTTCCTAAGATAATCATGACGAAGACCCTTAGCCCATTTTGTCTTCCCGATAGTTAAGGAATAAACTTAAGGGGGACTTAAGTTATGATAGTTTATTATAAAGTGCAAAAAAATAAAAGAAAATATTATAAAGCACTTATAATAAATTATTATGAACTTAATGATAAATTAAAAAAAGAAAAAGGCAAAAAGCATTAGCAAGAGTTATTTAATCAAGGGAAAAATGCGACTTGCCTAGGAGAGAAAAACAAGTGGGGGAAAGTATTAAATAAGAATAAAATTATGATAGGATGTGAGAGTAGCCATTTGGGCCCTATTCTCCTATTTAAGCAAGTCTATTTGCTTGGAGAGAAATCACTTGTTCATCTTCTATATTCTAATTTGTATGTTAAGCATTTTGCTTGCATCTTCACACTCGAGGACGAAAACCCTCCGAGAGATCTAGAGAAGGATGAAAACCCTCGTAAGTTGAGAGAATTCTCCACCTTGAGGTTTCCATAGTGCATAAAAGAGTCAGCTGATTTCCAGTAGTTTTCCAATCATTTTGAGGGTTGTAATTTTGTAGAATTTCATAAGGGTTTGAAGAGGAAGGTTGGAGCTGTATTCTTCCTTTGTTTTCATTTCTCATTGCATATTTTTAGAGATCTTAATCAACTTTTGTGGAGGGGATTTTGACTCCAAATTATCATTTTTGCAACTGTGTATGAAGGCAAGTCTTTGCAGATTTATAATAATTTATTTCAGCCTCTTTTGGTGTCTCAAATCCGGATTTTTCTTCGTGTTTCGGCTTTGCAAATTCAGTAGATCAGATTATGATCATATTATCATGAGTTATCTTCTATTTTGCATGAGTTTCATCTCCTACCCTATTCGAATTTTCTAGGATAAAATTCAAATTTGCAATAATAAATTTGGAATATATTTTATGATCTGCACTTTGGGGTTTGGATTTGCCTAAAATCCAATTGGGGGTAAAAAGGGTCCTATTGGGGACATTACACAAGGAAGTTTGAATGCACAACAAACTCCATGTGATTTCTCATAGAGTTTCTTTCTAACCATATGCACGAAATGAAGCACTCACTAGCCGTAGTAACATGGAATCCATTAAATACTTCCCCTTCTTTGTAACTCAAAGGATCTATGTACTCTTTGCCACTTTGGGTGTTCTTCACTTTATCAACATTTCCACTATGCTGTCCATGATGACACAAGTATGGCAGCGACCTAGGGAAAGACCAAAAAAGTGAAATGTGATCATGCCTTCGGTTGTCCGCAGCTTGTCCATCTTCTTTTTCCGAATGAAGCTTGGTTGAGATCTCTTCATATTCAACTAGTGAAGCTTTTTCCACCTTGACTTTGTCCATATTTTGTTGGCACATGCATGGAGCCTCTTCGTGGTTCTTACCAAAGCCATGAACACCCTCAACTTGACTCTTAGGAGCTGCTGTTCTGAAAATTCCAGCAAGTCGAACATCATCCTTATGAACAAGAGATTTGGCTTCAACCACCAAATTCTCTCCACAATTGTGCAATTCGAATTTTCCTTCTTTCCTTGGCTTCATGCTCTATGAATTCTTCCTCTTCACCCTTCCTTTCAATCTTGGACTCATCATATGCTTAAATATTATCAATATTAACCAAACAATGATCCATAATTACCTCATTATGTTGACTCTTTGGCACAATGATGGGAGTAAGGGCCAATTCTTCGTCCTTTGTGGTTCTATCTCTTTCAAAATACAAATATGATTTTTTATCGCATGCGTGTGACTATTGAAGATCAAAAATTTGTCATGTGGACTTGAGAACCCTCTCTACCTTCAAGCCCTTCTTTATGCACAACGTCCACACCCTTGAGTGTGGGTTCCTTATTGAGTGTTGACCCCTTCCTTGTTGCTTAGGGTTTTGACCTCGTGTCAATTCCAACTCTTTCTATCTCCAACTTCACGAACTCTCTAAAAGGTAGGGCATCCCGAACCTTCTCTGGAAGAGCTCTATACTCTTCATACTATGTATTGATGTTGCTCACTTGGGATGGCTACGAATTAATGACTTAAAGAGTTCCTTCCATTTGAACCTTGAATGGTATGGATCAACTGAGCCATTGTGTTGGCCAATCTTTCTTGCCCTAAGGAAAAAATTTCGAGCATAACATCACTGAAATTTCTATCCATCATCTTCAAGAAAGGAAACCCTCAGACTGGGAAGATCGAAGCTCTGATACCACTGTAATATCCCTTCTTGGGACTTCAACTGAAAAAGAGGAAATCACACAAACCCCAAGAATTAGATATGAAAATACTCCAACACCAAAACTGAAAATAATATGATTTTATGATAGTTGCTGTAATATCCCTCAAAACCCTAGGGTGAACTGTATAAGAGCTTAGAATTTATCAATTAACCATCCACAACAGCTGCTAAATACTTCTTAATAATTATTTCAATTACGACAACCAATATCCATTCCATTTGCAACAAATAAATGGAGAAAATCAGCAAAGACACACTGCTGCAATTAAATAAATGACAGCTGCATGGAAGCCACAAACAAAGGCTGAAAATGATAGGTAAGCACCACTAAATTCACAAAAATATAGCTTTTGGGCCTTATAAATTATGAAGAACCTAAATATTAAAGAAAATATAAATAATGTGCACTAGAAAGCATCCAACAACCACTTAACCCAAGTCACTCCCTCTAGGGAGAGCCTCAAATTGCATGCAAACCCTTGTAGATGTCTTCCTTGATATTTTACTGTCCAAATTTGTAAGAGGTCTCCAAAAGATGTCCTCACTTCACCAAAATGGAGGGTTTTTGTGCTCCACCAAGCCACAAAGAAGGGTTTCGTCTTCCTTGGAAATGCCACACTAATGGATTCTCGCCCAATAGTGGAATGACAACGAATAATCATCCCAAAGATCAAATGTAGAGTAAATGCGCCAAAGATAGATGATGAAAATGAAGTCATTGATCTTCTTTTATATCCTTCGTTTGGCGCCAAAAGCCAAATAGAAGGAACGATCTCATAAAACTTCTTTAGGTCTTTTTAATTTGCTTTTATGACCTCCAAACACATCCGACTTGCTTGAATAGAGGAAAACACTAAAAGAAATATTAAAATTAACAAAAGAAAAATGAAATGGAATGCAATTCCTTCCCTTGCTCTTTCAAGCTTCATTGCCTCGAAAAGGGAATGACAAGAAGTCCATTGTTAGGTTCTCAAGTTGAAAAAGGGGACATTACAAAGCACTTACCAGTAGGGTTCGACCATCATTTTATATTGCAAAAAGCACTCCTTTTGGCTATATAAGGAGGTCGCTTGGGCATTATTGATTTATGTTTTTTGGTGATTATTCATATCTTAGTGAAAGTTGGCTAGTGTATCCCTTTTACTCTCTCTCAAGAATGAAACCCCTTGGGGTTGAGGATCTCATCCAAGGACGAAAACCCTTGGTTGGGAAACTTGTGAAGGATGAAAACCCTCGTGAGGTTTTTGTGTGCAAGGTGATTTGAAAAGCAAAGAAAGATCTTTTTCTTGCATATGTGGTCTCTTTGGTGCAATATTATATTTGTTTAGAGTGGGGCAACCTACCTTGGAGTGGACATGTAATGTCCTTTTTTAGGGAGACTTAGGAAATGACTCAAAGCTGAAAATAAACAACACTTCTTAGATTTTTAGTGAGTTAGTGACTAAAATAAATGTATAAAAACCCTTAATTGCTGCCAGCCAACATCCTTCTAGGGCAGCTACCTGTTATGGGGTTTCACACCCACTTTTAAGTCTTCAAAAACCTTTCAATCAGCTTCACTTGAATTTCTAAAATTATGATAAGTCCTCAACAATCATATAATGCAAGAAATTTGACTTTTAATGCCCTAGATATGGAGATATGAATTTCAACAAACCCTTGTTTGCAGTGTTATTTCAAAAATCATAACTCAACTTGGGAAGCACCAAAAATCATGAAACTCAAGATATTGGCCTTGTAAATTATGGCGAATAAGCTAGTAACTTCAGAATTGTCAAATGCACATCACACATACCAAATATCTATCTCCAAGTGGGTCGCTCCACTCTAAACAAATAGAATATTTCACCAAAGAGACCAAAACATGCAAAAAAAGACACTTCATTACTTTCCAAATCCGCTTGCACACACCAAATTCTCATGAAAGGTTTTCGTCCTTCACAAGTTCCCCAAGGGTTTTCGTCCTTGGATGAGATCCTCAACTCAAGGGGTTTCATCCTTGAGAGAGAGTAAAAAGGCTACACTAGCCAATTTTCACCAAAAATAAGAATAATCTCTAAAACATGTCCTAAACTAATGCCAACAACCTCTATTTATAATAAGAGGGTGGCGCCAAGTCTTGGGGCTCTCAAATGAGGCCGACCACAATTAGACTTACTTTAGTATTTTCTTTTTACTTTTTGGAGCCTAGATGCTCACTAGTATCTTTTTATTTCTAATTTATTGTTGGGTGCTAGGCTCACCAACAAATACAATGCCAATTAAAGAAATAAACATGAAATTAAACACGTGATGACATTGTTGACTTCCTCTAGCTTGTTCGCTTGGACCTATGGAGAAGAAAAATGGATCAAGTTCTTCAAATGGAATTATTTCGAAAAAGGGACATGACAGTCCTCCCCTCTCGAAATTGCTTGTCTCCAAGCAATTGCAAGTACTCGGATCCCAAATAAATCTGAGCTGCTGCTCCTTTGTACTTGCACAAGAAACAAACTTATTCAAGAAAAAATGATCTTCCGTCTATCCTCCTTCATGCCTTGTAGGCATGATGATCAGCTTCCTCTCATGCCTATTAAACCTCTTGTCCTCTTAGTTTGACTGATATGCATCCATACTATCATTGACATAACTGTAACTCATCAATTCCCCTTTAAGAAGGGAATATATGATGACTGAAATGAAATATAGGAGAGCTGGGTAAAGAAAAATCAGTCATGCATCTTTTGATTTCTTCTCCATATGTTTCCATGATGTTGCTCGCCCCAACTTGAGTTTGTGAACTCAGCCATGGACCGCCTTTCCTGGACTATTAGTAAGGGGTAGAGTTCAATTCCCCTTTACTTAACCTTGTCAAATTTCACCATCATGATCAGCAACTTAAATCCTTCCATTATAGATTTATTTGGTGGCTGAATTTGTGCATGCCCAGCTGCAATTATGTTGTTTCCATGAGCTGATATATGAGAAGGAGAATAATAATGAAATTCCCCTTGCTTTGCTACCATGAATTCCTCCAAAAAATGAATCCAATGTATCCCAAAAATAAGTCCTATCCCAGCTGAAACAAAGAATTTGATGCAAGGTTCATACCTATCCATAGTGAGAGCTATCCCATTAGTTATGGTGGTCATGAAGCCCTCCGTACTCAGTCCCATCCCTCTTGCAAATTTACCTTCCATGAAATTATGTATGGTAGCTACTTGGTCACAAAGTAGACTCTTCACCCGGAGTGGTTAATAAGTAGGTATGTCATGTACCCACACAAGAATGCTGCCCTTTCTCCTTATCCTCCTTACCTTTTTCTCATACATGGAACCATCGGTCAGGCCCTTATTGATAGAAAAATCAGACCTGTGATCCTACTTTTTGTGGTCCCCATGCAATAATGTCATAGAAAAAGAGGGCTGCAAGGAGTATCCATTAGTCTTACCCTTCCCAAGAGTGATTTTTGACATTTTCCTTATACTGACACAAACCAATATGACTTTACCCCAAGTACCAATTTTCAAATTGATAATTCCCATAACAACATCCATACTTTTATCCTGATGATATCTCATTAATGGTGTCATTAGAATACATAACAAGCATGAGACACCGTTCTTAACCAGCTGTGCGTGATGGCAACATACATGAAAAGACAATTTGGCCAACAGGAGAGATGAAATACTCACATACCATGGACTGCCCGTGATGTCCTTGTGATTCAGAACTTCTGAGTTTGGATCAGCACTCTTCATTTGCATGATCTCTTCACTGAATAGGGTCTTTTCTTCCTTGCATTCCTTACAAATGTGTTGGTGCTTGTCTTGGGTAACTTTTGGCTTCTTTAAGGTTGTGAACTCCATCCAAAGACCACCTCTTGACTGCTGTTTGGAACAGTCCAGCCACCTCATCTTGTCCTTGATGGAGAGTTTCTTCCAATCTTCTTGACCATAAAAGACCTGTCGAGGTACCATCAATACAAACATCATTGTGGCCCCAATTTCTTCCCCCAAACACAAGTATATAAGACGGATTACAAACCAAATGGAAGGAAGTAGTTACCTTTGCACGCATAGCATGGACCTTGGGAAGAGGGTTACCTCTTATCACTCCATTTCAGTCCATGTGCATAAAGTGACCGTTGTCTTGATGCATGCTTAACTTGGGGGCTGCCTAAAAAGGTGTAAGTACCCCTTACTACTCAATGTGCTCCTCATTTTGCCCACATTTGTATCAAACTGATTACAATGATTGAAATGAGGAAGAAATAAATAAGCGAATAACAAAAAGGCAACTTTTGTCCCATGTGCACGAATAGTCCAAAGGAAAATAAATAAAAAGAAACTGCAGTCTTCCAAAAGTCTTCGCTAGACAAAAATAGCAAAAGAGACAAAGCAGCAAGGGACAAAATAGCAAGAGGGCAAAAATAGAAAAGTCTGCGCCAAAAGGAGGTGAATAAGTGTATTTTTAAAAGGTCAAAAATGCAGTCTCTCCTTCATGCGCCAACATTAAAAGGGGAAAATATATATATTTTTTAAGGCACAACAACAGTTTTAGATGCTATGCGCTGGGTAGCAAGAGGAAGAATTATTAAATAATATAAAGTATTGCATGCTATAGGTCTGTTTTTGGCACAGCAGGGGTGGATTTGAAGTGTTTTTAATTATTAAAAAATTGTATGCATGTAGCCGTGTCAACAGGTGGAGTGATAAATAAAATAAAAGAATTTGCATGTAAGGGGAGACTGATTTTTGGATGCAGCAGTCTCATAAAGACTGAATTTTGTAAAGAAATCAGAATACACACTACTTCCAGTTGTTTTGCTATTGTAATCTTAGTTTGTACTTGCATCTCTGAATAAAAAAACTCCATTTTTCCTTCTCATATCGCTGGTATTATGAGTTTTCATCGTGTTTAGTAGGGTATTGTATTGCTCTGGTGTGGAAATTCTTCCCTCTACTGTTGTCCTTCAACCCAAACCTTTGAATTAATTTTGCAGATTAGCTTAGAGTTGTGTAAGTGTGTGGATCTTTGTATTTCCTGTATGCAATAGTACGCATGTGTGTCAAATCATTGGTGTATCACCTCAATTTCCCTTTTCCTGCATTCCTTCTTCCTTTTCCTTGTTAAAATTTTAGTTTTTTAGGTGATTCACAAGGGAACCAACCCACTCTAGAGGTTCACCTCAGTCATAGGTTACCCACAACCTTGAGGTGTTCCAATTTGCCAACATGAGAGAGAGTACACACCATTCTCTATCAGGGTGTACTTCTGGGTGACAACAATTTTTGACACAGCTGGTGGGACATTATTCAAAGAATTGATGCTGGTTTGGTAGTTTGCAGAGCATAAAGTATTCAAAAATCAGCATCTAACAACTCCATTGGATTAAGGATCCCATTTTCTCAATTAGCAGACTATTTTCCTTCAGATTTTCATATTTTTATGAGGTCGTGCAATCATGACTTCAATTCCTCATTGGAATTCCCAGTTTCAAGAGAATTATTACCCCCCTCCACCTCCTTTTCCTCAAAATATTCCTTCATATCAGTACTATAAGCCCTATCACAATGAATATGCCCATGATCCAAACAATTTGTGTGATTATCCTAATCATGGTGTTTTTTAGGAGCAGGTATATGCAGATTATGGAAGCAATTCCATACTTAATGATGATTTGCAGATGCAGGTACTACACTTGGAGTTGAAGATGGTACAGATGAGAGTAACAAGCGCTATCAAAGCAACAAAACTTGGATTCAGGGTACCGTACCCCTGGGCTGGTCATATGCCATACTGGTATAGCCCTCAAGAGAAGATAGATTGTGTCTGAGTTGATACCACAAATATCAAAGTGAGATGAAGAATTGGAAGCTTACCAATCTTACCAATCTAGTGTTGAGAGACCCTGTCAATGGGATAATTCTTCACTATCATCATGCAACCCTCCTATTTCTACTTTCCAACCACTTCAATCGAAGCCCAATTTCCAAATTCCTAGCTTTCTTAAAGTTGCTCCTCCACAGGATCTTACCCCCTCTCCAATCATCTCAGCCATTGCAAAATTAGTTAGCAACCCAACCCACCCCTTCCTTCATATTCCCTAGTCCATTATGGAATGAATTAAATCTAACAAAATGGAGCTTACAATTTGAGAACATACAATTTCCATTGTTGGTTAAACCTACAATAGAGGAGTGCACGAAAGTGATTGACGTTACAGAGTAGCAGGAGGAATATGACCAGCATACAAAAGTTAGACAAAGTTTTCTCAGATCTCTTGAGCTACAATGTAAAGATAATGTTTTGAAGGAGCATGTGAGTGTTTGTAAGGATCAAATCAACAATCTTGAGCCTATATTAATACCAGATTAGTTTGCAGAGGATGAGGTTTTATCAGAATTAGAAGGATTTGGTGATAAAGAAGAGCCAATTGAAATTGTAAGTATTACACCTCCATCATCTATCTTCTTCCATGAAGAGTCTCTTGTTAGTAAATCTTCCTTTGGGCTTGAAAAGGAATCAAATATGAAGTTATTTGCAAAAGATGAGGTAGCAAATGTTGCAGATCAGTCTACAAGCATCCAATATGAGCAGAAAAGGGCCTTAAACGCTCCAAATGATGAAATTACATAGAAAGAAGAGGGGCAGATCATAAAAACTAATTTTCAATCATGAGAAGACCATGTCCAATCAAATATTTGGCTAGTTCAAAGCCACAAATAGAGTTGCCATTAGTTGTGCTTAATTTAGAGCATAAGAAAGAGCTTCAAGTTGCCAAAAATCAGCCCCAACATCTACGAAGATAGAATTCAGATCTTATAGAGGTGTTTATTCATTTATGGGTTGATATTTTGGGCAAATCAATAGTGCACGCCATGTCTACACTCATACCATGTGATCTAGTTGCAAAAGTAATCTCATGGCCCCACTTTCTAAGGAAAGGGAGTTATTTCTCACAATCAGTATGTGGTTTTGTTTAGCTTTCCTTTTCTGTCTAGTTAGAGTAGGGTAGTTTAGGATTTTAATTCAATAAGTGCTTGCATGCACATTGTTTTTTCCAGTTTTCTTAGTTAGTTTTCTTTCAAAGAAGTGCTTACATGCACATGTTTTCCTTTTGTTGGAGAGGGCATTTCAGTGTTTTGTTCAGAGGATGCAAATTGACAGAGGTATGTGACTCCATTGCCTAATGGATCCAGAAGGCTACTGATCTCTTTGTTTAGTAGGCAAACAATCCTGTGATGTTGCCAAAATGTTACCATATTTTCCATGCAAGAACGGGCTAAAAATAGAACAAGGCTTTTTTTAGCGACAAGGCTATTTTTAGTGAAATTGGTTAAAATTGGAAATTGGCTATTTTTAGAAGATTTGCTAAAGATAGCCCGGCTAAAAATAGCAGGAGCAACATGCATGGGAAGAAGGTAAAAATAGCAACATGTTAAGCTGATCTTGGCGCTAAAATTAGGAGTGAATTATCTAAAATAAGAGCTCCCATGCACTAAATGAGGAAGAGACAAATAAGCGAATAAAAGGTCAAAACTGCAATCTCTCCTTCATGCGCCAACATTATAAGGGGAAAATATATATATATATATATATATATATATATATATATATATATATATATATATATATATATTTTTAAGGCACAACAACAGTTCTAGATGTTATGCGCAGGGCAACGAGAGGAAGAATTATTAAATAATATAAAGTATCGCATGCTACAGGTTTGTTTTTGGCGCAACAAGGGTGGATTTGAAGTGTTTTTAATTATTAAAAAATTGTATGCATGCAGCCATGTCAACAGGTGGAGTGATAAATAAAATAAAAGAATTTGCATGCAAGGGGAGACTGATTTTTGGATGCAACAGTCTCATAAAGACTGTATTTTGGTAAGAGATCAGAATACACACTACTTCTAGTTGTTTTGCTATTATAATCCTAGCTTTTACTTGCATCTTTGAATAAAAAAGCTCCATTTTGCTTTTTCATATCGCTGGTATTATGAGTTTTCATCGTGTTTAGCAGGGTATTGTATTGCTTTGGTGTGGAAATTCTTCCCTCTACTGTTGTCTTTCAACCCAAACCTTTGAATTAATTTTGCAGATTAGCTTAGAGTTTTGCAAGTGTGTGGATCTTTGTATTTCCTGTAAGCAATAGTACGCATGTGTGTCAAATCATTGGTGTATCACCTCAATTTTCCTTTTCCCGCATTCCTTCTCCCTTTTCCTTATTAAAATTTTAGTTTTTAAGGCGATTCACAAGGGAACCAGCCCACTTTGGAGGTTCATCTCAATCATAGGCTACCCACAACCTTTAGGTGTTTCAATTTTGTCAACTGGAGAGAGAGTACACACACCATTCTTTATTAGGGTGCACTACTGGGTGACAACAGTTCCTTGGACTTTCAACAAAGCTTTCATCCCCTTTTGCCTTTGCTTCTACAGTAATTGGTGCTTTGCCCTATTGCACAATCACCAGACCTTGTTCACATGCGCTTGGGATGTCTTTGTGGCACCTACCCAAATCTATTTCTTCATCATTTAGCTCTTTATTGACTGCTGTTATAAACAGACCAGCAAGCTAACTGTTATCATTTCCATTTGAGAAATGGGTTCCAACCATTCCTTTTGCTTCCCCTTCTTGCTCTTCACCCTTTCTTTTGATCGTGGATTCATCACATGGAAAAATATCATCAATATTATCTGAACAATGATCATTGTGTAATATCCCCTTCTAAAATAAGTTAGGAATTCATACAAATCTGATCACACACATCTGAAAATAATTAATTTTCAAACCCTAATTGCTGCAAACTTCAAACATTTATATCTTTGGCTAGAGAAGTCCAACTGAGCTGAAATTGTGGATAATGGACAACAAAAATATGAGGAACAATATGCAAAAATCAGATTTCACACAGCCAACCCGAAACCTTAATTTTGACTTAAAAAGTAGGTCGCCCAGCACTTTTAAGGCACCAAAACTCCTCCAAAAATTATGAAATCAATTTATCCTTATTCCTCTTAATTTTTATAACCAGATGCAATATTAAATCAACCCCCAAACTGCATATCTGAAATAAATATTAATTTACCATACCCAGAAAACCCTGCAGACAGCTGAAATATTCAGAAATGCATAACTCCTTCAAAACTCACTATTTCTTCACCAAATAAATTGCAGATTGTTCTATAAATTAAGGGCTTTCCAAAGAGCTATCAATCTGAATTTTCTGAGCCTTAAAACCTAGCCAAAACAGTCCTAGAAAACTGATATCAAGTTGCTAGGGTTAGATAAAATTATATAAAATAATTCCAGCTCCTTCCCAGCCTCCAAATACACCAAAATATTAGCCCTTTGCTTTGAAATAATCAATAACACATGGCAGATTGTAGATCTATCATTTATGGCATCAAAACATAATCAAATCATCACCAACCCAAGTCGCTATGGAAAGAATATTAGCAACAATAATAGAATGATTCAAAGGAGCAATACCAAATGATTTTTATACTCTAAACTTGGCGCTAAAGATGTAATAACTCAAGCAACAATGGCAAATCTTCAACACAAGAGAACTCAACAAATGGAGTAAGAGAAAATACTTCAATAGATCAAAACCAACTCACTAACTTCCCACGCAAGAGAGAGAGAGAGAGAAAGCATCAATGGGCATACATCCCAACTCCAAGCATGGAGCATAAAATAATAATCATCATAGCATGAGTCTAACAATGATCCTAGCACTCCTTTTTAAAGCAAGGAGACACAAAATTCGAAATCCCTAGGAGAGGGAAAATATTAAATAAAAGAAGTTTATTTCCCCTAGGTGTGGCGTCCCCTTTTAAAAATGGTGATTTTAATATTTAAAAGCCACCTAATTATTATTTAATTAATTCCCCTTTTTAATTTGCATTTTAGGAATTTAATTAAATAATTAAATACATTACTTGCTCCATAAATATTAAATAATTAAATAAATATTGCTTTATAATGTCAAATGAATAAAATCACTCTCCAGGCAATATTATCTAATTATTTAATATATTTTTCCCCTTGCAACATCCCTAAAGCCCACAGGGAATGATAGGCTAAGGTTCTTCAAAAATGGGTACATTACACATTGCTACGTCATAATGTTGACTCTCCGGGACAACAATGGGTGTTAGCATCATGGCCTTAAATCTCTTGACCACTGAATCTTCTTCCTCAATGACTCCATCTTCTATTGCCATATGAGAATTGCTTGAGCTATTCACTTCATCCTCTTGTTCCTCAAGCTTCCCCTCATCCTTCCGCTCATGCTCCCAAGTTCCCTTAGTATTTTTCCACATGCAACCATTAGAATTCAAGGGAAAATTATTGACAGTTAAAAATTCTTTACCTTCCCTTTCTATTGGTTCTTGATTGGTCATTTCTTCCTCTTCTTGAGCTTTCCTAGGGCTGTAAGAAAAATCAATCAAGGGTTCACCTTTGGCCATGGTGGTGGGTGCTTCTAGGGCTCCCAAAGGCTGATCCTTTACCCCAAACAGCTGCTGCGATGGTTCTTCCTCTTTTGTCACCTTAGAAGGTTGGCTATAAAAAGAAGTTCCCTTTTTGGTCTTCCTCATGACTTTTCCATCTTGTAGCTAATTCGCTACATGCTCTTTGACTTGCTTCTTCACACCGGAGGGTTTTCTTCCCTTAATGGATGAGACCTTTTTGCCAAGGTCCTTTGATGGGGTTCGGACACTATGCCTTGTGCCAATTCCCACTCTATTATTATCTGTCCACAAAATCCTCAAAGGAAAGGGCGTCACACACCATCTCCGAAAGAGCTCGATATGTTGTTGTCAAGTTGTCAATCCTTGAAATCCTTTCTTCCTTGAGCGAATCACCACCTTGCATATGTTGGATGGCTTGGACTAGCCTATTGAATGCATCCACCGTTCCTTCTTGGGACTTCATGATCATCTCCAATTTTTCCATGCTTCACAGGTTGTGAGGATGATGCTCTGATACCACTATAATGTCCCTTTTTAGGGGGATTTAGAAAACGACCCAAAGCTGAAGATAAACAACACTTTTCAGATTTTTAGTGAGTTGTTAGTGATTGGAATAAATGTATACAAACCCTTAACTGCTGCCAGCCAACACCCTTCTAGGGCAACAACCTGTTAAGGGGTTTCACACTAACTTTTAAAGTCTTCAAAACCTTCCAATCATCTTCACTTGAATTTCTAAAATTATGATAAATACTCAACAATCATATAATGCAAGAAATCTGATTTTTAATGCCCTAGATATGGAGATATGAATTTCAACAAACCCTTGTCTGCAGTGTTATTTCAAAAAATCATAACTCAATTTGGGAAGCACCAAAAATCATGAAACTCAAGATATTGGCCTTATAAATTATGGCGAATAAGCTAGTAATTTCAGAATTGCCAAATGTATATCACACATACCAAATATCTATCTCCAAGTGGGTCATTCCACTCTAAACAAATAGAATATTTCACCAAAGAGACCAAAACATGCAAGAAAAAATACTTTATTGCTTTCTAAATCCGCTCACACACACCAAAATCTTATAAAGGGTTTTCGTCCTTCACAAGTTCCCCAACCAAGGGTTTTCATCCTTGGATGAGATCCTCAACCCAAGGGGTTTCGTCCTTGAGAGAGAGTAAAAAGGCTACACTAGCCAACTTTCACCAAAATAAATATAATCTCCAAAACATGTCCTAAACTAATGCCAACAACCTCTATTTATAATAAGAGGGTGGCGCCAAGTCTTGGGGCTCTCAAATGAGGCCGACCACAATTAGACTTACTTTAGTATTTTCTTTTTATGTTTTGGAGCCTAGATGCTCACCAATATCTTTTTATTTCAAATTTATTGTTGGGCGCTAGGCTCGCCAACAAATACAAGGCCAATTAAAGAAATACAACACATGAAATTAAGCACATGATGACATTGTTGACTTCCTCTAGCTTGTTCGCTTGGACCTATGGAGAAGAAAAATGGATCAAATTCTTCAAATGGAATTATCTCGAAAAAGGGACATGACAAAGGGTTTTCGTCCTTCACAAGTTTCCCAACCAAGGGTTTTTGTCCATGGATGAAGTCCTCAACCCAAGGGGTTTCATCCTTAAGAGAGAGTAAAAGGGCTACACCAGCCAACTTTCACCAAGATATGAATAATCACCAAAAACATGTCCTAAACTAATGCCAACAACCTCTATTTATAATAAGAGGGTGGCGCCAAGTCTTGGGGCTCTCAAATGAAGCGGACCACAATTAGACTTGCTTTATTATTATTTTATTTTTGCTTTTAGAGCCTTCATCCTCCACCAATATCTTTTTATTTTTAATTTATTGTTGAGCGCTAGGCTCCCCAACAAATACAATGCCAATTAAAGAAATAAACATGAAATTAAGTACATGATGACATGGTTGGCTTCCTCTAGCTTGTTCCCTTGGACCCATGAGGAATAGAAATGGGTCAAGGTCTTCAAACAGAATTATGTCAAAAAAGGGACATGACATGTTATGATTTAGATGAGATATTTTAGGTGTGAGTAATAATAGGGAAAATTAGATACACTCGTATATTTTTCTAATATGTAAGTGAGTTGTTGGAGGTTGAACCAACTCACATAGTTAGGAGAATATGAGAGATTTGTGGGAGATGTAGTATTTAGACAATCTCCCTAAATATAGGAGATAAACATCCTATATATATATATATATATATATATATATATATATATATATGTATGATGTTTTATTGTTTGTGATTGAATAAGAGCGTGAGATTATTGTGTGGTATTGAATATTAAGTTCTCTCAAATTTGAACTGAATTTACAAGCCAAGTCTGGGTCTATGTATATCTTGCGAGTTAGCAAGCGTAGCTAGGCTTAGGTCCTAGAGTTGAATTCCTTTTAGGGAATTCATGCAGTCGTCATTGTAAGGCTGTGTAACAAGATTGTAATGTCTTGTGTCTGAGCCTGTAATGTTATCCTCATTGATTAATTGAAGAATCTTTTGTTGTTTCTTACAAGCTGTATAGGGATCTTGCTTGTGTGAGGTATTTCTTTGAGAATTGTGGGCTGCACGGTGTAAGGTATCTCTTCATTGAGACCCCTCATAACTGCGACTGCATCATACAATATAGTTATCACCAAACTTATTATAGAGATTCATCAATTGATATTTATTTTCAACACCTTGTTGGGAATTGGGCTTATAAATTTATGGATTTAAGTGGTTCGTCATATTCATCATTCCCAAAACACATACATACATGTATTAGAGAGAGATGGTGAATTATCAAACCCTAGTAGAGTTCCTAACATTAGTGAATTCATACAGCTTCAAAACAGTATGCACACATACATATATCATAAAAAGATATTGGTTTGTAGTACCCTTCATAAATGTTGACAGAATTCATACAAGCCCAAAACAGTATGGATGGCATAACTCATATGTTCCAAAACAATGCTGGCTGACAGAACTCCTGTAGTCCCAAGAGCCACTTATTGACGAACTATCCTTTGCTCTCTGACTAGACAAGAGATTTATGGGTATCCATGTTATATGCGCCTCTATGGAAATGCAGTAAAGGTTTTAAACTTTTATGCATGCAAAACATGCTTTCAGAATTTGATTTCAAACACTCAAGATGCTGCAATTAATGATTTAAAAATTTATTTTATGCGATTATGAATCTTAAGCATTTAGATTCTGAAATAGGTACACATGAAAATTATGGTCTCATGTTCTTCTGTTTTTTTCTGCAATCATAAAATGTATGATATCTGATTTCAGCCATAAATATCACTGAAAACATCCCTCTGAAGTGATGGGTTAAACACTACCCAAAATCGATGTATTATTAAGAAGAGTCTTCGAGAAGTATGCCACATCACTTGGAGACAAATTGTTTTCCAAATATGGGCTTAACCATGTCCATTTCAGATGATAATCTGTAATTTGCAGATAGAATAGATTGCATGCATGTCTCCAAGATGATGATAAATTTAGTAGATCCCTCAAAGGGGTTGCTTCACTTCGAAATGAAAATGAGGTGCAGAATCTCTGAAGAACACATGTTGTAGACCTGTAACCAACTTGTTATAGGACTGCAATGTATGTCCTTGAATAGAGAGGATAAGGCAAAAACATGATTTGTGATGTATGGCTCCTAATTCAGTGCTAGTTTGAAGAATAATACTCAGTTTCCAGTCTTTTTCCAAACGATAGCCTGAAACTTATATTTAGAGTTCTTGGGTGATTAATTGACCTACTTTCTCTATCTAGATTTTGACTTTTTACTATAGTTACCTAAGACTCCGGGACGACAAGACATTGGGGCGGGGTTTCTAGGACAGTGATTTTTTTTTCGGATTTTGGGGACAGCTGGGGGACAGTTATATATATATATATAACAATGTAGCATACATAAACTGAGAGTCAAAGCTGAAAGCCTAAAGGCTGAAACCATTTCTCCAATTATTCATCATATAAAAGCCCAAATCCGATATTTATTATCGAGTCACTAACATAGAATTGAGATACATCGATAGTGATACCATCATACATCAACAATAAACATGCCAATTGCAGTCTCAAAGCTGAGAGTCATGAAAATGAAAAACAAAAGACCTTTGTCTCGAGAGTAAAGAGTACATGATGTTGATACATGTTGCAATATAATCATTAACCTGTACATATCAGCATGAGAATAGTACATATGTCATAACATGTGTGATCAAAATGAATGTGGCATCCTATCATCTTCCTCTTCCTCTTCAGCCTTTTGCAAGTGTGATTAAAATGAATGTGGGTTGGGCTTTTATAAGTTTTTTGATGTGTTTTAGGGTTAGATTTGTAATATTGTAGTTTACTTGTCATTAGGTTAGTTGCCTCTTTTTAAAGTGTTTTCATTTTGAAAGTAAAATAGTTAACAGCCGCAGGGGATGCCGGGATGTCCCCACAACATTGTTTGACCATCCCAAGGATGTTTCATCCCTGTCCCGAAGTCCCCGAAATGTATGGCTTGGAAATGAGGGGCGTGCGTGTCCTTGCATAACAGTGCTTTTTACCTTTTTTGAAGCTGGCCCTGTACTTGGATTTTTAGATACCTTTTTCTGCGTCCTTGCATAACAGTGCTTTTTACCTTTTTTGAAGCTGGTCCTATACTTGGATTTTTAGATACCTTTTTGGGTGTCCTTGCATAACAGTGCTTTTTACCTTTTTTGAAGCTGGCCCTATTCTTGGAATTTTAGATACCTTTTTGTAACCTTTTAGTCTTTCCATTGTTTCCTTTTTGGTGGGCTAGGGACAGAAGGGAGGAGGGAGGAGACGGGAGCTTTGAGATCAATTAATAAACAATAAGTAGAAAAGATAATTTTCCCGTGAAAAATATGTGCCACAAAGAGCAGCCCTCAAATGCACAAAAACCAATACATTACAACCAAAAGACCAGTGAACAAAAAATTGACACCCTACTACTTAGAGACGTTGATCCATAAACAAAAAGCATAGAATGGGATAAACATAGCCACAACCCACTGCTACAAATACACGATCTCAGCTTGACGGAAACAATTGATTTCATGCAAGTTCTTATCTTCATGGAGTGAGTCTTCGTATGCTGTATCTTATCTCTATGCTTGAAAACTTCAGCCTACGTTGGCCAAGGACATATCCCTGATTTTTTTTAATTCAAAAAACTGGTTCAGTTTCAGTTTTTAAATGCTATCTTAATGTTTAAGTTTTTTTTCTTAATAGATGAGAAAAGATTCATGTGGCCATGGACATGGACTGCAAAGCCATGTTATGATTTAAGAACTAATGAGCAATGAAGAATGTCTCCATTTACTAGTTTCTGTTTATGTAATTATCTTGTTGATATAATTTAATTATGTGCTTAATGCGTATATTTTTATAGATTTCCTAATTTTCAAACTATTTACCAAGCCAACTAAACTTCTCTTATAATCCCAAACTTTGGCAAGCCTTCCCCTCTCTAACCTATTGCATTTCAAACATGGTAACTAAGCTTGAAATTGCAGCTAGTGTCCCGGAGAAAGTTGAAGCTAAATTTTAAATTGTTTCTCACAGATTATTGGGTAACATGCAGCTATTTGCAACATTAGGTTGGCAGAAACTCTCTGGTTTATATTACTATAAATCAAGAAACCATAACCACTGTGAGACTAATGTATTGTTTTGATTTGGTAAGGTCCCAACACATTTCTCTCTTAACAGGAATGGACAACTCAAATTACCATCTTATGATAAGGTGGGAAAACCACTATTGACCTGAAAGGCTGCAAAAATTATCCAAAAGCTCAGGTCCTGAATGGAGATAAGCTTACAAGTATAAAAATAATCTTAGATAAGCTTACAAGTATAAAAAAAATCTTACAAGTCTCAATGGTTGTCCTCCCAGAGCCTTACCTGGGCCAGTCAAGTCTAAAGTTGCCAAATATTTGGCTAATAGCAGTTAGTAGAAAACATTTTTAGACCAATATGTTCATCAACGTCTTTGGTATGGGACTCTTTTCTTCATTTTCTTTAATAAAATTGTGATTGCTGTGCCTATCCCAACTAGAAATTCTACCCAGATGATCTTCTGCATGATTTATGTAAATCTTCTAAAAGTAAACCATGTCACTTTGCACGCCGGACATATCCTCTTTGGGACTCTCTAGGGGAATTATTGTGTAGAATTATTCTTTAAGAGTCAAAATAGTCATCTTAAACTGTTGCTAATTTTCAACAGGAGTATTTAGTTTGTAGCCTATTTTATTGAGTAATGTAGTTATAAACCTTCAAATAAAAGCGATGTAAAAGTTTGTGTCGTGACTCTAAATGCCTATTTTATGATAGTGTTGTTCAGTAATATTGAAATGCGCATTTTATTACATACACAGGCTTTGCTTCAAAGTTCACACAAGCTGAGTCAATGATATTTAAGATAAATTGTTTTTTAATAAGGTAAAAAAATTGGGCACTTACAGAATTTATGTAAAGTATCTGGTGCCTAGGTAATTTGAATCAAAGTTGGAAGAATATTAGCATTTCCTATTCAAGAAAAGCACAACTACAAATTAATTTAATTTACATGCTGAGCTGATATTTGAACCTCTGTTTTTAACAAATTGAGAATGCAGTTCCAACAAGGTTCCTGCCTGGCCATTCCTTTTTTTGTCAATCTTTGGGGGTGCATATGCCCTTGTACCATATTTTGTGCTGTGGCGGCCACCGGCTCCTGCTGTGGAAAAGTCAGAAACTGAGCGCTGGCCATTGAACTTTCTTGAGTCCAAAATAACTGCAGTGGTAAGATCTTACAAGATCTACCTGTAACAGTTTTGCCTCTAAAACGATACTCAAAAACTTGTTTGTTCATTTAGTTTGAAATTTGAACCAATTACTTGTACTTTTATGAAATCAGTTGTTTGCATGGCTGAGAGATGATAGCATTTTAAATCAATTATTCTAAATTTCCATTCTTTTTTTTATATCTGGACACTGCAAATGAGTGTATATTGTACTTTGTGTACCCAGGTATTGATTTTTGGTGGAGTTTTCGTGACCATAAACGCTGGAGTCGCGGGAGGAGATGCATGGAAGGAGTTTTATCAGTATTTCAGAGAAAGCAAGTTTGTATGTTTTTCTTCTTGTTTCTATTCTTACCACCACCTACTGGGCATTCAAGAATGATGGCCTGGTTAGCAAGGACATGAAATTGGAACTGGACAACTTTAACTTTGAACAGTTGCTTTAGATATTGGGGAAAACATTCATAATCCTTTAACACAATACTTTTAACTGTCAAATTTTAAAGCAGATATTGCTTTGCATCTTAGTCTATCCTTGTTGGATACATCTTGTTATATATATAGTTAGTGGCCCTATGCTTTACTCCATGAGTTGGAAATTTCTATTCATCATGTTTACTCACAGTAGGCTTTCCTTTGAAATTTTCCACGCTTACCACACCAATCCATAATTTTGCAGATTCATGTGACGTGTATTGATTTTTTGACCCTCTCATTATTGACTCCTTTCTGGGTTTACAATGACATGACCTTTCGAAACTGGTAAGCTTTTTTGTACCTATCACCTACATATTTGTCGTGTTTTTTCTATATGCAGATGGAGCTTTATTTAAAGATGGCTTGCAGGCATTCTTTATAGGTTCTCGTGCATGTCTATATTGAATTCAATTACCTTTTGTGCAACTATATGCAATTATCTGTGGATAGATCTTGTTAGATGATTTAATAGCAGCGCTTTCTCTTTGACAGGTTAAACAAAGGTTCTTGGTTATTGCCACTAACATTGATTCCGTATCTTGGACCTGCATTATATCTTTTATTGCGTCCGCAGCTACCGTATGTCGAAGTCACTAACAAGCAGGCTGCAGAATAGATGGATTTGATTATCCATCTCAATTCTTTTGATTCATGGAAGGAAACAAAGAGTTTTATTCTCGTTTGTGATTCCATCTTGATTTTAAGTTTAATGTGTGGTGTTATGGAACCAAGATATTAGGAAGCCATTGTACTTGGTAAATTTCATTGTTTATGTTTTATTCGCAGCTGGTCATGCTTGTCTAGTGATAATTTTCAGTTGCAATTTTGTTTGATGGGCATTACACAGCCTTTCTTTTTTATGTTGCAATTTGTTTTGGTGTTCGTTACATGTTACATAATTGCACATTATGATAATGCAACTTAGTTTCTAAATTTATATGGTGTAATGCCCCCTTTTTCAAACTAGCACCAATTGAAGACTTTTTGTCATTTCTCTTCCCGTGGTCGAGAAGGAATTGCACAAGAGAAGTCCCCGAGTTTCGTTTTTATTTTCTTTTTTTGTTATTGATGTTTTTCTTTCATGTTGGACTCCCTAAGGCATGTCGGTTGGGCTATAATGTTCCCAACATGAATATAAAAGATAAAGTAGGCTCCTTAAGAGGTCGACAAGGTTTGAGAGTTTCCAACATGGAAATAGAAGATAAAATAAGCTTAAGAGGTCGGTCTACACTCTTATGACTCTTGGCGCCAACCAAAGGGTATAAGAGGAGTCTTAGGGGCTCATTTGGACATCACTTTTTGGTATATATACTTTATCAATTTGGACTCTATGGCTGATTGCTCTATTTCTGACTCCATTAAGAGTGAAAATCCATAGTGTGGCATCCAAGGAGGACGACAATCTTCCTTGTGGCATATTAGAGAACGAAAACTCTCCAAATTTGGTGTGAAGAAAAATATTGAAGATTCTCTTGTTAGTTTATATCTAAGGCGTCAAGAAGAAGATCTATAAAGAGTTATTCCATGGTTTAGAGTCTCTCTTCTAGGGAGCGACTAGGGTTGGAGTCATTTTAAGTATTTTCTAGGGCACGTAACTCATTTATCATTTGATATTCAGATTTAACATTATTTATAAGGCTGAAATCATTCATATTTGGTCATTGTTAGGGTTTGGAAACCTTCATTTTGCTTATTTCTCTTAGTTGTACTTTTGTTGTTGATAATGTAATGTTCCCTTGGGACATAAAATAAAGAAATATGGATTTCTTAGGTTACCCTTACAAAAAATTGATGGTAGTTTGATTTTTATTTAAAACCTCACCAAAAAAATATAGCGACCTAAAATTTCACTCTATTTTTCAAAATACCCACAACCCACAATACCCAGAAGGCTTAAAACATCTAGGAGACCTCGAGTAACATCAACATTGAAGAATTTTTTTTTTCTAAAAAGGATATGAATTTATTTTAGACTTGGAAATAACTGAAACTTCAAAATTTCGTCTCCTGGAATACTTGGAGTAACAATGCAAAGAATATCTCAAAATGATCACAAAAATAGTAGCTATCCATAAATGCAAACTTTAGATTTTTCCACTCATGGGAAGACCTCCAAAAATTATTCTAAAATATCTAAATGTGTAGATCAAACTAGAAATGAATGTGAAAGCCATGAAAATGGTTGTCAAATATGGCCCAGAATTATCACAAGTGAATCTCAACTGATTGTTGGTTGACCCAACACAAAAAAATCATGAAAATCAGACTTGTAGATGATACTCTAGCTGTAATAAATATGAAAACAACCCCAAAACGTGCCCTAGATTTGAAAAACCACCTTCCAAAAATTGAAATCTTAAATTGTAGCACAATAGTGAATCCCGGGTGGATTCACCTCACAAAGTTGAGAAGTTTTTATTCTCAAACCTTCAAACCTTGGAAGTTTTCATCTCAAAGCTCGTCCTCCTCAAGAGTTTTTGTCCTTAGAAGATCTGATGCAAGCAAATAATTTAACATGTAATGATAGAAAATAAACTACAAAAAATGATTTCAAATGAATACTCAAATCTCATTTTATAACTTTTTCTTGCCTTTTTCTAAGTTGGGTGCTCCATGTGGGATTAAAAGTGATTTTTTAATTTATAAAGTGACTTTCCTATTTCTATTTTATCATTATGAATACACTTTATCATTAAGGCACTTTAATAATAGAAAGTCCCCTTTCTAATTAATCGTTATGACTTAAAGTTGATTTTTCTATAAATATTACAAGTCTTAATGAAACAACTTAAAATTATAAAGATGAACTACTACCCTTCCCATTAAGCCCTTGAGAAATTATTTAGCGCAGAAAGGGTCTCATGGTGAGCTTGCATTAAAGAGGGGACATTACAATCTTCCATATCCAAAAATTGTTTGTCCTCAAGCAATGTTGACCCTATATGCCAATACCAAGATCCCAAATAAAGTTGAAGAATGCTCCACCATGTTTTTTTTGCACCACTCTGATATAAGTAAAATATGCAACCCTGACATTCTTTGTTATTCTATGAAACAATCCATCCATCAAATAAAATCCTGGTTCCCATTTTTTTGTAAAATTATGGCTATATAAAATTGAAAACCATAACTCACACTCTGATTCTTTTGAAATCAATAATCTATAAATTGGATAGCAGTTGTAATACTGAAATCTCCTCACCAAAATATAGTAGAAAAGTGTTGAAATGATATTTGCAGATTCATAAATTTCTTCCCTTTCAATCACCCGCTGAAAATTTATTCCTTCATGTTGTCATGTATTTTTGCAAGTGCAAAACTCAAGGTGAAAACATGACAACTTTACCCTTGTATTAAATTTTTTACTTGTAAACCCTCTTAAGCACTTCTTCGGATCTATTTTCCCTCTGTGTCAGTTCTATCTTATCCTTTCAAGTGCTCATGTGTGTTGTAATAACCTTGCCCATGTGTTTGAAGTGTGAAAACAAGTTTAAGCTCTTCTGAGACAATGCTTCTCAAAGTAAATTTTTGACAGACTTGGAAATGGCTATTTTTAGCCTTTCTGAAGCATGTGTGCACCCCCCAGGAGCAAAGTTGGAGACCCAAATTCATCGGGAGGTGGTATTGAGGAGCTAAAATGTTGTGCATGTTGTTTTGGAAGATTTAGGAAATATTTGAAGGTTTAAGGACAAATTCAATTAAAGCGGGTTTTTGAAGGTGAAGGAGCTTGCATTCCAAAATAGCACTTGAGCTTCGACAAGTGATTTCAGGAACTCCGTAATGAGTTGAAGGTCAAACAAAATACCATTGGAAAGGTAATTTAGTGCTCTAAATTATGGCGGTTTCATATTTTTCACAAGACATAAGCGATTCTTCCCATAGTCTATTTTTAGCAAGCACAACTTGTGGTACCAAGAAAAAGACTATTTGCAAGGCGTTTTAGGTAGAATCAGAGCATGTGACCCATCTCTTTCTTCTCAAAATGTTGTTTGCAGTCAAATTCATATAAAGAAGTGCTAAAAAAGACCTCCATATGTTCCAGAAACTTTGTCGTTGAGGTTCTTTCCAAGGTAAGCTCTTGGACTTAGCCAAATTCACCGCTGGTCACATGTCAACTTTTGGCTATAGGGCGCACTTTTTTTTTTCCCATCTGTCACATCGCATTGGGACAGCTGGGACAAAACATGCACCTCATTGCCAAGTTAGCCTCTGGTCCACCATATGACCCCGACAAAGCCCAAAGTTGCAAGATAAGCTCTTTCTCGCCTAATCCTAGCCCTTCATATTGCACAATCAAAAAATGCCACTTGTGCAGCACTTGGCTATAGGGCACACTTTTTTGTCCCATATGTTCTGTCCCCATGGGAACCAGTTGGGGCAAAAAAAATGCCCCATAGCCAAGACATCCTTTGGTTCACCATGTGACCTCGGGAAGGCTATTTTTTCTAGCCCACTCTCCTCTCCGACTTGGCAAACGACATTTCACCACTTGTCATCACTTGGCTATGAGGCACACTTTTCTACACCAATTGTCCTATCACCTTGGGACACTAGAGACAAAAAAATGCGCCCCATGGCAAGCCCCTTCCCAAGTTCCTCATGCAACCTAATTTCAACCCAAAGGAGTTTTTTACTTTTCTCTCCCCTCCGTCGAGAAATCACCTCGTGACACTTGGCATGCTAGGCTATGGGGCACATTTTTTTGCACCAACTGTGTCGTCCCCTTGGAATAGTTGGGACAAAAAAGTGCGCTCCATAGCATGAAGATGTAAAATCCAATTTTTGGAAAATTTCCAATTGTTGTGCTTCTTCCCTCTATTTGTGTGCGAGAAAGTTGATGCCGGATTTTTTCCAAAAACCATGGTTGTTGAGCTTCATACCATTTTTCCTCCATTCCTCCATGATCAGAGACGATAAATAAACAAGAAAATTGATTTTTGTCCAAACATTATGCCGAAATTTTGCCAGAGCGACTCCATAACCAAAAACATGAAAAACTCATATCTCCCAACTTGGTAATTGGAATCAAATGAAATAATCTCTCTCTCTCTCTCTCTCTCTCTCTCTCTCTCTCTCTCTCTCTCTCTCCCAGGTGCTTACAAGAAGAAAGAAACAAAAATTTTAGAGGTGCCCCTAAATTTTAATGGTAGTAAACCCTAGATTTCTACCCTAGCTTTTGCTTTTTCAAATTTCCACCATTCTGGCAAACAGTTCGAGCTAGAATTTTGAACACAGAGTCCAAAAGACAGACCTATTCCAAAGAAGTTGAATTTTTGTCAATCCGAGGTGTGGAAGACCATTTTCTAAAAATAGTAAGTACCTAGTGCTCGCACTTACTATTAATAGAAACATTCATAAAATAGCAAAATCCTTCAAAGTGATGAACTCAAAAAGCAACAGAGATGACAAACTAGGAAATTCGGGCTGAAAAAGGCAAAAAAACAAAAAAGCAAAAAACAACTTTCCAAAAATTGAAAGCATTCAAAAATGGCAAAGAAACATTTGTGAAAAAGTTCCCAGCATGTTAGGGGTTCCTCAAAACTGATTTCAAGTCAAAAAAACTATATTTCCCAAAATAGCAGCACCTGGATCTGAGTGGCTAAAAATAGAAAGTCTTCATTTTGAGTGCAAAAAGTTGCATATGGTTCCATTTTCGCTCATCATTCGGCTTTTTGGACTCTTCACAGGGTTATGGGATTGATCTCATAGCTCAAACAAAGAAATGAAACCTTCATATGAGTCTTGGAAGTAACATTTTGAGCTCAATTTTGTTCAGAAGGAAGGCAGAGCATCGTAGGACGTGACAGGTAAAATCCAGGGACATTGTGCTATCAAAAGAGATGAAAAAGATGTCAATATCATGTTGATATCTCAATTGATTCATCAGATAAGAGGTCAGCATAACTCATTGGTCAAGTTGGATCCATGCTCATCTCTCAGTGAGCTGGGTGATTTGAGCTCGGTGAGTCAGCAAAGTAGGTGGTTTGAAATGGTTGATTTGATTGAGCCGACGAGAGCTTAGTGAGCTAGGAGTGAGCTAGGAAAGAGCTCACATCTCTCAGAGCAGTAAAGGAAACGTTTGCAATCTTGCAACACAGTGTCCAAAACAGGGATGCAAGTATCAGGAGGTTTGAGCATCGTGAACAAAAATTGTGAAATGCTAAGGGATAAAAGAGTGATCCTCACTCTCATTGTGAAATCAGGCATGCATCATCACTTGAGCCCACTTTAGGAGGTCTTCAAACAATGCTTTTTAAACACTCATTCAACGGTCGAAGGTGTCTGTGCATCATGCCAAAAGAGGAGGTTGTGATCATCGTCAACAAGTTCTTCATCAAAGGGAGCAATCTTCGTCGGCAGAGCAAAGCAGAATAAAAAAAGGGCATCGTCTCTATTTGAGTAGTTCTCTCTCTCTCTCTTATTTTATCTCTCTCCCCCCCCCCGCTCTCTCTCTTCCTTCATGTTCTATTTCTTCCTTAGGGGGTTTGCACTTTCATAGTGTCTTATTCCTGTTATGTCTTATTCTCTTGTATCTTATTTGATTATAGTTGATAATGTAATAAGTCACCCTCAATTAATGAAAAGGGAACTTAAATTTTATTCCTAAGAATACGAAGAGTCACATGTTGTAAAAAACAAATGAAAGGCCATGTGGGGGTAGGTGAAGATTCATTCTGAGATCTATATATTGCAATGAATTCCCCATTCCAAAGGGCTGTTAAATTTGTATGTTCAAGAGTAGATACGTACTCAGAATAAGCAAAAGATAGCTAATTCCTCCATTTTCCTTTTCATATGTTCTTCCATCTCTCTCATTGTACAACTTTGCCAATATGTCAATAAAGAAATGAGTTTCATGCTTTTATGGATGAGTGAATAAGTGAAATTTTGTTGTTTATGGTTTCATTTTGTCTTTGATATAACTAGCAATGTTTTCGTTCTATATAATTTTGTGTATTAATAATTTCTGGTTAATCCCTGCAAGAATTTGAGTTTCCCTACTTGCAGTATTAATCCATTTCCTAACTTCCCACTCCCACTTTCCCACCTTCCTAGTAAATTCCTCCCTTGCACAAATTGCAAGTATTTGCTATAGGTGCAGTGGAGTGTGCTTGTTAGATCCATGGCGTCCTGGCCAACCACATAATTTTTTATTTTTATTCACACACAATAATGGAGTTGCCCATTCAAGCAAATGAACCTAGTCCTAGAGCGTTGCTAGAAATCCACTGCTTTGTCCCATTGATAAATTTTATTGCCAACACTTGTCTACCTGAAAACACTCGCCAACTTACTTAAGATTAATATTTATCATGATGATGCAGTGCTTCCCTGTTATTCCTATGATTTTTAGCAAGAGATCTCCTATGCATGTTTGTAAGAGAATAGAGGAACACATGAGAAAAGGGAAAATGAAGGAATGTAAATTTTATTTCTTGTGTTGGTGATACAAAGCTCGACATCCAAACCACAATCCACAATTGTTATCAGGAACTAAATTTGCCAAACTCCTTTGGAATAAAGAAGCCATTCCAATTTATAGCCTTGTGAATTGCCTTCTCATTTACCCTCACATGATTCTTTGTGTTCCTATTCCACTTGTGACCTTTCATTTTCCCTTAGAAGAGCCAAATTAAGTACCTCTCTGTTGTCATGCTAAATGTCTAGCATGAAAAACTATATTTTTTGCCATGACAACTTAGCCTACAATAAAAAAATCCTTGAATCAAGTAACGTAAACTTACCCTTTGGCCAATTATTGACCATGTAAACCCTATCATGGTCAAGAGGGGTGTGCTAACTAGATTTTTTAAGTGTGTTTCATATGCAGGTAAGTTGATGGGAAATAATTCATGGATTCATTTTGATTCACTTTGAAGGAACTACTCCCGGAGGCCCAAAAAGGCCTATTTTAAGGACTTTTTGCACCTAATGGTAAGCACCCTCTGGGAGATGAACCAAGAAGAAATAATGCATCCAATTAGTGTGTGACAAAGCTACAAGTATAATCAAAGGTAGTTTAGGAAATTTTTGCAAGGCAAAACAGGTTTAGGAACAAGCTATGCAACACCGAGCTACTTATAACACAATGCAGGGAAATGAAAGTAGTAAAAAACTAGTGGGCTTGTTCTAGATGTTACAGGAGCCTCGGGATAATTTTTGTAAGTGACCAAATACTCATCGGAAATCTAAGAAGGCCTAATTCACATTGTAAAATGTTTCGGGAGATTCTACTATCCAAATTTTGAGATATTGGCCGATAGTGCAGATGAAGATCCCCGATCCTCGGTGGGGATTCAAATGAGCATTACATGAGTTCTATGGGATTTGAAGTTCCTGATTAAAATCCCAATGTGACCTATGAAATTCCCTCTTCACTCACAATGTGTTGGTTGTCATTTTCATCATCATATGTTTTGGTGGCAGTCCCTTTCACCGACGCACAGGCTTGAGCAGAATAAAAATGGGGGTAAATTTCAATTTTAGGAATAATTGGCTCCTGAAAATTGTGAAAATGATCTCAGTAAGAAATTTTGGAGTCAAAATTATATAAGGTGTTCCTAAGTAACTCTCAGGGAAGCTCCTCCGGGGCAAAGAATCACTCTTTGATGTCTATTTTTGGCAGTTGTTGGTGAAGGCGAGGTTTCCAAAAGTGTCTATGGTGCATTTTCACACCTTTGATGCACTTTTTCAAACTTGGTGCAAAGGTGAATGGGGTGCAAAAACATGTGCCACCAAGGTGAGGAGAGAAAGGGTTTGAAGCTTTTTGTCACTTAAGTGGTGTTTTTGGGTGGTTAGGTGAGTGTTATGCACTCACAAGTTATTTGGCCCCCTCTCCATGATCAACATGACCCATGGTGCACCTGGAAGGCCCTGTTGCACCTTTTCACCTGGTAAAAAAGTGCATGAGGTGCAAAAAAGTGTGCCACTAAGGGAGAATAGTTTTTCATCACTTAAGTGACAACCTCATGTGTTAGGTAAAGGTTTTTAACTCACACCTTCAAGTTGGCCCCCTCTCCATGATAAATCATCACCCATGGCGCACTTTTGCACACCTCTTGCACCTTTTCACCTGGTGCAAAATTGCATCAGGTGTAAAAAAAAATTCCACCATGGAAGCACCCCTCTCTCGTCACTTACAACTCACACTTGCTTCCTAGGTGGTTGTTTTCCACTCACTCCACTCATCAAGCTTGTCCCCCTCCTCATGTTGGCTACCCCCATGGCACATTTTCTCCATGTTTTTAAATTTTTCACCTCATGTCCCCTTAATAAATGTGGTAAGGGACATGAGAGGCTCCTCAGACCCATTTAGTAACTCCTAACTCACCCTCAACCTAGGTTAAGAAGGAGGTGTCAAAGTGGGTCAAGGGGTGGGTTTCCTAACCTAGGTTAATGTTTGAATATTTAAATCATAATTATCCATTTTGGATCCTATTTTTAAATATATCTTTCCCTCCATTTCTGTTTGTAACCTTCATGTCAAGATTG
This sequence comes from Taxus chinensis, assembly GCA_019776745.2. Lineage (NCBI taxonomy): Eukaryota > Viridiplantae > Streptophyta > Pinopsida > Cupressales > Taxaceae > Taxus > Taxus chinensis. The sequence continues at coordinate 915,760,616 of CM034146.1, read as the reverse complement.
CACCAAGAAACCCCCATGCTCAAAACACACTTTTTTCATATCTCACAAACCCCTGATCTGATCTCCACGAGATTTGAACTGAAGCTTCCCTACATGAATGCCTTTAAGGAATGAATGTTTTCATGACTCCATTAATGAAACATACATTTTTTACAGTCATCTAAAACTTTCATCCATGGAAAACTTCCCCTCAGATATCTGGAGTTGCAATGATCCAAATGAGCTAAAAATCAGAGCATGAGATCCTCAAAAATTAGCTTTCCAATGAGCACTTTCTTGCCCCATGAAAATGGGTAGGATTGGAGTTATGAAGGACTATTATTTTTCTACATTTTTCCCTATCAAATGAAAAAAAACAGACCTGAAATTTCACTTTTCGTTTCGTGAAGATCTGGATGAGAGAAACCCCTAAAAATTGGAGCAAAGCATCCTGGTGAGAAGTATAATTTTTGGAGACCTTTTTCGGCCCGATCCGACACCCTGTGGCCAATGTATATTTTTATTAAGTTCCCATTCAAGAAACTTAATAATGGTATATTAGGTACAAAGGATGAATGATTCAAGACACTAAGTTCATTCCCCAGGAGGAAAAGTGCTCAAAAGTGACAATTCAGTGAAATTGCCAAAACTAGTCACCCATGAAGAACTTACTAAAAATAGTAAGTGTCTGGAAAAGGCTAAAAATGGTCATGGTTTTTCATCCTCCATTCCTCACTAATGTAAACCTTCATGGAGGTCAAACTCATGTTTTCAAAGGGTGGATAATGGCATTGTGTCTCAAGTAGGAGAAGAGCCTTCTCAGTTCCCAATTTTGGTCACAGTGGAGCATTATGGTCTCGGTGTGTTTCTCACTTCACCGGATGGGTTGATCAAAGGCTTGAATCATGTTCCATAAAATATCTCACCTTCACTCATCACATGATCAAAGTTCTCTTCACCTCATCTCATGGATGGCTCCATTTCCCCAAGGCCTCGGATCATCAGGTTGAATTGTGCAGGCAATGGTCTCAAGTTGCATCAAGAACTTGGCATTTTGGGAGGCATTGCAGTGTTTCAAAGGTTTGAATGTTTTTCAAGTGAGGTAAATCACCCTTCATTGTCTTCAATGATCAAAGTTTCATCACCTTTCCTTTCAATGAAATTCAAATATGCTACAAAGGTGCATCATTCTAGTGAGGTCTTGAAGGGGAAAAGTTTCAAAGAATCAATCTTCATCGGTAGAGCATCACTGCATTGCAGAAGGTCATCATGGATCAAAATTTCATCTTCAACACCATCAGAGTATGATCTACATCAAGGTGGAGGCATCTTCATCCATGCTTTGGATCATTTCTTCTTTTCTCCTCTCTCATTCTTTCTCCTCTTCTTTCCTCCTAATTCCTCATTGTACATGATCATGATGTTTTTTCCTATTCATTTAAGTGACAATGAAATATTTGCAAGATGTAAAAGTACTTCCTCAAATTATAAGAGGGGTACTTAATTTGTTCTTTCCTAGGATAATGAAAAGTCACAAGTTGGATAGGAACATGAAAAGTCATGTGGGGGGTAGAGGAAGAGTTGAATTGTAAAGCTATAAAAGGAGATGACCTCCTCATTGTAAAGGGATGGTTAATTCTTGTTTACTAGCTCTCATTTTCTTTCTAGGAACAAGTTCCTTCATTTCCTCTATTCTCTTGTCTATTGAAATTTTGTCTCCATCTCAACTTATACTCCAAGAGCATTGTAAATTGTGCAACATGATGCAATAAAAAAATTTGTGTTTCTTGTTGATTGTTCCTCTTTCTATGTGAATGGTTTCTTCTAATTGATGCAAGTGAAATACTTTTATTTTAATGCAATAAACTCAGCTATGTTATTTTTTGGTTAAAATCCCCCTCTTATTTCCCTCTTCCTATCTCTCTCTCTAAGAAATTTTCCTCCCTTGTATTCCATACAAGTAGTTTACACAGGTTTAGGGAAGTATTCATGTGTGATCCCCGATCTATGGGCCACCCCCAGAAATTAGTTTAGTTTATATTTGTTTCCTTGTTTTCAATAAATGGAGCTTCCCCATTCAAGCAGAGGGACCTAGTCCCAGAGCATTGGTGAAATCCCATAATTTTCCCTTGTGAAAAATTATTTTGCCAACAGTTTTTGGTGCCCACCATGGGGAAGATTTAGCATATCTGCACCCAATATTGATTCCAAAAAATCCAAAAAAATTAAATATCCAAAAAAAAAAAAAAATAATAATTTTGAAAGTCCAAAATCCCACAAAAAGAGTGAAGTAAAATTTACCTTGAGTTGAATCCAAATCCAAAAATTAGTTGAAAGAAGATATACCAGATTGAATAGATTGAGAGGAATTGTTGACCCCACTTTTGAGGCTTTGAAAAATCAGCAAGAACAAATCAAAGATAATCCATACTACTTCTCTCAAGCTTCATCCCCATCTGATTCATCAAGTGGTACTCCTAGAAATCCTATCCAAACTCCTATTGATACTCCTCCTGCAAACCCTCTTGATTCTCCCATCTTTCAACCACCATTGAACATTGAATTCTCAGTGAAGAAGAACAAGAAGAACCAGAGGAAGAATTTGGGAGAATAAGAAGAAGGATAACTTGACATGGAAGCACAAGGACCTCTCCCTTAGGGACAAAAACACTGGCCCATTGGCTTTAGCTCCACCACTCCATGAACTTCCTAGAGGTTCAAGAAAAAAATTCCCAAGTTTAGAGGTGATGGGAACCAACATCCAGATGAGCATATTGCTGCATTCATAACTACATGTGGTGTGTTAGGAGTTTCTCATGAAGATGTTCTATTTTTCTTGTTCATTGAATCACTTCAAGATGGTGTTGTTGATTGGTTTTATCATTTACCAAGAGGTTCCATTACAGGATGGGATCAAATGAAAACTAAATTTGAAGCTAGATTCAAACTGGTGGAAGATTCTCATGCCCTCCTTTCTCAATTACACAAATGAAGAAAGAACCTCAAGAATCCATGAGAGACTTTGTGGAAAAGTTCAACAAATTGGTCAACAAGATTCCCATCATTTCTCTTCCTACTGACTGATAATTTGAAAAGGTTCTTCATGAATGCCTAGATGCCTAAAGTGAGTTTCTTTCTACAAAGAGTGAAACCAAGAGATTTGGACCATGCTCAAGAAATTTCCATTGAAGTGGAAGATGACCTCATCTTGTCAGGAAAGATCAAGAATCCTTCAATGAAGGATAAGGTCCAAAATCCCAAAGATGAGAGAACTGATTCATTGTTGTATAAATTGGAAAATGAATTGACGATGTTGAAGAGGGAGGTTTCCCAATGAACATCCCATCAAAATCATAAATAAAATCAGATTGTAGGAGCACCCTGAAGGCTTTCCTTGGAGGCTCCACCTGTCAATGCAATTTGTAGAACTCAAGAAGATGAAGAAGGACTTGAACAAGAAAGTGAGGACAATGATGTCCTAGAGATTGAAGAAGTAGAGAATGATGTACAAATCAGATTATGTGAATATTCAAGAGGTGAAGAAGATGATGATGAAGATGCACCCAGTTTCTCATGTGCAGTATTCACCCATTCTCAGTCTCAAAAAGGATCTTCTTCCTCCGCTGCTACAAAAAAAGAAGAAGAAAGAAGATCCTCAAGTGGCAACTCTACAAAATAAAATAATCAGTCAAGGATCTCCACTTCCACCCTCCATGGAGTCTGCATTGGAGAAACCAGATCCCATGGCAAGTAAGAGGCCATCTGTTATTCCAAGTAAGTCTCCCAATGCTCCTTCTAATTCTAATTTTGCTTCTAAAAAATATAGTCCTTCAAGAGCTTCTGGTGTGCCTGTAAAATCATCATTTTCTCCTCAAGCATCTTCTCATATTACCTCACCTTCATACACCCCTTTTGATATCATAGAACATATGAACAAGTCCAAAGTGCAAATTTATGAATCTGAGTATTTGTAGACTCACCCTGAACAATTTGACAAGCTTGTCCATCATATCAAAGGTAGTGGTTCAAAACCCAATACTGTGACTCCTAGTTCTAAAGGACTACTACCCACTCCACTACTCCTCCATCACAGAACATGCTTTCTATGAGTGCATCAAAGACTGATAAGATTGATCCTTTCTATCTCTCCCTTCTCATTGGAGGATACCATTGAATAATTGTATAATAGATTCAGGTGCTTCTGACAATGTAATGCCCATAAAGGTTTTCAATGCTCTCAGACTTACCTTGACATAGCCAGTGGCTCTTGTTACTCCATGGAGTCAAAGGAAGTCCCACTTGTGGGGAAGATCAAGGATGCACAGGTGGCTCTCACCGAATTTCTGAGAAAGAAGATGTTATTGACTATCTTGGTAGCATACATTCTGACATCATTTGGAATGTTGCTAAGTAGAAGCTTTTACCAAACTTGGGAGGAAAAATCCAGATGAATTGGTCTTCTACAACCATTCTGGTTAAGGGAGATATGGAAAAGTTTCTTCCAGTGAAAAATATGAGATATACGGTGCAAAATTCAGGAAATCCAGGAGCTAACATCTTGTACCAAGATAGTGGGAATATGAATTATTTCATAACATCCGAAGAGGAGGATGAAATTCCTATCTTGATAGGACCAAGCATTCCTTTCTGATGGGGTATTGAGTATGAAGGAGAGTGGAGAAATCTTGAGTTGCAAGAGGAAAACCCTGAATTGCCAGATGATGCAGTCCATGAAGAAGACAAAGTGATTCTTGATGAGTTCCAAACTGAAAAATCAGCCAATGCATTTGTTCATGAAGAAGAGGTGTTCTCATTCCCATTCAAAAGATGAATATTCTCTTGATCATGTCATCCATGAAGAAGAGAATCCAAATTTGTGATGAGCCTTTGAAAGGTTTGAAAGAAGAATCTGTGCAAGAAATGTTGAGAGTTGTAGAAGAAAAAAAGATCCTCAACTTAGCCTTGAACTCCTAATGCAAGCCATGGAATTACAAGACATGTATGAATCTAATTCTAACTTCTCAGTTGATTCCAAAAAAATTCATGATGAAACAAATCAAGATGAGAAATCAGATATCTCTCATGAAACAATGATTGATGGATGTAATGATGAAAGTGAAGTTTTCTCTTTTCCATTTGAAGAGGAAGATTCCCTCTATGATGAAAAATGTTGAAACAAAGTTCTTTGAGTCCTTTGAAGATGAGGCCTCCCATAATGAAGAAGAAATGAAATGCAATGAAATTTGGGCTAATGAATCAACATCTCCAAATTGTTTCCTTGAATTTCAAGATGAAGATTCTCCAAATGAATGTGAAGATGAGCTTGTGGCAGTTTTGAAGAAAGATTCGTGCATGAAATTCTTGAAAGTTGCAGAAGGTACGAAAGATCCTAAGCTAAGTCTTGATATCTTAGCTCATGTTATGGTTATGCAAGATAAGTATGAAGCTAAGTTTGATTCTTCATTTGATGCCCAAATGTCTCATAATGAAATAGAACAAAAGGATGAATTCAAGGCCTCTCATGAAAAAAAATTTCAATAAGCATGAACATGGAAAAGAGAGACACTTGGAATATTCAAAAATCCAATCAAAAATCAGCCTTGGGGAAATGGTGAAATGCAAAGTAAGAAATCAACAATGTGGGTGAAACGTAGAAGACAATTTGCAATCTGAAATTGATGGAATTTGTGAGTGAAGCTCTGAGCATCAAAGGGATCATGTAGGCTCACTCCTCCCAAGCATACAAGCACTCATGAAAGCACCTAGATTTCATAAGAAGTTGAGGAAAGGAGGATACTTCCTCGAACTAGTCAATGGCTTCGCAGAACATCATCACTCAATGTTACCCATTCAGGGGTAACTTTCGAAGAGAAAAGTGCTTCAGTGAAAGTGGGTTGTCCCCCACATGTACCATAGGTGATTATAGGTTTTTGTGTTTCCCTTTCTTGTTTTGTTTTCCCTTTTTTCATGTGTTTTTTTTTCATGTGTTGTGTTCAATAAAGAGGTTTTTTTGTATCCATCCTTGATATGCAATGACTCTATAGCCCAATGGATAAGGCACTGGTCCTCTTAGTGTCTTGAGATTATTTGGTTCCTACTTGCTTCATTCTCACTTTTTTCAAACCAAAACAAGTCCCCAAGTTAGAGCTAGTTGTTTTCATGCTAAATGTCTAGCATGAAAAATTGAAAAAAAAATCCATGACAACTAAGCCCACACTCAAAAATCCTTGAACTGGGTAATGTAAACCTTCCCTCTAGCCAATTTATGACTATGTAAACCCCATCATGGCCAAGAGGGATGTGTTAACTAGATTTTTAAAGTGTGTTTCATGTGCAGGTAAGTTGGTTTAGGGAAGCAATTCATGGATTCATTTTGATCCACTTTGAAGGAACTACTTCCAGAGGCCCAAAAAGGCCTATTTTCAGGGTTTTTGCACCTAGTAAGCACCCTCTGGGGATGAACCAAGAAAGATATAATGCATCCAAGAAGTGTGTGATAGAGATATGATATCATCAAAGGTAGTTTAGGAAATTTTACAAGGAAAAATAGGTTTAGGAACAAGCTATGCAACACCAGGCTACTTATAGCATGGTGTAGGGAAATGAAAGTAGTAAAAAATAGTGGTCTTTGTTTTGGATGTTTCAGAACCTCAGAGATATTTTTTGAAGTGAAAAAATACTCATTGGAAATCTAAGAAGGCCTACTTCACATTGCAAAAGGTTTCAGGAGATTCTACCATCTCCATATTTTGAGATATTGGCCCGATAGTGCAGATGAAGATCCCTGATCCTGGTGGGGATTCAAATGATAATTCCAGGAGTTATATGGAGATTTGAGGTCTGATTAAAATCCCAATGTGACCTATGTAATTCCCTCTTCACTCACAATGTGTTGGTTTTCATTTTCATTCATCATACTTTTTGGTGGCAGTCCCTTTCACCGACACACAAGCTTGAGAAGAATAAAAAAGGGGGGTAAATTTCAAATTTTAGGAAGAATTGGATCCTGAAACTTGTGGGAATGATCTCAGAAAACCATTTTGGAGTCAAAATGATATAAGGTTTTCCTAGGTAACTCTCATCTAGGGGGCAAATAATCACTCTCTGATGTCTATTTTTGGCAGTTGTTGGTGAAGGCGAGGTTTCTAAAAGTGTCTATGGCACATTTTCACACCTGTGATGCACTTTTTCACCTTTTAACCTTGGTTTAAAGGTGCATGAGGTGTAAAAAATCTTCCACCAAGGTGAGGAGAGAAGGTTTTGAAAGTTTTCATCACTTATGAAGTGTTTTTGGTGGTTAGGTGAAGTGTTATGCACTCACAAGTTATTTGGCCCCCTCTCCATGATCAACATGACCCATGGCACACCTAGAAGTCTATGCTACACCTTTTTACCTGGTTAAAAATTGTATGAGGTGAAAAAAAGTGTGCCACCAAGGGAGAAGATATTTTTCGTCACTTAAGTGACAACCTCATGTGCTAGGTAAAGGTTTTCAACTCACACCTCCAAGTTGGCCCCTCTCCATGAAATCCCTCACCCATTAGTGCACTTTTGCACACCTTCTACACCTTTTCACTTGGTGAAAAAGTGCATCAGGTGCAAAAAAATTTCCACCATGGAAGCACCCCCTCTTTTGTCACTTAACAACTCACAACTTGCTTCCTAGGTGTTGTTTTCCACTCACTCCACTCATCAAGTTTGTCCCCCTCCTCATGTTGGCTACCCCATGGTGAATTTTCACCATTTTTACACATTTTCACCTCATGACCCATTACTAAATGTGGTAAGGGACATGAGAGGCTCTCCGACCCATTTAGTAACTTCTAACTCACCCTCAACACAAGTTAAGAAGGAGGTGTCAAAGGTGGGTCAAGAGGTGGGTTTCTTAACCTGGTTAATTTTTGAATATTTAAATCATACTTAGAAATTTTTGATCCCATTTTCAAATATTTATTTCCCTCCATTTATTGAAGGTGATTTTCATGAAGAATATTTCACCAAGACCCCATGCTCAAAACACACTTTTTCTCATATCTCACAAACCCTTGCTCCGATCTCCACGAGATTCAACTGAAGCTTCCCTACATGAATGCCTTTGGAATGAATGTTTGCATGACTCATTAATGCCCTCATCCATTTTTATAGTCATCTGAAAACTTTCATCCATGGAAAAATTCCCCTCAGATATCCGGAGTTGCAGCAAGCCAAATGAGCTAAAAATCGAAGCATGAGATCCTCAAAAAATTAGCTTTCCAATGAGCACTTTCTTGCACCATGAAAATGGGTAGGATTGGAGTTATATAAGGACTGTTATTTTTCTACATTATTCCCTATCAGATGAAGAAAACACATAGACTACAAGTTCACTTTTCGTTTCGTGAAGATCTAAACAAGAAAACCCCTGAAAATTGGAGCAAAGCATCCCGGTGAGAAGTAGAATTTTTGGAGACCTTTTTCTAGCCGATCTGAAACCCCGTGGCCAATGTCTATTTTTAGTAATTCCCCATTCAAGACACTTACTAAGGGTATTAGGTCCAAAGGATGAATGGATTCAAGACACTAAGTTCATTCCCCAGAGGAAAAGTTCTCAAAAGTGACAATTCAGTGAAATTGCCAAAACTAGTCACCCAAGGAAGAACTTACTAAAAATAGTAAGTGTCTGGAAAAGGCTCAAAATGGTCATGGTTTTTCATCCTCCATTCCTCACTAATTTCAACCTTCAATGGAGGTAAAACTCATGTTTGCAAAGGGTGGATAATGGCATTGTGTCTCAAGCAGGAGAAGAGCCTTCTCAGTTCCCAATTTTGGTCACAGTGGAGCATTCTGATCTCGTGTGTTTCTCACTTCACCAGATGGTTGATCAAAGGATTGAAGCATGTTCCATAAAATCTCTCACCTTCACTCATCACATGATCATATTTCTCTTCACCTCATCTCATGGATGGCTCTATTTCCCCAAGGCCTCAGATCATCAGGTTGAATTGTGCAGGCAATGGTCTCAAGTTGCATCAAGAACTTGGCATTTTGGGAGGCATTGCAGTGTTTCAAAGGTTTGAATGTTTTTTCAAGTGAGGTAAATCACCCTTCATTGTATTCAATGATAAAAGGTTCAACACCTTTCCTTTCAATGAAATTCAAATATGCTACAAAGGTGCATCATTCTAGTGAGGTCTTGAAGGGAAAAGTTTCAAAGAATCAATCTTCATCAGTAGAGCATCACTATGTTGTAGAAGGTCATCATGGATCAAAATTTCATCTTCAACACCATCGGAGCTGATCTACATCGAACACCATCAGGCTGAAAGGCATCTTCATCCATGCTTTGGAGCATTTCTTCTTTCCTCTCCTCTCTCATTCTTTCTCCTCTTCTTTCCTCCTAATTCCTCATTGTACGTGATCATGATGTTTTGTCCTATTCATTTAAGTGACAATGAAATATTTGCAAGATGTAAAAGTACTTCCTAAAATTATAAGAGGGGTGCTTAGTTTTTCTTTCCTAGGATAATGAAAAGTCACAAGTTGGATAGGAACATGAAAAGTCATGTGGGGGGTAGAGGAAGAGTTGAATTGTAAAGCTATAAAAGGAGATGACCTCCTCATTGTAAGGGGATGGTTAATTCTTGTTTACTAGCTCCCATTGTCTTTCTAGAACAAGTGCCTTCATTTCCTCTATTCTCTTGTCTATTGAAATTTTGTCTCCATCTCAACTTATACTCCAAGAGCATTGTAAATTGTGCAACATGATGCAATAATTTTTTGTTTCTTGTTGATTTTTCCTCTTTCTATGTGAATGGTTTCTTCTTATTGATGCAAGTGAAATACTCTGATTTAATGCAATAAACTCAGCTATGTTATTTGTTGGTTAAAATCCCCCTCTTATTTCCCTCTCCTATCTCTCTCTTTAAGAAAATTTCCTCCCTTGTATTCCATACAAGCAGTTGCCACAGGTTTAGGGAAGTATTCCTGTGTGATCCCCTGTTTACGGGCCACCCTAGAAATTAGTTTAGTTTATATTTGTTTCCTTGATTTCAATAAATGGAGCTGCCCCATTCAAGCAGAGGGACCTAGTCCCAGAGTGTTGGTGAAATCCCATAATTTTAAACAAGCTCCTTCAGATGTAGAAATTTTTGATTTGAGGCATGGTGGTCACAGTTTCCTCCTTTTACAAGATGCAAAGGTACCATAGATTTCCAAATGAGTGTTTAAAAACACTATTATGAGACCTTCTGATGTGATATTGAGACAAACACGGGAATTACTTATGATGATGCATTCTTGATCTCACAACGAGAGTGAGCATCACTCTCTTGCTCCTTAGGATTTCACAAATTTCATTCACGATGCCCAAACCACTTGATGTTTTTGTTCCTGTCTTGAATACTATGCTGCAATATTGCAAACTCTTCCTTTACTGACATGTGAGATGTGAGATCCTGAAGGAATAAGAATGAGCTCTTTCCTAGCTCACTTGACTCACTTGGCTCACCTTAACCATCTCGCATGGATCACCTCAACCATCTTTCTTGGAGAGATGATGATGGTTTCCCCTAATGATCTTAGATTTCAATGGAGCCTCAAATGAAGATTACTTATATGACGTTATTAGCTCAAGATTATATTTGATGTTTTTTATACATCAATATTTGTGTGCCTCTTATAGGAAAGGATGAGCTCTTGACTAGCTCACTTCACTCACCCAAATCACTCAGCTCTTCCAGCTCTCCGAGCTCACTTGGCTCAACTAGATTGCTTCAACCAGCTCACCTTGATGAAATGGTGATGACTTCAAAACCAGATGATGAACATGATGACCTCTTCTAACGAATTAATGGAGTCTTTGACACCTTTTGAATCCTTTCCATCTAAACGGTGTCTCTGACTTTCACCTGATGCGCATTGGATATGTTTTGTCTTGCTTTCGGACACAAATTTGACCATAATGATGCTTAACGATCCTTATGAAGAGTGAATTTAATTTTCTGAGTTATACAACCATCTTACAACCCTATGATGATGCCAAAAATCATCATTATGAGTGAAATCAGAGTGAACTACAACTTTCTGCATCCAAAACCGAGACTTTCTATTTTTAGCGAGTCTTTGCTAGGACTGTTATTTTTGGCAATTTTGTGTTGTTTACATTCCCTGAAGCTTATTGCATGTCTGTAGGACCGCAAATGTAGATAATTATCCTTATTTGATCACTTTCTATTTTTATACATGCCTCGCCATGCACACATGCTATTTTTAGTAAGTGCACTAAGGGTGTTGGACTGTGACGAAAAAGCTCTTGAAATTCTGGGTTTTATTCCAGGATTCCTTACTCCAAATTTTGGATGATTAATTCGTCTAAAAAAGTGGGAAAATGAATTTTTCATTAGAGGTTGCACAATACTGAGAAAAATCTAGTCCTCCATATCTTAAAAAATTAGGAACTTCATCGTGCAAAAACTAGTTTCAATGAAATAAAAAATTTCAAAGACCTTTCCCTCCAAGTTTCGGATGATTTTTACTGCTAGATATTCAAGAATTTCAAAATTTCTTCTATGAGGGTAGAATGATAATGAAAAAGATAGTCCTCCATATCCATAGAAAATAGGGTCTTCATGGCACGAAAACTAATTCACGTGAAACTATATTTTTCAGGAATTATTTCCTCCGATTTTCAGATGATTCTGCTTATCGGATCCCTGGGAAGTGAAGAGGTTCTTTGTTTTCCTTTTGTTTTTACGTCATGGCAGCCATTAATGGAGTCTCTGAGTTATATTTATTATAGGTATCTTGAAAGAATAAAAATCAGTCGAAAAATTAGGTGCAATCGACTTTTCAGATGAAGAATGATGAACAAAGCTCGTTCCTTGTAACCATGGATATCTCTGGAATGCGATGCGAAATATAATTGATGTGTTTTAATGAAATTTCAAGTTTTATGGCTTCAAAACTGGATTCTTGGTCGATCTTATTGGGAAAAACACTTTGCAATTAGTAATTTTAAGTTTTATAAGCTTATGTCAATGTTTTTCTTTACGGCAGTAGAAGCAACACCTTGGTTTTAAAAAACTAGGATTTTCTGGGGTTTTCTTGGAGAAAAATTTATGTCACCTATTTTGCCTTGGGACAGGTAAAAGAGGGACACAAAAATACACCCTAAGGAGATCATAACACTTGGCAAGCATGGATGTGATTTGAGCAAAGTGGGGTTTAGCTAGTTTAACACTCCAGGGGCTAGTTTTCGGTCGTATGAGGTTCCAAGAAGGAGAGATAAGGAGGGTAGAATTTTGTGTCCCCTTAGGATAGAGAAAAGAGGCACACAAAATTCTGCCATGCACCGGGAGCTGGCACTTGTCCCTCAAAAAATTGATTAGCTGCGAAACACTTACCTGTAAGAGAGAGAACTTGAACATACTATTTTCGATGCTCCAAGAGGAATTTTATGATGAAAAATTACAATATTTTGATTCCCAAGATCATTATAAGAATAGTGGGATGGATCTCATCCTTCAATTATGCCTGAAACTCCCTAAAATTTCTCCTTTTTCTTTAGGACATTAGGGTGTGTCTGCACAAATTGAACTAACCTAAGAGACACTTGAGTCTTGTGAAAGATTTGAAAATTCCATAATGTTATTAAATATTTCCAATGAGTATTTGATTGGATTCTAAATCCTTACGGAGCTCCCAGAATCATCCGGTGAAGTCCAAGCACCTGTTTTAACTGCCTACTCCTTGCACCTGAAAAACTAGATATTACATTGTTTTTCCCTAACCTCCTAAAATTTCCTAAATTAGCTAAAAAAATTCATATCTATTCAATACCACCTCCAGATGAGTTTGAACCTTTGAATCCGTTCCGGAGGATGTGCACCAAGCCTAGAATGGTCAGAATTAGCCTTTCTAGGCCTGTTGAGAAACACGCCATTGGAAGCACTTCGCTTAATGAAATTTCTGACCTTATCACACCATTCCAAACACATGTACTTGTTTATTCATCATATTTTAGTTTCCTTTAAGGTCAATATGGGCATGACACAACACAAAAACTGACTCGGTGAGGGTTTTGGGAAGTCTCGGGAGAAAAAAATTCAATTTTGGCTTAGTTGTCATGCTTGAAAGTTTGAAATTTTTATGTAACACATTTGCATGAAAACATATCCTCAATAAGAAATCCATAAAATTAAATCAAATCATCAACTCATACAAATACACAACACACATCACAGTAAAAATGATCTCATCATATATACACACACATACATCTGTGTGTGTGTGCGCGCGTGCACGTGCAAGCCGAATATTTTACTATAAAAAGCTAGGGGAAATGCCCACTACAATATAAATCATACATCCCCCTCACTACTACTCGGGGGAAACTATGGGAGCTCTTGAACTCGAGGCTTTACCACTTGAAATTTATCTCTATTCTCATGAGCATCACACGTCTAGCTGAGTCCGTAATGATTTCACCTCTACCAACACCTCTAGATACCGTCCTTGAAGCTCTACATATCATGTAAACATATCATGCACTAGGACTTCTACTCCCATGGCCTCCATCACATGGGATAGCTTGGCCCTCACCTCATCTTGCTCCGATCGCAAAAATAGACACGTGGTTACCACCATCGCTACAAGATCAAATAATGGGCATGCTCACTAGTGATGGCGTTCACCCTCTCTAAAAATCCCCATTTAACAAGGACATCTGGTGGGTCAACGTTCGTACTGACGTATCCATAACCAAACTCTGATACTCATCACATGTAAGACATGAATCATATTAGTGCATCATCATCACGTTAAGATACAAAGTACAAAATACAAATCACACTAGGTCATACTTACATCGTGCCACCACCACTTCTATCACATCACCCTCAGGGGCAGGTGTCTTTTCTCCTACTACCTCTCCTACTCTTGCGGGTCCACCTGGTGGCTCTCCTACAACATCCATCACTACTGGAAACAATAGCACCAGTCGGTGCTCCACCCACCACTGATTATAAGCTGGTGTACACTCCGCATCATCTACCTGAATAAGAACTATATCTGGATTTTCCTCATCTGTGGATGGTGGGAATAATTGGGCTCCTGTCAGACTTGACCTTTCCCCCGCTCTACTTGGTTCCCAAATCATTCGATTTCATATATACAGCTCAGGAGGCACATCATGTGCTATGCCAAACTACTGTGAAATCCACTCATACTGTGTTAGGAAATATGAGTTAGTGCTCCATATTTATGTATTGATAAATAATAATTACGTAGTAATTATTATCATGTAAAAAATATGCTAGTAATATTTATATAGTTATTAAATAAAACATCTTATAACAAATATTGGTAAGTGTGTAACAACTCAGGTAGATAGGGAGGAGAGCTTATAGCTACCTCTTATATTTTAGGAAAGATATTTCCTATATATGGAAGTGTGTAATGGATAATATATTGAGCATGAATAATATGATTGAAGATTATTCGTAATTGTTCATTTTGTATTCTCTGCAACTCTGATCCATCCTACACATTAGGTATCAGAGTGATCTTAATCCTCTGTCTGTGATGGTTTTTTGAGTGTAGCCAAGGGATCAGTGTTGTACTTCCATGGTTGCTCCTATGTAATCATCTTTTTATGAAAGGATTTTAGAATATTTTGTTATATTTAGTTCTTCATTTGTATGTTACTTTCTGCAATGCGTAGGATCTCATATTTGGTACAGACTATATAGCAGAGAGTTCATCTCTGTCAAATAGTTGTTCTTGTCTCCATCTTCTTCACCATAATTGTGTTCTGCCTTGTCTGAGCCGCCCCTGCATATTCAACTTTGTTTCTTCTGTTCCATGTTTTGGTTCACATTTTCATGTATTCTGCAAGTAACAGTGTTTTCCATTTTCATCCCCAATTTGTTAGTGAGTGCCTTCATTATCTACATTTGTTCTTAGTCTATACGCTTCCTACATTTCCATGCAATCAGACCTCTGCAGTCAAAGAGGAGGATTTGGCCCCGTTTGATTCTTACAACTGTCACAAAGGAATGAAAGAATTGTCGAGTTGGATGTATTTTGTAAAAAATCAAAGACAATCAAATTAGTGAGTCAGTTTCTACTATTGTAACGTTAAATTGGACAATAATATTTTCTAATCGATTTTTGATCAGCTCACGCCTCCCTCATAATAGACATAATAATAGTGGATTGCCATTTGTCTACAAATTATGTTCATGTGTTATTATTGTCTTATATGTAATGTGTGCCACACTCCCATATGCAATGTTATCCACAATATTTAAACCTTGGTCATATCTATATTAATATTGAATATATTCAAGGTATGTTTTTTTAATAGTTATTTCTTGCATATCGTTTATGTGTAGATCCATTTTCCACACGTATAGCCAAAGGATTTGTTTTTAATTTGAAGTCTTCCATTTAAAATTTGGTTGGTTTATTTATCCCGGTCAAAGTGATAAATGGGGTCCATAAGTTTAAGATAGTGGTTATTATTATATTTGTCAAATTTGTTTTCTCTAATGTCCTTTGGTCACTAAATGTAAATGTCTTTATTTAGTGTTATTATAAAAAATAGAGCAATTATATTGTCAAATTGTTTTGTAGCGTCAATTATGTATGTCGTCAATAAATTCAAAATCATCAGAGTCAAAGTGTCAAAATATTGTAAAAATAAAATAAAAATTCTTTACGGGTGCATTTTTGGTGGAATCTGATTTCTGTACGAGGTATGTATTTGAGCTCCATGATCAAATTTTGCTAAGTTAACAACATCACAGTATATGAAAGAGGCATCGGAGGAAGGAGGTCAATCAATGACCACTCGACAATCGCCAACGACGAGGCCGCATATCAATTGTGGTGGAATTTTTGTGGTGTGAATACATGCTTTTCAATTATGTAGTGTGTTTCTTTTCAGTTTTATGCTTTATGTGGTTTGTATTTGATGTCGGAAAAATAATTGTATAGGAGAGCATATGACTGCGAGGATCCTCTGACTACGATGATCCTTTGACTATGATACTTCGTTGGAAGATGATCGATCATTGACAATGGTGGTCATGTGCAACAAGATCTAGACAGTAGTATGCAATATGATACGATTCAATTTGCAGTGTTTAGGTTTGATGAAAAAGTGGAAATTTCACATTGTGGAGGGGGGACATAACACCAATGTTCTATTTCCATTATGCGTCAAACTGGCTAAAGTAAAGGAAAAATTCCAGTGGCAGTGGTAGTTTCCTATGTTTTTTGAGATTAAGTAACGACGATAAAAAATAGTGGATGCAATCAAGAACATTGTGATTCTTATAGGATGTAATGTGAAATATTTCTAGTGTGACTATTCTGGTTCAGATTGGTAATAAACGAGTAGTGTTTCCTATGTACTTCCTTGATGTACAAGCATAATAGAGAACAAAAGAACCAAATTAAGTCAGTTTATAGATCTTGAAAAGGTTTGTGGGAGATCCAGAAAACCGCACAAGGTGGACAATCGATGGCTTCCTATCACGTCAAGGTTTGTGGTAAGCCTGTTTAAAACCATGGAAGGAGAGAGCCTTTCTTTTGGATTAAAATCATGAGTCACATTATAGGGTATGTTTAAAAGGGGTGAGCATATTGCAGATGAGTGTGTGTATTTTTTTCTACCATGTTTGAACTAAAGGGGGAATGTTAGGAAATATGAGTTAGTGCTCCATATTAGGTATTGATAAATAAAAATTACATTAGTAATTATTATCATGTAAAAAGTAAGTAATTTGTTATATAAAACAGATTATAACAAATATGGGTGAGTGAGTTTGAAAACTCACCTAGATAGGGAGGAGAGGTTATAGCTACCTCTTATGTTGGAAGAACAATGGACTAAGAGGAGGGTGAATCAGTCCTATAAATTTTTCATTGCTTACATTCATCATTCAATTCAACCATTTAACATCCATAACCATATGAGCACATTAGGTGTGTATTAAACATTCACAATTACATGAAACAAATAAGAAGACACATGAACACCATATGTAAGTGGCAAACCCTCAAGGGTAAGAAAACCCACTCAAACCTCTGCTCATATTACACAAAACAAAATACTTGCATGAATATTACACATCACGCAAGATTTCTTTAGTGAGGCACCCACCCCACAAGAATCACCAACCCCTAAACCTTTGTTGATATGACTAAAAAAATGACTCCTATGAATATTACACATCATAAAAGATTTAATGAATGAATGGTAATTGATGATATGCTGCTCACACAACTAATTTTGATCCAAGTTCAACCTACACAACCTTCAAACCCTCTCAAAACAAGTTCTCCTCCTTTTCTCAAATCTACTTATTGTTCAATTTGATTTCTTCTTTGCCCTAGCTCGCCATTACTTGATCTTAATTTAGCATATTGCATAATAAAATTATCCTCATGATGATCACTAAGACCTCCTTCAAGCACCAAACTATGCCCTCTAGGTCACACTTTTCACCACACCAACAACTAGCCCAAATGAAGTTTCTAACTTGCCTTTATACTTGTTTTTTTTCCAAAACACCTGTGTCAGCCTTCATATATATATATGTATGTATGTATGTATGTATGTATGTATGTATGTATGTATGTATGTCCACATCATAATAACATGATAAAAATATAATCCAAATGACCAAGTAGTTCGACAACATCATAAACATCCTCAAAATGCTCATTTGGGACACAAGAAGCCCAAATGCACTCAAATAAGCCAACTCCCCAAATCTGAATGAAGAATACCAAAAAAAAACTTCACCAAGTAATGTAACATACTTAGACATGTTTTCTAAGATATCAAAAACCTATAGAAACCATAAAATAACTCAAAACAATCATATCTCCTCAAGAAGCCGCTTAAGAGCATGCACAACCAAGCACCCTCAAAATTGACCTTCAAAGAATAGGTCATAACTTGCTCATACCTTAGTAAAAAATAAAATGTGATATATTATTGGAAATATCTTGGAACTAGGATCATGAAAAAATTCAAACCAAATTATAACTCCGCATGTAGCACCTTCAAATATGCTCTTTTTCTAGATTGTTCAAAACTCCCCCAAAATTGCATAAAAAACTAGTCCTCATAAATAGGGCACACTTTTCACTTTAGAGACACAACCATGACCTGAAGTCATCATGTACATGTAGTAAAACTCTCATGCTTCAATAAATAGTAAATTAATCAATAGGTTCAATGGGAAACTTTTGTACAAACCAAAACTTTCCAAAAACAAACATTTTTGAGTAGGGCCCACATACTTTCAAAAACACTAAATCATGCCTAGAGATAGATGGAGGGGTCCTCTACAACATCTGATCATCAATTTTGCCAAAAAAATCAAAACTGGGTCACTACAAGCATTTTCCTCCAAGTCGTTGCTTAACTAGGGTTTTAGGAGGGTTTCAAATTTGTTTACCTTCTTAATGATCGTTCATAAAAAAGTGACGATAAAACTACCTCATTCTTCTTTGAATTTTTTTTTCTGACCTAATTATCTATGCCAAATATTTCATGTATCCATGTAAAGTATATTGTCCACAACGAGCATTAGAAGGTCAAATTTTAACACAAAAACACACCTTTGAAAATCCATTTTTGGGAAAAACTTCATATCTTTCTTTATCTTCAAAATTTTCACCTGAAACTTGACTTGAAGCATTATGGATACCTCCTATAACTAGCCCAAGTCTCATGCATGTTGAAATATGTCTCAAACATTCTAGCCATAGCAACTTACTTGTACTTACTTGGCTTGTCTTCATTGTCTTTCTTCCCAAGGACCATGATACATCATCAAAACACTTATATATGACTTGAAACTCATCATAAACCTCATATGAAATGTCAAAATTTTCCTACCATGCTTGACCATGACTATCCTGCTCCAAATATCATGTCACCATACCAAACCACATGTTCTAGGTCTAGGAATAGGCTTAGAATGACCTAACTCAACCTTGACAACTCATGAAATGACCATGATGACTCATTTCAGAAACATAGACACTTCTTACACATTATATGGACCATGAATGATCTCATGAATACCTTCAACCAATGTTGGAACTCACATAACATGACCATGCCTACTAGACCATGCTCTAGAACACCATATCAACATCACCAGATCCATGACACTACCAATCAACCTTCATGTTTGACACTTGACTAGGACACCTCATGGAGGACTCACTATGACATCATGAAACCCTTTTCCATCAATGGATTTGACATAAATGACAACATATAGACTATAATGGCCAACAATCTTCCCCCTTTTCATTGATGACAACCACCTTCAGAAACATTGATGGCAACCAACAAGACCAAACACCTATATGACCTTTTTTCATGTTTCTGATGATTCTTCTCCCCCTCTTTCACATCTATGAAAAAGGATACAATGATGACTAACATGA
This sequence comes from Taxus chinensis, assembly GCA_019776745.2. Taxonomy (NCBI): domain Eukaryota; kingdom Viridiplantae; phylum Streptophyta; class Pinopsida; order Cupressales; family Taxaceae; genus Taxus; species Taxus chinensis. The sequence goes on along the minus strand of CM034146.1, from coordinate 915,741,182 downwards.
AACATGGAGAAAAATGACAACAATGGAAACAATGCACAAAACACTAAACTTTATTAACTAGACTCCCCTTGGTCTGTACTTACTCTTCTTTGACTTCAAACGATGACAATAAATGATCTATGGACCTAATAAGATCATGCAAATGACTCCCCCCTAAGACTGTATACTCTCTAAAATTTATCTTTTTTCATGTTATCCATCACCTTCTAGGTCTTTTTACCATGTAAGAAACTCAAAAAAAATCTTCCTTTCAATACTTACCATTACAACTTTTAGGACCATGATTCCCTAAAACATCACTTTTTCAGTCCAACTATCCATAATAATCACCAACTCCCTCTAGCCTTAGTATCACTCAGGAATATAGAATAATCTCCTTCAAAGCTCCCCTTGAGGTCTTATACAACTTCATTTTAACCATGGAAATTGACACAAATTTAATGCTCATACCTTACTTGAGCCTTCTTTTCTAGTATTCTTTGTCTCACTTTCCTCATGAAATGATCAACTATGTACTCCCCCTTCCTTTCCAGAAGCTTAATTATGTAAGTTGCACCATTTTAGCGTACATACAAGCTTTTCTCTATACTCATGGTCATACATGAGATCTGGAGACAAATCTTGTTTTCCTTAAACTACCTCTAGCTACTTATTAAAATAAAATAGACTCACATTCTTCTTGTTTATGGGTTTAACACTTATGATTACCAACCATTTTGATCCTTTAAATCTCAGATGTATATCAACATGCCTGTAATAGACATCAAGACAGTAACTTCTCCTTGCTAGTACACACTATCCATCGAATGAAAAACTTAGTGGCTTACATACCATTCTTCAAGATGAACTTGCAAATCACTTAGACTACACTACTTCTGTAGAGGCATACCCTTAAAGACATAGGATGGCCTAATAACAACAGACTTTCAAGCTTCATATATGCATGTAGGCACAAATCTTAGAATATTCAGTGACCCCAGTCGCAATATATCACAATATTTCTCAATATTTATGATACATATCTGCATACCCTTCAGGTCTAATCATAATCACTATCTTCCTAACAAAGCCTAAAGATCATGGGATCTGACATGCTTCACTTGATATCAGTGAAATCCAAAATCATCTATACTCTATGACCATTCTATACAACTTGTAACCTGATCTATTTCAGGTCAATGTCCATTTCAACCTTTTGCATTAATAACATAACCTTAGAGCATCGTGAGACCTTTCACACTTTACAGTACTTGATCAATTCTACCTTCCTTTGACATGATGATATCAATCATAATAATTGACCTTCATCTAGAGCAACACGGTCTTAACATGTAGATTTAAATTCACATAACACTGTTCACATGCCTTTGAGGAAATTCATGCCATCTAAGATACACCATATTCTAAAGACCTTGTAGAGTTCCATAAAACATAAGACTCACGTTTAATCACCATAATGGAGAAGATCAACATACCAGTGGTACCACTATGGACACTAAACAAGGGCTCATTGATCACAACTTAAACTACACCATCTTCAAAAGTTATCTAGGTCATATATGCACTTAGACTAAAAATTTCATTATTTCTTGAAAATCTCCAAATACTGTACTGATACAATGTCTTGAAACCTGATAACCATATTATTTGAGGTCTTCTCTTTCAATGCTTGTTTACCCTGCATCAGATACATCTCCTGCTCTTTCACAATTTCATAGCTTAACATAGACTTTCACACTTCTTCAGAGACAATATTTTATAAGACCGTGAAGATGTATGATCATTGCTAAGATCAATCATGTTCTCATGACCTATGAACTAAGTGGGAAAGAAACATACCACACTTCTTCAAGTGTGTATATGATCATGGCTTTATGACCACATGTCATCCTTAACATACCTTGATCATAACTTAACTTTTTATTACTATCTTCTTGATCTGTATGACACAACTCTTGAGATATCACTGCACTATTATTACCTTCGACTTCATAGGCCTTTTCATGACTTCTAAACAAGCCATTTGATCACACATCCTGTCATCATACAAGATTGTGACCTTGAATTCTTCTTCAGGGGAACTATCTAGGAACTCTGAAGAATTCAAATCCTATGAGACTTTGTTTAGACTAGTCCTCACATTAGCTCCCTCTGAACCAGTAGATTCACATACAACCTTATAGACTATTGCTATGTGATCTTTAGGGTCTTCAAGATCCATTCAGAATACAATTGTCATGCTATCTTTCTATTCAATATTTCATGATCAACATCAGTACCATCTTTAGCAAGGCATAATTGCAGTTCTAATAGTTGTCAACAAGCAATTTAGGTCACTGAACCTGCATAGGAATCTGTGCAGTCATTGTCAAGAAATGACTTAGCCATGCTGAGTCATGAATAGCTTTCACATATCAACTTGTCACCCTTCACTTAGTCCTCTTAAACTATAATTGACAAAAATCAATCATTATCATAGTATCTAATCAACTAACCTTTTATCATTGCAAAGTGACATTACTTGATGACACAACCTATAGAGGATTCACTAATGCATTATCAGGTAACTAAAGGAATCTTTAATCAATAACAACCTTCAATCATAGATCTTTTTGTTTCATACTTTCATACTTCAAGGATAATGCTCTTGCACTCTGTAGCCCTAAGTTTAGAATTTTTCAAGACACTAAGCCATTCTATATCAAGACCTTCTAGACATGAAAATAATAACCACTATTACGTGTAATCTTCTTTGTTGCAAAATCTTGCTATTAACCTCACTTATGCAAATTTTCATCAACATCCTAGCTACACTTATATGCTTCTAAGAGGAACCACTATTTCATAGTTTCAAATCATTTTCATGTCATGCTCAACAACTTGTCGACCATAGGACTACCTCAATTTTCCTAATTTAATATCTTAACGATGGTCAACATATTCTTTCTCACTGGAATCTTAGACTGTAGAGCTTGACAATTAGATCCTTATTTGCTTACCATTTTAGGACACTGAAATGAAGTCCTTCATTTGCTCCCTCTAAGCAAAATACCTTGAATGTATACTTCATAAACATGCTTCCTAGTAGCTTGTTCATCAGATTAGGACGAAACATTTACTAACAATGTACTTTATCTTAAAGAAAACTTCATAACAATTTTGAAGCCAAATATCATCATGGAGAAACTTTATCTCCTAGCTTCCCAAGATTGAGCATAACCATATTCAACTAGGTATAACCCCCAAAGATCATACCTTACATGTCTCCTATCTCTATATATGCAGAACCTTGACACTGATCATTGAATTCTTACTTATTTACTCATTAGATATCTTGAGTGACTGTCAAGACCTCTATGGCATACATAACCAATTTGATGAGTATGAAAGAGAATCACATCTTAAATTGATGACTTGATGAAGTTCACCTTACACAAAGATTCTTTAAATGGTTATACAATAATCTCAGAATTTCCCTTATAAATGCATATTTTCCAGACCATTAGGAAAGACTTAATAAGGACATCATGTGAGGCTCATAAGGATCAAACACATACTTTACCTTAACATGACTTCCCATACATACTATAAAGACCCCTTGGGACCATATGCAATTATTGACTTAGACTCAACCGACATTCAAGACTTGACATACTGATGGAAAAACATGTTTCATAGTAACCATGTTTATGACAAAGCCTCCAAAAACTTTAATACAGAGACTCAACCCATTTGATGAACAATACTTCCTTATTGATTGACATGAAAGTAATGAGCCATATGATGAATTGACAATACACTTAAACTCAAACCTGAATACTTACAACTTATAGGCCTGAATGACTCCTCAAATCTTCTTGAATCAACCTAATTCAGCATGAAGCTTTGAAATCAATGTCATACACCCTGAAACTTTGATACCATTTCAAAGCATGACTTACTTCAAGACAAAATTTTTGTGGACACTTACTGATAAGATCAATGACTCAAGAAAACTTGTAAGTTCACTTAACCAAACACAATCATGCCTTCCTTCAAGGATGAATAATGTCTTCAACAAACCTAGAGAAGACACACAAAGCTTCATTAGGTCACTAAAACAATACTATAACCTTTCAGGATGATCCCAAAAAATCTTCTCTCTCTACTCCTTCTTGCTAGTGTTTGAAAAATCCTTTGCAAGACAGTTCATTTTGACCTTTTAGGTATGATAATCTCATCTCTAAATAACACTATGTCTTTTATTTTAATGACATGGGAAACGCTCATGATACTAGGCACATTGTAGACATATTCATTTTCTAAAAATAGATCTAGCAATAGGCTTGCACTAATACTTGGGAAACTTTGATTTCTACCTTCTTGGCCTATGTCAAGATCATTGCAAGACACCTTGTTTGGATATTGATTCACTTCTCCGTTAAATCCTTATAGCTATCTGAACTTTTAGCTCTGTCAGACCTAGCTCCAATTCACCTTTTCATATGACTGATTTAGAGTGAGACTACATGATATATATCCTTCAACTAGACTTAGTTATACATGATTCCTTCTATAGGATCAGTACTTCTTGACCTCCTTTTGTCCTTGGTTGATTGCTTGGTAGATCCCTCTTTAGACTGATATTTGCAGCTTGGCTCATTTTTCATGACCTTAAAACCTATGAATATGTACATTCTTATTAGTTTAACCTCACATCATTAGGTTCTGACTTCCTTTTGAACACATTCATTATCTTTCCTTTTGAATTCTTGAAAGCCCACTATTGTTATTACTTGAAAGGTTCACTTTGATAATAGATTATAACAGATATGATCTTATTTATGAAAATTGAAACATAACAATATCCAATTTTTTATCTCTTGACTGATATGCATAAAATTCCATCCACAATCAACAACCTTATGACCATACTCACAACATGAGAACATTCACCTTTGAAGATAGATTTTCACAATTCCTAGAAGACGCTCTTTGATTTATTTTGCAATCTCTAGCTCTATGACCAAAATCATTACAAACATAAAAATATCCATTAAAATAAGTGACCATACCTCATTGCATTAGGTTGTCTAATAGGGTTAGACCAGTCTTTGATTTGTCTCCTTGGTCACTCTTTCATGTTTGATTGAGTTTTGGACCATGTTTTTTCATCTTCATTCTCCACATGCTCTCCCTTTAAAACCTAGGCATGTTTTATCAATTACATACTCTTTGACTCTTCCAAGATCCCATCAAGTAGACTTCAATCTCTTCTCTAACTTTCTCATACATCTCTCAACCTATGTTCGATGCACTCTTCTAAATCAGATTCTAGATTTTCAATTTTCTTCATACTTGGAAAAAGCATCTTCTTTGATCCTTTAAGGCTTTAGACACACTCTCTACTTGAGATTCATATCCCTTTGATGGCTTGACCATGATCTATCTCCATGCAACTGATTTGTTCTTCAAAATCCATGAATACAAAAGACTCTGTAACTATCTCATACTTCTTTCTCAAGGAAGACTTCAACATTTGAATAAATTCCCATTGCTTTGTGCTTCAAGAGATCTCCTTCAAGTGATTAAACTTGCTTCATAAGGACCTAACTCTGATACCAATTGTTGGAAGCACAATGGACTGAGAGGGGGGTGAATCAATCCTTTAAATATTTCATTCCATTTCATTCATCATTTTTTATCATTCATGATTCATTCAACCATTTACCATCCATAATCATAGGAGCACATTAGGTGTGTATTAAGAATTCACAAGTACATGAAACAAAGAAGAAGACACAATGAACACCATATAGTAAGTGGAAAACCCTCAAGGGGAAGAAAACCCACTGAAACCTCTTCTTATATTACACAAATTAAAGAAATTGCAGTGAAGTGCAAACTTCACAAAGAGCATCAACCCCTAGTTTAGTAGGGCACCAACCCTACAAGGAGCATCAACCCCTAGTTTAATTTTGCACTCAAACCCACAAGGAGGCTAAATCCCACTGAAGATGACTACAGCACTAATATCAGCCACCTAAAAATGAGTTGATCACTGAAGAAATTTTGTCTGCAAATAACTGATGGTGATCACAAATTCATCTCACTCAACCTCTCAAAACCCTTCTCAAAGCACACCTTCTTCTTCCTTTGCTCAAATCAATGTCTCCAAATCAATGTCTTCCTTAAGCTGATTTCTTATTTTTCCTAGCTCTCCATTACCTAATTTTAATTCCTCACTACCATATAATCAGCATACTCATCACTCCTCATCATGATGGTCATTCAATACCTCCTTTGAATCTCTAAAATTACCCCTCTGGGTCGCACTTTTTCACTACTCTGACAACTAGCACAAATGAACCATCTAACTATACTTTTATACCTGTTTCATTTTCCTCAAAATCACCTGGGTTGGCCTTCATATGGTAAAAATAAACTTTATAGATCATAATAACATCATAAAAATATCATCCAAATGGGTTCATGTAGTGTTTTCACAAAATCCTAAACACCCTCCAAGAACACTCTTTTGCGAACACAACAAGCCTTGAAACCCCAAAACAAACAAGCCAACTGACAAAATTTGAATGAAATAAGACCAATAAAACATTTCATAAAATCATGGAAACACCCTTAGAAATTTTTTATAAAAACTGATAAACCTCCAAAAATCATGAAACAACTCATAATAAACAAGATCTCTTCTCATGAAGCCTCTTAAAACCATGCTCAACTGAGCATCTTGAAAATTGACCTTCAAAGAACATGTCATAACTTGCACACACAATATGGCAAAACCTCAAATTTGATATATCATTGGAAATATATTGGAGCCAGGATCATGAATTTTTTTAAACCAAGTCTTAACTCCACATGTAGCTCCTGAAAAAACTTCACTTTTACCACAGACTTCTCAAAACTACCCCAAAACTGCCTAAAACCCAATTTTCATAAATAGGGCACACTTTTCACTTTAGAGGACACCAACCATGATATAAAATCATCATGGACATGTAGTAAAACTCCCATGACTCAATAAATGGTAAATTAGTCAATAGGTCTAATGGGAAACTTTTTTTACAAACTGAAACTTTTCATAAAAAACATTTTTTAGTGGGGCCCACATACTATCAAAAAATATAAATCACACATGGATGTTGGAAAATCTAGGCACTGAGAGGGGGTGAATCAATGCCACTTAAAAATTTGAAAACTCTTCACAAACTTATTAATCTATTCAATCTAGATCATCAATAACCATAAGATAATAATCAAATTCAAACATGAGCAAGAAGTAAGAAAACACATATGAACACCAAATTTAATGTGGGAAACCCTTCAAGGTAGAAATACCCAATGAAATCAATGCATTAAGCTGGAAAAATTATCTTATAAGATTACAAAGATATCAACTATTGAGCATTCAATCAACTTGAAGATATAACTCCCTAATTTAGTCAAGCAACCACTTAACATTTAGCAAGATTCTACTTGCATGGAAGCTACAACTCCCAATAAATTCAGTTAAGCTAAAACTTAACCTTTTGCAATCTACAACTCACAAGGAATATTTAACTCCCTATTTTCTAAGAAACAACTTAGTCTTATAACAATGTTTTGATCACTCTTAATTAATTTTCTTACACAACAAGTTGTGACCTCTAAATCAGCTTTTATATCTTCTCTTTTCACCCTCCTAGTTCAACTTGATTCTCATCACCTAATCAGCTGCAAACCACTATCATACATGGATTATTCCACATACACTCACTTCTCATGCTCCACACCTTAAATCAAACTATCAAGCACCTCTTCAACATGTATTCAGGATACTACAATAACCTTATTCATGAAGGCATACTCCCTTTTTTTTTGTCTTTCATGTCAACAAGCTTCTTCAAAACATGATCATCAAGTTCTCATTCTCGTACTTCATGCCCCTTCACTCAACTAGCTCTCACACCTCATCATAAGCTCTATTTACGTCATCCATTTTTCATGAAGAATAAGGTCCTTATATTATCAAAAAAGACTCCTCAAAATACTATTGCACTTTAACTTCTATAAACCTTTTCATCTACCTCACTTTTTAACTTGTACAAGGATAGGAAGATGACTTCTTACCAAATTGTCCTCATGCATTAATTATCTCTAACATTGGGCTAGTTACCTATACTGACTTTTCAGGACCTGTCAAGATGTTCTGATCTAAATGATGATCACAATAATCCTCTGAACTACCTGACCATCTAAATTCTCTTGCGAAAATTCCTTTCTAACCTCTATAGACCTAATTTGTAACTATTTTGTCATCCTCTTTTTGTCCTATTCTCCAACGTAGGAATGTTGTCTTGTATCTAAATTAGACTTGTGCCAAGTGTTGTAAGCATGCATGCACATTACAATACTTCTCCTCTTACTCAATAACCCATTTACATGTTTCATACCTCGTCATTTCACCTTTAAACTTCATTGGAGCTCTCATTTGTGTGATTAGTTGCATGTTCTAAAAAAAATAGTCAAAGAATGCTTCATCAAAATTGATGCATGAGCCTTCAAGATTTATCAAGGATTTGATATGGAGGTATGTTATTTTCATATCACCTTCAGATGCTTGGAGTGACACTAGCATCTCCTTGTTCTTCATGATATGCAGATTTGGACAATGGACTTAGCATATTTGCATACACTGGAAAACAGTCTTCAAGATTGAGAAAGTTTACTCACATATCAAAATTTTCATTACTTCTAAAATACAATTACATAATGGTATTTATGTTGAGAAACTAATCAGTTCCATATCTTACTCCATATCAGGACCTAGAGATCAAATGTGCTTGAATATTAAGGACAACTCCAACTGGTTTACAAGCTCCAAAAACCAGTCTTACATTTACTTGCATCAAACATAATAAAAATCACTTGTAGGGCACACTGTTGCATAGATACTTCAACAAAAAATTCTACTCCATGATCAAACAAACTCTTACACAGGTTGAGTGGAGAAAAACAAGTTTGCAATTCCCAAGCCTTCTTAACTTTCCGAAAAAATATAGTTTTGGACCATTTGAAATAGATCATGAAAACACTTCTCCTCATCATATCAAGGGCTTAAAAAAATTATGTTTGAAATATACCACCTATACATGCTCATATTGTACTTGAGATCATGTTATTTCATCAAAAATATCACTCACACAAATGAATGGTTTTGGCATGCTTAGCCCTTAGCGGTAGGAGACCTAAATTGACGTTGTTCATAAAAACTTTCCACATAACTCACTTGGATATTTTGATGGGAATCAAGGAAACCCCATATAAATGCTTCCACATGAATATTTTAATATGAAACTATGGCATACATGAATGAAATGACAATTTTCTTCAAAACAAGGGTCTTTCTATACAAAAACTATTAGAGAAGTGTCGTGGATTTTCTGGTTCAAAGAATGCACAGGTGAATGATGCGAGACGTGAATTGTTCCAAGAAAAAACAATGCAAGTATACAATACTACAAATTATGAAAATATAAGAGAGATAATTTCAATAACACATAAATAGCTCCAACTCAATACAATCAAATAGAATAATGCAAGAGATGTACATATAGGAGGTGAATGTGTAACCTCCTCCTACAATCATAGCAATCTCCACCTAGAATAGTGATAATCAAGATCTATAATGGTGTATTCAAGTAGTAACCAACACCTAGAATAATGTAGTCAAGTGTACACCTAAGAAAGCATATCCCATAAGTGTATAGAAACTCCAAGTGAGGTGGAATATCCCGAGTAGGATAATATAAATAAAGAGAGGAAAATAAATCCTACACTAACACCCCCCCAACAAGCACAACTTATGTGGGCAGTGAAAAATTAAAGTGGGTCCTGGAAACAAGCACTGATGAGGTACCCAAGTACAATTAAATCTCTCATGTAAGATAGATTAAAATGAGAAACCCCAATGGGAAAACACTCCCCTCTAAAAGAGAGACAAAGAAGAGAAGGTAGGACTAGAAAGCCCCACTCAAATCTACAACTGTCAATAACCATCTGGTATCCTGCAAAGAAACCTCCTGGAGTGACTTTGGCTTAGAAGTAGATACAATGAAGAGTGTATCACCATGGAAAAGTGAAGGTATCCACCAAGTGTCTGATGGATCTCAAACCAAAGTGTGGTTCCTACCCAAGGAACTATGTTCCTTATACACGGTAGAAGAGCCAATTGCTCCATGAAGGAATGATATATCCAATGTAGAAGCAAAGAAATAATGTGGAGGGTCATGTAACTGAGTACAAGAATTCTTGATGTTTTATGATCCCTGAATCAAGATTCCTACTCCCTGAAAAGTCTGAGATGGAACACAAATAGGTGGATCAATAAATAACTCCTCTAAAAATGGAAGGTGAAAAAGATGTGGTGGAGGTGGGTCTCCATCATTATTGTAGTCATCTATGCCAGAAGATAATTCATCATTAGAAATTTGCTTAAGATCAAAAGTATCATCAAGTACAGGTGATTCATGTGAAGAATCTAAAAGAGGGACAAAGTAAGAGAAGGAATATCTCTTATTTAGATGATCGACTACAACCACAATAATGATAGTGTCATTGTGTATCTCTCTGACATATATTGAATCTGGAGTGAACTCAACCCGCATGCCTTGACTAAGGTGAGTGATATGGTAGACTGATAAGAGATTAGTCTATAGTGAAGCAATACTAAGAACACTATTGAATGTTCCTTCATTCACTTTAACAAACCCTCTCCCAAAAACCTGTGTAGAAATGTTGTCACACAATCATATAGTAGACATGTCACATGGCTCTAATGAAGTGAACTCCACTTGTGAAGAATCCATATGATGTGAAGCACCAGAATCAATAACCCATGCAGGAGGTGGTGGTACAATTGTAATTAGGGCTCTCCCTTTTTTCTCCTTTATTGATTATTTCTCTTTCTATTTTCCAGTGATATTTGCATTGTAGGATTCATTGGTTGATGAATATTGTTTAGAATACTCAGGGTCGCCTATTTTTTATTCTCAAGAAGAATTTTGAGGTGGTCAATCTGTTTCTTCAAAACATTTACTTTCATCATTTATACCTTTGCAATACCCGCATTTAATCCTTTCTTCGTTGGACTTAACACTAAAAGAGGAAGTTTCAAAGTTTGATGTAGAGGTGGAAGAATGTCGATCCTTCTTGCTTTCTTGATCTTTGTTATTCTATTAATACTTTTTATTTTTGGAGGCTTTCTGTTTTTCATTCTTGACAATGGGAGCTTGAGGCTTGAAGGACTTCAAGGTGCCCATTTGGATAAAATTTTCTTTATCCTTAGTCAAATCATTAATAAATTCATCTGAGGATGGGATTTTCCAATGGCTCTCTTCATGGCATAGAAAGTAGAGACAAATATAGAGTAGTTGGGGCCTAGTTTGGAAAGCACATAAAGAACTAGTTGTTCATCCTTATTTTTTGTTCCACATTCTTTTAACTGCGATTGTAAGGACTTGAGCTTGGTAAAAAACTCTTCCAAAGTGTCAAATTTTCAAGGAATTAAGTTAATAAGTTTTATTTCTAGCTCATGACCCCTCATAGTGTCAAATTTTCCAAATAAGGTTTGTAAGGTTTTCCACATCTCATTGGGAGATTTGGCTGACTTTATGTGAAAGAGGAGTTTGGGAGACACTAAAAGACACAAAATACCAAAAGTTGTATCACACTTATTAAACCACTTAATTTTGTTTGCATCTTCACTAGGCTTAATTTTTAATCCCATTGTGATATGGTACAACCCTTTACTCCTAAGTAAAATGGTGATTTTTGATTTCCATTCTTGGTAGTTAAAAGGTGTAAGTACATTAACTAAGCTTAGATCCATTCGTGTAGAAAGAAAAATAATGGAGTTTGTTACAGATAACAATGAAATGTGTGGAAAGAAAGAAATGTCAAACACACAGTACACGCCCTAAAACTATATTAGGTAGCCCCCCCCCAAATTTGGCACTTTATAAGTGAGTTTGTTTTATAAAATAAATAGGTCTAATGCTTTGGGAAATAAAAAATATTTAACTTTTTCAAAAAGTGGCACTCGATATCGAGTTACCAATAAAAAGTTTTCAAAATAATTATTCCCCGTAAATAAGCCCTATTTTAAATCAATTTGCGCTAAACATGAAATGTAGTTTTTCACTTAAATATAGTTTTAGCAAAAGAAGGAGGTGGGTTTTGATGGATTTTTTTACTATACACAAACTGTAGCCACATTGGATCAAGAAGATCTTCACCGTGGCCCTTAAATTGTTACACATCCGAGTGTAGCAAACAACAGTGTTGTGAGACTAAAAAAATGACTGAATCTATATCGGCAATGCGTGTATGGGCTGTTAGAAACTCTATTACACCTCCAAAACTCCTCTTGATCATAAACACACCCTTTGCAAGTCTAAACATGCATGCAAAGCACTACCGCGGGTAAAAAAAGCTTTCACATGTTTGAAACCACTTAGATCAGGATAAATCTTCCATGGATCCTGCAACAATGATTTAGGGCCTATAAAAAATCAATCTCCAGAATTGTATATGCATTATGCGGGCCTGTAAACCTCATAAGCCTGTAAATAGGCTATATACCCACAAACTAGGCAAAACCAGCACCAAATAACACCCAAATACTTGCAAACAATGATCTCAAATGAAAATAAATTTTATGAATAATAACCAGACAAGCTCAATATCATCTCGTCTATGATACCATATTAGAGAAGCATCACAAATCTGCTGGTTCGAAGAATGCACATGTGAATTTTTCCAAGACAAAACAATACAAACATATAAGACTGCAAATTATGAAAATACAAGAGAGATAATTGCAATAACACATAAATATCTCTAACTCAATACAATCGAATAGAATAATGTAAGAGATGTACATATAGGAAGTGAATGTGTAACCTCCTCCTAGAATCATGGCAATATCCACCTAGAATAGTGGTAACCAACAACTAGAATGGCGTAGTCAATTAGTAACCAACAACTAGAATATTGTAGTCAAGTGGTAACCAACACCTAGAATAGTGTAGTCAAGTTCACACCTAAGCAAACATATCCCATAAGTGTAGGGAAACTCCAAGTGAGGTGGAATATCCCAAGTAAGATGATACAAATAAAGCAAGGAAAATAAATCCTACACTAACAAAAACACCAGACCTGGAACATACCACAAATGAAAAAGTGTGCTTGAAGGAGTTCTTTACATGCTCATATCATTAACTTAGCTTTCCGAGGTCCTTTCATGCTCAAACAACTCATGTTTTTCCCATCGCTCCATTATGAGGGTTTGAGGAGGGTTTTGGAGTGACTTCTACTTCTTAAACTTTGTTCATAAAGCTCAAGTCCATCATTTTTACCTCATTCTACTTTGCTAAAATTTTCTTAATTCCATGCTCTAACACTAGTAAAAGTATTAGGGTACCATGCAGAAGATTTTAACATACCTTTGAGGTCTTCAAAGTTGACCTCGAGCTAGGACAGAGCATTCTAAGAGCTACATGTTACTTAAACCTTCATAACTCAAAAAATATTGTTCATTTTTCCCTTGAAATTTGGACCACAACACTATGATAGGTCCCTTCACATGTCTCCCAAGGCTTGGTTTATCATAAATGCACAAGTACCTTCTTGACCAAATCTCATTTGTGCATGTTAAACTTGTTTGTCCTCAAGGACATTCATGAATATGACCCTAAACATGCCTCCAAATAACTTGAATTATGGCTTGAAACATCATCTCCACACCTCTCTAAAATTCCCCTACATCCTTATCTCACATGCTTGGACTTGGATTTTTGTAGCCTGTTTTGCTTCATACACCCTGTTTTAGGTCCTTGAAATAGGCCTAATTGAGTTAGTTTGCACTATAAAGCATCATGCATGTGTTATTCTTCATCATGTAGACCCTCAAACATATCCTAACACATGTTTTTCATGCCTCTACCATGATTCATCATCAGCCTCATGCCTTCAAATCTACCATTCTAGGTCACATTTGTTTGACTAGGCCTACGGATTAAGTCATACTAAACTGAGCTAGTCTACTAATTCCCACTCATGCACATATGTATTCACCATCCTTGACCTTATTTCCTCATCATATACCTATTCAAAACTTGTCTATGATATCATATTGACATGATCTCTCACATCATTTTATCCTCTGTACAGTCCACTAGCTTCTCAAGAAGTCAAGTCTCAATCAGGTGTTCTCATGCCATGTCTTGTCCTGCCTTGTCTCAGACTCATTCCAAGCTTCCTCTGCTCTCCTTCATCCTTTGTCATTAATATACCTTTTTCATCAATGAAAACTCAACAATCACATGCCAACAAACTCCCCTTTGTCATTGATGGCAAAACCTCATCGTTCTTCTCCCCTTTTTGCATTAATGACAAAGTGCATGCCTCTAGTTCATAGTCTCCTCCTTCATCATATTACTTGAACCCATCTTGGTTGGAAACATCAACCAATACTCATCATTCCAAGCTCACTACATTGTCTCTCTTCTTCCTTGACTCTAGTTTTTGGCTTCTTCAAGCATTGAAATTAACTCATTATTTCTCCCCCTGAGAAAGATGCCTTCATGGACTACTTACACATGCCAAAAACCTGATACTTGAATGATGAAATCCTCCTTACTCATGAATATTTCCTATTTCAACTCAAGAAACTCAAAACTAGCCTTCATTTCTTCCATATACTTGATTGCTTGCATTATTTAGGACTTAGATCCTTAAACTGCTAGACATTCAGTGCATTTTAGCCCAACTTTGTCATCCATAGAAGAGCATCAATATATATCATGAAACTAATCCTTTCTTCCTCCCCCTGAGGTTTATACTATCGCCATATATGACTTGTTATGCAAAGAATAGCCTTTATTTCATGATCTTATGTCATGAAGATGACTCAACAATATTCACATAGTCCTAAAGTACACTTTTCAGTGCTCTTTGTCTTTATTTGCATGTTTATTTGACTCACTTGTTATGAACCTGCTCCCCCTTTTGATCTAATCATGCATTCATTCAACATTTTGTTTATCTAGCCTTTTGTAATCACCTCAACATTTGAGTGTTACCCATAGACCATATTCCAAGTAGGATTTATCCTGTATTCATGAGATCTTAGTCAGACCTGTAGGTGACTTGTCTCACGAGCTTTAACAATCTTTAACATCCTTGCAACATTATACATTTATTATAGAGTTCCAACCATGTAATTTTATTAGTTCTAAACCCTTGTTAGTCCTCATTTCCTTTAACTAGAGAATTTTAGCTCATTTTCAATCTCATTATCAATGCAAAGTATCAATGTGATACCTCAAACTTATACTATGTCATCACTTTTAAGTTCCTTCAAGATTGTATTTACTTCAAGGATAAAACTAAGAGTTGTGCTCAACCTTCAAGTGTTCTCATGCACAACATCTTCATGAAGCTTTGACATGAGTAGAATCTTAAATCTGAGCATGTGTGATGTTCCAAGTCATGTTGAGCTCTCTTCATACCTTTTGAATTCAAAAATATAGACCATAGATTGTCATCTACAAGCATGACCCATTATACCATCTCTATAGCATACCTCATGGTTTTTGAACCTTTTGTGTGGTCTCTATATGACTTCATTAGCATACATATCTTCATTTCAATCATGTTGGATTCTTTCATAACTTCTTTGGTACTCTAAGTTCTATTATAGGCTTCACTTTTAGGCTTCACTGTAACCACCTACAATCTTGAAACCTTTCCCACAGTTGAAACAATCATCTTTTGTCTTTATAGTCCAACTTTTAGGTTTCATTCTTACATGCTGAAAATGAGTTCTAACACTTCTTTAAATGTTGGAATATCATTGAGACCATATTTCTTTGATACATTATCACTCAGACCTTTGTACCTCTCTCTATCAGAAAATGACGGCTCTCACAGTGACCATGAACTATTTAATGTTTCTTAGGGTGATAGACTCATCTATACACTTGATCATTTTTGCATCACTTTGAAGACTACAAATTTTACAACATTAACCTGGACTTCACCACACTAAAATTTCATCATAATTTCACCTTTACATGATTGAGACAAAGTTTTAAACCCTCATGCAAACTTTAAGACATGAATTGATACAACTTGATTGAGACAAACCTATAGATTTGACATTCAAACTAATGTTGATGAGTTGACCCAATTCTTGATCTTGAGTTCCTAGAATTTACACATCCTAACATTTTGAGCATCTTTTTTACTTGATACAACATGGTCAAAAAGATCATTTCTACACAAGTTGGGAACACTCGTCAATTCTACTTGGATTAAAATGTTGTACGATGAATTTTATACACACCTCAATGAATGATTTAGAAACACCATTTGAATACTTTTGACTTCATAGATGATTTAACAATGATGACAACATGATCTTCATCTTTCACATGCTATAACCACATTCTACAATCTCTTCTAGACTTGACACAGAGACATAATACTTATGGGATTGAATTTGACACCTTAGCTTAGACTTGTACATGTTGACATGAATGCTTGAGTAAAAACACTTAAATTTCACTCATTTAGACACTTCCTTGAGCTTCCAAAAAACTTTAATATACTTGACAAAACATTGTTACCTGATTTTCCTCATGCTCAGAATCACACTCAGAGAAAGAATTTTGCTTCTCATAATGATATGATACTATGAATGATCACAATTTCACCTCATGAATGCTTTTCATGTTGTACACAATATTCAATAAGCTTAAGACACTTGAACATAGCTATCTTCTTCTTCAGGAAGCACTGTAGATGGGCCTTTTGAAATGCAATCTTCTTCCTTATTTGCATCAAATAGATTTGATTGTGTTCTCTTCCTTCAACATAGGACTTGAAGAACCTAGATGTACTTTGACAGACCTTACATTGCTATGACACACTTGATGAGTTAATTGGGAGTCACATATACTAGGACACGAACGTAGAATACTTTCCTTCTACTTTGAAATTCAAGCAAGATCTTATACTAAATAAGCAAGCATAGAGAGCCTTATGAGAGGTGTTCAACCACCATACCTTGGACTTGACCTTTACTCAAATTCAACATGAGAGAAACCATCAATTTTCTTAGAGATTGTAACTATCATGATTGTTATAATACACTTGACATCCTTGTACTAAGGCATGGTAAAAATACATATTCTGCAACGTCAACTAGATAAGGCAATATAGACCTAAATGATCTTTTCCAAACACACTTTTCTTTTTCTTGAATAATCAAGATAAGATTACTCCAAGTAATCAATACAAACTTTAACATGTTATATAAGAGTATGGAGACACTTTTCTTTATATAAATGAACAACTCATGACCTTAAGACCCTTGCACAGATCAAACTTGCATCTAGACCTTAAGAAAGAGATTGAACAAGCATACCTTTTGACTGATCATACATTTAAAATACCTTATGAAGACCTTGATGATAGCTTCTGTACTTATGATAACTCACTTCTTTTAATAACATGCCTTCTATAATCCTAGAGAAGGCACACCTTGATTGTTAGATCACCTTGTAACAGTAGATAGTCATCAAAGAAACATGATGACTCTATCCTTTCTCTTCTTTCCCTTGAGACTGTTATCAATCTTCTTGGATGCACTTCTAGGTGTGATAACTCCATCTCCTATATCTTCTTCTGATTGGATTCCTGAAAAACATACATGATTCATCTCATACATTTTTTCTATCATGGCTAGAGGGTAAGAGTTCTTCTTGGATTTTGTTAGGATTGTCCACTTTCTTCTTGGCTTGATCATCAATTTTGATGCCTTGCATGAACTTTCCTCTCCTATGACTTTCATTGATTTCCTTGTCTCTTCATCCATCTACCCATGTTATTTTCTTGTCATTCTTTACTTCCTCAAATCTAGAATTGACTTCCTTGACCTTGTCATATGTACTTCATATTATTCTTTCCAATGGCTTTCTCAGATATGGCTGACTCATTCTTAGGATTAGTTTTCATTTTGAATACCAGTTTTACCTTTTCCTTTTGAGCATATGAAGTTTTTTGTGTTCTTAGAATTTTCATTTAGATGACAATGTATTGCAAAATGTCCTTGTTCATGAAAACTGAAACAAATAACAATGTACTCTTGCTTCTAGATTGACGTGGATTGAGATTCCACCCAACATTGGTATATTTATGAACATGAAAATTCTTATAAAAGTGCCCAACCTTATTGTCAATTGTAGCATATTATCTTGTTCATTCCTCTTGAGTCTTCTTCTCTCCAAAACTGACTAGATGGTTCATCTAAGCAATATTTGATAGTGTGTCCCTTTTCTTGACAGTTGAAATCAGGTGATGTTCCTTGAGTACTCATCTCTATAATCTCTCCATGGATGTTCATCCATGACATGATTTCTACATTCGTTAGCTTGATGTCCAAAATTATGACAAGAAAATTAATAGCCATTAAAGTTTCTTTCATACATGGATGTATTTGGTTATCTAATTTATTTATACCTTCTTGATAATATCTCTTTGGCCTCCTTCATGGTTTCTTGTCTAATAGGACTAGCCTTTTATTCTTCACACTTTTTCATAGGATCTCCTTTGAATTCTAGTCATATCTCGTCTCCTGATGCTCTTTGACTATCTAGAATTCCATCCAGAACATCAGATCTCTTCTCCAACTTTCCATACATTTTTGATCTATTGTTTGCATCTTCTAATTCAACATTCAAGGTTCTCAATTATTATTCATGTTTAAGGAAAGCATATTATTTGTCCTTTAGATATTTTGACACACTTTCAACTATAGATTCCATCTTTTTGAGGGCTTGGCCAAGATTAGCTTCCATATGCTTGATTACCTTCTTCAATCCATCAATCAGGGACTAAGAAATATCAACCTTCCTTTTTAGAATTGCTTCATCTAGGTTACCCATGATTTTGATTCAAGGATATCCTCTTAAGTTTTTAAACTTGTTCTAAGAAGACCTACTCTGATACAAATTGTTGGAAAATATAGGCACTGAGAGGGGGTGAATCAATGCAACTTACAACTTTGAAAACTCTTCACAAACTTAGTAATTTTTTCAATCTAGATCATCAATAACCATGAGATACTAATCACATTAAAACATGAGCATGAAGTAAGAAAACACATATGAATACCAAATATAATGTGGGAAACACTTCAAGTTAGAAAAACCCATTGAAATCAGTGCAGTAAGCTAGACAAATTGTCCTATAAGATTACAAAGATCTAAAATGTTGAGTATCCACTCAACTTGAAGCTACAACTCCTTAATTTAGTCAAGCAACCACTTAACCTTTAGAAATATTCTATATGCATGGAAGCTAGAACTCCCAATCAATTTAGTTAAACTACAACTTAACCTTCTGCAATCTATAACTCACAAGGAAGTTTCAACTCCCTAATTGCTAAGCAAAACTCAGGATTCTAACAATGTTTTGGTCACTATTAATTGGTTGTATTACACAAAAAGTTGTGACCTCTAAATAATCTCTTATATCTTCTCTCTTCACCCTCCTAATTCAAATGTATTTTCATTTCCTGATCAGCTACAAAGCACTATCATACAAGGCTTCTTCCACACATACCCTCTTGTCATGCTCCACACCTTGAATCACACTATCAAGCACCTCCTCAACATGTATTCATACTACTACAACAACCTTATTCATGAAGTCATACTCCTTGATTTTATTTTTCCTTTCATGTCATCAAGCTTGTTCACAACATGATCATTAAGTTCTCATTCTCATACTTCATGCCCCTTCACTCAACTAGCTCTCACATCTTATCATAAGCAATTTGTCTACATTAGCCAGTTTTCATGCACAATAATTTGCTTATATTATCAAGGAAGACTCCTCAAAATACTATTGCACTTCAACTTCTTAAACCTTTTCATCTACATCACTTTTCAACTCATACAAAGAAAGGAAGATGACTTCATGTCAAATTGTTCTCATGTAATGATTATCTTTGTCATAGGGTCAGTTACCTATATTGCCTTTTCAGGACCTGTCGAGATGTTCTAATCTGAATCATGATCACAATAATCCTCTGAAATCCCTGACCATCTAAATTATCTTGTGAAAATTCCTTTCTAACCTCTGTAGACCTGATTTATAATTGTCATGTCAGTCCTTTTTTGTCCTATTCTCCAACGTACAAATGTTGGCTTGTATCTAAACCTATGTGACTTGTGCCAAGTGTTGTAAGCATTAATTAGGGACATTACAATACTTCTCCTCTTACTCCTTAACCCCTTTACATTTTTCATACCTCATCATTTCACCTTCAAACTCCATTGGATATCTCATTTGTGTGATTAGTTACATGTTCTCCAAAAAATATAGTCAAATAATGCTTCAGGGCAAAATTGATGCATGAGCCTTTAATACTTCTCAAGTATTTGATATGGAGTTATGTGATTTTTATATCACCTTCATATGTTTTGAGTGACACTATCCTCTCCATGATTCTTCATGATATGTAGATTTGGGCAATGGACTTAGCAAATTTGTATGCACTAGAAAGCCATCTTCAAGATTGAGAAATTTTACTAACCTCTTAAGCTTATCATGACTTCTAAAATACATTTACAGAATGGTATTAATGTTGATAAACTCATCAAGTCCATATCTTACTCCATCTCAAGTCTTAGATATCAAATCCGCTTGAATATTAAGGATAACTCAAACTGGTTCACAAGCTCCAAAAACCAATCTTACATTTGTTTGCATCAAATATACTAAAACTCACTTTCAGGGAATACCATTGCATATATACTTAAACAACAAATTAAAATCCATTATCAATCACACTCTTGCATGGGTTGAGTGGAGAAAACCAAGTTTGCAAGCTCATTTCCCAAGCCTTCTTAATTGTCCTAAAAAATATAGTTTTGGACCATTTGAACTAGATCATGAAAACACTTCACCTCATCATCTTAATGGATTAAATTTTTTTTTTTGGACATATACCACATGTACATGCTCATATTATACTTTAGATCATGTTATTTCATCAAAACTCTCACTCACACAACTTGTTGGTTTTGGCATGCTTAGCCCTTAGTGGTAGGAGACCTAAATTGACCTTGTTCATCAAAATTTTCCACATAAGTCACCTGGATATTTTCATGTACATCAAGGACACTCTTTATACATGCTTCCACATGAATATTTAAATCTCTGAACCTTTGTTATACATGACTAAAATGATAATTTTCTTCAAAGCATAGGGTCTTTCTATACTAAAAAAGTAGACCTGGAACATGCCACCAATGCAGAAGTGTGATTGAAGGAGTTATTTACATGCTTAGATCATTAAATTATCTTACCCATGTCATTTCATGCTCAAACAACTCATATTTTCCTATTTTTCCATTATGAGGGTTTGGGGAGGGTTTTGAGTGACTTCCACTGCTAAAATTTGTTCATAAAGCTCATGCCATCAATTAACCTCGTTCTACTTGTAAATTATGCTAGACTACATGCTCTAACATTGTTAAAAGGCTTAGGATACCATGCACAACTTTAACATACCTTTGAGGTCTTCAAAGTTTACTCTCAAGGTGGAAGAATGCATTATGAGAGCTCGATGTTACTAAAACCTTCATAACTCAAAAGCTATTCTTTATTTTTCCTAAAATTCGGACCATAACACTATGATAGGTCCCTTCACATGTCCTAATGCTTAGTTTCTCATAAATTCACCTGTACCATTATGACCAACATCATTTGTGCATGCTAAACTTTCTTGTCGTTAAGGATGGTCATGAATATGACCCCAAACATACCTCCCAAAGATTGAATTATGTCTTGAAAGATCATTTTACATCTCTCTACAATGTCCCTACATCATTCTCATGCTTGAATCTACCTGCCATAGTCTTTTTTTCTTCATACACCCATTTTAGATACTTGAACAAGGTCTGATTGAGCTAGTTTACATTATAACTCATCATGTTTTTCTTGTTCTTCATCATGTATCCCCTCAAACATGTCATATCATGTGTTTCATGCCTCTTCCATGATTCACCATCATTCTCCTACCTTCAATTCATAATTATAGGTCACCTTCCTAACTAGGTTTAGGGATTAGGCCTACTAGATTGAGCTAGTCATACCAATTCCACTCATGCACCCTTGTATTCACCATGTTGATTGTATTTCCTTATCACATACCTGATCAACCATCTAGGATATCATCTTGACATGTCCTCACATAATCATCCTGCTTGTATAAGCCATCGGATCCTCAAGAAGTCAAGTCTCCATTAGGTGTTCTCATGCTTTGTCATGTCCTGCCTTGTCAGACTCACTCCAAGTTTCCTCTAGCTCTCTGTACTAATTTTTCATTAATGTACCTTTTGCATCAATGAAAACTCAACAATAACATTGCATCATGGATATAGATGGAGGATTCATCTATAACATCCAATCATCACTTTTTCCAAAACAATCAAAATTGGGTCACTACAAGTATTTTCCTCTAATTCGTTGCTTAGCTAGGGTTTTAAGAGGGTTTCAAACATGTTTACCTTCATAACAATTGTTCATAAAAAATGTGAAAATAAAACTAACTCATTATTCTTGTAAAATCTTCATAGATGACCTAATTAGCTATGACAAAGAGCTCAAGTCCCCATGCAAAACATACAACAATAAGCATCAGAAGGTTACCTTTTAGCACAAAAACACACCTTTGAAAACCTAGTTTTGGAAAAAAAATCATATATTGCTTTGTCTTCAAAAATTTAACCTAAAAATTGACCTGAAGCATAATGGATACCTTTTTAAATGACCCAAGTTTCATTCATGCTCTAATAATCTTGAAACATTCCAACCACAACGACTTACCAATGATTACTTGGCTTGTCTTCATTGTCTTACTTCACAAGGACCATGAAACATCATCAACACACTGAGATATGACCTAAAACTCATCATAAACCTAATAGCAATGTCACAATGTTTTAACCATGCTTGACCATGAATTTCATGCTCCAAATCCCATGCCACCATACTAACATGTTCTAGGTCTAAGAATATGCATAGAATAACCTAACTCAACCATAAAAACTCATGAAATGACCATGATGACTCATTGCAAACACATAGACACTTCTTACACATCATATGGACCATGAATTATCTCATGAAGACCTTAAACCAACTTTAGAACTCACATACCATGACCATACTTACTAGACCATGCTCTGGAACACCATAGAACATCACCAATCCAAGACACTACAAATCAACCTTCATGTTTGACCTTTACTTACACCTCAAGGAGACTCACATGACACTATGACACCCTTTTCCATCAATGGAATTTGTAATCAATGATAACAACTAGACTCAATGACTAAAATCCTATATTTTAGGAAAGCTATTTCTTATATATATGGAAGTATGTAATGGAGAATGTATTGAGTATGAATAATATGATTGAAGATTATTCGAAACTGTTCATTTGGTATTCACTCCAACTCTTATTCGACTTACAAATATTGAAAGAGCTCAACCACTCTGAGAAACTTGTCCTCTAACTACATGGTATGAAAAATACACCACAACTCAATATGATCCTCAGTTTATCCATCATAGTCCTTAGATGGCCTCCATGTCACTGCACTTGGCCCCATATAATATAAAATTGATCTATATGTCGTGGTATTGAACCATTGACTCTTCAGGCCAACCCATCTAGCAAAAAAGATATCAAGTCACGCCTAATCTACTTGTGGTCCAACTCAGGAGCGTCATAACTGTGATGTTCTCATATTCCCATATGTGTAATAGTGTAATAGTACCAATCCCACCATCTTACTCCTCTGGTGTAAACCGATACAAGTCCCTTTACAAGTGAGCCAACACACAATGACTCTAGGCATATCGAGTACCATGTGTCTTTTATCTCTTTTATTTCCTACTATTTACTTGATCTCTTGTTATTACATTATGTATTTTGTATGTCATAATCTATAATCTTAGGAAACATATATTATGGATTTATAAACAGTCTATTAGTCATTCCTTATAAATCCTAACATGGTATCATATCTTGTGATTATGCATGTGCAAGATTGATCTGGAAGCTTTTTAATTGAATAAAGTGAAGAATCTTAGAAGTTTATTTACGAGATCTGCGAAGCCCTAATTATTTCGCAATTGATCTTCAAGCTAATCTAGGTTTAAAATTTCGGATTTCCTGCACCAAATATTTCTTGAAAATATTAGTTGGCTAAATGGTTTTGGTTAGACCGTGTTTGAGCATTTTCTTTGCTTAGATCTATGTTTCCGTCATCTAGTCTTCAATCATTTTTCGGTTGAAATCCGCCATTTGTGAGTTTATTTTAAGTTTTTCATCATTGTTCATAGTCGTTTTAGCTGGATATCTTGGCTGGTGGATCTGAAAGTATTTCTTTAGATGCTAGTTTATTTTGGAACTTTTAAGTCCATTCTGATAGTAATAAATATTTATTTTTTGCTAGATCTATTTTCTGTCGAAGCTCAAGCCAATAATTTATTGCTCCTAAGTAGCTTCGTTGTATTTTTCCATTTTTGTAAATCCCAATCCACTCATTTTCTCTCCAGTCTATGTTATTACGGTGCTCGATCCAGGTCATCTTGCCCCATCTAGACTTCGCATTTTCAGTTTCCTACATAGATTTCTATTACTGTAAATCTACGAAGCCCAATCCATTTACTCCATGTAGGCTTCACCTTGTCATTTTTATTGATTATTTGATTGTCATATTCGTGATGTGCGATCCAATAAAGGAGTGCTCCAAGTATTTCGCACTATCAATGACTTAAGTTATTAGCTTGTTTTGTCATTTACAAAATTCTGAGCTAATAGGAGTGCTCCAAGTCATCTCCACATTTCATAATTGTCAGTATTTTGTTTTCTATTGTGGTCAGTGGGTTATCCAATCCAATAGGATTAGCCACCATGTTTCACATTTTCAATCCTTTGTTAGTTTTTCATGTCTTTGCGAAAAGTCCAAGCCATTAAGAAGGCTCTATGTGTGTCCCAATTTTTCGCATTAGTCGGTATTTTGGTTATCATTGTTCTTAGTGTGATGCAAATTCTATTGAGACAATAGTATATTTATTTTTTGTACCTGTCAGTCATGTCACATGGTGGTTCAGATCTTTCTACTTGTCGGAAGTGTCAGTCTCCAATTAGATTTTGCCATCTTTTTTGCACTTGTCAGACTTGTGACACAGTGATCCATTTGATTTCAGACTCCAATTTTATTTTAAATTTTGGCTTAGTCTTTTTGTCAGAACTGTTAAGAGCAAACCAATTGAATTTTAACATCTCTATAAAATTTCTGGTGTGAAAGTCTACCAAGGTGTCAAACTGTGTCTTTAGGTCATGTTAGTCTTTGATTTGCCTGAGTGACTATCATTGTGACATCTAGTCATTTTATTTCAAACCCGAACTTTATTTTAGCTATTGTCTTAGTTCAGGTGAACTTTAAGTAAAATCGTGTCCCATCTATTTAAAGTTTGGTGGAAAGCCATTTTATTTGTCCTTTTTATCAATCAGTATCAGAGTGTAAAAAAGTGAACTTTGTTTAATTAACGATACGTGTTCTTTCACATATTGTTTGCCTATTTTTTCAGATTGAATTATCTTCTAACTTGTAAATTGCACTGACGAAGTGTGGTCAGATTTTAGTATCTTTGGTTGCGTGTTAGAGTTTGTATATGTTTGTTGTGTTTTTCAATTGACTTGTCAACCCTATTACGTAGACCCAATAATCTATTCATTTTGATTAAATTCTAGGGAACTTCACGTCTAGTCAAAGGGATTCTACATTAAAATTTTCTGGAAAGCTAAAACATGTGCCCTGTTACTTTTTCTTAGTTTTTTTCCACATGTGCCCATATCTTAATTCGTATCATATATATATATATATATATCCTATATATATAGACACACGACACATTTCACACACTGTGCGTTGTACTACATTTATATATACTTCATGGTGTCACAGTTTAAAAAAATTCTTTGTGACTACAGGATGTCTAAATTTTCTTTATACCACATATGGGTTTGAATTTTCCTTATAGTACCGCGGATATTCTATTTATTTGTACCGCGGATTTCAACATTTTATGTGTACTCGCGGAGTTCCAAAATTTGAATATATTAGATCTTTTCTTTGTGGCCTTCTACGACATTTTTTTCGTTTATTTTTTTAGCTAGTCTACTTGCATGTGTATTTCTGCTAAAATTATTTTTAGCTTGTTTCTTGTGCCTATGTTTGGCTCCCCTGGTTTGATTCAAATTTAGCCGTATTTTTTCTGTCAGTGTACGTATCTGAGCATTTAAAATGGCTAGTTTCTACTAGTTTTTTATTGGATAAGTCTCAACTTGTTATCGAATGGAACTAATTACAGTATCTGGAGAGTAAGGATTACAATCATGTTTTATGGCTAGGAAGCTATGGATCTTGTAATTGTACAAAGAAACAACCCACTGGAAGACAAGTAACCCCTAAAAAACCTTAGCTCCTTCTCTTAGAGATCACAGGAAGCTTTTTTCATCCTTTTACAAAGCATAAAAGATGAATTTTTAATGCATATAGGTCATATGGACTCACCTGCTGATGCACAGAAAATAATTAGAAACCATGCATGAAGGTAAGTCACCTATCAAAAATAATTAAGCTAATTATGGAATTGTTTACAACTCCCATGAAGGGGGATGAGAATTTAGTTAATTATCTAGCAAAAATTAAAAACATTAAAGCTTAGTTAGCATAGATGTAATTGTGAATTTTTTCAAGATAATATTATGTACTTTCATTATTCAAATAAATATTCATGAAAAATTTAGAAACTATATCTCTATTCTTAATTCTAAATATCAAAATGAGACTGATCTACCTAATCTGGACACATATGCCTTCTCTGTTCAATTCAATAAGAACGTGTGTAATGGAGAATTTTGATTCAAAAGAGACTTCTTCTCAAAAAAATTTCTCTCATAACCTTAAGTCTGCTCAAAATAAGAGGAATAATAGTAATCATAATCAGAAGTCTAATATCATACTAAGATTTAAACCCAGTCCTGAATCTAACTCTATTAAGAAAATTTAAAAGAAAGAATCTTGATCCAACCTCTTATTCTTGTATTTTTGTTGGATATGGTTTTTAAACTAAAGGTTTAAGAGTCAATGACCCTTTCAAGCATGACATAGTTGAAAATAGGAACATGTTCATGTCTTAGAAAAGACATCATGTGATGTTTCTCATGAACCCTCCTCTATTTCTCTTGAGACAGAGAGATCCTGACTAATCCTTCTCCTAACATTATGGAAACAAAATTTCAAGGGGTTGATTATCTCTGATCTAGGATATGAAAGATATTTAGGGGGAGTCATCTCAAAATGTATTGCATCCTAATGTTCTTAAATAGGCTCACAATCTAGTTAAGGAGTCTAATCTTGTTATTCTTAGAAAGGTAACTCGTAGTCAACATTCTTATCATGCTTTGATGACCCTCTATGAGGTGGAACCACAGTCTTTTCAAGAATTCTGTCAAGATGATAGGTGGATTCACGCTATGAAAGATGAATACAATGCTTTAATTAAAAAAAATACTTGGGAACTTGTCCATACTCCTTCTAAGAGAAACATTGTAGGATCTAGGTGGTTGTACAAGATCAAGTATAACTCTGTTGGAGAAATTGATAAATTTAAGGCAAGGTTGGTAGCTCATGGTTTCACTTAAAAACATGGTCTTGACTATGTCAATACTTTTTCTCATGTAGTTAAAATGAGTACTGTTAGAATTCTTCTTGCATTAGCTTCCCAATATGGTTTGGAGATTCACCAAATGGATGTTAAAAATGTATTTTTAAATGGTGACTTAAAAGAAGAAATCTACATGCTTCAACCTAAAAGTTTTGAAGAACATGGTAAATATCGTTATGTTTGTAAGCTCAAAAATTATTTGTTTGGTCTTAAACAAGTTCCTAGAGCTTGGTATGCTAAAATTAACAGTTTCTTTCATTATCTTGGATTCTCTAACTATTGTTTTGATAATGATCTATTTGTTAAGAATGAAAATAATCATGCTATCATTATTGTATTATATGTATATGATCTTTTGATTACTAGCAATGATAGAAAGTTAATTGTTAGAATCAAAGAAAGGTTAAAACAACATTTTGATATGACTGATTTAGGTTTTCTAAATCATTTTCTTGGCATGGTTATATTTCAAGATCATAAGTCTATCAGTTGCATCTTAATCTTAGTATGTTGAGAATTTACTTAGAATATTTAATATGATTTATTGTAAGCATGTTTCCATTCTTATTGAAGTTGGTGTCAAATTAGATCCCAAACCAGTGTGTGCTAAATTTGATCCTACTCTATATAGATAGCTAGTTGGTAGTCTAATTTATTTAACTATTACTAGACTTAATATTTCTTATGCAGTAGGATTAGTTTCAAGATTTATGTAGTGTCCTTATGAGGATCACTGTAAAATGGAAAAAATAATTTTGAAATATATTAAAGGAACAATTAATTATGGTTTGTTTTATTCTTCTTCTATTAATGCTCAATTATTTGGCTATTTTGATTCTAATCATGTTGGTGGTGTTGCAAATAGAAAGTATACTTCTGGATATGTTTTTCAATTTTGGAGGTGCCATCACTTGGAGTAGCAAGAAGCAAACAACATTGTCTATCTATTCTACTGAAGCAGAGTACAAAAGTGTTATGGAAGCTGAAAAGGAAACAATGTGGCTGAAAATATTGTTGGATGAGCTGCTTATGGGTTTCAAAGGGAGAACTAATATTCTATGTTACAGCCAGAGTTGCATTGTTCTTGCTAAAAATTTAGTTCGGTATCAAAGGACTAAACATATTGAAGTTCATATGCACTTTATTAGAGAGAAAGTCCTGAATGGTGATATTGATCTCAAGTTCTGTATTACTAAAGATCAAGTTACAAATATCTTCATAAAGTCATTGTCTTCTATCAAGTTCTACAAATTTCGTGCCTTATTGGGCTTGTAAACATAAAATCATGCACTTTACACATTAGTTAGTCCTGGTATCATACTGTTTAGAGGGTTTTTTAGTGAAGAAAGTACTAATTAACCCCCATCTCTTGGCCATTTTTATTTGATTTCTATCATCATTCCCGACCTTCACTACACACATGCCCAGTCATTTTTTATCATCTTTCACCATTTTAGCCCTGACTGGGGTTCCCAAGCTAGTAATGGGGTTCCCATAGGCGCCTTGGTCCCACCATGGGCACCCCGGTCCTTCTTAAACTTTCCCACCACTTTTTGTCTCTTTCTAGTTGATGCAGCCTAGAATTTACCAGATAACACCCTAGACGCACTGACACATCACTTAGCCTAGACTGAGCACTCACCCGAAGCGCGCAAAGGTATTAGGTCCCTCTTTAGGGTTGTTGTAGCAGGATGTTAGCATGATGAAGGAAGAAACATATAGATTCATAACTAATCCATCATTCTACAATGCATGCCATATTCAGATTTATGAAAGAACAAGCTTAAACAATAATCATGATTGAATCAAGAACATGCACTACTCAATTACACACAGGAATGACACTTAGGTTCGTCTAATATCTTTCATCTATTAATAAACACAGAAGCTCCTTACAATAATGGAAATCTATACCAATGCGCACATGGATTTGATACAGTAATTCAATCATATGTGCATATATCTCTATACCTTCATACATCCATCTCTACATTACTAATATGTGATTATCATATATATATATATATATATATAGTATATATATATATTATATATATATATATATATATATATATATATATATATATATATATATATATATATATATATAGGGTGGGGACTTTCCCTTCACCACTTATCTATTCCAGAAATAGGTTGTATGCTATTAATAGCCACGCATCGTTTATAGGCATAGCCACACATGCAAGTGTGTTATCTATAGACCTCTTACAGTTAACTGAAGTGACAATCCTATTCTTAGCTCGTCTCCATGCAAAACACTTGATTCGATCCTCCAAAGATAGACAATGTGTGGCGTGCACGTCTCTACATCGTTGGTGTGTTCCGCATGCCATCTTCCAAAAATAGGTCTTCATGCTCAAAATTGGCTAAGTCCTGAATGTTGAACTTTCCCTCCGTGCGCGGGTTCTTCCTGTCCCTCTGCGCCCTTGATCCTGGTCTTCTCTCTCGTGCGGAATTTTTGTGTGATCTCTAACAAGTATTCTCTGATCAAAGATTACCCCACACTAATCTCATTCTCATCCTAACAATGGGTATTTCCAAAAATTGAAGTAAAGAATAGAAGAATGGAAAGAATAAGAATGAAAGAATGTAGATAAATAAAGAAGTTTTATGAGGCTATGAGGCAGCCTCCTCTGTATCAGTTTGAAGCATCAACTCTGGATACTCCTCCTTTATTTCAGCCTCCAAGGCTTGTCATTCAGCGAGTGCTTGTTCTACTTTTTCTGGAATGTCCACAACAATGGAATCCAATTCATCCCTCGTAATCTCCCCCTTTTCATTTTGCAGAACCAACACAACACTGGACATCGAGGTCATTCTTCCTTCTAGAAGATCCATCTTCTACGTAATGAGCTTCCCAAGCTCTTCCAACCGAGTCTTGTGTGGCTCTTGTGCTACTGCCAAGGCCTCGCACTTCTGCTTAACCATTGACAATCTTTATGTGCGGCCCAATGTCTCATCCTTCATTGCTTTTTGGACCTCATTGTTTTCTTCTAGGGTCTTTATGTTGATAAGCACCTCTGGAGTTGTGTATATGTTCAAAGCCTGGTCTGCTTTCTTCAATACTTCTTGTAGCGCTTGCAGTAGCCCCTCATAGGATGTAATCTTTTACATCACTGAGGATTTCTCTCATTCTGCCTCTTGCTCTGAATTCCTTGGCATTGTCATGCACAGAGGTTCATCTTCAAGCACCAGGTCCACCAAATTTCCTACATAATGTATCACTGAGGGAAACATCTGTGGTACCTTGGTCTCTAAGTGTGGCCTAGCTCTTATGACATTATCCCCAATCTCCTCTACGAAGCTGATAAATACTTCTTTCTTCTTCTACGCCAAGTCCCTCTCTTGTGTTATGTGCACTATCTCCACATCCTTTGTCTTTCAGCTCCTCATGCAACACTCTGATTATTTCAGCTTTATCCATGTTTCTTCTAGCAACTTCAGTAAAAACCTTCACCAATGCGTTGTTGACCTGCTCATCTGACATGACAGTAGGCTTTACTGTCATATGTCTAGCTTGGGGTGCCTTCTTCATCTGTCTCAGAACACATGACTCTTCGCATACATCAAAGTCAGGCTCATCCATGTGGGTATGCATTGACCATGATAGTTTCTTTCAAGTGCACATAGTCGCCATATCCTCATTCATTAGCTCCCAACCAAATAAACCCTTCTGTACTATCGTGCTCTGGAAGCGGGTGTGGACAATTTTACATGCGTCCTCTGCATACCCCATGGCTAGTGGAATGTGCTCTCTACTCATCCTCTTCGATCTAGGACCCTTGGGAATTGTAGCTTCAAGGTTAGGAGCCTGTCCCGTTACATCTTGAGCAGTTACATGCATGGATCCAGAGGTTTCCTTTTCTTTTTCTTCTCCATCCTTCATCTCTTCATCTTTTTGCTCTTCCTCTTTCTGTGGCTCGTCTTCTTGCTCAAGCAGGGTCGGAGATGCACACTCACTCTCCTCTAATTCCTCTACTTCTTTATCCAACTTCAACTTTCTTCTCTTCTTTAGTTCAGCGGTCTCCTTGTGTGGAGAGAGATGAGGTGATTTCCGTAACTATTTTTGGGGTTCCACTTTGAGTCCTTATGCATCTGAACACTTTATTAAACCTATGCTCCCCCTGCTCAACCTCTGTATCTTTCTCTTCATCATGTCCTTGAGGTGGAGTGGCTCATGCGCTGTGACTCTTCTCTATCATAAGGTTACTTTCTTCTGCGCTCCAAGCCTCCACTATCTTCATGCTCCTCTTCTTCACCCTCTACTTCAACAACTTTTGTGGGCCTTTACACCGGTATGTTTTCCATTGTGTGCTTGCCCTTCGTTTTCCATTGTGGCCCTGGTGGGAGCATGAATTCATTCTCCACATACTTATTGTTCTCCATCTTGGGCTTCAGCTGAAGATACACTAATGTTGCCCCTACATCTACTACAACCAGACTTATTGGCTTAGTATTCAACACCTCCAAAATGATCCTCTCGGTATAGGCACTTCTTCCAGGATACACATAGTTCTTCCTCAATGTGTGGTAGTCACAGTCTACCTTATCTGCATTGAATACCAGTTGGCGCATGTCTGTGAATCTATGAACAGATGCTTGGAAATACCTTGCATTGAATGCGTAAGGAAATTTACAGCAAGGGCTCTAGACTCCATCTCTCATTGGGAAGTGCACGATGTAGAAATGCTGATATACAACAAACTTAACTTGTTTCCCTACTACTGATGGTAGGTCCTTTGGGATGCGCCACTCTTCTCCAAATTCCACGCGGAGCCTGTCGTACCATTTCTCTGCCCTTTTCTTTACGTCATCTATCATGGCCCCTTTACATAGGTACTTGATGAACCTTTCAGCTGGTGACTTATTCTCCATGGGGTATTCCCATACCTTTTCCTTTGGCCCATCTAGTACTCCAATTTCCATGAATACTAGTGATAGTAGAACAGCCCCAAGAGCTGAATCTTCCCTCCTATGCGTGCTTCCTTGACTATTTTTTCTGCAATGTAGCCTGCAATATTGTAGATTTCTCCTTCTGACATCTTACGCGCAATGTGTAACCACATAGTATTTACTTGTGACCACCGCTCCTGATCATTCAACTTTGTAACAAGGTGTGTTGCTGCTTGCACAACCAGACAGTTCTTCAATTTTTCTATATCCATACTACGTGTGGACCCTTCAGGTACCCCAACTCCTGTCTAGTCTTTAAGATCATGGATTTATCTGTTAGATCATTCTTTATATCCTCTCTGATGTGGCCTTCAAACCTGTAACTGATGAGATAAGCGCAGATGAGATTCTAACTCTGTGTCCTACAAAGTAGAAGAAGTCCTCACGCACTCTGCTCATGAGCCACTAATACAAGGGCTCATACTTCCTGAAATATGGAAGCTCATATAATTGGTAGACCCCAATTCTCTTCAAAATCTTCTCACATGTACATCATCATAAACTAGACATGTCATCCGCCGTATGTTTGTTCATCCTTGTAATGAGCAAGGAATCGAGCTCTTTCTTGTTCTCTGAGGTCCTATGATTGTATTCGACTTACTTTTATCTTTTTTGATAGGTGAATCCCATTCTTGGATGATGATGACATCCTTCTGGATATTGCATTTCTAAAAATCACTTTCGGGTGCCATCTCTTCCTCCTTGATGACCACCTTCTTCTTTCCTTTTTCTTGTTACTGCAGATGCCTTCTTGGGTGCCATTTTTACCTTGCAATCGTCTCCTCTTTAACTCTAAAACTTTCGAATCAAACCCTAGCTCGATTCAATCATACCCTAGGTGGAAACTTCGTGCCCTAACTCCTCTCTGTCTCCTTGCTTCACTCAAACCCTTCACCACCGGGGACATAAGCTTCTTTTCACACAGATATGTTTGTCACGCTTGGTTTCACACCCTTCGCACCTTAACCCGATCACTCGGCTCTTCGCACTTAGCTCTTTTCTCAAATTCTCTTAGTCACAACGGTAAAAATGAATTCGCATCCCATCCTTATATATTTTTTTTCAAATTTTGATGCATTTATTGCTCCTTCACCTACCAAATATCCTCTCATTCATTGACCAAATTTGTTCATTCCACACAGTACATCTTTGTGCACCCCAGCTATAACCTTCTAGCGCACCTTCCTACCCTCTGGTCACAAACTTCTCTTCAACGCATGCCCTTGTGCCTAATACCTCATCATTGTACCTTCTCCTGGTAGTTATCATGGCCTCTTCTTACCTCGCATTATATTGTCCTTTCATTCATCTCCATCCTTGGTCACCTTTGAGAAGCAATCTTCTTTTGACTTAAAGCACACCCGTAGTAGCTTATTCCTTTCACCTTTCAATTCCCACAGTCTTTTACTTGGATAACTACAACCACCCCACACTAAAGGTATGTGCAATCCTTTGCACATAAACATTCTTCACATAGTAATTAGCTTCATGCACACAAGCGCGCTTATTACACAAGAACAAACCTTTAAATTAATAAAGCATAGTGACAAATGAAGGAAATACAGAATGGAAACCTAATCTAAATGGCAATACTACCTTATTACAAACACCAAGAAGTACTTATTTATAGTAGGGCTTCAGCCTACCCCTGTTAAAGTAACTGGGTAGCCGTGTTCCATCAAGTGCTTATAACTGGAAAGCACCTGATTCAAGTATGTAAGTGATGACATACAACCCCAACCAATGTACCTTAAGTTTTCCTGGATGGCGCAAGAACTTAGAGTCATAAAGAAGTACCATTTGTCCAATCTCAAGCTTCTTATCCCTTATGTTTCTGCCATGCCATGCTTTCTTCCTAGCCTTTTCCTGCTTCTGAATCCATTGTGTTATGGCTCGTCACTCACACAGTTGAATCATCTTCTCGATACGCTCTTTTAAATATTGCTCATCAGCTAGACCTCCAGCATGCACAATGCACAAATAAGGTAACATAAATTCTATAGGGAGAATGGCTTCTGTGCCAAAAACCAACTGAAATGGTGTGGCTTTGTTCAACCTCTTATAAGTTATTCTATATGCCCAAAGAATAGCTTACACTTTTTCATCCCAATCATTTCTTCCAACATCACAAATTTTTGTCAAAGTCTGGCTCAAAATATTGTTGAAAGCCTCAATAGTTTCATTTTCTTGAGGATTGTAGGGTGTAGTTTTATGGTGTGCAACCATAAACTCATCTAATAGGATCATGATTATCTCATTAAAAAAGTGTGTACCCCTATCACTTGTCAAGCTTAAAGGACATCCATATCTTGTAAGAACATTTTCCCATAAAAACCTAGCTATTGTACAGTCCTTTGTAGGTGCTGCTTCTGCCCACCGTGTGAGATAATCTATGCAAGTAATAATATAGCGTGATCCAGTCCTACGCACAGCTGGTGAAATAGGTCCTACAAAGTCAATGGCCCATTTCTCAAATGGTTCAGCACTAGTAATTGGTCTTAAAGGAATCTCATCTCTTTTCCCTAGTTTTCCTAGGCGTTGAAAATGATCACACGCCTTACAATATTCTTTACAGTCTTTATACAATGTCTCCCACCATAATCCAACAAATAGGATCTTCCGGGCAGTCGCATCACCTGCATAATGGCCTCCTGAAATACCACACTGGACTTCTTCCATTATTTCCTTGTGCTCATTCTCTAATACACAATGACATAATACTTCGTCTCTACCTAACTTGTAGAGGTCACCACTGATTAACATAAATGGTGTCGCACGTATAAGAAGCTATTTCTTTTCTAATGCCTTCATTCCTTCTAGTGCCACACCAGTCCGTAGAAAGAAAACAATGTCTTCTAATTCTGATGGCACATGTTGTAACCTATATAACTGTGCATTTGGCATGGTTTCTTCAATTGTCTGTGCTTCCTCTCCTGAGTGATATCTAGATAAGTGGTCTGGTCTAGAGTTACTTTTTCCTGGCTTCACCACAACTATGAAGTCAAGATCTTAAAATAGGAGTACCCATCTGCATATGCACCCCTGTAAGACGGGATTGTTTACTAAGTACTTCAATGCCATGTGATCCGTATAAAACACAAATGGGGTTGCTAACAAGTACTATTGAAACTTGTGCTATGCATAGATAATTGAAAAAGATTCGTGCTTTGTACTTGTATAATTTTGTTCAGTAGGAGTCAACCTCCTACTAGCAAAACATATTGGATGATCGACAGTACCTTCGCCAAGTTGAGCTAACATAGCGCCAATGGACATGCCAGAGGCATCCATGTGTACATGAAATGGTTCATCCCATGAGGGAAAATGCAAAATGAGCGCGGTAGTACAAGTTTCTCCTTTAATATTTCACACACACATTGCTTTTGTTCTCCCCAATAAAATGTACCTTTCCCCTTCAGTAACTCTTCCAAGGGTGCAGTAACTTTGGCATACCCTTTGATTAATTTTCTATAATATCCTGTATGACCTAAAAATCTGCGTACCTCACTTTGACTGGTAGGCACTTCAGGCCTGGAATGACTGCAAACTTAGTTGGATCAACCAGCAAACCTTCCTTGTAGATTATATGTCCTAACAATATTCCAAATGGTGTAGCAAATATGCACTTCTTGATGTTCAAATAGATACTCAACTTTCTACACCGTTCAAACATTAAGCGCAGATTGTCACAATGATCTTTCACAAGCCCATATACTGTCCAATCATCTAGGTAGACCTGTAAGAAGTTGTGAATAAATTCTTTGAATGCCTAAACAACTATGCGCGAGAATACAACAAGTGCATTTTTCAATCCAAAAGGCATCACAATATAGGTAAAACTACCCCATTTAGTAGTAAAAGTTGTCTTTTCTTAATCCTCCTGAGCAATCCTAACCTGATGATACCCAGAAAACCCATCTATGAAAGAATATATTTCGCACCCTACCACTCCTAGTATTTCCTCATTGAATGGCATAGGGAATGGATCTGTGACGCATGCAACATTCAACTCCCTGTAGTCCACACATATTCTAATTTGTCCATCCTTCTTGATATTGATTACCATTGGGCTAACCCATTCTAACTCATCAAGGGGCTTGATAATTCCAGATTTCAACATTTTATCAATTTCGTCTTTTACCTTTTCATACAAATTGGGGTTCATTCTATAAGGTCTCTTCCTAACTGGTCATGCACCATCCTTAAGCTTTATCTTCATTTCCCCGAGTGATTCATGCATGCCTTTAATTTCATGATACCCTCGAGGGAATAAGTCCTAATAATCCCTTATTAACTCAATGATCTTTTCCACCTTCGAGTCTGACCAGTAGTCTTCAATGATGGCCTCCTTAGGCTCAACCTCCGAACCTATATTCACCTTCTTTTTCTTCATGGGTTCATGATAGGCGCGTGTATCCTTGTCTGCACTGTCCAAGACCTCGCGCACCCCTTGTGAATGTTCAATATCCAAGTTCTCAACTTCCTCATCATCCATGATGTAAACCATCTTTCCTTTCTCTTTCTCAAGGCAAGCACGTTCAAGTAGTATGGAGTCCATTTCTTCTTCTCTTTCAAAGTGTGCTCCGGACTCTGCCTCACCAAATAATTCCTGAATATGCTCTTCTGTTTTTTCATTATCTCCCATAGTTAAGCGCTTGACAAATTTTAATGCCTCTTTTATTGGAGGTTGGGAAGAAAAGTAGTCAAAGGTTTGGATCATTCCTGCATAGATTTTTCCAGTTCCCAGTCTCTTGATGTAGTTCTGCGTATACATACCAGGCGCATGTGCATCCTTGTATAGTAGAGTACAATCTATGCACCCAAAGTGAAGGTGGTAATGCTTCCTGTCCTGCTGTCCAGAGTCTCTCACACTGCTGAATGTGATGCTAAATAGGTTGATCACCATGATAAGTTCAAATCTGCGTAGGTGCATTGTTCTTTACAAACCTAATATATAAGGCGACTCCAATCTCTTCCCATTTTATAAGATTATGTTTGTGGAGTACCCACTAGCACGTTGTTGTCCCACATAAGGTATATACTGACATATCTCTTCTCTTAATTTGATATGTCCATTGTGTTTCCATGGCTTTCAAAAATACAGTAAGATCTTCTGCCCCTGTATACCAAGGTATTGTGCTACCTATCCGTCGAACCGAATGAAGTCCATTCTTGCGCGCAACCACGCTTTTTACCTCGTGCCTTACTAGTTCATATGTACCATGAGCCCAATTGTCACAAGCAATACTCATAGTATCACTAATATAATGAGAATCCTCCCACTGTAGGATGTATTCTTTTGATGGCTCATTGACCTTTGGGTCTTGAATAGCGCATACATAAATTCTTTTGAAGTCCTCACTTAGAGGCTAAACATATGGTGTAGACTTCCCATCTGTTAGAGGTATCACAACTCTTTCCTCCTTGTTCTAAAAGTTGATATACCCCTTATTGAATCTCAATTCAGCATTATTCGCATAACACCGAGGGCATCCAAGCAAGGCTAAAAATTTGTCTTCTTCTGCAAGTGCTAATACCTCAAAATCCCCAGTGAACTTGGCCCATTGTATGGTTATAGATGCATCCTTCAAAACTCCTATGGGAATGGCATTAGTCTAGTTTGCCATAAACAACACATTATATGATGGTTGCAATGGAGGCCTCCCTATTTATACCCATGCATCTAATGTAAGCACATTTACTTATGCACCTGTATCAATCAATATGTTGCTCAACATCCATCCATCCACAACAGCATTCAAAGTAATTTCCTTGTCATAGTCAATGCTATCAGGGGGAAGATTTGCATGCAGAATCTACCATCTGGTCTCAATACTTGTGCATGGAGTGTTCCCTTTTAACCAACTTCCTAATAGTGGAATAATGTTCTCTTGGCACAACATTTTACACACTTATCTCAAATCGTCGATATCAGTTTGGACTATCTCTAATGCTTTCTTTTGCTCCTTGAGGTATTGTATCTCACCCTAAAGATTCCTTAGCACTTCTATAGTATCCTGGTATAATTCCTTTTGATGAGAAAGATCTGGGTACCTTGCATGCAAAACCTCCTCCTTGGTGATCGTACGCTTCTGGTGCAATGCCTCTCTTGCGCGCGCCACTTCAGCTCATGTAGTAATCTTCACTGTCAATTTCTTAGGTCCTTATGTTATCTTGGAAATCCATTGATCTTCTATCGTGCGCTGGATTCTAACCATCCTAACGCATTTTTTTTCTTGCTTATGCTGCAGCTAAGAAGATAGAGGGCTCAAAATGCATTTCTCAATGAACCAGTTTTAGAAAAACTAGCATAGCTTTCACATATCTCTTCAAAACTTGATGAAATTTGGCATGAAGCACCAAAACTCACCCCTATTCATGATCAATGATTTTATTTTTCATAAATATTCTTGTACTCTTCAAACCTATCTCATTTGTATCAGTCTACATTGTTAGTCCTCAAGGCCAACTTTGGTGAATTTTTGAATTTTGCCTCCATGAGCTAAAATAAGCCTTGTTTTTGCTCACACATGCCCTAGACATCATTCCTAAGATCCTCCCATGCTCACATTTTCTTTTCATGACTTGTACCAACTTTTCACACCTCATCAAGCTCTAGAAACAGACCTGAATGAGCCAGTTACAACTGTGCCTCTCAACATTTGACCTGTTACTCACTCCAAAAGGTATTTCTTATGCTAAAATCATCATGAATTACCTATAGGTCACTTGTGTTATGTTTTCTAACCATTTCCATACCTGAATTATACTTATAGGTAGAAGTATACATCCTGCCTTTGACTGAGCTATGAATATACTTATTGAGCACACTAAAAAACATCATGAATGCTCACTAAACCACTGAGAAGGAACTACCAATCAACCTTCATGCCTTTGACTGAGCTTCACTTCATCATTCAATCCTTTTCCATCAATGCCACTTGACATCAATGACAACACCAATGACCAGAGTTCAAAAAAAATCCTCCTCTAATGGTATAATCGGATGTTCAAGATGTAGCACACATAGAAAAGGGGAAGTGGGGCTGCAAACTTATAAATTATATCACTTTGAGCATCATTTATGGAATCCAGTGCTACTATACAAAATACTTCTATCAACTATAAGGTAACCCTCACCTAAGTGACATTATCCCTATAATATTGGTGATCTGAAGGATTTATCTACCAACCAATGAGGATACACTTATTTGGGCAGGGTCACCCTTCGACACATATGAAGTAAGGTTGGGTTATAATTTGCTTATCTCTTAGGAAAATAGGGGTAGAGTACAAAGAATGTCCAAACAAAATAATATGACATACCTGATACCTTCCCAAGGAAGAAAATTTTTCATGGATTACAATTTCATGAAGCATGGATGGTATGGCTTGACAATATGCCTTTTTTCAAAAACCACAATGAAACAACTGATCACCTTCATATACATTGTGATTTCTCTTGGAAAATATGGAATGGTGTCATTTACAAAAGGAATCTAGCCTGGATTCCACCCCTACACATTGCAGATGCAATAATGTAATGGAAATACCCATAGAATTCGATCACGAGTCCCCTATGGTAGACCATTTCATCCTTCGTTATCTAGCATCTATGGCTTGAAAGAAACAAAATAACTTTTAAAGATACTTCACTCCCACTACAAAGATTGATGATAAGAATTGAAGGTTCAATCTCTGAATGGGTGAATAATTTGTTAAAAAATGGGGGAATCCCTAAGGAAAGAGAAGGTAAAAAAATTCAAAAGAGATAGCCAAACATCAATTGGGGTGAGAAGGGGATTGGTAACAATCCTCAAAAAAACAAAGTCCCAATTCGCTAGCTTCCACCCCACCTAGAAAGTTGAAATTGAACTTTGATGGGGCTTGTAAAAGAAACCCCAAGGTTGGGGATTTGGATCAATCCTCAACGATTTAGATGGTAAATTCATCTCAGAAACTTCAAGTACTATCAACCAAGAAACCAATAATGAAACTGAAATCATTCCATTGAGAGAAGGGCTAAGAATGTTTCTTTTGGAACATTCACCACCATTGATCATTGAAGGAGACTCTCTCTTTGTAATCAATGCAATTAAGAATGGCAGGTCAAGAAATTGGTGACTAAATTATTTATTAGCACCAATATTCTACTTCATCCAAATCTCCTACCAGTAGGACATGAAACATTGTCTAAGAGATAATAAAGTAGGAGACTTTCTAGATAATGCAAGTACTAACCTTACCATATTCTCTAAAATTGAGAGTAAGGGCATTAATGATTGACCTGGCCCAAATGAAATCATTCAAAATGAATGAACATATAAGAAGATGATAGGAAACCATAGGATAGGTAAATTATTAAATGTTTCATAATTTTTTTATTATCTCAGGATAATTACGCTAGTGCAAAAGGATTTTTTTACATGTCCCTATGGTAATTTAAGTGACCCTCGACATTATCATATTACGATGAAGTGTGGGCTTGGGGAGTATGCCTACATACGTGTAGCTTTTTGGCCCTTTCCATCATACTTGATAAAGATTTGGAGGAAGGTGTGAAGCGTGATGGGCATGAGTTAATGAAATAACTCACATGTATGCTAAATTTGGCGATGGGTTTTAAATAAACACTGACCCAATGTTGTGATTTACATATTTTTGCTGGAAAATAGAGCCTCGATAAGGTATTCCATATCAATATAAAGCATGATAATGGCGTTCACAAAGGTGAAAATAAATCTTGTTGAGTTGTCTTACGAGGAATTGCAGTCCGTTTTCAATATTTATGGACATGAAGTGGATTTTTTCATAATGGTGCTTGATATCCGGGATAGGTAGGAGATTCATATCGAGAATTTGACTAACGTGGTGAGGTTGGCGTTCATCACCAAGTTGGCCAGGATGATGTCCTCTTTTATTATTTTCTTATTCATTATTCATCGACTTCTCCATCGGTAGGACCATATTAAGTCTGATGTTCTAAAGAAATTTTGGTTGCCATTGTGACTTATTATCAAGGTTGAAGCACCAGCCGCTTCGGAGACTTTCTTCGCTTCAGAGGTGCTCGTATAGGTCCTTCTGGAGTTTTTGCTAATGGGCAGGAAACATGGAACAAAGGAGCCGGTTAAATAACAGTTGGAGAAGTTAGAGCAGAGGGTCATGGCCCTAGAGAAATCGGTTGCGAAGGCCTTATAGCCTGCGTAGAGGAATCGTTGTATCATACAGGGCATGGTAACAAGTGGGTCAGGGTCAATGCCAATTCAAAAATGTAAGGTCTCTATTGGGAAGAAGTTGTTTCTCAAGGGGGGTGTTGACCTTTTAGATTTGGTTACGTCACTCCAAAGGAGGTCAAAACTAGCAAAAATCCTCAACGATCTCCGGGTTAGTATTCAGGATCTCATGGCTTTGGATATGTCCCCCAAAATGGTGGGAGATATCTAATTTGTTTTCAATGTAGTTTGGCGGGAGGGAGTTTCTCGCCCATAAACAAAAAAATTTGGACCCTCTTCCAATCTTCACAAAAGAGTTTATCAAAATTGAAATGTAATGGAATATGTTTACTATCTTATACACTTGTGTGTGTGCGCGCGCGTGCGCGCACTTCCATGGGTCGGGGCCCCTATAGATTCCCCTCTTTAATATTAAAAAAAAAATTATAAAAATGATTGTAATATTTTTCTTCTCCTATGTAAAATGCAAATGGATTGTAATGCTTCCTTTTCTTATTTAGACGTAGTTACGAATGCAAACGATGTATATGGTACTAGTGATGAGTGTTATTTAAGATATTTATGTGATGATAAAGTGGGGCATGCTCCCTTGCAATATCATCTACGTGTCCCAATAAATATTCCATATATGATGTTGAATTTTATGCCATTATATAGTAACTGCGACATTTAAGGCGTTACTTAGTGCGGAAGGATTTTATTCTATTTACAGGCCATGATACCTTAAGGTATGTTAACAATAAGAAGAAATTAAATATCAAGAATGCAAAGTGGGTATTTTTCCTATAGGGATATACTTTTGTTTCGAAGCATAAGTTAGGGAAAAAACTAGATGGTTGATGATTTAAACAGATGTGTGGCATCGTGAGGGAACTTCATAGTTGTGGTTTAGGTGAGACATGCACTATTCATGATGATTATCTCATACAAGACGGTTTTCTATTTAATGAAAAGAAACTATGTATTCCAGTTGGGTATATAACAGAAAATATTGTAAGGGAACTTCATAGTGGTGGTTTGGGTGGACACTTTGGTAAAAATAATATTATTTATTTATTGGAAGAGAAGTATTTTTGGTCGATGATGAGGATAGATGTAGAAATACATTATTCAAGATGTAAGATGTGTCAAGGGGCTAAAGGACATCCAATAAATGCATGCTTGTATATGCCATTACTAGTCTTAAAACGACCATATACAAATTTGACTATGAATTTTGTATTGGGGATACTAAACATGTAGCGAGTTAATGATCCAATTTTTGTAGTTGTAGACATGTTTTAAAAGATGGTTAATTTTATTGCATGAAATAAAACCAACGAAGCTACTAGGGTTACAAATTAGTTTTTCAAAGAAGTTGGATTGTGGGGTCTACTAAAAATCATTACTTTAGGTAGGGATACTAAATTTCTCACTAATTTTTGAAGATTTTATTAAATAACTTAGAAGCTAAATTTGTAATTTATTACTTCATACCACCTTAGACAAATGAATAGACATAGACCTAGTAAATAAGAGTTTGGGAATTTTGTTGAGAAGTATCGTTGGAAAGAAGCCCAATCACTGAGACGTTACATTACCATCGGTTGAGTTTTTATATAATAGCCCATACTGCTCTCTAGTATGAAGGACTGGAAATTGTCTCTGTAAAATGACAATACACTTGTTATGATCTAATTCTATCCATATTCTTCTATTTTATTCTTCTAAGTGTTACTTTCAACTTTCTTGTACAAAATTCTAGCCCACATCCTTCTCTAATTATCTTATTTTTCTTTTAAAATTGGCTAAGTCTTTCTTCTAGCGCCTGCGTACCCCTATGGACACATGCACGCCTATCCTAATGCATACACACCTAAGGCATGTATGCACCCCTACTAGCGCCTACGCTTCCATCTTGACGCGTATGCCCCTAACTAATTTCCCACCTAATCTAACCCCTCCCCGGTGCATACGCATCTAGTATGATGCCTACATGTACATTTTGGTGCACATGTGTGCGTGTATCCACATTTTTTCCTTGACGCATACGCGTATGTGTACCCGTATTTTCAACTCGTATGCGTACCCACTTTTTTGATGCATGTGCATCGTTAAGGCACGTACACGCGTTAATTCTACCCTAAACATGCTAATAAATATAATTAAATGCAAAATTTGACTAGAAGGGAGAGGGCACTCACGTAGGGTTCATCGACATCATCTTGAAGGTACTCCCGGATCCGGTCTGTGCATGTGATCCGCCTCTAAACTCTCTCCATCTCTCTTGCAGCTCACAAGTCACTCGCAGTGAAAATTCGCAAGAGCTCCGTAATAAATGAACTAAT
Source organism: Taxus chinensis (assembly GCA_019776745.2). Classification (NCBI taxonomy): domain Eukaryota; kingdom Viridiplantae; phylum Streptophyta; class Pinopsida; order Cupressales; family Taxaceae; genus Taxus; species Taxus chinensis. Next base: position 915,696,781 of record CM034146.1, on the reverse strand, counting down.
CGTGATGATTTACCCCCCCGGGAGGGGTATATAGGGTTTTTTTAACCCATCATGATGCCCTCTTGCCCTTTGTGATGGCCAAAATTCTCAATTTGACCGTTGTGGTCATTCTAACCCCTTCTTCTACCCATCGTGATAATTATTTTTATTAAATAAATATTTTTAAATAATTTTTTGCTATGTTGGGGCATTATTTGCCACCTAGCACTCATTTCTTCTCCTTGGGGAATTTTTAATATTTCCAAGTGATGTTTTCATTCTTTCTTCTTCTATTCACCGTTGTGATGATTATTTTTATTAAATAATCATTTTTGACGCATTTTCCTTCTCATCGGGGCACGTTTTTGCTACCTGACGCGTGTTTCTTCATCATGGGGCATTCCGCATGCTTTTGGGTGATCTACCATATATTAAATTATTCTGACGAATGAAAAATGTTAAAAATTACAAAAATCATAAAAACATTCAATAAACCAAAAAAATGTAAAATTTCAAAAATTGACAAAAATTGGTAAACAAGATGATCTGTAGGGTCCATCGGTATCGTCTTGAAGGTACTCTTGGTTCATTTACAAATATTTCAAGAATAGAGGATAACTAGACATGTTAGGTTTGCTTATTTGCTTCAAAATTAATGCATGCAAAGTAATGAATCCTTATTTATTATCAAGATGGTCCATTGATTTGTTTTTTAAAGCTTTGGGGTTTCTTGAGTGTTCTTACCTCATTTTTATAGCTATGCAAAACTACACTAAGTTAAAAAGATAAAAAAACACACCATATTTATCACACTGTATTTGCAGGTTCAGAAAAGGGTACGTCCCTATCTGCTTAACTAGAATGTAACCCCTTTGGCATAACGCCTTAAGCTATAACAATGGGGGTGATTATAGGAACCCTAAAGTTTTCCACCATCGAGTAACATCGTGGACAAAACAAGAAGTGTGCCTCACACCCACTTGACTAGTTTTACATTATGAGTTAGAGTCAAATTTATCCGTATAATGACCCCAGTGAGAATACGCGTGAACGCATTCATTGCTCATCGTATTTGAAGGGGGTAAAGTAAAGCCAAGATACTCCTTAGGAAACCTTGGCAAATCGAGTTCTTAGTAGATAAACTTGTGACACCTAGTTGAGCGAACTACTTAGGAATACCATATCTTCTTGGAGCCCACTTTGCTAGTCCAAACCATCATGTATTGTCAATCTCTCACAAAGTGACGACTTACTTGGAGTCAGAACCTTGTTTTTCGAACAAGGCAAAGATTCCACTTAAGTTGAAGCCAAGAGTCACTCGTCACAAGATTTACAATGTATTGCTTAGCTTAGTTTCTTTCTCTCCTTATGATGAGGTGAAACTCTGCCCAAGTAATTCTTAGTTCATTTCCATTCCATTTGATTTATACCTTTGCATTCTTCTTGCTCATTCGGGACAAGAGAAGGCATCTCTCGTGACTGTTATAATAGACTGTGTTCACCACTTTTTTTTCCATTTACACTCATCCATGTTTGTGGTTGAGTTGTTAAACATCTAAAGTGTTTGGGTACATTCTTACATCTTTGATAGCCACTTGATCTTGATTTTAAGATCATCTTCATAGCTAGGCTTGGTTTCATCATTATTTCCCTTTGGGTTGTTATTTTTCCCACATTCTAGTCATACAATTACAACACTTACACTTTTTTTCATTTATGAGAACTTGGTATAAGTTTCTACAATATATCATTACATTGCTCACATGCTTAATAACTTCTTATTATACTTACACTTAGTTTTGATACCAACAACATTTAAGGCTTTTGAGAGTGTTGATATTGCATTATTTATATCGTAATGACATCATCTCGATACTAACACCTCACTTATTCTTAGCTTGGTTAACGTTTAGATGTAGTGTTATTATGATATTCACATTTGTGACTTCCATTGTCAAAAACTTAGATTTTGTTCGCATCTAAAACTAGTCATAGTATACCTTGTGGAGAGATCGCATCAATACCACTTTAGTGCTTAGGTCTTGTTTATTATTTTAACTTGACCTAGGTGGTGATAGGGTATTGTCACTATTTGTTTTACACCTATCTTTGGAACTATAAACTTAGGGTATAGTGTTCTACGAACGATTTGAGGGATTTGACTAATTTTCTAATGAGCTTGCATAATTTTTTCCTAGTATAAATTGCATATTCTTGTACTTAGGATACTTCGAGACATTGAGACTCTAAAAAAAACTCACACCACATACACCTAGGTTTATTACAACTTAGATACACTTAGACAAAACCTAGTGTTGCACAGAATAGCAATGCCAAGAATCACAAAAATGGTGTCTAAACGAGATGAATACAACTTAGAGGTAAACCATTTTAGTTCAACATACCCATTCAATAGAAATAAATTTGCACCCCTCTTTTCAAAAGTTAAAAAAATTGAACCTTTAGTTGACCATAATGGAGAGGACTCTGATTCATCTGAAAACCAACACAAACTAGATCTAGTTTGCTTTGATGAGCTCATATATTACAATAGAGACCAAGTACTCACAAGAGTCCTCAAATTATGAGCTAAACTACCACAAGAATGTGAAGCAACAATAAAAACCATCACTCACGAAGTAGAAGATCCATCTATGACCATCACTCATTGACATGGACAATCCTTTTGACGCAGGGTATGCTTCCACTTTGGGTGTACATAACAAAAACGTTGAAAGTGATCCACCAAAACCAACAGATGATTCAAGGAGACCTTACTTTAAGGCTTCACGTAGAGTCAAAATCAAACATGATTGCAAAGACTCACCTCCTCCTAGATTTAATGATGAATATGATCCCTTAATTGAAGAGGAAATCATTCAATGAAAAATAGTAAATCTAAGTAAAAAATAGCAACCTTAGGTTCCTCAAGTAGGAATACGTATAAGGTTAGACTCAAGACTAAATCAGGTGAATTTCACATTGACCCATATGATGACACAACATTCAATTTTTTTGAAATGAATAGACCACTATCCCCCACAAAAGAGAAACTCATCCAACAAAATTTACAATCAATGAAAAACATGTTTACCACTCTACAAGAGAGTAATGTAGGGCACAACAGGAACTATCTATATGAAGAGTTATGTCCCTATCCCTTTGATAAAGACATGTTACGAAAACCGTTCCTGAAACACTTTGATATCCCTAAATTAGACAAATACAAAAGCAAAGGTGATCCTCATGATCATGTCAAAGACTTCTATATGGCTTGTCAGGAAGTCGATTACAATGATAACTTTTTCAAATGTTTGTTTCCTCGAAGCCTAGGAGCACGGGCATTAGAATGGTTTTTCAGTATACCTAAGGGATTAATCACGACATGGCCCGCACTAGCTAAAAATTTTGTACAACATTTCTCTTTCAATATGGATGATGACATTACCATGAATGACCTTTACAATGCTAAACAAAAACCCAATGAGACCTTCACATGATTCTTACAGCGATGATGCAAATTGACGATTTTTTTTCCCTCGTGTCCTTCTAGAAAAACAAATGGTAAGAATATTTGTCCCCAACTTGAACGCAGAAATAGCCTTCCACTTACAGATGCACTGTGACACTAACTACAAAGAAGTCATAGAGAAAGGAAGTCAAATTGAGAAGGCTCTCATTGCAAAGGGGGCACTCAAACCCATTTTAAATGATAAAACATGAGTAAAAACCCATGTCAAAAAACAAAAGTTCTTTAATAAGAACAAACATGTCATTGGCGACAACATCGACAGACTCCAAAAGAGTCCAGACTGTACATGGTGGTCTACTATTAAAGCTTTCACAAGGACCTCACCCAAAGGCACCTACAAAACATACATTTACATGTCTAACTGAATCATTATTTGCTATACTTAAACAGTTAGACGTTGTAAATTTGGTACAATACCCAACTGTAATGGTACCATATCCAGATGATGCACCTAAGCTAGATTGGTTTAAAGAGCATGAATATTGTGATTTTCATCATGTCAAAGGACACAAAACTGATAGATGCCTAAGATTACAAAATTTTATACAAGACCTCATCGAAGAAGGTAAAATTGCAGTAGATTCACCATCCGACTTAGAAAAAGGTCCTAACAAGAAAATGGGTATATTCAAAGAACCCTTTCCCAATCATGAGGATAAGAAGAACATAAAGCCAGATTGTGGGCAAGCCTCTAATGACTATAGAACCACTGCCTACGTCTATCCAACAAATGATAATCCATTTGAATCCCTTATAGGTTGTGTCCATTCATCTAATGAACAAGTGAACACCATTAGGATCTTAGGAAACAATTGTGTTGTAGGCACAACGTGCTCATTTGGTAATACCAATCCTTTGCCTATTCCTCAGGAAGGCCAGTACAACTTGATAGAACAATTAGAGAAAACCCCAGCTAGAATTTCAATCCTAGATCTCCTCAAGATTTCCACTGCTCATAAAAATATACTATATAAAATGATTCAGAGTTCAGGGGTCTCCATAGATGTAGATCCCGACACACCTTCAAGTGATGGTTACAAACCTTGATTCCAATGATCATATCTCCTTTGATTGAAATGTAATCCCATAATAACCCTGAGCACAACTTACCCTTATACATAGAGGTTCATTGTTACTCATCATAAAATCAAAAGAGTGCTTGTGGATGGCAGGTCTAGTCTAAATATTTGCACATTGAAGCTGGTTAAGTAACAGGCCATTCAGAAGTAGATCTGGGTGCTAAAACTATTACCATCATGACCTATGATAATGAAGAGAGAATCAACAGGAACTATAGTGATTACTGATAGAATTAGGGCTGATATATCATGATATGACATTCCATGTCCTTGACTTGGATCTACCTTACAACATGCTCTTGGGATGCCCATGGATTCATGCCATGCAGGTCATTCCCTCTACCTTTCATCAGTGCATCAAATTGTGCCATGGAGGATAGATGATCACCATCCCAGGTGATCCAGAACCATTCACATACTGTAGACCACTTGGACATTTTCTCTCGTGTAGCATATGAGTGTCCTTCAGTAGATATTGTTGTCGTCATTACAAATAGAGCTATAAAAGAATGCATAGATATCAAGATACACTTACTCCTTGTAATCAGAACTTTCCTATATTTGGTTAACCCCTTCACATCATGGGAGGAAACATCTGGAAAGTATGGCCAGATGATCAATTCACTCTTCAGCAGGCCTTGTTAATATCAGACCTCTCAGTGTCACCCAAGACACGTGGTAAACATGTATTTTAAATTTAAGAGCACTCAAGATAGATTCCCTGAACCATTTGAGAGATTTATTCCTAGTGGTCTCTTATCTGAGGAGAAGATGTTAGATACACCCATGAGGTGGATACCTGAAGGCACTATGGCATCATGTCATCAAGCTCTGCAATATATCAAAGGCCACTGCATGATGTATGTCATGGGCTATAATGGATTTGGATGTGGCATAAACACACAAGGAAGGCTAGAACCCATTCCTATTCCTCACTTTAAGTTAAACAAACATGGCCTTGGTATCATGCCTCATGAGGATCCACCTTCTGAGATTGACACTACCTCTTCTAAACGTGAGGATGGCTCATCTCATTCAGACAGTGATGCAGATTCCCAGTATAGCCTATACGAGGATCTTTCCTCCACTAACCTATTTCCAAATTCATCTATCTTCACCTTATCCGGATCTGATTCCCAAGACAATTGAAAATTTACCCTAGTATATCTTGAACTCATAGATTGGGATCAAAAAATTCATGTGCCAATTGATTTCTTTGAGAATGATGAGGCATTTGCAGAATTCATGGGACTTAGGGATGCTATTACAAAAGGGGATCACAAGAAAGGTTTCTCTATCAAACTCAATACATTGCACATACTTTGGAGAAGAAGTAATATATGTGTGGTCATGCTTGAATAAAAAAATCATAAGCAAGGGAAAAAGTACTTCTGAAAATCCTTACAGGAAAAACAAGCATAAGTCCCATAGTGAAAACCTCTTTGAGGTGCTAGTGGACAAAACAAATAAATCATGGAAAAAGTGGTGTACCCATTCAAAGATGATATTTGTAGAGGTTGATCTTACTCTTCCCCCTGATCTTACATAGATGGAAGATGTATCTAATTTCAGAAGAAATAATCAGTGTTAATATTGGTTCAGAAGAAGAGCCTAGAATGATAAAGTTGGGACCTTCACTCTCGGCACAAAATAGAAAGTTTTCGTGGCATTATTATGAGAATATGCAGATGTATTTGTGTGGTCATAAGGACCCAAAATTGGTCATACACAACCTTGTTGTGCACCCAGATGCACCAAACCCATCAAACAGAAGTTAAGAAAGATACATCCAAAGATTGCACTTCTTGTTAAAGAAGAACTAGAAAAGCTACTAGCAGTATATTTTATCAAACCTATCGACTATTCAGATTGGATATCCAATATAGTCTAGTTCAAAAGAAGTCAGTCAGTATCAAAATATGCACTGACTTCTGCGACATCAACAAAGCATGTCCCAAAGATGAAATTCCCTTTTCCTAACATCAACATGATCATCGATTCAAGTGCCAATTATGAAATGTTATTCTTAATGGATGGATTTTCAAGTTATAACCAAATCAAGATTACAGAGGAAGATCAACACAAGACTGCTTTCATCACCCCTTGGGGGACATTTTTCTATAAGGTCATGCCTTTCAGACTCAAGAATGTCGAGGCTACATATCAACGTGTAATGATGATCATCTTCCATAAAATGATGAATGACCATCATGGAAGATTATTTTGATGATATCTTAGAAAATGTCTAAAACTAGAGATGAGCACCCTGAAGTGTTGAGATGAATATTCCAATGTCTTTGAGATTATAAGGTTTGTCTGAATCCTAGAAAGTGCGTCTTTGGTGTATTATCAGGAAAGCTCATGGGTTTCATTGTTTCATAAAGAGGGATAGAGGTAGATCCCACTAAGGTTGCAGCTATCACATAGATGACTCCACCTAATGAACCTAAAATAACTACAAGTCTATAAGGGAAAATACAGGCAATCCACTAATTATTTCACAGCTTGCAAATAAGTGCCATCCTTTTACACATCTACTGAAAAAATATGTTACCTTCAACTGGGGACCAGATTATCAAAAGGCATTTGAATTAGTTAATCAATATCTAATCAACCCACCTATTCTCATGTCACCTACCCCAGGAAAATCCCTCACTGCTATATATTTCAGCCACTCAATTTTTTATTGGTGCACTGCTTTCCCAATATGACCTTGGCCATAAAGAAATGGCGGTCTATTACCTCATTTGCACCTTAATTTCCTACGAGTTGAATTATCCACATATTGAAAAGGCCTACCTAGCAGTAGTATTTACTTTTAATAAACTTCACCATTACCTCCTTAACAAAAAATCCAAGTTAATATCCAAATTTGACCCTCTCAAGTACCTCTTATCCAAACCCACCCTTATAGGATGAATGGCTAATTGGATCATTCTCCTTAGTGAATTTGACATTGAGTTTGTTAACAAAAGTCTCTAAAAGGACAGGTATTGGCAGATCAGTTAGTTGAAGCTCCCCTTCTAGGAATGGAACCATTCTGTTTGGATCTCCAAGATGTATCTATGATGTACATCAAAGAATACGTTGTGTGGAAAGTCCACTTTGATGGGTCATTCACATTTCATGGATCAGGAGCAAGAGTGGTACTCATCACTCCCATAGGAGAAGTTATTCCATGAGCATTCAATTTGGGATTCCCTTGTACAAATAACATTGCAGAGTATGAGACACTCATTTCTATCCTTAAGTTAGTTATCACCTGGAATATATGACAGCTACGAGTCATTGGTGACTCCAAACTAATCATTAAACAAGTTAATGATGAGTATAAGGTCAAAGATGAAAAAATTGTTCCATACAAGAAAATGGTAGAGACCTTGAAATAATACTTTGTGTACAATTGTCTTTAAGGAAAGGCCAAGATCACACAATAAATCAATAGATGTAATGGCTACAATTACGTCTCTACTACACATTCCACACCAGAAAAAAATTACATTCTTTGTGGTAGAACTTATGAGTGCCCATATATGATACGCCAGAATATTGTTTAGCATGTGAAGTTGTTGGTCCATTCTCACCCTGGTACAATTCCATATTTAATTATCTACAAGATGGCACATTTTTCCCAAACATCACCCATACTGAGAAAAATAACCTTATTCGTCGTATATCCCGTTATACCCTCCTAGGAGGAACCCTCTATCATCATGGCTATGAGGGAATCTGCTACGTTTTCTAGATGTTACCGAGTCAGTCCACACTATTAAATAAGTGCATGGTGGTATTTGTGGAGCACATACTAGCGACATTGCCCTTAAAGAAACTTTGAGATTAGGATATTATTGGCCTACCATGGAAGCAGATTGTTGTAACTTTTTCAATAAGTGTGAACTATGTCAAAAATATGGTAACTTGATACATGCTCCAGCACATGCTTTGCAGCCCATCACAACTTCATGGCCATTTTCAAAATGGGGACTTGATCTCATAGGGAATCTCACTCCTACTTCCTCATATGGCCATACCCACATTATCACCACCACCGATTACTTGACTAAATGGGTAGAGGTTGTGACTCTCACTTATGTAACTAGGTGCACAAATATCTAATTTCATAATGAATCATATCATCTGCCATTATGGCATTCCCTCTACCATTGTTATAGATAATGGTAAATACTTCAAAACCAAGACAGTTAAAGCATTATGCCAAAGCTTTCAAATCCAACTCAAGTGGTCCATCCCATATTACTCTCAAGGTAATGGAAAAGTGGAGGCCAATAATAAAACCCGTGTTCTAATCATGGAGAAAAGGGTTAGTAAGACTAGCTGTAATTGGCACTTACAACTCCATCCCACCCTTTGGGCCTATCAAACCTCCATTCATACCCCTATTGGTGCTACTCTGTATTTATTATTTTATGAAACTTAACCCATCATACCCTTGGAAATGGAACTTCCATACTTTATAATGTCTCTTTGAGACTTTTAGATAACAACTAAGACTACAAGGTTTCTCAACTAGAATATTTAGAGCTACTGGATGAAAAGCATATGAGAGCACTAAATCATCCAAATGTTTATCAGAATTGGGTATCATGAGGATACAATAAATGGATCATACCTTATGAGTTTGACATAGTTGATCTCATGCTTAAAGAGAACTACAAAAAAACTGTTAAAGATAGAAAAGAAAGGAAAGTTTGAAGCCAGCTGCTTAGAACCATGTGTTGTGGTCACTAAGTATAGTTAAGGGGCATACAAGCTGGCTTACTCAGATGGCAAGGAATTAAGTGAGCCAATGAATGCAATGCATCCCAAGTGATTTTATTCTTGACTAAAAAATTTCTACGAAAATGAATAGAAAACAAGAAAATAAATCCAAAAATGAAGAAAATAGTAAAAAGAAAACAGGCCGTCCAAGTGTAAAGACCACGCAATTATGGCACATTGGGCAAGTCCTTGAGTAAAAACTAGTTTCCAGCGTTTAAGGAAGACTTTTTTTTCACAAGATACTCTCACATTTGGATGGGAAACTCTCGCATCTATATAGGATTAGTTTCCCTATTAGGTCTAGGAATCCTACTGAACCTATCTTAAGAGCCTATGATTTGGCTCATATATTATTATTTCTACGTGAAGGAATCACCTTTGTATATTCCCATATAACAATGGGGGAGCCTTCGCATATGAAAATTATTGAATACACATGCGTGGCATTATTCCTTTATATATTCCCATCTCACATTGGGGGAATCCATGCTTCTTTGTCATTGTACATTGCTTTCAAAATAGACCTTAGAAAATCACAAAAACATTCACAAAATGTTACAAAACCAAATAATTCAGAAAACTCTCTCTTAAGGATGGCACTACATAGAAAAAATCACATTTTCTTGAAGAAACCTCAAAAACAATGTGAACAGTAGCCTTGAAAAATTACTCTTCAACATAACACCTAATATATATATATATATATATATATATATATATATCAATGTTGTCCCGCAAAAATAGAGTAGTAGCTTGATTACTTTGAGTTTTCGGTTTATATAGTGTTGATTGAATTTTATTTCCATATTGTATGTATGGAATTGAATTCATTTTCTTAGGTTGAGAGTTACTTAACTATTGCATTTAGTTCATTTTATCTTCCACACTTCTTTATAATTGTAGTGTGTTCATTAGATTTTTTCCATTGCATTGTGTTGTATGTTTAAATTGAGTTAAAATTGTGTACTTACGTTGAGTTTTACTTAACTATTACATTGAATTCATATACCATTCTTGTGAATATTTTGTCTTATGTTCATGTTTTGTTAGGTTGTGTTTGTAAATTGATTGTACAAATTTTGTCAAAACCATAACATATGTCTCATATATCATCTATCATATCATCACATCTGAAATAATCTATAAATCATATATCAATAAAAATGGTAAGTTTTACATCAAGCATGTATACTAAGCTAATCATCACATACCGTATCATCAATGGGGTAAGAGGGATTACATATGATCACAAATCTACCCCCCCCCCCCAGCACCAATATCATAAGTACCATCTCGTGTATTGATATAGAAAACATATCATGTCAAAAACATATGATATTATCTAAGGATATATCATAACTAAAAAAACATATGATCCATCATCAACATCCACCACAATACATATATAACAAGTAAAATCATACAACATTACGATATAATACTCATCCATAAATCATCATCATAAGTCATATAAAAACATGACAAGTATAACATTGAATGCCCATATTCATGTATAAATTTTTTGTCTCAAAAAGATATACATCATCGATACAAAATCTGCCATCTAGGGCATGAATCAAAATAAGCCTTCATAAGAGGCATAACATCAAGGGTACATACATCTCTCAGTGTACGATAAATATAGGAGAGTCATCCATGACTCTCGCCCTCTCCTTGGACTAGCCTGGCCTATGGCTCGGAGGATGATGATGCTACTGATGATGAGAATGGCCTAGGAAAAGCCTGCCACACTATGTTGTAATGTGGGTTACTGCACAGATCTCAATGATTGAGAGGTCCTCCTGAGACCTAGATTCTAGACCTTGATCACATCTAGCTGATAAAATATTGTCACTCTAAGCTCTTTGCAGGAACTGCCTCAATAATATGCAGCCTTATAATAGGAGGCCCTCACCACTATCCCTCATAACATTTGACAAAATATGGGTTCATCCCACCTACAATAGATGCCTATTGCAGAGCATCACGCTCTCTTATAACCCATGACCACATCAACCTAAGCATGTGTCACTACTGCAGCTTCTAACCTAATCCCTAGCTACAGTCATAGCCTATGCTCCTGGGACTTATGCCTGATCTCTCTCTACTGTAAGGGCCTCGACATCAGCCTGCGCTTGACTCTATCTGAACTAATTGTTGTTGTACCTATGCTTGAGTAATGTTATAACAAGCCCATAATATATGATACTCTAAGCAAGCTAGATGTTCGACATCTCTTGAACGAGACCAAACTGCCTCTGACATCTATCCACTCTGTAAAAATCTCTGATATAGCGTCAACTCCCGAACATAAAGTGATATACCTATGGCCATGCTGAGCTCTAAACTCATCCTCTGAGGTCACTAAAATGTGTCTGTAGGGCCTCCATAGCTATATGAGCTTGCTGAAGATCATTGCAACTCTCAATGATAGTGGTAAGTATCTCCCATATTAGGCCAAATCATCATCTCCGGCCAACACCCAACCTATCCCAGATGGCTAACCTGTTGTTGGGCACGAGCTCGTAAAAACACCTGTGGGACAACAAAACGAATATGTGGTCTCTAGACTCATATATATAATAATCTGGCATCGGGGACTACCATCTTTTCAAAAAAATAGTTGGTGAATAAGGTGAAGGTTATAATACAAATGCGTTAATATACACTGGCCCTAACAATATATCTCACCATCAATCAATCCTTGAACTACTGCGATAAGATCCAAGAGGGAATGTAGCAGCAATATCTTGTCAGTAATTATAACGCCATTGAAAAAGGCCCATCAAATAAACCACCACACTCGATCTAACTCCGGGTATGCTATACAACGAAGACAATTTAACAACCATACCTCAGATGAGGTATATCCTCCACCTCTGAATAGCTAAAATGAGATAAGCTGTGATATCTCAGTCTAGCGAATTGTCATACTCGATCAGTCTGACCCTGAATGGGAACCCACAAAATCCTCCATACATCCTCTAGTGTGATAGTGATTCTCGTTGCCAGTCGAGAGCCATGAAAACACTAGACTCTCACTGTTCCACCTCTCAACTAAGGCTGTGAGGAGGCCATGATCTAGAGTAATTTTTGACATATTGGCCATGTGATCTAAACTAGTAATATAAAAGAGCATGCCCAACAAGCTCATTGTCCCCCGTTAAAATCCACCACTTATAACAACCTAAGCATGCCTATACCGCTCTCTAGTGTAAAGGATTGGACAAGCGTATCTACAAAATGGACAATACACTTGTTAGGATCTAAATCATGTCCACCTTCTTCTATTTTATCCTTCTAAAATGCTACTTTCACCTTTCTTCTACAAAATTCTAGCATCACATCTTTCTATACTTATCCCTATTTTTTCTCTAAAATTTTGGCTAAAGTATTTCTTCTAGCGCATACCCGCCATTATGGATACCTACACACCTATCCTAACACATACACGCCTAAGGCATATACGTGCACCCCTACCAGTGCATATGCATCCAAATTGATGCGTACACCCCCTAACCCATTTCCCACCTAGTCCCAACACCTCCCCCTGAAGTCGCATACGCGTCCAGTATGGACACCTACGCGTGTAATTTGGTGCCCTCGTGCATCTCCACATTTTCCCCCTGATGCATACATATGTCCCTTCTAATGCATACCCGTATTTTTACATGTGTGTAGCATATCCGTATTTTCAACACATATGGGTACCAATACTCTCGTTTTCTGATGCATACGCACCATTAAGGTGTGTACGCATGTTAAATCTACCCTAAAAACATGTTAATAAATAACATTATAATGCAAAATTTGACAAGAAGGGATAGGTCAATCATGTGGGGTCCTTCGGCATCGAGTCTCAAAGGTACTCTTGGATCTGGTTCTGCACATCATGATCTGCCTTTGAACTCTCACCATCTCTCTCGTAACTTCACAAATCACTTGCGTGATGAAAATTCAGCAAGAGCTCTATAACAAATGAACTGAACCGTGATGATTTACCCCCCCCGGAGATGGGATATATAGGGTTATTTTTAACAAATCGTGATGACTCTCCTCACTTGCCCACTATGATGGATGAAAATGCGTCATTTTGAGCCGACAGTGGTCGTTCTAACCCCCTTCTTCTACACGCCGTGATAGTTATTTTTATTAAATAATTTATTTTTAGCTAATTTTCCGCTACAACTAGGGCATTATTTTCCACCTAGCTGCTCATTTCATCTCCCTAGGGAATTTTTATGTTTCCAGGTGATGTTTTCATTCTTTTCTATTCACCGTCGTGATGAGTATTTTTTATTAAATAATAATTTTTGACCCATTTTTTACTTCTCGTCAAGGCACTTTTTGTTCTCAATGCCCGTTTCTTTGCCATGAACCAATACATGATGTTTCCAAGATTTCATCTTGAAATCTGAGAATGACCCTATTCGAACAAAATTCTTACTTTTAGAAATAAAGGTTCCCCTTGTAGAATTTATTGCCTAAAGAAGTTCAACATATTTAATTAAAATCAAGCACAATATTTGGAAAAAGTCATGGATGATAATGCATGTGAATGTACTTTCGCCAAATAAAACATGATGCCCAAATATATGATTTTTATTCTGTCGATGGGATTTGAAGTGCGGGACACACTTAATGTATGTCATTATTTTCATTCAAATCGTCTTAAGTCTAGATCCATTATGCTCACCGTTTAGGTCTAATAACATCAAACATATCGTTAGTCCAAAATTAAGCCAGTCGGGTCCAAAATCTAGGAACGCATTCATGGACCATATTATTTAGTCTAGCTTCATGTACAAAATATGTTAATGTTTTTTTGACATGTAATTGCAACCGTTTCATTTTCAAGTAAACAATATATGTAGATCAATTCGCTTAGTATCGAAGAGATTGAGCCTGATTCAAAGCCAACTATGAGTTTCATGGAGACCAATGAGTTGGACACATGTTCGTGCCATTATCCAGGAACTACATGGAGTCGGAGTGTAGTCACGAGTGAAATCTACTCTGCAACATCTCCAGACTCTGTGTCATCTCACTAATGCCTATAGTGCTAAGGATAGTCAGGGTTTTTGAAAAGAAGAGGGTTTGAAGTGGATCGATGGGATTTTTAGACTTGCAGCAGGCATTTGGTTGGTAACAATTTTGTGCTCTAGCTAACGAATGGGTACTAAGGTGCCATGGAGGCAACTTGACTTAAGTCACTATGGGAAATGAATCTGGAGGCAAACAGGCAGGTGTTTTGTTTTATCTTACCTGTCTTTGTAGGGTAAAAATTCCCATTGTGCTATTAAAGTTTCTTCACTGTAAGTTAGTTCCAATGTGTTTTTCTGTACGCTGCCTTGTTTCAGGGTACTTTTAAGCTCATGGGGGAGGCTCGTACTACTTAAGTGAATCATGTTACATTATCAGTTTTGCCTTGATGGTGTAATATAATCCCATTGTCAAGTGACTCTCATGGAGAGGTAATTCCTGTGTTCCAAAAAGGGTCCCCATCAACCCTTGGGTGAATAATAATGCATCTAATAAAAATACCCGCTTAATATTTATGAACAAGTAATCATTGGGGGCCATAGATTTTTTAAATGTCAAGCAAAGGGAAGTAGACGCAAAAGAATCCTAGATATAGAATTCTAATAATTAAATGAATTGTGGTAATTTATTTAATTGTAGCGCCATTTAAGAGAGAAGACAAGGTGATACTCAATGTATTTAAATGATTAAATTAATTCCTAATTTTTTGTGGAAAATGAGCCCACATGTCATCATCTAATAAAAGAGACATATTGAGTTAACTGGAAGAAGAAAAGGTTGTGGAAACTGTGAATAAACATTTGAAACATATTTTATGGCAGCCATGAGCGTGCAACAAATATTTTTTCTCAAAATTTAAATAGTGAAGCTTATCTAGATGTAATGAATTAGTTGCAAAGATATTTTGATATGAAATTAAGTTAATTCTAGAATGGTCAAAACCATATCACAGCATGCACTACCATGTTGTTGTAGAGAACATATAGAATTTATCATGCATAGATAATGTTTTCCACCAGGAAATGTGCGCCCCATTTTGAATACTGATTTTTGTTCTACAATATATTTGATTATTATTTCCAAAAGCTATCACAATTTTGGCGAACTGCATTCCCACTATGTTGATTTCAAATTTCTCACGGACACCATTGTTTACATAAGAAATACATGGTGCTAAGGTGGAGTGTGCAACAATCCATGCTGGACTAATTGTCAGGCAAATGAATAACTATAGCCATGATTATCGTAAAACATAATTTAGATAGTGCAGATTAGTTTCATGATTAAAATTCACTGTTCAAATTCTAGTTGCCATACTTTGTCTAAATTAGATGACAACGAATTAAAAATAGGTCTGAGATATTTAGTGAAGAAAATGACCTATTTTATATTTCATTGTCCAATATCTAGGAAGAAATTACACATGAATATGAAAGAATTATCTCACATCTGCAGTTAAATGGTTAGATGAATTCAAGCCAAATGTATGAACAAAAATACATTCCCTCTTGGTACCATTTTTACATTTCTAAAGCTTTGCAGAGAATCACAGAATGCAAACTACAGACCACAAAGTGAGGTTCAATCACATGCATTACAACTTCAAGCATTTTCTGACATCGTTGATTCATATCCAGATCTCATAATTTCACGTAGCTAAAAACACAAAAGGAAAATATAAATATTCTTGAGGGAGTTCTATTTCCACATTAGTGATGTGATTAATTGTATTTTGTGAAGTTTTTCTAAGAGGCATCTTAAAAATGTCCTCTCCATGATAAGTTGATTAAATGAAACCTTCAATTTTAGTCAACATTCACCCATAGTGGTTTCCAGACAATTATACATCACATTGCTAAGAATGCAATTAAATATTATAATGATGCCTTATGTATGGCGATACATGTGAACTGATGCAGTGTAAAAACATGGATATAGATATTGCAATGAGGTTGAGAACGAAAAAAAGGAGAGTTATAGTACAAGAGCGATGTGTTAAAAGATCCAGCCACTTGCAAGATCTAGCTCACTTCAAGTAAAAAATAGCTTGTGTCTAGATTGAAAAATGCAACAACAGATCCAGCTGCTCCCAGGTGTAATAAAGAAATGGTTTATTGTGATAAAAGGCATAATAGTATTCATATATTCTTTTCAGATAATGGAAAAGGAGCACAGATTAGCATATGTCCTAAATCCTTGTTTCATCCGATAACATGATCTAGTGAGCGCCACTAATTTCAAATTATACAAATGTAAGTGATTGGTTTATAAGCCATTACATACAAGAAGTCAACTACTTGGAGATTTTTTGTCTTGCTTGCAAAATAGTTGGACCAATCTGTCAAGTGCAAAATCACTGGGTGTGATGCAATGAGGATTGTATACGAGGGAGACTGCCAATTGATTTAAATTTCCCACTTCCACATGAGCACTACAAATTCATCTAAACCCAATTATCAACTTGTAATTTGAGAATGTATATAATCTAGTACAACCAGAGTATGAACCTTCAGGTTACATGATCATATTATTTTGAAGCTATATTCAAGCATATGTTTCCAAACTATATGATGCTGAATATTTTTTTATAGCCATCAATGCAAGGCACGTGTATGCATATATTATGGAGATAGATAATGAATAAGAAATAGACTACTACTTGTGTCACGGTGTATATAGTGTAAACAATAAATGGAATATCTCAGAGTCACGGATAGAGAAGGACTTTAAGCTTCACATCAGGATCAAAGGTCTATATGCAGAACTTGGATTCAAATATACCCTATGTTTATATATAATGGTTTGGTTGTATGTGAAAACTTCAAAATGGACTCTGGAATATTCTCCATTGTTCTCATATGCACATATTACCACAAATGTTCAGTTGATCAAATATAAGGGGAAAACAATACAATACATGTTTGTGGAAGGTTATTTATCTTAGTCTTTACAAAGCTGATTCTTGACTACTGTTGCAGAACTAGATTTGACTCTAATGGTTCATGAACTGAGTAGTTGAAGGTAATAACCCAAATATCTAAATTGTTATTCATGTAATTTGTAGATTGACAAATCTGATACGTTTAGCCTCACCGGTAAATGTAGGTGTAGATTTATCTCATGACTGCCTAAATTTACATGCTATGCACAAGTTGTAGTCAATACTTTTGCATAGCTTATTGGTGCCAAATAATCTTCCATCCTTCTAAACTGTGGTTGGTGACCATTCAATAGAATGTTAAAATATTTTCTTGAAGTGATAGAGAAGCATTGAAAGATCCAAAAAATTGACAAAAAATAGTAACAAGCTCATACGCAGTTTGCAATATAGTGTCTCTCAAATGGTAGTTTGAAGTGGGTGAAATCTTGCTAAGTATAGACATAAACTCTTGAAACAATGAACCTGTAGATCATCTGAAAAAAAACTACATGTACACAATATTGAATGGTAGAAACTAGGCTAGAAAAACCATCTTTGGGCACTTAAAATGTTGCCCCGAAACTGTTTCATAGTGCACACTACTGTTTCAAATGCAGTCCTTAAGTGTCAAACTCCGTTCTGCTCCATAGTGAAAATCATCAACAAACTTCAAAAGGCATCATTATTTGAAAACTTAGAAAGGTAGATCACAAACCATAAGGGACTCATAGCTTGATAACAAAACATACCTATGTGTGCCCCCCAATATTAAAATCCCTAGATTAACAATGAAAAATTGGTGGTGCATTTTGTACTTCATAACCAAAACTTGCTTAAACGAGTAAACTTGTTTACTTCTCGTATAGAGAGGACATTGTGTAAATTACAAAACAAAATGATGAAAAAACTAGCACATGTAACATCCAAATGGGTCATGAAATTTCATGTATATTTTTTCCCCCTTTAGTATGGCCCCAAAACTCTGAAGCCAAGGGACCGTCTAGATGAATATCCTTAAAACAATACTCATCGTCATAAATAGTGGAAATTATGCAATACAACATTGCAGAAAGCTCAATAACTCTTCCTAGATACAAACTTCTAAGGTATTTATAGTTGTACACATAAAACCTCTAATTATCCTAACCCTTCCAATTCATCTATCTCATTCATCTCTATGTTTTTATCGTCGATACAAAATCTGGTCATCGTCTATCAACACTCGATGGGGCATCCTGTCAGCTCAACTAATTTTCCTCTAACTCATGTTCAAAAAAAATTATAGCTCAATTGTAGTTTGAGTACTTTCTATTGAAGTGGTGTAGCTTACGCCATTGAAAATTGAATTATACAAACACTGTAGGCACCTATAGTTTGAGTCGAAGAACACTCTTATTCCTAGTATTGCTCTAAACTATTCTAATCATCGCATGATTTGACGATAACATCGTCAATTAGGCCTATCTAACTCTCCTGTTTACGACATCCTATTCTGGTTGCATTCCTCTTATAAATGACTAATCAGAGATAATATACCCTCTTATTAGATAAACCCTCATTCCTAATCTCCTTATAAACCACTTTTACAAGCTTCCTAGGTCTATCAATCCATCACATTGGATTAAGTGGACCCCTCACAACTTCTTTCAGAGTTACTAATCCCTTGTTGAATCAAGATTAATTAGCCTAAACCTAAGATTAACTAGCCCAAGGCATGTTTAACCTCTTCTAAACCTAGTCAAATATTACTTTGATTCACTAAAAGTGCTTTTTGGACTTACCCTATTTGTCCCACATCCACCCAAATCATTCCATTTCTTGGAAATTAGAAAACTATAAATAGAACTCAGTACCCCAGGTCACTTTTCTAAGAACACTTCATCCTTTCTAATATAAACCATAACATTTTGTTTAGGATTTAGATATTCTTTTCATTTGTTTATTGAGCTATTTGCTTTGTTATTTCACTACACACCCAAACCTTGAGTAAATGGAAGAACCATGTGGATTTTTAGCCATTAATGGTGAGCTCCCATTCTCATAATCACAAACTGATTGCTTAGAATCTTTATTAGGTTCATTTACAAAACTTTCAAGAATAGATGATAACTAGACATGTTAGGTTTGCTTGTTTACTTCAAGATTAATGCATACAAAGTAATGAATCCTTGTTTATTTCTTATCATGATGGTTCACTGATTTGTTTGTTTAAAGCTTTGGGGTCTCTTAAGTGTTCTTGCCCCATTTTCATAGCTTTTGCAACTTTTCCTTGTTCACAACCAATTATAGAATTGTTTAATGAAGCACATACTACAATTGCAAGATGAAGTAAAGAGGAAATTACAAGGAAGTAATGGAAATTATAAGGTATTAGTAGATGTAACAAGAAGGACAAAGGTATATGCGGAAGGAGAAATTTAGTGATGGTATATTTGAGAAAATAAAAATTCTTGCAAGGAATGTATAACAAGGTAGAGTATAAGAATATTGGTACGTGAAAAATTGTGAAGAAGATAAATAATATTGCTTATATGGTAAATTTACCACATTTTTTTGACATTTCTATAGTATTTAATGTTTATGGTTTATATGAATTTTGTGGAGATGATAATGAAGGAGAGGATGAAGAAGTGAATTGGAGATAACAAGTGCCGAGAAAAAAGAGAAAAGAAAACACAGGTTTTGGATAAGAAGAGTATGAATACTAGGCAAGATAGTTACATAAAGTATTTGGTATAGTAGGAAGCATGACAACAAGAAGAAAACTCTTGGATTTCAAAATGGGAATCAAAGAAGCTTGATAAGGCAAAATTGTATAATTTTAATCAAAACAATTCATTATAGAAGTTATTTTCAACTAGAGGAGAACGATGTGGGAGCATAACTTGTGGAGGCCATAAATTTTTATCTAATGAGCTGATTGAGCCCAAGTTTTACTAAATTGAATAACTCAAGGAGCTTTATGGTGCTTATAGGCATTTTCAACAATGTTTTGGGCCTAAAATCAAGCACTTAAAGGCCAAAAATTACATTTTATGTTTAAGATCTTATAGATTCAATATTTTTATTTGGGTGGAAATTGCATTAAATATCATTCTCAATTTTTTTAAGACTATTAGAGAGTAAAGGACAATTAATATGACCATCCGAGCTTGCATGCAAAAGTTACAAAAATAACTACTAAAAATAACAAGTTAGGTTAACTCTATGACATCTTTTATCTTTTTTAGTTGTGCATGAAAATTAAAATTTTGAGTTGTAATTTCATCTAAAGACTCTTATGTATTGATTATGGAATAAAGAAGAAGAGAATTAGTTATTTCTTTCTCAATCATCTTTTGTACAATTTGTTTCTTATTTTTTGAATTGGTGCATTTTTATTCTTCAATGTCTAAGTGTGGAACACTTGCTCTTAGGATCAACCACCATAGAGAATTGGTTCTCTTCTATTTTAGTGCTAAACTAAACAAAGTGATTGTAAGGGAAAAGAGAAGAGATAAAAAATAAATTAAAAAATGTGTTGATGCGCCAAGATATAATAATGTGGCTTCTTCCGGGATGAGCAATTTGGAGGGAATGATGGCCAAAGGGAAGCGGAGGCGTTTTGGACTAGAACGGTCATTTTTTTCAAAAATTGGCCTATGCAATGGTCAGTTGGATGACCCTTCTCGCGATGCTGAGCTGGGGCCTCCCATGGGCCAGGGCCTGTTGGAGGCAATGTAGAAGTGCCTGGGTCCCAGATGCTCCACTCCAGATAGTACGATCATTGAAAACTATAAAATTGGTCTGCCAATCCTCTTCTCAAACCCTATTGATTTCGTTTCGGTTTCTCTAGCGGACTCAGAAGACCTAGCGGCCCAACTTAGCCTTCTCGAAAGTAGAGCAACCATCACAAATTTTTTTGGTCTTCATCTCTCTTTGGAAGGCATTCGAAACTGGTGTGATATTTAGTGGGGTAGTGGCCTTAGAATCCGCTTCTTGGAAAGAGGCTTCTTTCTCGTAATCTTTCGGAGTGCATCTCAAAGGAACGACACCATAGAGAGAAAAGAATTTCTCTGTGCAGACTCAGGCCTAGTCATTTGCAAGTGGGATGGCACATTTTGACCCAGAAAAAGTGGAAACAAAATGTTTCCAAGTTTGGGTAAGGATTTATTCACTTCCTAGTGAGTTTTGGTTTGCCACCACTCTCCAAAAGATCTACTCTAGCCTTAGGTGTGTCGTTCGCATTGATCCTATCACTTTGGAAGGGACCCTTGTCTCCTTTTCCAAGATCTACATTTCCATTGATCCTAACAAAAAGCTACAAGATCTTATAGTCATCTCTTCCCCCTCTGGGAAATGGGAACATAAGGTGGAATATGAAGGAGTTTCTGACAATTGTTTCATTTGCAAGAAACCAGGTCATTGCCAAAAATATTGCAATAAGTCCCATGTTCCCAGCAAAATGGTGCGGAGAAATAAATCTATTCCTCTCCAGGTTTCTTCACATCCAACTCGTCCTCTAGTAGAAAAAGAGTCACCTCCAAAAGTGGACATTAATGACTCGGTTCCTGTGCTTGAGTCCTTGGCCCTAGACCCGAGTACCATTTCTCTTGTTAAGGAAACTACTTCAGTGGTTATGGACTCTTATAGGATTTCATTCTTATTTCATGAAGGTATTTATCTCAGTCTAGGTGGGAATGCTGACTCTTTGGAGAAATGGGTGAACGAGAAGGACAAATTAATCCTTTCTATTGATGGAGATCAGTGTGGATCTCAAGATGCTGCCCCTATAGTCTTGACATCGGCTCACCCGCAGATGCACCCAATTCTTCCAACTCCTATGAGATTCTTGGAATGGATTTTGGGCCAAGGGGTACTCAAGGTCGTCCCTCCAAGAGTAACATTTCCCTTAAAGAAATTGTTGCAGGTAAGCAGCTTCAGCTTCATTCCTTTTTTCCTTCCTTGAGTAAGAGAGGCGGGTCCTCTCTGAAGATCAAATGATCCTCTTCTCCTGGAATGTTAGGGGCTTGAATGCTCCTAACAAACAACATCTTTTAAGATATTATGTCACTGACTCTTTAGCTGATTTATGCTTGATCCAAGAAACTAAGATGTCTATAGTAGGTTGTAAGAATGGCTTGGTTTCGTAAATGGAAAGGCTGGGAAGGTTGCTTCTCAGACTCAATGGGCACTTCGGGTGGGCTGGGTGTTCTATGGAAATCTAGTTGTCTGTAGTCTTGAACCTCTCCTGGTTGATCCAAATTTCATTTGGTGCAAGGTTATTATCAAACATTCTGATGAAGCATTCTTCTTATGTAATGTTTATGGTCCCTCTATTCTGCAAAAGAAAAGGGAGCTCTGGTCTAAACTTCAGCTTGTCCTTTCCTCGGCTTCAAACTCCAAGATCATAGTTACAGGTGATTTTAATGCAACTCTCTCTGATATGATAAACGGGAGGTATTCAATGGAAGCCTCAATCTCAAGCTGATTTCATTTCCTTTGTGTCTTCCACCAATCTTGTGGACTTGGAGCCGTGTTCGGGTTGGTTTACGTGGAATAATCGGAGGCTTGGCTTCAGTTCAATGGTAGTGCGCCTTGACAGATTTCTGGTCTCTGAAGTTTGGTTGTGTCACAACTTTCTTCTGAAATGCTTTGTTCTTCCTCTTTCCAGCTCCGATCATTTTCCTATTTCTTTAATCATCTCCTTTGATCTTCCCCCTCGACGATCACTGTTCAAATTTGAAAACATGTGGTTGCAGGATTCTTCTCTCAGGCCTCTGATTAAAACTTGGTGGGATTCCTTCAAGGTCGAAGGGACTTGGATGTATATTCTCTCCAAAAAACTCTCAATGTTGAAAGATAATTTTTGGGCCTGGAATGTCTCCTGCTTCAAAAACATCTTTCAAGAGAAAATCAGAGTGGAAAAAGAGCTTTGTATTCTTAATGACTCTATTTTCTCACATGGGATGCATCAGGCTGAATTTCTTAAAGAAAAATTGCTGCTAAGGGAGCTCGGAAATCTCCTCCTTAAAGAGGAAACTCACTGGAGAAAAAAATCAAGGGAAGTTTGGTTGGTTGATGGTGATAAAAATACAAAGTTCTTCCACGCTGTCGGTGAAAGCTAGAAGAAATTCCAATTATATCTCCTCCCTTCAGTTGGAAGAAAACTCTGTGGCGTCCACCCAAATTCAGATCAAATCTGAATCGGTATCATTTTTCCAAAAGTTGTTGAATGGTGATTCAGCCACCCCCTTGGGTGCTCAACTTCCCTTCTTTCAACAGATCCCTTCTTTGGTTGACGATGCTAACAATATTAAGCTTCTTTCCCCTTTTTCCAAGGAGGAGGTTCATAAAATTGTTTTTTCAATGAAAAGGGACAAAGCACCTGGTCCTGATGGCTTCCCCACCTCTTTCTATCAGGACTTCTGGGAAGTTATTGGGGATACAGTCTGGCATGCTGTTGAGGAATCCTGGTGTACAGGCAAGCTTCTGGGAGCACTTAATCATACTCTCATTTGCATGTTTCCTAAAAAGTCTCTGGTAGATTCTTTAGATGACTTTAGACCGATCTCTCTCTGTAATACGTCCTACAAAATTATCTCAAAAGCCATTGCCACAAGAATGAGCCCTCTACTCTCTAAATTAGTGGCACAAGAACAAAGTGGTTTCATTCTAGGGAGGTCTATTACTGATGGGATCATTATCTCACATGAATTGATTCATACTCTTCACTCTTCCTCTAGAGCTGACATGATGTTGAAAATGGATTTTAGTAAAGCTTATGACCGTATTAACTGGAGATTCCTTATTAAGTCACTTCATGCCATGGGATTTAGTTGGCACTTTTATAACTAGATCTTCAACTGCATTGCTTCCCCATGTTTCTCTGTCTTGGTCAATGGTTTGGCAGAAGGTTTTTTTCAGTAGTAGTAGGGGTCTGAGACAAGGAAACCCTCTTTCCTCTTTTCTTTTTATTTTGGTCACAGAAGCTCTTAGTCGGAGCATCAAATCTGCCCTTCTGGAAGGTTCTCTTAAGGGTATTATGCATAACTTCCAATCTTCTACCTCTCTCGCACCAAAATTCACAGATGATACATTCTTATTTGGTCAAGCGTCCATTCCTGAAGCCAGATGCTTCTCTTCTCTACTGAACTCTTATTCTTCTACGACGGGACAGGTCATCAACTTCCACAAATCTGTCATTTTATTTTTTAATGTTACTCCAAGAATATAGAGAAGGATCAAAGCAATTCTTGGCTTTACCATGGGTGTCCTTCCATCCAGATATCTGGGTATTCCTCTTTTCTCTGGGAACGGTAAAGCTCTTTTATGGGATGGGCTCATTAACTCTCTTTCTTCTAGATTGCTCTCCTGGAGAGGTAAATGGTTATCTCTGGCTGGGAGAGCCATGTTGATAAAATTTGTTCTTATGGCCATTCCTATCTATATGTTGTCTATCTTGCAGATCCCTAAGATAGTTCTACACAAAATTGAGAAGATCGTCAGATCATTCTTATGGCAAGGGAACAATGAAGAGTGAAAATTTCACCTGGTTAAATGGGATACGGTCAAGTTGCCCAAACGATTGGGTGGGTTGGGTATTATGGATCTCGTTCTTCATAATTCAACTCTCAGGGATAAACTTGTCTGGAACTTCATTTTAGATGCTAAAAGGCTTGCCTATCAAGTTCTTTCTCATAAGTACCTTGAGGGTGGTCGCCCTGAGTTACTGCTCTCCAGTTCTGAGCTCCCTAAAGGTTCACATGTTTGGAACTTTTTTTGTAATTCTAGACCCCTGATTGCTGACTTGGTCTCTTGGAAAATCAATAACGGATAACTTGCCAACTTTTAGGAGGACAGTTGGAATGGGTTCCCACCTATTAATCTAAAGCCAGAACTCAACAGAGTTATGAATGAGACCAAAATTTCTTGGGGATCTTTGGTTGCTGATTATGGTGGCCAACATCATAACGGTTCACCTTCTTGGATTTGGAAATATTTAACCAATATTGGGACCTCCTCTCTCGAATCATCCCTTTACAAGGAAGCCATTCAGGACAGAAATCCACAATTCCTAAGCAGCGAGGACCAAATTCTCTGGCTTGGGGATGTCATGGGCTCCTTCTCTGTGAAAGCTGGTTATGATCTTCTTTTCTCAAGGTCTGACCAGGGCCTCCCCTATTCTTTTGGTTGCTGGCATCATAGTATTTCTCCCAAAGTGGCCATCTTTGGCTGGCTGGTTTTGAAAAAGAAAATTTTGACACAAGTGAGGAGAAGGTCTTGGGGCTATGTGGGACCCACCAAGTGTGTGCTTTGTGGTGCTGCTGAGGAAGACCTGGATCATCTTTTTCTTTTTTGTCCCTTTCACTTCCAGCTGTTGGGATTGGCTCCTTAGTAAATTAAAACTTTCTTGGGTCCCATGCAAAAATATCAGCGAGACCCTTCTTTCATGGCTGAAATTCAATCTCAAAAGCTCTTTGTGTTCTATATGGTCCATAGCTCCATTCTTCCTCATATGGCATATTTGGTGGGAGCGCAATCTTCGGCTCTTCCGGGAACAAACAGTCGAGCAGCATGTTTTCCTCAACAAGTTGGAAGTGGCCATCTCAGAAAAAGTTAGTATCAACAGTCTGTCTCATTCCAATTTCTCCTCCAGAGACGTTGAAATATCAAATTCTTGGCCTCTCATCAAGTTCCCTAGCTCGGGTTCTATCATCAAAAAAGGTCTCTCACAGGTTGAAAAATTAATTCAAAGGAAAAGGGCCAGATGGAGACCCCCCCAAAAGGTATGTGGAAACTTAATTTTGATGGTGCTTCTAGAGGTAATCCAGGAAAATCAGGTGCAGGGTGTATTCTTAGAGATGATTCAGGACATCTTATTAAGGCTGGTTCATTTCCCCTCTGGGATGGTTCGTGCAATGCTGCAGAAGCCCAAGTGCTTCTGGAAGGGGTAAAGATGGTAGCCTATTTGGGTTTCTCTCAACTTTATATTGAAGGAGACTCACAAATAATTATCCATGCAGTCTCTAGAGGCTCTTCCCCCTCGTGGAAAATCAACATTTTTATCCCCCATATTTTCTTTTGGTTGGGCAAGATTGGTACTTGGCACATCATGCACAATTACGGGGAAACCAATTATGCCACTGATCTTTTGGCTAACTATGCAATAGATCACCCTGCCGCCAGTGTCATATCTAGATACAGTCAAAGCATGGCAAGGTCTTTCAAGTATTATCTCATGTGAGTGAACCAGCTAGTGTTCACAGGTCGGATTTGGCTTCTCGCGCGTGCAACGCCCCATTTAAGGGAGGTGGTTGTCTTCTTTTTGCTTTGTGATCTTCTATTTTTGCTTCCTCGTTGTTGGTCTTTCCACGCAGTTCAATGGCATTTCTCGAGCTTCCCATTTTTTCTCCTCCAGAGCTTGGTGCCGAACGTCACCACGACCTTGGCGATCGATCACTCCCACCTATCGGAGGTCTTCCATTTCTCCTCGGACCTGGAAGCTGAGGCAATTGAGACTATTTTGGGTGATTCCTATAGGTTTCAGTCTCACCGTGCACGTTCCAATGCAGACATAGCAGCTACCTTCATCTCTTTCTATCTGTTACTGGAGGAGGATCTGGTCGTTGTCAAGTTCATTTCTAACTCTGTTATTCATCCCATTCATCATGTGGGGCTGGGTGAGGAATTTGCCGACTTCTCCCTGCCAGATCCTCTTCTTTGGGTTGAAGAGGTCGATGAACTTGCAATTGGCATAGGACGCGGTATCCAGTGGATTTGTGGTCAGTACAGAGCTCTTCTTCACCACGCACAAAGTGTTAACAACCTCTTCACGATGGGTCAGCTTGATCATCGTCTTCTGCCAGAGGTGGACATTGTAGGCTATTGGCTTTCCCATTTATTCTGCAATTGATCAATGGAATGAATTAAAGGACAGGGCACGTGATGCTTATCGACTTCTTCTGCGGGAGGCCAATCGCCGCATGCTGGTACCTGCATTGGATGAGGTTGTTGTGTCCCTTTGGTTGCTTTGGTCATTTTTTTGCATTGCTATGGGCTTTTGGATCTCTCTCTGCATTGTGGGCAGTCGCCCTTCTTCCTCTTTCCTTCCTTCTTCTTTCCTTCTTCCACCTGTCTTTTCTCTTCTTCTTCTTCTCTCTTGTTAGGTTGGGCCTAACCCCCCAGTTCAAAGCTCCGGTCAAAAGCGTTAAATTATCAAAAAAAAAGTGGCGTCTTCCAATGTTTGAGGATGAAACAAAGCTCATGAAACATGTAAGATAGTTGAAGGAATGATCTAAAAATCATAGCAAGAGGTAAGAAATAACAAAAAATCTAGAGGGTAGACTCACAAGAACCACATAAGATTTCAATGATCGATTAAATATATACAATTGTATCTCATTACAAAAGAATTGATTTATTCATGAATTAGAGAAAAGGTCAAGACACCATGTAATAATATGTGGTCCAGATAGGCATAAGGAAAAAGCCATTGATGGTAGAAGCTAGAAAGCCCAAAAGGAGACATAATCAACTAAAAATATTTAGGCAATAATCCCAAAAAGCAAAATGATCTCAAATGTAGAGAGACTCTTTACTTTTACAAAAATAGAAGAAGAGACAAAAAGAAAATATGTGAAACATTGAATTAGTAAGATGATTTACATACAACCTCTATAAAGAATCAAATCAAAAATATAATTGAAGGAATAACAAGTATTTACATATTTATAACTTCCCATGTGTGGTTATTGTACATTTAATAGCTCTTGCAAATTGAGAAAGTTTACCATAATGTGCCCATATTATTTTGAAGATAACTAAATCTTTAAATCATATCCTTATGTCCACTTAGATCTCAGAACATTATTTACACATTTAGAGGCACTATATAATCTTGGGACATAAAAAAAATTGAATGCAAGTTTCTTATAATTGGTGAAAAACACTTTTGCAAAGACAAAAAGACTCCTAGGGGATTCAAACATTCGCTATAGTCAAAATATAAACCCAATCATTATGAATCTTATCCTAGTCAAAAGATCTCTTCAAAATATTTTGAAACAATACAATATCACATAAAATGGAGCATGGAGACAAAACAATATGGCCAAAAGAGTATTTGCAAGTTGGTTTGGTAATTTAAACACCTAAACTTGGTAATTTAACACTTGATAATGTCCATATTACCTTAATCCCTTTAGTAATGACTTGTGTGCCTATTCTGAGATTAATTGTTATATCCTAATCCATCTTTAGTCCTACTGCAATACTTTCTCTCCTAATTATATTGCTAATGCATTTATAGAAATGCTCACATCAACCATAGGTAGTCCATTATATTTATTTCAATTTTTGTGAATTGTTATTTCATTCCCTTTAAGATTTAATGTGTTTCTAATTAACATACATAAAAATGATGAAATAATGCAATAGGGGATATTCTAATTTAATTACTTCCAACATTAATTGCCCAAATCAGAATAACACTTTACAAAGTGATTATTAATCTAAAAACTATCAAAACACAAAGGAGAGATTGTACTTAGCTGACTCTGTGAGGATATGGGAGATTTCGAGTAATTTGAATGCAAAAATAGGTTGATCTGGTGTTGAAAATGCTTCGTTGCCAAAACTAACACTTGAAACTATACCTGGTCAAAATCATATAACTAGGTCAAAATCGTTTGTACAGTCCCAACCCTTATGTACGGTCTTAGACCTATTTGGATTTTGGCTCTATAACTTTTTGTGTGCCTCGCCTGTATGGAAATGACTAGTGTTATGTGTTAGTCTTATTAGTTCTCCTTCAAAATGGCTTTATAACCCTACTCAAACCATCAAACCCTCATAATGTAGGATGGAGTTCTTGCAAAACAAAGTTAAGTGGGTTGTGGGTACCCCCGTGCACTGCTAACTTCACCACTACTCTGAAGAGGGCTCAAACCATACATCATTCCTCTAGCATGTGATATCTACCGTAGTGCGATCAAAATTTGACAGATGTGCTTTGACAATACCTTGTTTGAGTTTCACACTTTCTCAAATACTTAGGAAGGGACACTTTGTTTGCTTATGGAGAGAATATGGAGACTTGTGGACCTAGGATGAGACTTCAGGCCTATAGAGGGTGTTTCCCTACAGGATTTGCATCAGTTACTTCATTTTTTAGAGAGCATAAAATGCCATTAGTGTTTGCTTTAACGTCATGAGACAATAAATTACCAGGACCTTAAATGAGGTATGATTGAATCGCTTATATGGGCTTCCGATGGATGGTATGTCGTGAAAGGCCAACCAAGAGGGAATATGAGTCCATATGAAGATGATGGAATTGAAATTTTTAGTGCATGATGCGTCGGTCTAAAAATTTACAGTGGAGTCAAGTTGTAGATTCGGACAAACCAACCCAAACTAGTGGTTTTGACTCAAAGGGAAAAATCACAGTTTAGCTTTCTATGTTGGACGATGGATGTCTTTGGAGGGTAAGTCCATGGAAATGGGGGGCCAAAAGGGGGTCTTAAGTGGGCGTTTTTTTTCCTGAAAAATAAGAAACGTCAACTTGTACGAGTTATTTGAGATAGTTACACTAGAAATTTGAAGATGTTATAAGAACATGAATTGTAGCGTTTCGAGTATAGTTTCTAAACTACTATTTTTTTGAAAATGGTTAAGTGTAAGCGGGTTAACGAGCTAAAATGCCAATATGCGCTTCTTTTTTTGCAAAAAACATAAAAGATAGTCGGTCGATGCCCCCCCCCCCCCTCACTTTTGAGCGCTATTTATTATTTTTTTAAATCCTTATGTGGAAAGATGGATAGGATCATCTAGTTTGGGATAAAATTTTTTTTAGAATTTTTTAGTGAGTATTTATTTTTTATGATTTTCTAAGTAAAAATAATTTGAATTTTAAAAAATAATGGATAGCCGACTGTGCCCCCCCAACTACCTTAAAAATATCGAAAATCAGTTTTTTTGGATATGTATAAAATTAGTCCTAGTTTAGGATTGTATGATTTTTATTCAATTTGGAGAAGTGAAACAAAAGAT
This sequence comes from Taxus chinensis, assembly GCA_019776745.2. Taxonomy (NCBI): domain Eukaryota; kingdom Viridiplantae; phylum Streptophyta; class Pinopsida; order Cupressales; family Taxaceae; genus Taxus; species Taxus chinensis. The sequence continues at coordinate 915,666,417 of CM034146.1, read as the reverse complement.
TCATGACAAATGATAGACGTTTATAATCACTAAAAATAGAGGTATAACAGACATAGTTTGAAATAAATATAAATGGAAAGCTTACAATAGTAAAAAAAAATTAAAAATTAAATATTTAGAAAGAGGATAGTTTGCATTACGTTGTAGGCATATTTTCAAGAAAGATTTCAATCGTTTTTATATGATTTATCATGGTGAAAGATGAATTTATGCATTTTCAACCAAAAACACACAGGTTGCTGTGTTTTAATAGTTGTAGGGCTCAGGGTTGGGAAACCAAAGCATTTCTGAGCCTAGTAGAGCTTGGTTTGTGTGCATAAATCAAGGAACATGTACACGCTATGATGTGTACGCATTCCTGATACGGTGTAGTATGTGTTTGTGGAAGGTATATAGTCACTAAAATAATTGTTCAAGTATAAGTTTTAAGTTTGTTTTTCATTTATTATTCTTTATACTTTATTATTTCTTATACTTTAAATTTAGTTTAGTAAATATAAGAAATTAGGGTCACTTTGCATCTTATGGAACTAGTCTTACAGCTCCATGAGTCATGGTCTAGAAGATAGTTTTTCATAATCTAATCTGGCCAGTAGATAGGTATTTTTCAGGATTTCAACATTCAACCTAAAGATTTTACGGTATAAATTGTTAAATTAATGTCTTTTTTGGGAAAGCATATGGTCATTTTGACAGGTTTTGGGGCCTTTCGGATTGGTTACTAACATTTTAAAGATTTTTAAATGTGTCAAAATTAGATTTTACAAGCTTCACAACTCTCAAAGATAACAACTGCTCAAATATATGGACTCATGAAATGCCTTATAATACATAACAAATCAAAACACATGTACATTCTTTTATTAATTTAAAAAGTCTTGATGGCATCTACAAATACTACTTCCATTATTGGGACTGCTACAAAAATCAACTAAAATCCCAAAGCTATTACAATGGTGTTACTTCATGACCCTTTATTCTGCATTGGAAGTAAGTGGGTGGTTTCTTTTCATGACTTTTTATCGTGCTCCTCTTACATGTTTTGTCAACAAATCATGTCACGTGTCCACTATTATTTTGTGTCGGTTAGGCACTTGCCCAAGGATCTATGCTCAATTCACATGATTGTACCATGAAATTGTGTAAACATTACAATAAACACCACAATGTAAAACACTCTTCCTTGCCCTTGCAACTTTGTGCACACATTGTGCTCTTTCCCTTGTGTAATCAATGTGCATTATACAATTCAACTGTTGCACAAATCATTCGTGAAATCCTTGCATAATCGTCACTATCACCTAACTTTTGTGTTGCACTTTCCTTTCTCAATTATCGCTTCTCACCATCCTTGTGTGTGCCCATACTTAACTAATATTGTAAAACTTACGTAAGAATTTCAATTCCACCTTACTGCATCACAAACTACATCTTCAATTTCAATTGAATTGACTAATTGATTCATGCCTAGAGTTGTAATTAGCCCTAGACGAAGTAAAAAATCACATCATAAAGTTCCAATAAGTTTCACATGGCTCAATTTAATCAACATTTCTTCTCTTATTGACCCAATCAACTAACTATGAAATGTATGATATTATTAGGGGACTCAATTGAGTCAAAATTCACTTCACAGTAACAACTATGATTAGTGTCTCAAATTTTCCTAAATTGTCTCTTTAGCTGAACAAATTGACTAATGACGACATGAAAGGTGGTGACCACTTAACAAAGTTTGCAGAGTTAACACAATGGAATGAAACTCAATGGCCTTTATGACCTATCTACATGCAATTGCTCTCTATGGAGCTTGGAACTCTCTTTTAGAGATTTTACAGACTCTTGGTGTTCTTCCTAGGGACCTATCCTAGACTGGTTATTCTCTCTATTTGGCTTTAATGGCCTACAATGACATAGCCTATCTCAGCTGGCTTCTACTCTCTCACATTGTTGCACTTGCCTTTATCTTCAGACTCAACTCCTCAACTTGGAGTCTTCTCTGCGTGCACACTCCTCTATGCTCTCCCACATTTCCATCGGAGTCTCCTCTTTTGCGCACTCAATTGTGCACCATCGTAATATTTTGTTCACTCTAGTCTTTTTGTTGGGATTTTTTTTCTGCACATCCTTCGTTCTTCAGCTACGTAATCTTCTCTACCCTCTCTTTTATTTTCTCTACCACCTTATCTTACGGCTTCGTGCAATCTTCTATGCATTGATGGTATATAGTGACCATCTCCTGCTTCATGACAACCTCCTTCCTCATTGCAACATTCTTGCGCACAACCATGTACTCTGCGTGAGTTCTCTCTTCACCCATATAACTTATTATTTAGATAATGGTGTAGTTAGGGTCCATAAAACCCCAAAACACATCATATATTCACAATTGATATAATGTGCATGATGTTATTGAGACCAACTAATCCCTAAATCTCGTCACATCATCGTAATTAAGTTCATATGACTCAAATAGGGTAAATTACCTCTCTCATTGAGCCAAATCAACCAAATGTTCAATGTTTAATGTAATTAGGGCCAAAAACATATTATATAGTCATAAATTTTAAGTTTGTAGGGCCCAAATGATGCAAGGGCAATCAAGAGGTATATAGAGAAATTTTGGTGTGTTGAGATCTTAGACCTCATTTTGGGTCAATAAAGTCTTTTCTTCTTGTTGTTTCTTGTTATCTCCTGGTATCATAGCTTTTCAAACCTGTTTTCTTGCTAAAACCTAATATTTTGAGAATTCGAATCCCTAGTTTGTCTAATATGTGTTTTCCTTTAGTCTTATCTCCTTGGTTGATCTTGATCCTTACATGGTTACAAGGTTTAGAAACACTCATTTGGGCTTGGTAATTTATCTAACTCTATATTTGTTTCATGAGAATAGACAAATCCTGAATATAGTAACCATAATCCAATTAACATCATTACTCTTGTTATGGGTATGTAGATGTGTGGATGATGTTTAGGAAGGTTTGAAGCATGTATGCATTAATTTATAATACTCCAAGACTATAATTTTTAGATAAACCCTTGTTATGAATCTTTGTTCTACCATAAGACTTAGTCCTATAATTGTATTGTGAGAAAATTTTTTGTTCCCGTGTAGAAAGGGATTTATAATGACAAGAATTTGTTTTAAACCTTTAGTAGAGAGGAATCAAAGAAACTAAAGTTATTATATGTGTGTAAAATTCTCCTTATAGGATATCTGTACCATCGTGTACATTCCTGTGCAAGACTCTATTTGGGTTGAATTGAGTGAAATAACTCTTAGTTAGGATTATACAAGTAGACCATCATAAAAATCATCAAAGTGGTGTGAAGTCACTAGATTGATTGAAATCACTATCAGTGTGTGAGTATTCATAATCATAGGTCCAATATCCTATTTTTATATTCATAAATGATTCTTTCTTATTTTATTCTAAAGGGAAAGTTCTCATGAGGCTTGAATTTTACTCTTATTGAAATTGATGATGAGAATTTTCTAAATCACTCTCATTCAATATCTCACTCTTACCACTTTCACTAAATTCCTTTTTTGCAATACATGAAATTATTTCAATGGTGTCTTGGTCATATATGAATTTATTTCAATGGTGTCTTGGCACCAACACAAAAGGCTATCTAAAAAACATTTCACTTAATGTTGATGTAGATTTGATTGTTGATGTATGCCCCATTTGGGAGAGAAATAATACTTTTTGAATATTAATTGATTTAATTAATTCCTATTTTCAGTGGCTAAGGTCAAAGCATACTGTGAGGCTTGAGTTAACTGGAAGCAGAAGTCCAAAATTAAATAAATTTAATTTATTTAATGGCAGCCATGAGCATGCACAAAATAGGCTCCCCATTTGAAGAGTGAAGCTTATTAATTAATTAGTTAATTGTCAGGAATAAGAACGACATTAATTAATTATAGAATGGTGAAGATTATAAAAGTAGAGGTTGTCATATGGATGAACTAATTAATTCACAGGCAAAGAAGTGCAGCCCAGAGGAAAAGTGTGCCCCATTTGGAGAGGATTTTTGCTCGGAAGAAGGTGAAATTAATGTTGAAAGGTTCCAATTTTGGCACACAAGTTGAAGGAGGTTGATTTGTGTCTGGATAATTGTTTGCATAAGTGATACAGGTGCTCAGGTGAAGTTGGTAAAATCCATGCTTGCTTTGCATGCAAATAAAACATCAAATTTTGGGGCAGCAGGCTTGAATTATGCAGATTTTTATGATTAAAATCCACTGTTCATGTTTCAGTTGCCATCTTTCTTTGAATTAACTGCAAGAATTCATTACAAGTGCTTTTATAAGACAAAGGGAGCTTAAATCAATGTCCAATACATTGAATATATCCCCCGAATATGAAGAATTATCCAGATCTGCACCGGTTGTGAAGAATTTTGGTCGAATAAAGAGAAAAATAATTGTTCGGACAAAGATAGATACAACCATGGAAAAGAGGAATGAAAAAGAGAACACAATAGAGTCATGCATCACTTCTAAATTTACAGACATAGGAGACATAGATCTAGGTGCGGAACCTCTTTCTAAATTGATCGAAAGATCCCGAGCAGGAAAGACTTCCTTCATGCGTGCAGTCAAAAGCAGTGGAATTATTCGAGCTGCAGCGTTTCCATACACAGCCCAATTGTCAGAGTTCATTATGGAGTGTGATAGGTCTTACCATCCATCATCCAGATCAGTCCGAGATGCTACAGGGAAAACAATAATCCGGTTGGACGCACAGTTCATCAATTATTGTTTGAATATTTTAGCACGAAAGGTGGTGACTTCTATTAGCATACATGATACCGGCAGTAGGTGAGAGAAGCATAGAGTTGACTGCGTGAACATAATGAACAATAGATACATGAAGAAGCCTAGATCTCCTTCCAAGTTCCCAAGAACTCTTCCGCGGTCCAATCTGGTACAAGAGGTGGATGATATTGTCAAGTTGTTATGCAGGATAAATGGAAAAGCGAACGCTCACACCTTCCGCACATGAATGTATGCTTTCATCATGACCATTAAAATCAACAAAGCAGATTCAATAATCAATTGATCAAAAATCACTAGCGAGAACAATGGTGAGTAGCTCTGAAATGTGAAGCGTACTTTCAGCTTCAAAATGACTTCCTACTTGGTATATGCAATAGCTTCACAAAGCATCTTCTCCAAGCTGGATAGATGTGGTGTTCTTTCCAAGGACCCTATTTTTGAGTGCTACCCATAGTTTACTGTACCTACATGCAAGAAAGATTTCAAAGTGGTCAATGATGGATTCTTCTACAAATTCATTTGCAAGCTAGACAGGGATCTAAAGGCCAATAGGGTGAACAAAGAAGCATGGGAAGCTGTGTCCAGGATTGTCAGTCTCTTTATTCAGTTTGCGGATTTCACATACCTTAGGGTCACCGAATTTTCTAGAGAACCAGTTAAGTTGCCCAGATATCCAAATGATAGATTAGTCACCATGGAGCTAAGCAGACAACTTGTGGAGATGCACGACCTTCAGTCAAAATGAAACAAGTCTTCGAGCTTCTTCCCGATCACTGTAGGCCATTATAGCTGCCAGAGAATTCATAGAGCTCGAGGAGTGGAAGCGGAGATGTTCTCTGAGTATGAACAAGAGTTCTTCCCAGCACGACTGAACTTCAATCCATTTAGAGTAGTCAGGAAGATGATCTCCTAGGAGTACACACATGTGCCTTCATTAGAAGATTTATGGATGAAGTGTAAAAGTGAGTATGATGTTAGAAAGAAATATTTTAGCAGGCTATCAACACGGCAAGTGTTGGACTTTGGATTAGCATGGATACCTGCGGATCTTAAAGATGATGGGCCTGTGTTACTTGACACATACCATCAAATGGGAGGAGATAGAGTTGTACTTCAGGAGAACGTGGGGGAATACCATACAATTGAGGAAATGTCTACCATTGTTCTGGTGAACACTTCAAACTGGTTGCTGATGAAGGGATACTGCCTTGATGAATCAAATCATGGGCAACTTCAGCACAGGAGATTCCCTCAAGAGGAAGCATGGAGGAGAAAGCAGCAGAAGGCTTAAGAAGATGAAAGTGCACAGAAGGTCTCATTCGAAGGAGAAGATCACTTCTACGGCTATGATGTTAGTTACGGTTTCTCCAGCGCCAAGTACTTCACTGACTGTTGCACCTCAATAGGACACTTTCATTCCTCCATTGAATCCAGCAACATTCATCTTCTCTCCTCAGCCACTCTATTCAGTGCCTGTTCCTGAAGAAATGTTGAAGCTATAGATGGCCGAATTTGAAAGATCTTTGTCTTTGGATGACTCGGAGGATGGCAGCCACAACATTGTAGCAGTTTCAGATGGAGAGGAATCAGAGCGAGAGATAGTGGTACACTCAGCAACTTCTCATTCTCTGAGAAGTAATTTCTCAGAATGGTTGACTTCACAGTTGGTTCCAGAGGCTAGAGAGGAAATCAACTTGGAGGAACATGACTTGCAGCTGCTCCCAAGTCTAAGTGGAAAAGACAAAAAACCTAAAGTTGCTAAGGTAACTTCAAGGTTGATCATTGAGGAGTCAGGGTAGAAGTTTGCTGAGATGTTAGTTCCAGTAGAGGGGAAGAAAGAAGATGAGTTCACGGCAGAAGACATAACAGTGACTAGAGTACCCATAGGTCAAGCCACCACAGAAGGATTGAAGCAGGATACACAGACATTGATAGATGTTATATTCCTTAGGCTTGGTAAAAAAGATGCAGAGAAAGTTGAACTTCAGAAGCAGGTATCCCAGTTGTGCGAGATCATTGCCAAGGTTGCTAAATCTTCCACTCAACCGATTTCAGCACAGAAGTAGGTGAGTGATCATCTGATGCACAAAATGGAAGATGCAAAAAACCAGGTTAAAGCTATCAATGAATGGAAAATTTTGATTGTTTTTCAAGCTTTTGTACAACTCGGAGAGGTGCTATCCCGCTTAAAGGTTATGAAAAGATGCAACGGAACAACTGAAGCAACTAATGACAAGCACGATAGCTATGAACACAGTTGCTAAGAGTAGCCTGAGTACTTTGGCCAAAATCAATAAGCTGCTGAGAGAAGTGTTGATTGTGGAACAAATTGTACCTGACGGATCAGTTGAGAAGGGAAAGTAGCTGGAGTTTGTAGTATCTTTCTGTTTGGAGATCTGTAGAATTATGCTGAAAAGGATGCAGGCACTTGAGAGTGTGGCATCGTATTTACTAGATAATATCATTGCTTTCACTCATGAGGAAGTGGTCGAAAATGTTACTTCATACACACAGATCATTCCTAGCAGAGTGCCTAATTCCTTGGAAGGGTCTCTTCTGATGGTTTAAGGGAGAATTGATGGAGCCATTAAGCCTTTCACGATTAATTCTATTAGCATACTGGTGGCACTGCAGTCAGATATTGAGAAGTTTAGGCCTATCTTGGAGGAGGTAGAAGCATGTATCAGGGTCTTGAACGAAAGATTGATGTAGTTTAGGACAGAGAAGGAAGTTGTGGCTAAGACAGATAGGAAGATGTTGAATTACATGTTTGACAAGTATATTCAGTATCAAAACAAAAAGAAGATATAGATGTTATAGCTGGAGTGTCTTCCTCCTACTTTTTCTTCTTCTATTTTCCATGTTCCTGGATGAAATTGTAAAACTTTAAAGTTATTGGTTTTAAAACTATTACTTTAAGTTATGTGGAACAATTCTATTAGTTAAGTGACAATTGTGTCACTTAAAAGAGGAATTATAGGAGGAGGATTGCCAGATGTTATCTTTACCTTTTGTTTATGTTTCAGTTCAGTTGAGTTTCCCATTTATACTTTCCCTTCTACATTTTATAAGTAGGAGAAGAACCTTCGGGTAAAGGATCAGAATTTGTAAGCAACATTCTTGTGTTCCAGAATTTGTGCTGAAACCCCTGCTAGCCACTTGAAGCAAAGGAATATAAAGGAGCAGATTTTCAGATAACTTTGTGTCACGGTGCATTTTGTTTCTAAGCTTTCTCTCTTAGATCTTCTAATAAACTTTGTGTTGTTTTAGATCTAGATCTGGAGTTGCCTTTGCTTATAATTTTGTGTGTTGATATCTATTTGTTTTTTCTATGTGCATGCAATCAACTCTGTTATCTATTGACTGGGTTGCACATCTTCTCTATTTCTTCCCTGTGTTTTATTATTTCCTTATTTTATAAATATTTTCTTTCTTAAACAACTGCTTACTTGCTGCAGAGCTATACAGCTATGGTTCATGAGCTGAATAGTTAGAGTAAAACCCCATATAGATACTAGCATATTTTAATTGACAAATTTGACACGGGAGCCTCACCGGTAAATGAGGGAGATTTATCTCATGAATGCCTAGGTTTTTAGCTATGCAAAAAATCTAGCCAACACAACTAACTTTGCAAATAAGGGATTGATCATGATGGTCTTGTAATTGGTTGGGTTGTCAACATCTCCGCTCTTAAAGAGAGGTACCACCATACTAGTAGTCCAATCATTTAGGAAGCCACATTGAATGATGTTGTTGAATATATTCAAAATGTTAGGAGTAAGAATATTTGATCCCCATTTTAGGTACTTTGCTTATAACTCATCTAAATCCCTGGCCTTACTTGCACCTAGCTTTTTTATACCTATTTTAACCTCATGTAACATAAATAAATGTGTTGTTGTGTGCATTAGAGGTGGAGCCTTAATCTCTTGTTCTTGTTCATATAATTGTTTTACATATTCTAGCCATTAGGTCATTGTAATGTTATTTACTGTTTGCTTCTTTCTTTGTTAAAGTTCTTTTTGGTGCAAATTCACAGCACCCCCAAATGAGTTATGGATCTACTTTTCTAAGGAAAATTCATTTGGTGTGATTGCACAACATTGAGCTTTCCCAAAGTGTGGGACCTTTGCAAATGGGGAAAGCTCTCCAGAGAAGGCTGGTTCCTCTTCCTAAACTACCTACCACAAGCTATTCCAGTGCAGAAAGCTAATATAACCTAATCTAACTTCCAAGGAGACAAGGAGAGGAAGAAAACAAGGAAAAATAGAGCCTACACTAAAATGGTGATACACCAGAGAAGGAAAGTGTTGATTATCTATCAAAACTGCCATGGAACAAGAAGAGGTGAGCAATGGAAAGGATGGACAAGTGCATCACAGACCAAAGATGGATTTCACACAGAAAATGTTCCAAAAATCCATGAACACAGCTCCAAAACCTGCAATGAACATCCAAACATGCACAAATACCACGTAATGAAGAGAGGTAAGGAAAACAACAAAGAAAATGAGCCAAGGATGGACAAATGCATCACAAAAACATGTTTTTTATTGCTCAAAATTTACACAGTGCATCATTTCATAGGTAAGAGGAAAAAATGCCATTACAGAGTAGGGGAGGAGGTTCAAACTCCATTTTTGACCCTGGGGAAGAAAAGAAGGGAGAGGCAGAGAAGAAGGATGAACAACCTTTTTCAAAATGAGCCAAAACTAGCTTTTATCGCTCGAACAGAATGAAGGAAATGAGAAAACACGGGAAAATCAATTTTACATCTCCAACCACCGATACAAGATTCATTAAAATATCAAGGGCACCCTCACAAATCCATTTTTCGATGCATTCGGCCATGCTGGAGAAGAAACAGATGCCATACTTCATCAATTTTGGTGGTTGGGGGTCAGTTCTGCATTTTTTCCCATGCTAGAGATTTTTCCCATTTTTCTCATCCACAAAACTCCATAAAAATTTAAAATTGAAGTGTCCATCGTGTAGATAATTTCAACATCTTTCCAATGATACCAAAATCGTGAAAATCTGAGCTCTGGATCGAAAGATATGGCCCTCTGAAGATTTGGGAAAAAATTGACAAAATTAGGGCAAAATTCGGGTTCGCGGGCCAAAATCCTCCCTTTTTCCCTCTTTTTTCAAATTGTGAAATTTTTCCAAAAAATCTCCGCACCCCACTTCTCCGATGACACATGGCGCTTTCTAATTGGTCTGCGGGTCTCAAAATCACATTCTGCCCATTTTGCCCGCAAGGGAAATTTTTCCAAGGTCTTAGCCGAAGAATTGACCTCCCGTTGATGTGGACACGTGGCACCTTCTAATTGGTCAAATGGGATGCGGTTCTATTTTTTCCTTTGACACATTTATGACCAAAAAATGAAAACTTGAAGTTCCTTCCGACCCCCTGTCGCTTGCTGCCTTGACACGTGGCAGATTATGATTGGTGCGGGGCCTTAACCAATTTTTCTCCATTCTCCTTTGCAGGCTCGCACGGTAAAATTTTTACCTTTGAGTTTTTTAGCCCAAAAGGCTAAGTGTCAAAAATTTCTCTCCATGCCCCCACCGGTCCGAGCCTCTTTGGCACAAAACTCTCCCAAGCTCTGTGGGCCCGCCTTGGGAAAATTTCCCCTCCAAACTCCGCTCGAGCCATAACTCAAAAAATACAAGGAGTTAGGAGGACTTCTTTACCTTTCTGGAAAGGGGAAGAAAAATCCTATCTGTATGAAGCCATTTCCAGAATATTTTGAGTGCTTGAAATGTGTGAAAATTGAAGTTGAAGCACAAGGAAGGAAATAATGAAGGCAAGTTAGCCAAAATAAGCAAGGGCTCATTTTGGATAACAATTTTGGTGACTCAGAGGGGTCATTTTCCTGCTAGATGAATGATTAGTGGCCTTTTGAAGCATCCATTGGGCATGGAGTCAAGCCTAATAACCAAATCTGATCTGAACTATGAAAATATGACCTCTGAGCCACTTGGAAACCCACTGAAACTTGGAGTTGATCTTCACCAAAAGCCACTGAATGCACTGTGCAAGAGCAATACAACAACACCAAAAACTATGTACAAAATTGGAAATCATACATGCCCCAAGTGGAACATGTAGAGTGTGCAAAAGCACTTCTTCTGCTGAAAAAACCTACCTACACTACTCTAACCAAGAGCAAAGGGAACTAAACAAAACCTGTAACTGGTTGGGAGAAATAGCTTCCCTTCTTCAAAATGGGCAGCCATGCAATTGATTTGGAGTGATCATGGCTGGTTGGATGAGTGGAAAATCAACAAGAAGCTGTCTTCTACCCAAATTAGCAAGGTGTCAACTGAAAACAAATTAGATACCTCTTTTAGTTGCTCTGCATTTGGATTGAAGAGGCATTACAGTTGATCCTTGGCACTTTGATGCTCATACTCATGCTCAGAAGCAAGCATGACTAGTCTGTGGCTTCTCCTTTGGCTCCAATGAAGCCAAATACCTGATTGGGAAAGGTCTGATCCTTTGATGTGCCCATTTCTTTAATTTTAACTCCAAAAATGGAGTCTTCTTGCAAGACCTTCTTGAGATGAATGGTGTGGAAGAAGTGGTGGAACCCTTCTGCTCTTTCTCTTCTTCCTCTTGTGAAGAACATGGAAGATTTAAATCTTCCAAACTTGATTCCAAAGAGCTGCTATAAAGATGCAGGCTGCTGCAAATGAATGCTCTCCTTCATGGCAGTAGGTTCTTGTGTTTGGAAGATGGATGATGAAGGAGAAAACAATGTGATTTCAACTGGTTCCTCTCCATCAAAACAGTCCTCCAAATCTGACAGATAAACTACCTCCTTGTTGTCCTGCTGCAAATGCTCAACCTCTTCCATGGTGTTATTTTGATTTGTAACTTGATCACCATGGTTATCTTCATTCTCAAAGATGAATTTTGAAAGATCAAACTCTTCTTCAACATTGGAGCTTGAAGAGAATGAAGTAGAAGGAAGAACTGAAGGTTCTTCTATAGCCTGTTTTGTGTTCAAAGCTTTTGGATCTGCACTTTTCTCCTCCACAGCTGGAATGTACTCCTCTTCTTTTGGATTTGGAGCACCTCCTCCTTCCTCTGCTGCTTGAAGACCATCTTTCTCTTGATTGAACTCTTCCTCTAACATGAAGTTTTTCAAATCAAACTCTCTAATCTGTTGTTCTAGAGGACAAGTTGGGACTGCAAGATCTTCTTCAGAGCTTTCCTCCATCATGGATTCATCCAAAACAGGCCCTTCAAATGAAAGCAAGAAATTATCAATGATGCCTTCTTCTTCTATGGCTTTGATTTGGTGCTCCTTTCCAATGGGACTTTGAGCTGATTTTCCTTCTTCTTCCATGGCTGATTGTGCAACTTGATTGGACCAACATTTTCTTCAAGTAGAGTGCCAACATGGACACTACATTCTGAGCAACTTGATGACTGATCTTCTTGCTTCTCTGCTGCTATAAAATCAGCCTTGGCCACCACTTGTTCTTCAACCTTTACCTCCTCTGTAGGCTTAACCAACAAGGGGATCTTTGTAAACCCAAATTTGGCAGCCCAAATCTCATTAGATTGTCTGGTCATTTCTTTTTCTTTGGGCTTCTCTTCTTGTTGTCCTTGATTGGATTCTTGAGTATCTTCTTCCCAACATGGAATTGGGAAGGCAAGAGGAGGGGTGGGTTGGGATTCAACCAGCTTTGTAATTTTTGTGGTGGGGAGGGAGGTGGAACTTCTTGTTTGTTTGGAGGGGATGACTGTTTGGAAGGGAAAAGGACAGAAGAAATGAGATGAGGTGGAAGACTAGGGGATGGAGAAATGGAACCAACATTTGGAGTAGCATGGGCTGGATTTGGAATTTGGCATTCAAAATGAGATGGTGTTGCTTGAGGAATGGAAAGAGAAAAACCAGATGATGGTGTAGAACTTACCCATTGACAAGGTTGCTCAACACCAAATTCATAGGCCCCTATCTCTTCAGTCCATTGTGCAAGTTGGGGCAACATCTCCACCATGAAGTCCAGCTTCTCCTGAGGGCTGAAGTGTCTTGGAAAAGGGCCAACCCATGGACAAGGTGCCCTACAACCAATTTTGAAAGCCTTCATTTGAGTTGTTGCTCTTGATTGCACCATGCCAATCTCCATTTTTTTGATCTTCTCCAACAGACCAACATCTTGCATTTGATTGTCTTCATTGTTGGCATACCCCTGCTCTTGGAAAGCTCCATAGCCAAACTAATTTTGGTATTGCTCATATGGGTAAGCATGATGATTTTGAATTTGTTCAAAATGCTGATTTGAAGGAGTTGTAAAGCACATTGGAGGTGGAATGTATTGCTGCTGTTGTAAATGTGAATTCCATGATGGAAATGAAGTCATGATTGCACAACTTCATGGAATGGAAAGAATGAAATATTATGGAAAGAAGGATGAATGGAAAAGGAATGGAAAATGAATCTGCAACTTCAGAGAATGAGTTGCATTTCACCAGATGGAGTCGCCAGATGTGCAAATTGAAGCTTCTAATAAGCTGGAAATTGCAACAAGTGCACATCAATCTTGTTGCAATGAAGTGGAGACCTCTAAGGTCCCACCGGGCATGCCAAAACTATTGGTGCAAATTCACAGCACCCCCAAATGAGTTATGGATCTACTTTTCTAAGGCAAAGTCATTTGGTGTGATTGTCACAACATTGAGCTTTCCCAAAGTGTGGGACCTTTGCAAATGGGGAAATCTCTCTAGAGAAGGCTAGGTTCCTCTTCCTAAACTACCTGCCACAAGCTATTCCAGTGTAGGTAAGCTAATCTAACCTAATCTAACTTCCAAGGAGACAAGGAGAGGAAGAAAACAAGGAAAAACAGAGCCTACACTAAAATGGTGATACACCAGAGAAGGAAAGTGTTGATTATCTATCAAAACTACCATGGAACAAGAAGAGGTGAGCAATGGAAAGGATGGACAAGTGCATCACAGACCAAAGATGGATTTCACACAGAAAATGTTCCAAAACTCCATGAACATAGCTCCAAAACCTGCAATGAACATCCAAACATGCACAAATACCACTGTAATGAAGAGAGGTAAGGAAAACAACAAAGAAAATGAGCCAAGGATGGACAAATGCATCACAAAAACACGTTTTTTATTGCTCAGAATTTACACAGTGCATCATTTCATGGGTAAGAGGAAAAATTCCATTACAGAGTAGGGGAGGAGGTTCAAACTCCATTTTCGACCCTGGGGAAGAAAAGAAGGGAGAGGCAGAGAAGAAGGATGAACAACCTTTTTTCAAAATGAGCCAAAACTGGCTTTTATCGCTCGAACAGAATGAAGGAAATGAGAAAATGTAGGAAAATCGATTTGACATCTCCAACCACTGACAAGATTCATTAAAACAAGTAAGGGCACCCTCACAAATCCATTTTTCGATGCATTCAGCCATGCTGGAGAAGAAACGGATGCCATACTTCATCAATTTTGGTGGTTGGGGGTCGGTTCTACATTTTTTCCCATGCCAGAGACGTTTTCTTCAAAATTTCCCATCAAAATCCATCAAAATTCAAAATTGAGGGGTCCATCATGTAGAGGATTTCAACATCTTTCCAATTGATATAAGGATCACGAAAATCTGAGCTCTGGATCGAAAGATATGGCCCTCTGAAGATTTGGGTGAAAAATGGCAAAATTAGGGCAAAATTCAGGTTCGCGGGCCAAAATCCTCCCTTTTTCCCTCTTTTTTCAAATTGGGAAATTTTTCCAAAAAATCTCCGTGCACCCCACTGCTCCGATGACACGTGGCACTTTCTAATTGGTCCGGGTCCTTCAAAATCACATTCTGCCCATTTTGCCCGCAAGGGCAAATTTTTCCAAGGTCTTCCGCCGGTGAATTCCCCGCAGCTGATGTGGACACGTGTCACTCTATGATTGGTCATGGGGACGTGGTTCTATTTTTTCCTTTGACACATTTTTGACCAAAAAACCAAAAACTTGAAGTTCCTCCGACGTCTTCTGCTCCCCCTTGACACGTGGCAAATTATGATTGGTGCGGGGCCTTAACCAATTTTTCTCCATTCTCCTTTGCGGGCTCGCAGGTGAACTTTTTACCTTTGAGTTTTTTAGCCAAAAGGCTAAGTGTCAAATTTCTCTCCATGCCCCCGCTGCCCAGTGCCAGCCTCTTTGGCACAAAACTCTCCCAAGCTTCGCGGGCCCGCCTTGGGAAAATTTCTCCTCCAAACTCCGCCGAGCCATAACTCAAAAAATACAAGGAGTTAGGAGGACTTCTTTACCTTTCTGGAAAGGGGAAGAAAAATCCTATCTGATGAAGCCATTTCTAGAATCTTTTGAGTGCTTGAAATGTGTGAAAATTGAAGTTGAAGCACAAGGAAGGAAATAATGAAGGCAAGTTAGCCAAAATAAGCAGGGGCTCATTTTGAATAAGAGTTCTCTCCAAAATAACTTTGGCGTATTTTTCCCTATATATATGAGTTCGTCACTCCTATTTCTCATGAACTCATCTTTCTTTCTCTTAATAATTTTCCTGTATACCTTTATGTCTATTTTCTCTTTCTCTGAAACCTTAAGAGCTTTCCTTGTAGCTTTGCATTCCTCATTAAACCACTTATTTGTTGGAAAACCATTTAATTTTTTCCTCTTGTTTTTGAACCTCTTGCAACTCCCAAGTGCTTCTTGAATAATTTTTGTCAGCTCATAACTTTTGATGTCCTACAACTCTGCTCTTTTTGTTTACATTAGACATTTTAAAGTTTCCTTAAAGGCAACATGATTTTCCCGTGTTATGAGAAATCCGCCCTTTGTTGGAGATTGTTGACTAATATGCCTTTTTTTGTATATCGACTTTGTGATCCCCAAGATATCACTATGAAAATAGAGTTGTGGTTTGATTTCAAATCATGCATGGGCTCCTCGACCAAAACATTTGTTATCTTTTCAATCGAGCTTTGTGAACAGATGACATCGTCAACAACACTTGCAGCATTGTAGGTTTTGCATGTAAATTTTCTAGACTTTTTCTATCTATTCAAACCATTGCATATAATCAAATCAAAAATGCCGCAAACAACAATTAACTCTTTGCCAAAATGATTAGTGTCCTTGTAATTCTCTGAACATCTCCTCCATGAAAGAGATTCTTCTTCGGCGAGCCATGTGGGATTGTGATCCTCCTTGTTGATTAAAATGCTAGATTGTTCATTCGTTGTCCTAGCATTGAAATCACCCAAAAGTAGAACTTCTTTGAGTTGAGAATACACAGAGATATCATTTTTTAGAGCTGCATATGGATCCTTTTCCATTTAACCCATTTTTTGGTAGATTTTTGAGCCCTGCGGTGCAAAATAACAAGCTGCAATTCTACTGTGTCTCCCATTTTCTAATATTTTGAACCATATATACTGCTTATTTGTGTCTTCTTTTTACCAACTAGATCTTTCTACACTCTACTTCTCTTATCAACACCATTATGCCACCAAAACCTTTTCCCTTACCCACTGTATTGTTCCAAATCGTGAATTTCATATAACCATCAAAAGGAGTCTTGCAACCATCATGTTCACGAGTTTCTGTGAGGCATATCACGTCCCTTCCTTCTGCAACGTGGCCTAATCCTGGTCCCCTCCTCAAAGGATATCCTCTACAATTCCAACATACCAATTTTAAACATTCTTGGTGAGGGGGAAGTTGTGTTTGCTATTTATTTTGTTGTTGAAGACTTGTAGTGGAGCCTTTCTGCCTCTCAACCCACAGTTGTCTTGTTGCATTCCTTGTAGTTATATGTTCTTGTGGTCTTCCTTTGTTGTTACCTTGCTTTGTTGATGTGTTTGGAGGCATGAAACTGGTAATGAAAACTTTTCCATTATATATCCATGCTCTTTTACCTTCATCTCTTGTTGCTCTTACTTTGATCAATTCTTTTCTTTTCTCTTCAACTTGCAATGGTGTTAAATCCTCCTCTATAAGGAAGTGTGAACCTTTCAAAAGTCTCTTTTTGCTTAGAATTTGTTGATTGTCTTCTATTTTTGCCATGCGAACTTTGATAGGCCTCATGTTACCTTCCCTCATCTTTCCAACCCTCCATGCTTGGTATATTTGCCCTTTCCATTGTATTTTGTCTCTTAAAAATTTAGTTGTAAGATTGAAGGTATTTTCATTCTTGCCATAATCTTTTACTCCTCTGATGATTATGTTATTTACTCTTTTCTTGCCTTTCCTCATCTTCCCTTTCTTGTCCCTTGATTTGACTTGCATCTTTACTTTTCTCTGATATACATTTAATTGCTTGGGCCCATGGTTTGGTTTCTTTTGGTCCGTTATCTTTGTCGTTTTCTATTACCACTAGGTTTGGAGTATGCCTCTGCTGAAGTATTTTTGCTCTTGCTCCTACCATCTTTGAGTTTATTGTGACTGTATTCACTTTAATTGAATCCTGCATATTTTGCAATTATGATTTCATGTTTTGCCATTCTTGTTTTCCCATTGTTAGAGCTTCTTGTAACACTGCCATTTGCGCTTTTAATATTTTGTTATCTTTTGCTAAAGATTGGTTCACTAATACACTTTCTATAGCTTGTAATTCTTTTCGTCTTCCATTTTTTCCAAACACTCAACTCTGCTTTTGACATATAGGAGCTCCTGCACCAACAATTGCGTCCGACCAAGTGAGTGGCGTAGAAATGATACTGTAACTGCTTGTGTCTTCCTTCGCTCCGTTGTCCTGTAGTCTGGGCATTTCAAACTAGATTGCCTTATAACTGGTTGACTGAGTTTTAATCTTTTGAGTATGTAAAGTCCTTGTCTCTTGTTGAGATTTCTTTCTTCGTGCTTGTATCCATTTTAGACGGGAAACCTTGCGCCTAAAAATGCCACAATATTGTTTGGCATTCACCCCTATCCATTTCCCACTCTTGTCTCAAGGTGCAATTTTTACTTGGCCCAATTGATTTGTCTCCATCATATGTATGTGTTAGTAATTTTTTGGCCAATTTGATTTATTTAATTATTATTTTTCAAAAACTACCACGTAGATTCTCTCTCTCCAATCATCACTTCTATCCACTAGAGGCCCATAGCATATTTCTTCAAACTTGGCTCGAAAAAACTCTCCCCGTTGAACACGCATTTCTTTAAAATGGAAATTCGTTGCAGTTTAAACACCACCCATCTGCCCAAGTCTATGCATTCTTATCCTTCATCCCCGCCCTTTACAAAATGCTGCAGGAAATTCCCACAACATAGAAAACTCAAAGTACACTGTTCCGTTTCAGAAGCAAACAGAGTCTCATGGGGTTGCGAGATCGATTCCCTGGAAAATGCAAATCGCTTCCAGAAGTGGCTAAACAAGGAGGGCCTCCCGCCTCAGAAGCTCGCAATTCAGAAGGTCGATGTCGGTGGCAGAGGACTCGTCGCTCTTAAAAATATTCGCAAAGGGGAGAAATTGCTCTACGTTCCTCACAATCTCATTATTACCACCGACTCTGTAAGTTCATCTTTCTTTAATGGCGGATAAATACCATCTCTGAGTATACATTATACAGTTTCAGGTCAATACTTGAGACTTGGATATAAATTCCTATTATGCAACAATTAAACATCTGAAACATGTATATATGGGATATATTTGGTCACTTGCGAGGTTGTGGGGTATATTTGAGCATAGCCCATTTTTTAAATCTGAAGGAATTTAGCCCAATGGTAATCCGCCCGGCTTACATTGTGCACTACTTGAGGCTAAATGGGGTTCCTGTTCGAACTGACTATTTCTCGTTGTCATTGAATTTTTGAACATTTTATGTTTTTGTTTTTAAATTTTTTTGCTTTGAGGATACAAAGTTTTTTTCAGTTTTTGCTAGGTCCAATTCGGCCCACCTTTTGGCTGTTCAGACGTTGCTAAGTCTAGCCCCATGCGACTTTGCAATGTTTGAACCACTAGCAATGTGCATGATTACACAAATTGTTTTATGTTTTTGTTAACTATTCCGTCTAGGTGGATTGACAAGGGTGTGTCTGCTTCTGAGCTTGGTCATGAGGCGGAAACCTGACGGGTACAAAATTTAAACAATACATATAAAGTAACGAGAAAAAGTCCCCTAGTTCCCACAAGGGAGGTTCTATACAGCCGGGAAGCATGCTGGCTAGGCTAGGACCTAAATTTTTTCCTATATAGCTAGCTTTGTGGGGACTTGCCAAATCACTAAGAGTTAAGTCTCTTTGGTATGGTTTTCATTACAATTATTGTAAATCCTTTTAGGGTGGCTAATCTGTATAACTTTCAGGGAGAAATATTTGAAAATCATAAAAAGCTTCCTCGCTTCATCTAAACTTCTAGACATTTTCAGAGACAGTGGGGTCAGTGTTCTGAGACAGAAGTAGTTATTAGTTATTAGGCAATTGAGCATGTGGGATTGTATGCGATTTGCGAAGGTTTCATGACCATAATTGTAAAGATCTATGGTAGAACCTTGTAATATGATGATCTATGCTTGTATTCTGCGCACATTTGTGTAGTTGTTCATTCTTTCAGTCTATAATGTGAATCAAAGGGTTTCTGCATGAATTGTGTAAATCTGCATCAGACTGGTGAATGTTTAAATTAAGTACCGAGATCATGTTAAGGGTTAGGGTTTGATAGATTATTTGATTGTTTGCATTTCTTAAGACCATACACTTGGCCATTCCTTATGCGTCACTCTACAAATTCGAGGTTTCCATGTCTGATTTTTTGTGTTTCAGGTGAGACCTTCAAGCATAAGCTTGATTGAGAGTGCCAATGCAAATAAGGTTATGTTCTTTAGCGTAAAACCCTAAGGTGTTGATCTTTAGGCTAACATTTTTAGTTTTGTTGTCGGGACCTCGATTGATCGTGCCATGAGGAGCGATTGGGCGTATGGCCTATGTACCATTCGATGGAA
Organism: Taxus chinensis; assembly: GCA_019776745.2. Classification (NCBI taxonomy): domain Eukaryota; kingdom Viridiplantae; phylum Streptophyta; class Pinopsida; order Cupressales; family Taxaceae; genus Taxus; species Taxus chinensis. Next base: position 915,646,700 of record CM034146.1, on the reverse strand, counting down.
TCACATAGGAACAAATTGTGACGTGGTTTCATGGAAAAGCCTTGGAATTTGCAGTGAGGGCGAAGGGGTGTGATAATTGTAGACCTAAGGCGTGGTTGGAAGATAAAATTTATAATGAATTGTATAAAGTGTTCTTTGTGGAGTTTCCTTTGCACCTTTATGCGTGGATCACTGCTTTGATCGTTGGAAAGAGGCAAAATCTTGTGAAACCTAAGGGTTGGGTGGATGCTAGAATTACAAAGTTAAGGGAGATTGATGAAGGGTGGACTAGAGTTGTGGATGTGTGGAACTTTGAATAATTATGTAACAGAATTTGCTGTGATAACGTATTCTTGTTTTGAGCAAGCAGAGTTTGAGTTTTTACGGTAACCAAGGGGATCGTTTCTTGCAGAAATCCCTTTCTGGTTCAAGAGCTCCTTGTTGACCCAGGGTTTGAACGAATGAACATGAAGGCATAAATCTGAGGTAGTGGAGGGTCTGACTGAAAGAGAAATAAAATTTAGGTAATACGCAGAAAATCAACTGAGAGAAGTTGAGCGAAGGGACCCTAGGAGTGCGGGGAAGTCAATTTTGGAACATGCTTATGGAACCTGCAAAGGGATAAGGTTGGCTTGAGTCATGGTGACCGCCGTGGGAATTGTGAGCTATTATGAAACCCAAAACGTTTTGGATCATAAGAAGGTGAAATTCATGAGGAAGGTGAGAAATATGAGGAATCAAATGAAGACCCTGAATGGAGCTGACAACCGACTAACGTCGATGCACAAGACATCTCTTCTAGGAGACCGGGTGAAGGTGTTAGTGTGTTTGGGAGAGGAAAGTTTTTAGATAATAACGACAAATTTGTTGTAGAGAAAATCACAAGATTTGGTGTTTGGAGAGCTAATTCAACACCGAAAGCAAGTAGAGAGGATTTTGCGCCGATAAGGAGTTTGGAGTGGACAAAGCAAACCGTTTTCGATGACTAGTGTTGGAGTATCCGGGGCTGGAATTTCAAGCCCAACACAAGTGACCAGTGTACCCCTTTTTTTAGTTTCTGTGCCATTGGCATATTCGATGTCAATGACGATGGGACAAACAACACAGTTCATAGGGAGTACATTGGCTACTTCAATGGGAACCAATGGCAAGACCCATCCTGCCGTACAAAGGATTACTGCAAACGTAGAAATCCCTACGCAGCTACAAGTGGTTTATCCAATGAATTTGATGTTGCCAGAGTACACAGGTATAGATGTTGCGGAACATGTGCATGAATGTGAACTTGCGTGGAGGGCCAAGTGTATTACGTCCTATGAAGTAAAGATGAGTTTTATTGCTACAACTTTGCAAGGGCGAGCGCATATTTGGTATATGAAATTTGATCCAAATTAAGTAGTAGCTAATATTGATGTATTAAAGGATGCATTCTTAAAGGAATTTTATATTCATAAGTTTTAGCAAGAAAGTATTACTGTGTTGAAGGGAGATTAAGCAAGATACGAAGAGTGTTTGAGATTACAAGGCACCATTTAAAACACCGCTGTCGAAGATATCCTATGATATCACCCTTTGCAACACACATGGTGGTTCATAGGAGGTTTGTTAACCTTGTTTTGAAGGCAACTTGCGATAAAGAATTTTAAGGATTCGAGGGAGGCTCTAGATGCTGCTTTGAAAGTGGAGCTCGCACGAACCTTTGACACTGTTGTTAGTTTGTTTTTGGAGGCCCAATTGTCTTCTAGGCGTTGCAACTTAAGAAATTAACCTCTGTTGGGAATGTTCAAGAAGTGCAAAAAGTACTTTGCTGCATAGAATGTGAAGCAAAAGGACATATAAAACAAAATTGCTCAAGAAAGAGGGCGTGTTTTACAAGTGTTGGTTGTGATATAATTTTGGCCGATCATGAGACAAAGACTTGCCCAAGGTTTGTAGAAGGCTAAACAAGTCGAGGTGTTGTGCTAGTGTAAGATTTGTGATGCAAATACTCACGACATTGTAGATTGCCATTTAATTGGGGAGATGAAAGAGATGAAGGCAAGGGGCCTCGTACGAGCATTGCTATCTCAAAATAAAGGAAGAGGATTCGACTCTAGAAGATTTCATGGAAGAGGTGGATCGAGTGCTAGAAATGGTGGTTGGATGTGGGGAACTCACAACAAGTGTAGGGCTACAAACCATTATCAAAGGCAATGCTTAAAATTCTCTACTTGTGTTAATTGCAGAGAAGAGTATAAGACTGAAGATTGTCCAGAGCTACGTAATTTTTATTTTAAATAGTGATCTTGCACAGACAAACGACTGGAATGGTGATTAGGAATAGTTCCATAAACCTCGTGGACAAGGGGGACATAGGGTTAGAAGACGAGGAAGGCACACAAATACAATTTCAATGAGAGTTACTGACCAAGGATCGAGTCATGGATATACTTAACCAAGTTATGAGCAAAATGGAAAAGCAAAGGTGCACTTGGTTCATGTAGATAGGGCCACGAATTATCCAAAAGCATTGACGCAAAAGGCTATTATGACTGAAGCTAAGAAAGTTTTGCAGGAGTTTGCAACAAGAATTGAAAACTGCTCGGGAATTGCAAGTCTCCTGAAGATTTGGCTGCAAAGTTGAGCAAAATAAACACAATAATACTCTCATTATTATTCATTGAAACACAATACACATATATAGGAGTTGTAATTCCTATAGATAAGGAGTTTGAATTTGTCAAAACTCTTTTTTGACTTCTCCATAAATCACTCCCTATCCCTATGATCACTCACACTATTCTATTCTCTGTATAAACTAACTCTAACAAATAACTCAACCAACTAGATACTACACCAAATATAACTTCATCTCTTAATGTAAGCATTAACATCATATTGCTAACATTCCCCCCCTAGTGCAAACATGTGTAATGTCCCTTTTTAGGGCTGAAACATACAAACAAGGAATTCACACAATTCCAAATATGAATGAAATCTGATTCTTATAACAGCAGTTCAAACATTAACTGAAACCCTTGTAGTAAACTAAAAATTGCACTTTTAGGGCATCAAACCACCCTCCAAATAAGCTGAGAACAAGCTGGAAATGCACAAAGCAGCTGTCCACCATCTACAAACGGCCTTTAAATTGACCCTTAGGTCAAGGTGTTTGTCATCCCACATTACTTCTTTGACTATGCAAGCTGTCCCATTAGGGGAAAGGCACCAAACTGATTGTATGGGGTAGTGACTGTAACAGTCATGAAATGCTTGGAATTCCCTTCCCAAACAACAATTCCTTTGTACCTAGTTGACCTTCTATGATGAAGCTCTTCCCACACCCCACTCTAATGCAAATGTTTTCACCCACGCTGTGGCTGTCAAAAAGGTGTTTTCTTACTTAGAAACTGATTGGTAATGATGGGAAATAATCTTGCAATGGCTGTACATACCTCATCTTTGAACCGGTTGCTTAGGGAACACCATTGAGCATGTCATGATAACCGGTAAAATATTGAGACAACTAAGATCAAATACATAACCAACGTAGCCGAAAAAACTTTCTTTTGAATCAATAGCTGAAAGTACCTTAATGACATGGTAATTCTTTTCAATACCTTGGGCAGCTGTCCATACAATTGTATCCATGAGATACAAAGATTTTCCCATTCTGTCAACCCAAAACAACTTCCCCTAACTGCTGTACTTTAGAGATGTGGCCTTTTGTAGCAACTCATCATTCACTATGGTGCTAGAAGGTACAATATACTATATATACCTCCGTATAAGTTTCCTTATAAACAAAATGCAAGAATCGTAAAAATCAGTAGAAGCTTTTACCTTGTTATTCATAAGGTCATCCATAATCTTCATGCCATAGTCAGCTTGGACTTGACTCAAACCAGCTCTATATCTATGGCTGAAAGTGGTGTTTTTCACCCCAATATGCCCTTCAGAATTCACTTTATAGTTTATAGTAATAAACGTTTTTACCAAGTGTGAGCAACCTTCATTGTGGAGAATTTTCTGATTGCAAGTACCTTACTTGCTGCCCCCAAAACAAACTGTCCTATGTTGTTCCTTCTTGCAAACTCCTTCCATGATGTCATTAGCAAACTGATTTTTGACATATTCAGCCGTGATAATATTTTTCCTGTCAACTGTTATGCAAGAGAGCAACCCATAATGTGATTTCCAAAGATTTGCTTCAACATTCATTTCTTTCCTCATGCCATGAATTCTGATTTCTTCCACTTTGTCACAAAATTTGAGTTCTTTATCATAATAGTTGAGGGCGAACTCCCCCAATGTTTGCAACCATTGAACCCCAAGAACAATTTCATCATTAGCTAGTTCAATCACAAAAAATTCATCACATACCTCATGATCTCCCAAGAGAATTGACATCTGTACTATTTTCCTTCCGCAAGGTATGATGGTGCCACTCTCTACAAGCATAGTGACATTTTGTTTATGAAGAAGACCCTTCACCTGGAATGGATGATAAGTTGTTTGCTACCCTTCCACCATATTCTCTCTAGCTCTTCCATAAATCATGGAATAGAAAATTAGACTTACCATTATGCCCTTGATGCCTCAAACATAGATATTCTCCCAACACTGCACCAATATTCTACATGTGGAAACAATTTTGAAATTGAGCCCAAGAATCCATACAACAAGAAGTACTTCTCACCTCATTATTCAGTGGAGTCTGAGGTGCATAAAGATGTCCAATCAATGGTGACATAGGAGGACAACAAACATGAAATTTGATCACCTTCCCCAACCATCTGTGTGTGAGGGCAACATACCAGCAATGACATATCAACAAGCAACAAAACTGAGATATTCTTATACCATGGGCTGCCTACGACACTCTTATGACTCATACTTTCTAAGTTAGGAACAACACTCAGAAAATACTCTAATAGCGCCCTTCTTTCACGCGTAATGTCATCCTCATAGGTCCTTAGTAAATCTGATTCGAATTCATTATGACTGCCCTGCGTGACCATTAGAATTCAATGAACTATCATAGAACATCAAAGGATATTTACCTTTCTTTGGATGGTGACATAATTGGGATTGTTCTTTGTTGATACCCCCCATTGATTTGCTCCTTGGTGACTGCTGTTTGGAATAGTCCAGCCAACTGAAATTATCATGGGGCATCTAGAGAGACCCTTATTTCATGGGCATGCCTCTTAACACGATCACCCGACATTTTTGCCCCATTAACCCCTTGTAATTCTGATTTTCTTCCCTTCTTAGCACCATGACAATCACCCATTTGATGTGACTTATTATGGAGCGTCAAACTCGCCACAAGGTCATCCTTTTTAACAAATTGCCCATGACCATAAACCTGAAATAACATGATAAAAAAACAACAAATCTGAATTATCTTCATACCTTTGGTTGTCTTTATGAGTATTTGTTGAAGCACTTTGTTGAGACATGTAAGGAACCACCTCGCGGAGTCCTGCCGTAATCATGAATATTCTCCTCCTTGTCCTTTGGCAATTGAGCTTCAACCTTCAACTTCCCTTCAACACCTTGTGAATCTGGTTTTTCTTCCTTCTTTGGCTTAGAAGGATGGCCATCTTCATCACTATAGGGAGAACTTGCACCTTCCAATTTCATCACGACTTCTTCTCCATCGTGTGGCTGGTCTGCCACATGCTCTTTAATTGGCTTCTTCACAACGGAGGGTTTATTTCCCTCTATGGCTGAAACCTAAGTCACAAGGTTCGAGTTCGAGTTCGGTGAGGATAAAATTCGGTTGAAGTTCGCCATTAGATAAAGTTCGAAAAAAAATTTGCCATTAAGTTTGACTATATATAAAATAAAAAAATAAAATAATTATAGATATTTAAATAAATTTAAAATATAAATATAAATAAAATAAAAATTAAAAACAAATAAATAAAAAATAAAAAATTAATATGTAAACTATTTAATATGTATTAGTAAAGATATAAACTATTGATAAGTCTTCGTATTAGTTTATATATAATATACATATAAACTATTACTAAAATATTAATACGTATTAGCAAAGATATTATGATAAAAAGATTAATATTACTAAAATATTAATACATATAACTTTATAAGAATAACGTATTAGTATAAAAAGATCTTAATAGGTATTAGTATAAAAAGATCTTAATAGGTATTAGTATAAAATAAAAAGAATTAACATCTAAAATTAAATAAGAATACTTAACGAATGAATAATAAACAAAATAAAAAGAAAATTACAGCAAAGTGAAAGTGCTAAAAGCGATTTTTTGCGAGCATGAAGTTGAGATTTGCGATGAACTCCTAAGCTCGACCCAATCCACGCAGCTCCTTAAGCTGGCCCAGTCAGTGTCATCCGTGGCATACGACCTGGCCACATGTAGAAACCCTGACGAACTGCAACGAATTTGGGCGAACTTATTGCTGCGGGATTTTATCGCTTGAACTTTTTTCTGGATTTTCTACAACAATATGACTTAAAAGCAAAGTTATAGAAAGGGTTTCTTAAGACAAATGTCTATAAATTATCTTGGCTTTGTCCATTGATTTCAGGGGTGCATGTAGATCTTGAGAAATTCAGATTTCTCATTAAATGGTGACCCCACCACTCAAATAAATATCTTGTTGGGAAGCATGAACATTTATAGGAACTTTTCCATCATAGTTGACTTGTGACTTGTATGTTGCAACTATAAAACTTCAAGTGGAGTTGTGGACTTTGGGAGGCACATCGTCAAGGTTAAATTTCTGAAATGATGTGTAATATCCCCAAATGGATATTTTGACTCCTCAGATTCTTAGCGAATCCCAAACCCCAGTTACAATATAATAAAATATTCAACAACTTAGACTATGCAAATATGAATTTATTTTGCAAAATGCGACTAGGGAAGATCTAAAATCTCATTAAAATCAGCAAGAAACCAAAACCCTTTTCACTCTAAACTAAAATGCAGATTTTTCTGGCCCTAATCAGATCTGAACACAACTTATAATTGGCTCAATAAACCCTAGAGTGAAGGGTTTAATGGCTGTTAAATACTTCAAATAAATTCTATAAAAATAGATGGACAACAACAACAATAAATAGATTGAGATCCATTTCCAATATCACCAAAAATAATTTTGGAAATGGATTTAAAAACCCTGTCTACAACATAACTTCAAAAAATTCATATTTTTTTGCTAGAGAAGTCCAAATGATCTGAAACTTTGGATCTTGGGCACAACAAACACGAAACCCTAATTTTTCCCTAAAAAGTAGGTCGCCCAGCAAATTTAGGGCATCAAATCAATTCCAAAAATTATGAAATTAATTTATTTCGATTCCCAAAAATTAGTATAGTATATGGCTATAATATTCAGACCTGAAATGTCTTCTTTGCAACATAAACCAGCCAACAAGTGGGTCGCTCCACCTTGTACAATTAACAAAACACTGCTGCAATTATATTCTTCAAACCCTTACTGCGAATTACTCTTCATAGTCATACAACTGCTGAAATAACATAGATTTGTGTAAGCTCAATGGAAACCCTCGTGTAGAGAATCCTCACAAACTAGAGGAAGGGTTTTCGTCCTTTAACTAGGGCTCTTAGAGGGTTTTTGTCCTCTAGAGTGAATCTCTAAGGGTTTTCGTCCTTAGAAGATTGAAGATGCAAGCTAAAATGCTCCACATACAAATCTGAATTTAGAGGATAAAACAAGTCATCCTCTCCTAAGCAAGTCAACTTGCTTATATAGAGAAAATGGCCCGACTAACCTCCCTCATCATCCAATTAGCTTACAATGATTTTCCCTATTGATTCATTTAATATTTTCCCATATTAAATACTTTTCCCAACAACTTTTCTCCCTCCTAATGCATGCAAGTCGCATTTTTCTAGGGGAAATACATTTGTTCCATGAGCTTTTACATTTTCTAACCTTTTTTTATTGCCCCCAAGGCAAGTCGCATTTCTCCTAAATAAATACAATTTATACTAATTGCTTTACCATGTATTTGCCTTTTCTATATTTTATTTTATTATTAAGTTCATTAAATTATTATAAGTTTTTTTTTATAATATTTTCTTTATTTTTTTTAAGCACTTTACAATAAAGTAATAGAACTTAAGTCACCTTTATAATTTTTCCTTTGGTCGTCAGGTTGACAAAATAGGCCAAAGGTCTTTGATTGGGAAGGGGATATTACATGATGGAGTGTCACACTCATGTCTGCTTCAGCTTTTGGGTTTTCCACATTTTTTAGAGAGCAAAATAGTTGAACAATTGGGGGGATTGAGGTTTTTGAAATGTTTCGGGATGGATTGCTAAGTATACTGACATTCTGCTACGGCTGGGGCAAGCTGGCTTGTAGACGTCGGTGGACTTGTAGATGAATTTAGAGATCAACAAAAGGGCTATATGCAGCCAGAGGTCTCACAAAATGCATTTGCAGATATTGAGTGCTTGTAGAAGTCCGTTTTTCTTTCTAAGTTTAACATGCAATTGTTGATGGTTCTTATCAGTGATGATCTATGTGGTCATACTCACCAAGTTGATGGCGAGCTTGTTAACGACCCTTTGCCAATTCTAGGGTTGATCATAAATCACATGCTACAAATATAATTTGTTTTTCATGCTACTCAGTTTTTTATTTTGTGCCCATTTCTTGGTATTATACATCAGGTTTATGGTGTTATAGTGGATGGAGGGAATTTCAAGATTTTATCTTAAGCTCTGTCAATCATATATTAAAGGATTTTTCCTTGTCCTTGTGTAAATTTATATTGCTGGTTTAGATTGGCTTACTATTTTTGTCAGTTCTACTATAGGCCTGGAGTTCTCCTGCACTAGGTGATATCTTGCGTAGGAATAGTGTGCCTGAATGGCCATTTCTTGCAATCTATTTAATCAGTGAAGCAAGCCTGAATAAATCTTCAAGATGGAGAGCATACATTTCAGCCTTACCATCGCCACCCCCGATTCAATTTTGCAATGGTATGGTATTATGGATAACATTACTTGTATATGTAATATTCAGTCATTCTTCATCCAATTTTGTCACTTCAGAAGATTATTGTTATCTTTCTTCTTTGTCGATTGTCACGTCTTTGATGAGATTGATGTTTTGCATTTTCCTTTTCCAATTTCAGGACACGTGCTGAAGTGGAGATGTACTTGCAAGCTTCACCAGTCAAAGAGCGAGCCATAGAATGCATCAATGATGTCACTGAAACGTATGTCCATAAAGCCTTCCTCTCTGAATTTTTCTTTGGAACTGTTTATTTCTTATATCTTTTCTGCATCATCCACCATGTCTTGCATTGTATTCTAAGAATGGTTGATTTTTTCTTTTATTTTGATTTATTAAATCTGCTTATCATTGTAGAATAGTTTGTTCAGAAACTATGTCCATGGGAACCGATCGTCACAGTAGAAAAGTTGTTGCAGGCACCAGGATTTGCAAACCAGGATATTTTTCGAAGTATCCTGACTTATTTCCGCAAAAGGTAAAGCTGTATTCGATCTTCCTTTAATCCAAAGGATAATCTCAAAACATAGACCATGTTTGTCATTTATATGGAATTTTCAAGTTAATCTACCTTACTCACATTGAGCATTGTCAAAAGGCAATAGTATAGATGCAATCATGTAAATATATTAGTACATTCAACTTCGAAGTTTGCATGTGTCAAGCATGGTTACTTAAATGGATAAATATCCCATCTCTCTTGTTTTATTTGTGAATTGACTCCAAAGTTTAGTGTCATAGTATTATTCATCAATCAACTGCCACATATTCCATAGCCTCAAAATGTGCTCTTAACGATTTCTAACATTGTTGAAATGAGTTTTGTAGACAGCTTAGTGGGTACTCGGGTTTAAATTAGTATCACCAAGTAATCTATTAAACTAGCAATTGCTCCTAAAGGTAGAAATGACTCCATGAAGGAAAGAGGTCATTGGTAACATACGCAAAGGAATATGTAATAATAGTTGTAGACAACTAATTTTTTTTACGGGACTATTTTTTTTATTATAATTTTGCATTGATCTAGTGTGCTTGTGTGTTTGTTGATTACTGGTCTAGATTAAGCTTCTTAGTGGTACGTGTCTTATGTTTTTCATTGTCTTCAAACATCCTCTCTTGTTTCTCCGTGATCTCTACCTTCTCCTATTTTCCCTCTTCCTCTTGTTTTCTCTCCTCTTCTATTTTCTTCTCTTCCCTTGATTCTACTATTTTTTTTTGCCAAAACTGTATTGTATGATTTTGGTCACTTTTTTTATGTGGGCCATATTTCCCTTATTTTGGGTTCCTTCAGATTTTTGGCCCTTATTTATCGACTTTTCTCACCCGTTGTGAAATGACATACTGTAATGTCTCTTTCTAGGGCTGAAACTGGAAATAAGGGTTTGGCCTTAAACCCAAATGAGTCAAATCTGAAATCGCACCTTCAAACACACAAACATCAATCTGAAACAGATGAGAAAATTCTCAAACAATCAACACACAATATCAATCAGTCCTCTAGGGCAGCGAACTGCATATGAGATTCACATCAACATTTAACCATAAAAATAGAGCTGAAATGCCACCAAATAATTTATCCAACCACGCCAATATTTATCAATCTCAAATACATCAAAAATATGGAGAAATGAATGATAAATCACAGCTGTAATCAATTTGTATGACAACAGTGCAACCAAACCGAGGGCCGGAAAAAATAGATAAACTTCTCCAAAAATCACCAAAATGTAGATTCTAGCCTTATAAAATATGAACAAGAATACCAACTGAAAATACTAAAAAGTGCCATACTGATGCCCAAATCCTTAATGATATGATTAGTATAAACAAGGAAAAGATAACAAAGGAGGATGAAGACAAACATGAGTTCAAATAAGAAGATATCATAAAATTACCAAATAAGGAAGATGACAAGAAAGTACAATTTGGAAAAGCAATCTGGTGTTTGAATTGTCTAAATAAAGGTCACAAAGAAGAAGGATGCCCCGTAAAGTACTGTAGATTTTGTAAATGTAAGAATCATGACATTTAAATGTCCATTTAATCTCAAAACTAGCAAATTAGACACAAATTGTATGATGGTACAACAAACACCATCAAGTGGAGGATATAGAATCAATAGAAATCATAGATCATTAAGCAATAGTGGTAGTGGTAGTGGGAGTAGAGGACCACAAAATCTAATTTTTAAAGATAAAAAGGGTAGGCCAATGATTCGGTGCTGAAAATGTGTAATGTCTCTTTTAGGGGGACTCCGGGATTGACCAAAGAGCTGAGATGTAAACTTAAAAAATCAGATTAGTAAGCTGCTGTAGATGACTGATATCAGCCGTACAACGTGCAAATTATGCCCTTCCTAGGGCAGCGACCTCTTAGGAGAAGTCAAACACACTTTCCTAGGCACAAATCTCACTCAAAATTTTAAGAAATATGTTCAAAATTTACGAGAAATAACCAGCAATTGTGAGATGCAAGAAAACTAATTTTTAGTGCCCCATAAATGAAAATATGAAATTTCTATAAACCCTTGTCTTCAGAGTTACTTCAGAAATTCATAACTTTACCTAGGAAGCTCCAAAATTCATGAAACTTGGGATCTTGGGGTTTAATAATATGATGAATGCAAATATCAAATCAGCTTGCCCAAACATCCACGAAAACATGCCGAACCTGCCTTTCAAGCAATTCGCCCTTTTTGGAAATGCCCTAAAAACCATGCAAGATCACTCCAAATATATTATGAAATTATTATTCAAGCTCAACAATCAATTGGTGAAAGAATTATAATTTTTGGAATCCTTGGAATGCTGGAATGAATTTCCTTCAAACCCTAGTTGCAGAAATAAATGAATATTTTCAGATTTGATTATGCAGATGCTCAAAACCCTCCAAATTTCAATGTAAAACTAGATTTTACCCTTATAAATTATATACAATGAGATGATGTAATCCAAACACATAGAAGACCCTTGAATACTTCAAAACACCATTCAATGCCGGTCGTCTGTTTAGAACAACCAAATAATGTACCAAATCACTCCACAAATGAGTCGCTCCACTTTGAAGGAAGCCAATTTGCATCAATAACAAAAGGAAAGCAATATCTTCAATATTTGACCCAAAGAGTTCCTTAGGGCAACTCGCCTAAGACTGAAATTAAGATAACAACAACAAAGAAATCCCTGAAGGGGGTGGAGACTTCTGTGTTGAAGTCTTCTCTAGACGTGGTGAAGGGTTTCGTCCTCACACGAGACTCTCTAAGGGTTTTCATCCTTAGTAGAAGTAGAGAGATGCTTCGTCAAACAATCTTTCCGAAATAATAGAATTCACACATATTAATATCCAAATGGCCAAACAACCTCCTTTTATAACATAAGGGGTGCTACAATTCAATAATTACCAGCTTCATAAAGTATTTTTTAATTATCTAATTTGTATGTAGAGCCTATATTTTCTAAATTACTTTATATTCTAATTAAATGAGTTCATCTATTAGAGCGTTTGGCTTCCCAATATGAATACATGATAATAATGAAAATATCTATTTAGAAAATGTCATCCAAGTCTTCCCTTTGCTTCTTTCCTTAAACCCACAGAGAGGAAGAATGGGTTAAGGTCTTCATTTCCGCTAATCTCCAAAAAGGGACATGACAAAATGGACAAAATGGGGACATTTTGGTAGAGAATATCCTAATGTAACAAACTAAGTATCAAATCTATGCATGGAATATGGTCCTAGTGACTACAATGATGATGGCTATGTAATGTCCATTTTAGGGCAGATCTAGAAAATTTTGGATTTCCCTTGAAACCCTTGTGATTCAAATACTTCAAATTCAACTAACAAAGTGAAAATTATCTTCAAACCGTAAGAACAATCTGATTTTAATTTTTTTATGGCATCATACATGCAAAAACAACTGAAAATAAATATAGAAACCCTCCAAATTATTTTATTCAAGAGCCAAAACAAACATAATACAAGAGAACACTGGAAAATATGTTTTTTGTATTTTTTAGACCAGTTGGAATTAAACTATGACAACAACAAATTTACTTTACCAACACAGCTGGAAATACTGATTCCAAAACCAAACACAACCACGGAAGAGTGCAGACAACTCCAAAAATTATGAAGAAGCGAAACACAACCAAAATTTGGATTGGTGTGCCCTAGAAGCCCCCAAAACCATCCAATTTGAAAACTTCTACCAAAGCCCTAGCAACTCTTCTACCCCTTTTGCTAGCCAATGATGGAGCTTTTAACCCTTTCTGCTAGCTAATGATGATGGCTTAGCCCTTTCTGGGTTGTCCTTATGCACAAATATGACTTCTAAGTGAAGCCACCAACATAAATTGAGAGTTTTCGTCCCCAAGTTCTGATCACACTGAGGATTTTTCGTCCTCAAGTGATAAATATAAGAGGGTTTCTGTCCTCAATAGTGGAAAGTAAAAGCACAAGTGCTCAAATCCTAAAATCAAGATGATAGATGGATGATAGATCCCCAAATGAACCCCTTCATCCTCCATTTGTAATGTCTCTTTTCTCTTTCTTTCAATTTTGGTGGCCTACTTATTTTATTTAAAAGTCACTTTTATTTTTAATAATAAATATAAGTTGCCTTATAATACAACATAAAGTTATGAAATCTTAAAGCACCCTCAACTAGATAGCTCAAACTGAAAGCCAAACAAAAGTGCTGAATTTTAAATGCTCGAATCTACAATCATAAACAATAGAGAAACACTAACTGAAAATACGTAGATTTGTTCCAAATCATATCATTGTTTTATTAATCAAAATAACATAATCTATGAAAAGAATAGTGATGTAGATCGATTCTGATCTTGGAGACTGGTCGCAATTTTCAGTTAACATACTGGTTGCGATTCCCATAGCTAAACTTGGTCACGATCTTTGTTAAATTGCTGGTCGAGATTATCAGTTACACAAACTGGTTATGAGAGGGATTGCAACGAGTCACTGTAGGGTTACGAATATCGAAGTCAGCTTCTGACTATTCGCGCAGTCTTTGTTGTGGCTAGAGCGATCATTACAACTCTCATCGGAGCTTTTTTGATTCTTTTTCAGCTGTCTTTTGTCATTTTCAATTTTTTCTTCCAGTTGGCCACGTTTTGAGACAGATAACCATCTTGATCGTTCAGACAAGATTTGCTAGCTATGCAATCTCCAAGAGACCGAGACCGAGACACACTTCATCTTTCGCTGCCCCATTTACTATGAGATCAGAGGGAGTTTTTACTGCTTATTTAGGAGGGCACATGCTCTTTCTGACTTCTTCAGGTATGAGGATCAGAAGTGCCTGGATTTATACATATAGGAGGCTCTGAGGCTTCGTCAACACACTCTTCAGCCACATTCCAGACCAGACTCTACCTGGCGGATCACTTCCTTCTTCACAGTGCTACCTTCAGTAAGAGGCACTAAGTGCCAAGCTGAGGCCAACTCCGTTTCTCACTCCATATCTGTTTGGCCCAGGGAAACCATCCACAGTTCCCTAAGACATCTTATTAACAGGCCCATAACAGATCCTGCACTAGGAGATAGACTAGATCTACCAAGCCTTTGAGATATAGTATGGTGTCCAGACAACAACATCGAAGGCGGCCTGTGCACTCTATCGCCACTTTGTCTGGTCGTCATTCCATCTAGAGTTTCTTCTAGTCAGCCTCAGATGTTAGGAGAGTTGGGATCTACCATTCCCTGATAGACTTTCCTCATTTCTTCTCCTTGTCCGTCTTCCCTTCCTTCTCGTTTGCATTCCCACCACTAGTTTTGGTTTTGTGGGATTGCTCTTTCCGGTTTTGCCAACTTCTTTGGTTTTATACTTTTCTTTCTCGGGAACCTTTTGGTTCTCCCGCTTTGTATTTGCACACAGATGTTATCTGCAGTTCCTTTGAGCTAACTTTTGCGGTCATTTGTTGGACATTAATATATTTATCTTATCTTATCTTATCTAAGATAAGTCCAAAGGTTGTTGAATTTCAAAGGCATTTAGGTTCGCCATTACGAGTTTGCCCTTTGAGGCAGAAGTGTATCCCTGAGTTGGATTGGTCCTTGGGGGCCAATACGGCAGAGCATGGTGAGACTTCCAAACCCTCGTTTAAAGCAGTTTTGTGAGGAGAATCTGGTCTTCGGTGGCAACGCTATTAAATTCTAAAAACGTCCTCTTCAAATGCCCAAAGAAGATCCATGGAAAAATGTGAATGGATGTATGAAGGTTGCAGATGGCTCGCCTGTTGTGAAATTGCAGAAATCAATACATTCAAAGTGGTGTGGATGAACTGGAACAATGGGGTCTGATTGTTTGATTTTTGGGTTTCTGTCCCGCTCTTCCAGCCTTAAAAGATTGGACAAGGAAAACCTGGCGCACTAAAGGTGAATTTTCCATTTCTGTGTATCCAAATGGATACTTTTTAATTTTCTTTGCGAATGCAGGAAGATCGAGAACAAATCTTTCAAGGAGGGCCATGGTTTTATAGGTAGAGTGAGATTATTCATGAAACCCTGACACCCTATGTTCAAGGCGGATGAAGAATTGCCCTCAGTCGCTCCGGTATGGGTGCGATTATTTGGTTTACCAACTGAATATTGGAATAATGTGGTGTTTACAGCAATAGGCAATACTCTGGGTACTTACATGATGGATAACAAATAGTTCGATCCACTTAGAGCAGATGATTTATGCTCGCATCTGTGTTTTGATGGATCTCAATAATCCCTTACCAAGCAAAATCTCCTTAGATGTGGATGATGAGAAATGGGAACAAGTAGTTTACTACAAAAATATTCCTTAACGCTGCAAAATTTGTCATGAGTATGGCCATTTGGTGAAAGACTGCCCTCAGAGAGCTGCTAATCCACTTGCAAAGGAACATAAGAAAGGAATTTATCAATCCGAAGAAAAAGAAAACAACGAAGCTTCAGGTAACATCTAACCTGGTTGGTTCTAGTGTCAATAGATTTGCTAATCTTCAACATGGATAATGACGAGGCAAATAATGAGGATCCTATAGATTCCCAAGTACCTGAAACTCAAATGCTTGCTCTAGGCTCTCAAGAAAGGAAGAAAGATGCAGGAGGAAACAGCCATCTTGTTATGATCCTTGCAACAAATGGGATGACAGAGACCTGTAAATCATTAAAAAGCTATCAAAGGAAAACTAAATATCAGGAGAAATTCGAGTCTAATAATTCTCAGAAGGAAGGTCAAGCATATGTAAGTACGCCTTTGCTGCTCATGCCTAATTGTGGTGGACAGTGCAAGCAAATTTACCAGTTAGGAGTTACCCAGGAAAAAAGTAAAAAATTGAAGATGGATAAAAATGTGAAGGTAGGTAGAAAACCTACTCAGGTCAATCTACAGAAGGAGGGTCAACAGTTGACCTCTACTAGGAAAAGTAAGGGATTTATCCCACATTTTTAATCAATCTTCCCAATGAAGATTATCACATGGAATGTAAGAGGGCTTAAAGGTAGCCCATAAAAAATTAATGAAATTAGAAGAATGATTCAGACTAATAAGCCTCAAATGGTTTTTCTCCAGGAAACCAAAGCCTCCATTGAATTAATGAATGTTCTGGCAGATAGGATTTGGCCTCATGCTTAGGTGATCTCACTTAGTTTTGTGGGTGCTTCTGGTGGGTGGCTTGTCTTTGGGATCCAAAAACGATTGTAACTGTTAATTCTTGGGGAAGTAAGGGAGTTCTATTCCTGCTTGCGTATACTCAGAGAGGATGATCAGCATACCCTCTTCATTAATGTTTATGCTCCTCTTACTATGGAAGAAAAGATCACAATGGCAGAAATTGCATTCTATGATTTGGTCCTATCCTGAAGTTCCAGTGCTGATACAGGAGGAGATTTTAATACTATCCTCAATTTGGAGGAAAAGCAAGGCGGATCGACTATGCTTGATGCTAGCTCGTATAATATGGAGAGGTCTATCAATTCTCTTTAGCTAGTGAATGTTAAAACTGATAATGGGACTATGACTTGGTCTAACAAACGACAAGGACATGAATGTATTCTTAAAAGTTTGGATAGATTCTCGATCTTTGAAGTCTAGCTGGAAAAATTGTACGTTCCTAAGGCGCATATCCTCAATAATACTGGGTTTGATCATTGACTTGTAAGTCTAGGACATTGGGAGAACCTTTCCTAGTCTCTCCCCGTTTAGATTTCAGTTAGTGTGGTTGCGTCTTGAGAATATAACAAATCTTATTCACCAATGGTGGATAAAGGACAAGTTGCAGTATGCTACACATATGTATTCTTTTGTTAAAAGACTGCAATACATCGAAGCAAAGTTGAAGGTGTGGAATTGGTCAAAGTTTGGGGACATAAAGGAGAAAAAGCAACAACTAATCAAATAGCTGGAGGAGCTCAATGATAGAATTCATACTTTAGGTAGTATTGTTGATTTAGCCAGCAAAGAAATCTCTCTGAAGGTTGACTTGCATGAATGGGAGAAACAGGAAGAGATTATTTGGCAGTAGAAGTCCAAATTTCAATGGCTTTAGAGCAGGGGACAAAAATACTATTTTTTTTCGCAGATTTTTGCTGGTTAAAAGAGCTAATAATTATATCAATTCTCTATAAACAACTGAAGGAAAGACAAAATATTCGTGAGGATTGCAACAACTAGCCCAAGATTATTTCTCTCAGTTATTTTCTGCTCAGGCCCTTGATGACTCAGGTTAGCAGCAGGTCCTTGCCCATATTCCACAGGTTTTTTCAACTAGGATAATGAGCAACTCACATCTCCAGTCTTGGAAAGTGAATTAAAGAGGGTGGTGTTTTGCATGAAAAAAGGAGAAAACACCAAGTGCTTATGGGTTCCCTTTTGAATTCTATCAAACTTTTGGGATATTCTGAAAATGGAGCTTCTGCAGGTTGTAGAAGGAGTGCGATGCGCTAAAACCATACTAAAAGAAACAAACAAAACCTTTATTGCTTTGATCCCTAAAGCTAGAGAGGTGGAAGATATAGCAGGATTTCAACCTATTGCCTTATGTGATGTGCTATATAAAAATCATAACAAAACTTATGGCAGATTGGTTGAAGCCTCTCTTGCATAAATGTAATATCACTAGAGCAAGGAGGATTTGTCCATGGTAGGCAAATCTGTGATGAGATAGTTCTTGCGCAGGAAGCTCTTCATTCTATGGATATTCAGAAATCTCCTTCAATGTTCATCAGGATTGATCTTTCGAAAGCCTATGATCGAGTGGATGGGAGAGTTTTGTGTTAGGTGTTGGCAAAGTTTGGTTTCTCTTTAGAGCGGATAACATGGGTTCAAGCTTGTTTGTCCTCAGTCTCTTATTCTGTTTTGGTTAATGGCGGCCCTTCAACGATCTTTTTAGCTTCTAGAGGGATTCGATAGGGGGATCCCCTTTCTCCCTTCACTATTTATTATTTTGGTTGAATGTCTGGGAAGATTGATGACCAAAGCCTGCCAGGATAAGAGGAATTAAAATGGCTGTTGAAGCTACTCATCTATCACATCTACAATTTGTGGACGATTCTATGCTCCTTGGCAAGGCTACCTACAACTCGTGTGAATACGAGTCTTCAGCTGTTCACTAGAGCCACGGGACAATTGATTAATAAGGGTAAATGTAGCATCTTATTTTTTCATTATTCTCCGAGGCAAGAAAGTCAGATTCTGGATATTTTGAAATTCAGAAAGGGCTCTTTTCCGCTGCAATATTTGGGCATTTTGAAATGTCCCTTTTTGGGGGACCTTAGGAAATGGCTAAAGGTCTCAAATCAGATTTGAGACAGTGCTGTTATAAACCGTGCAAAAACTGATTTCCAAACCCTTCCTAGGGCATTGACCTGATTTTGTAATGTCCCTTTTTTTCGATGTAATCCTAAATAAAGGATTCCTTGCCTTTCCTCTTTCCGAAGGCAAGCAATGAATGAGAAAGGGAAGATCGTGGATCATATTTCAGTTTTCTTCATTCATATTTATGTTTTATTTTTGTGCTTTTCCATTCTAAGAAGGTCGGCTAGGGTTTGGTACATTTAAGAAGCCAATTAAAAGATTAAAATAGTTTTCTTATGGGTTGGCCTTGTCCTTTTGGGCCTTGGAGCAAAAGATAAGATATAAAAGGAGAGTATCTACTTATGGGAATTATATCTAATTTAGACCGTTGGGTTGTTTGCTCGTTGTCTTTCCACTTTTGGACGAAAATTGAATAGTGCGGATTTCCAAGAAGGACGAAAACCCTTCTTGTGGTTAGTTGGAGGACGAAAACCGTCCATTTTTGGTTGAAGCAAAGTCATATTGAAGACCTTTTTGCAGATTTAGACAGTGGATGATCAAAGAAGACATCTACAGACATTTGCCTGCATTTTAGAGCCATTCCTAGTTAGAGCGACTAGGTAATGAGGGTATTTGGGTGCCTTCTAGGGCACAAGTTGCAAGTTGATGATTCGGCATAATTTATAAGGTTCAAATCTCCATTTTGGTCAATTTTGGCAAAGGTTTACTATTTTTCCTAATCCCTTGGTTTTCGCTAGTCTGCTGTTGTCTAAATAATTAATTCCAACTGTGAAATCAGATATTCCTTCAATCTTTTGATATATTTATGATTTATAAATAATACCGTGGCTAGATTAATTGTTTCGTGGCATTCTTCATTGATTTGCATAGTAAAAAGTGGACTTGAATTCCTTAGACTGTTCGCTACCCATGGAGATTGCTGATTTTAGATTGATTTACAGTTATTATTAATTTATTGTGTGAATAATTAAAGGTATTTCAAGATCAGATCTGTTCGGGACAACCGGTTAACCCCTTTTCTCCATTTTCAGGCCCAAAAGGGATACTACAGATTTGGGGTTTTCAACCCACTTAAATACCTTCAAACGCTTCAAATTAGCTCTATTTAATTCTCTAAATTATTATATATCACTAACAATCATCTCATGTAAGAAAACTGATTTTTAATGCTTAAAATTTGGAGATATGAATTTCAATAAAACGCTTGTCTGCAACGTTATTTTAAAAATTCATAACTCAACATTGGAATCTCCAAAATTCATGAAACTTAAGATATCGGCTTTATAAAATATAAATAACAAGAGGATAATTTCAGATTTACCAAAGAATCACCACTCATACCAAATTACCACACCAATGTAGGTCGCTCCACTTGAAATAAAATATATTTTGCACCAAAGAGACAACACTTACAAGAGAACGATACTTTATTCCTTTTCAAACCAGCTTGCATACCAAAAACCTTATGAAGGGTTTTTGTCCTTCACAAGTTTTCCCAATCAAGGGTTTTTGTCCTTGGCAGAGATCCTCAACCCAAGGGGTTTCGTCCTTGAGAGAGAGAGTAAAAGGGCTACACTAGCCAACTTTTGCCAAATTAAGAATAATCTCCAAAAACATGATTCATTCATGCCCAAATGACCTCCTTAAATAGGCATAAGGAGTGCTTAAACTATCATTACATCATGGCCGACCCTCTTAAGTAATTGCATTTTAAATATTAAAAAGGTTATTGAAGCCTATATGCTCACAATACCATTAATATTAAACTACTTAAATTCCTCTATTGGAGCAAAAAGGCTTCAAATAGGATAAATTATAATAAATGAAAACGACTATCTAATCAATAATAAAAATATAATCTAGATTTCCCCTTGCTTTTCTCCTTAGACCCACGTGGAAAGAATGGGTTAAGGTCTTCAAAATTTATCCTCCAAAAAGGGACATGACAACATTCCTATGGAAACAAAGCAAATCAAAGCCTGGCAGTGGTGAGTTAACAAAGCCAATAGTAAATTACAAAAAATGGATGAACAAGTTTTCTCTCAACAGGAGGCATAATGACTCTGGTTAAAGTTGTTTTCCAAGCTTTACCAAGTTATGTGTCATCTATTTTTAATATTTCGGTGAGAATTTTGAAACAATTGTAGAGTCACTTCTACTTGATCAATCAATTCCGAATTCAGTGATTTCAACTACTCTAAACGATCTCTCAAATTGGGCAAGACTCTCTAGTTTATGGCCGCTCCTTTATGGTACTAGTTGTTGTTTCATTGAATTTGCTTCATTAATAGGTTCACGATTCGACTTTGGATTCCATTTGCCAGAAATTTATATGGAGTGGGACCTTAGGAGAAACGTAAATGGTCTTTAGTCAATTGGGATGCCTTATGTCAACATAAGTTAGAAGGAGGCTTAGGCTTTCACTCCACTGTTAAGCATAACAAGGCCTTAACAGCCAAACTTTATTGGAGACTTTTGGCTGCTCCTAATGAGTTGTGGACTGTTAATCTCAGAGCTAAATATGCTCAGAATAATCCTCCGGAGAAGATCATTCGCTTGACCCTCCCTTCTAAAGGATCTGCTATTCTTTCAATCTTGAGAGTAGGAGAAGTTATTATCAAGAGACTTTGCTTCTGTATAGTTGATAATGGTCAAATTGCTAATTTTTGGACTAGCTCATGGGATGGTCATCCACCGCTTATTGGCCAATATCCTGAGCTCTATCAAGTTATGGAAAATCTTCATGCAAATGGTTGGGTAAAGGTTGCTCATTATTGCCAGCCTACCATACCTCATTGGGAGATGGGAAAATGTTGGATTCCTCCTCAGGAATAACCTATTCAACTAGGACCACAACAACAATAGGTGGCAGCGAAAAGCTTCAGACAAGACGACCTTCATCTTCAGTGAAGATGGACTGAATAGAATGGGGGAATGATGCCACAGGCTTAGATATTGTTTCAGCTGGTTATGTTTCTCTTTGCAAAGTCACTCCCCACCCCTTAAATGAATATTTTCACTCACCTCTGACATGAAGCACATGACCCAAAGTCAGTTTCTTTGTTTGGTTGTTATTGAAAAGAAGAATTCTTACATGTGATAGGGTTTTGAAAAGAAGGTTTTATAGCCCTTTCAGGTGTGTCCTGTGCTTGGACTCTAAAGAAACTATTCCTCGTCTTTTTCTTCAATTTTCGTTTGTGAGCAGTTTATGGTAGCAATTGGCTAAAATGTTTGGGATTCCTTGGATTGGTATGCAAGCTATTGAACAACCCTTTAGGGAGTGGGGTAAATACACTAAAGATAGTCATAATCTTGGGCAGGCTCTATAGAGTGAAATCACTCTATTGTTATGGAACAATTGGAAAGAAAGAAATAGGAGACTATTTCAATAGAAGAGTAGGGAAATCTCTTGGATTTTGGAGAAGATCAGGTTGAATGTAGTTAAATCTACCAAGCACCAAATTCGGATCCCTCATTCTCTATCTCCAAAATGGGATAATCTTCTAAAAAAGCTTAAGATATGCCCTACAAGCACTATAGTCGTTGTCTCTAAGCTAAAAGGAACGATAACCAGATCGTACCAAGCCAAGAACACAGATGCTAATCAAACACCACAATCAATAAGATGAAAGTAATTCGCCAGAATAACTTTACATAAAACCTTTGCAAACAAATGAGCAGCAATATCATATATTATTATGGAACTCAATGAAATACAATGAGAATGGGCCTTGCTTATATAGGCAAGGAATAACAATCTAAGAACCAGTCAAGGTCGTAGATCAAGCCATAAATCATGGAAAGAACTAGTCATCAAAGAACTAGTCAAGTCCATAGATTTATGAGAGAACTAGACATCAAGGATCTAGTCAATACCATAGATCTAGGAAAGAACTAGTCAATACCATAGATCAAGGAAAGAACTATACCTAACAACTAGATAATATCTCCTAATATCTAAATAAATAAAAAGAAATATCCACACACATAAGTGGGTGAGGATAAATACAATAAAGGTAAATAATGTACCTAGGTGAACATGAGCTAAGGTAAATACCTACTCTAACACCCCCCCTCAAGTGAAGCTAGGGGCCAAAATAGAAGTGGCATGTCCACAGTATGAGTCCCGGCAACTAGGCCTGATGAGGTACTCATGTACAATATATCCATGAAGAAATCTCGAACCAAAAGAAGGAAAGAATCCTGCTATAAGGAAAGAGAAAGAAGAAGAAGAAGGAAGATGTTCTCACGAACACCCCCCAAGAACAACTTCCGAAACCCCAAGCATTCCACGCAACTCAAGGTAGCGAGGTGATGCAAAAGGCTTCGTAAAGATGTCTGCAACCTACTGCTGAGTCGGAAGGTACTCCAAGCAAAGAACTCCATCCTGAATGTGTTGCCGAATGAAGTGGATGTGTATCTCGATATGCTTGGTCCACTGGTGCTCAACTGGGTTGCGAGAAATGTGAATTGCACTTTGGTTGTCACACCAAAGTACAGTCGGTGAATCCTGTGGGAATCCAAACTCTGTCAATAACTGGCGAAGCCAAAGAATCTGCTGACTCGCTGTAACTGTTGCCCTGTACTCTGCCTCTGAAGATGAAAGTGCAATAGCCTGTTGCTTTTTGCACGCCCAAGCAACTGGAGAAGAACCAAGACAGAAAAGATAGCCAGAAGTGGAACGCCTGTCATCAATAGAACCTGCCCAATCTGAATCTGTATACCCAACCAACTGAGTAGAACCCCTAGTGTAGTGTAGGCCAAAGTGGGAAGTGCCATGCAAATAGCGCAAAATCCTTTTAGCAGCCTGCCAGTGACTACTATGAGGAGAATGTGCAAACCGAGATACAAGCCCTACTGCAAATGAAATATCAGGGCGAGTATGGGTCAAGTACATGAGACTCCCAACCAACTGCCTATACAATGTAGGATCACAAAGTGGTGTGGTACATGTGGATGTAAGAGTAACTCCAGACTGAAAAGGAGATGGACTTGGCTTGCAATCAGCCATATCAAAGCGCCTAAGAAGATCATGGGTGTACTTTTGCTGACTCAAATGAATCCCTGAATCTGTCTGAGAAATCTGCAAACCAAGGAAATAATGCAATAGCCCAAGATCTGTCATGTCAAACTGTGTAGAAAGAGCCCTCTGAATACTCTGAATGTGGGAAGAAGAGCTGCCAGTAAGTAACAGATCATCAACATACAAGACAAGTATCACAATATCCTCACCGACATGCTGGAGATACACTGTATGATCGGAGTGGCAACGAACAAAACCAGTAGATAGAAGAAAAGAATCCATCTTCTCATACCAAGCCCGAGGGGCTTGTTTGAGACCGTAGAGAGACCTTCGGAGCCTACAAACAAGAGAAGAATCCTGAACAAATCCAGCCGGCTGCTCCATATATATTTCCTCTTGTAGATCTCCATGTAAGAAGGCACTCTTCACGTCCATCTGGTATACGGGCCACCCCTGTGATGCAGCAATAGCAAGTACAAGGCGTACAGAATCCATCTTGGCAACGGGTGTAAAAGTCTCAGAGTAATCAATACCTTCGACTTGTGAAAAACCCTTTGCAACAAGACGAGCCTTATACTTGTCAATGGACCCATCAGCTGCGTATTTGGTTCGGTATACCCACTTACACCTAACCATCTTTCTTCCTTTAGGAAGAGATACCAAATCCCAAGTATGATTCTTCATCAAAGAAGAATACTCAGCTGTCATCGCATCATCCCACTCCTGTATCCCATGAGCCTTTGAAAAAGACTGTGGATCCTCAGAAACTGCCTGACACAAAAGTCCAGAACCTGTAGAATGTGCGTGATGATGCCTAGTGGGTGGAAGATCCTCTATGAAAGGTGCTGCCTCAGAAACTGTAGTACGAGCCCACTTAGGCATAGTGACAACATCAGTGGGAATAGGATCCTCAATGGCATCTATAACCTCCTCATCAATCTCCTCAAAGAAAGGATCCTCAAGATGAGATGAAGAAGAAGAAGGAATGGAAGAAGATGAAGAATCATGAGGAGTGAAACGCTCATCAAACTGAACATGTGTTCGAAAAAGAACATCATGTGTATCAGGATCTAAAAGATGATAAGCTCTCATGTCCTCACAATACCCTACAAAGATCAAGGGTTTACTCTTCTTATCCAAAGCTTTCCTTTTCTTCTTTGGCACAAAGGCCCAAGCATGGCTCCCAAAGACTCGAAAAAATGAGACATCTGGCTTAGTGTTGGACCAAGCTTCCTCTGGAGTCAAATGCTCAAGTGCTCTGTGTGGTGTGTGATTCTGAATATAGTTAGCACAATTAACTGCTTCTGCCCAATAGATAGGAGGTATATCTCTAGAATGCATCATACAGTTAGCCATTTCCTTCAAAGTTCTATTCTTCCTTTCTGCTAATCCATTCTGTTGTGGAGTATGAGGAACAGAATGCTGGTGAATAATGCCTTGAGTTGCCAAAAATTTAGAAAACTCATTGCTGAAGTACTCCCCCCCATTATCAGTACGAAGGTTCTTTATGCTACTAGAAGATTGTTTCTCGACCAAAGCCTTGAAGACTTTGAAGTGTGAAAAAACATCACTTTTGTACTTGAGAAAATAAACCCAAGTACGCCTCGAGAAATTATCAATAAATGTAAGTGCATACTTAGCTCCATTGAAAGATGGGGTAGGAAAAACCATCAAGTCACTATGCACAAGCTCAAGTGGTGAAGAAGCTCTCTTAGAAAAATTCTTAGGAAAAGGATCTTGGTGTTGTTTCCCTAATGCACAACCATGACAAACTCCCTCAAGACAAGAAACTCTAGGAAGACCATCTACCATACCATGAGTGCTCAACTCCTTCAAATATCTATAATTGAGATGTCCAAATCTTTCATGCCAAAGCTTACTCTCTGAATCTGAATGAGAAACCAATCCTGTCCCTATAGAAGAAGTGTCATCAAAACCCTCAAAGTGATATAGTCTTGAACTATGATCAACAATACCCTGAGCAACAAGTGAATAAGGCTCCAACAAAGTTCTTACTTCTGCCCCATGTGGTGTAAAAGTCACTATTTTCCCTTGACCAGAATGACAAATTTGATATACAGAAAGCAAATTTGTAGTGATGTTAGGAACATATAGTGCATCTTGGATATTGCCACCATCAAGTTGTATATCACCTTTTCCCTCAACAGAAAGAAAGGAAGAATCTCCAACCTCAATTTTGGAAGTAGAACTCAAACCTAGAGAAACAAAAGACTCCTTGGAAGAAGTCATGTGATGAGAAGCACCAGAATCTATAACCCAATTGTCTGCAAGTGGTGACTGAGATCTTCCAACAACATTAAGTGCTTTTCCATGCTGATTAGAAGGAGGTGGAGTGGAGATAGAAATTTTGTGTTTCTTGACTGCATCCTCTAAGGCTTGCATTCACTTATAACACCTATTTTCTTCATGATTACTACCCCCACAAAAAGAGCATGAACGGCTAGACTTATTCTTGGATTTAGAAGACTCCTTGGGTTTTGAGTTGTTTTCTTTGGGTTTAGGAGCATTTTGAGATGGAGAAGGTGTGGATTTGGTTTTACTGTTTGGTTTTCCCTTGCCCTTAGGATTAGATGCAACTAATGCCTTTTGAGAGGTGGAAGACTCAAGGTGAGATAATTTGGATTCTTCCCTAGTAAGTCTTTCACAAAATGTTTCTAAGTTAGGCATTTTGAAGGTGTCACCTAAGGCATCCATGCTAGAGAAAAAGGTAGAAGCAAAAAATTTGGAATGGTCCTCTCAACTTGGATAGAATCAAGTAAACACACTCTTCATCTTTCTTATCTCTTCCACTCCCCTTCAACTGTGTCAACAAATGCTTGAACTTGGTAAGATAGTCTATAATTGTTGGAAAATCTTCAGGATTAAGAGAGGTGATCTCAATTTCAAGTTGCATGGCTCTCATATGATCCACCTTACCAAATAAATCCTCCAATTTCTCCCATATTTTGAAAGGAGAGTCACACTTTTCCAAATGAAATAAAAGACTGTCACTTACATAAGTTCCTATCAAACCCATACACTCATCAAATTTGCACTGGTACTGAAATTTCTCATATTCTCTAGTGAACACTGGTTGTTCTTT
The DNA here is from genome assembly GCA_019776745.2 of Taxus chinensis. NCBI lineage: Eukaryota > Viridiplantae > Streptophyta > Pinopsida > Cupressales > Taxaceae > Taxus > Taxus chinensis. The sequence continues at coordinate 915,619,758 of CM034146.1, read as the reverse complement.
AGAAGTTAAAGCCCATAATCCTTTCTGCTTAATTATTGTTTCCATTCTTGGTTTCCATGTGTGGTAATTATGTGTTGTTAATGGCTCAACATGATCTAATGTAGAAGTAGATAAAGATGCCATCCTAAAAAAATCACCAAAAGAAATGGAAGAACCAAGCAATGCAACAAGACCCCCAAGCAATGCAACAAGAGCCCCCCAGATTTTGGCACTTTATAATGAGTGCGTGTTACAATATGGCACTTTATAATTATAGTGCGATTCTCAAAATAAATATTTCCAATGGAAAGAGCATAAAAAACTACGCACTTTTGCAAAAAATGGCACTCAAAACCGAGTTACCGATCAAAAGATACAAGGTTTTCAATATTATGCTCTACTATTTATTTTAGTTTCCACTAAAATAGAATAAAATGCTCTTGCCTTCACCACACAAATAAAATGAAAGGGGGCTGGAGTTAAGCACCTACTAGTACCAGTCAAGACCATCGTAGATCAAGCCATAAATCATGGAAAGAACTAGTCAAGTCCATAGATTTATGAGAGAACTAGACATCAAGGATCTAGTCAATACCATAGATCTAGGAAAGAACTAGTCAATACCATAGATCAAGGAAAGAACTATATCTAACAACTAGATAATATCTCCTAATATCTAAATAAATAAAAAGAAATATCCACACACATAAGTGGGTGAGGATAAATACAATAAAGGTAAATAATATACCTAGGTGAACACTAGAGTGCGTAAGGTAGATGATAGCGCGTGAAGTCTAAAAGGAATGATAACCAGATCGTGCCCTAAACCAATGGGAACACATCTTGCTAATCAAACATCATGATGCAATAAGATGAAAGTAATTCGCCAGAATAACTTTAACATAAACCTTTGCAAACAAATGAGCAGCAATATCATATATGTATTAATGGATTGTCAATGACTATACAATGAGAATGTGACCTAATGCTTATATAGGCTTTTGTGAATAATGCGTAGGCTAAGAACCAATCACGGTCATATGATCGACACCATAGAATCATGGAAAGAACTGAGTCATCAAAGAACTAGTCAAGTCCATAGATTTATGAGAGAACTAGACATCAAGGATCTAGTCATATACCATAGACTCTAGGAAAGAACTAGTCAATTTTACCATAAGTATCTAAGGAAAGATTCTATACCTTAACAACTAGATAATATCTCCTAAGTATGCTAAACAAATAAAAATGAAATACGCCACACACATAAGTGGGTGATGATAAATCATCAATAAAGGTAGAATAATGGGACCTATGTGAACATGAGCTAAGGTAAAATACCTACTCTAACAGAAGTCTCTACGCGTAAAAAAATGAACAAGAAAAGGATAGATATCTACTAGCGCAATTACAGAGAATGCTAGCAAAAAGTCCCTCCTAGAATGGTAGCATGTGAAGTGCAAAAACAACGGTTTGGACTCAAACCTCAATCAAATGCTAACACATGGATTTTACATGCAAACGTAGGTAGAATTACTGTCAAACCCTAGAGGAGCAAACTGCACATGCTAGTAGTAACCAAGCTCGATTTGAATCTCTTCATGGCAGAAATACAAAAAAATATGTCAAATTTCCTTCAACAATTTCGCCAGGTTTTGGACGTTGCAGTTTCCTGATTTTGGTAGCACCTCAGGGTCCAACAAATTGTTAATAGGAACATTCCCAGTTGACATACAAATATGCAAAAGAGAGGGTTAGTATGCTAAAAAAAAACTTAATTCAAACAAGCGTGTGTGAGGAAATAGGGGGGGTCCCACTGGGCGTGCCAAATGTATGCCATGATAATAGAAGCTAAACCAATTAACAAGACCTAACACCATAGCTAGTATCTAATAACTACGACAACATTAATACATTAACATCAAGATAAAGGGCATTAAAAGGGAAAGACTAAACTATTGCATCTAACATTAAAATCACCATGAAATGTTAGAGCCCACCCTTTGATTTTTTTGATGAACATTTGTATCATTTCAGAACACTAAAATGTGCCCTAGAAGGCACCGAATTCAACTGTTCAATCAAAAGCTTCCCTAGGAGTTGGAAGAGGTCTCAAAAATGCATGCAAAATTCTTCTTGATGTCTCTAATCCAAATTATCCTCTTCAAGAGATGATCTTGCTAAATGCACACAAGAGGGTTTTCGATCCTCAAGTGTAAAAACATGGAGCAACAAGCTTACAATGCCCAAATAGGAAAATGCGTCAAATCTAGACGATTTCAAAAAGAGTTCTTCACATCATTATATATCCCTTCTTTGGCACCAAGGCTAGAAAGGACTAGTCCGACCCATAGGAGATGTTATAATTCTTCATATAAGCTTCCTTTATTTGCCTTTAAAGCCCAACCGACATGCTTCAAGAGGGAAAACACTAAAAAGAAAACATTAAAAATTAGAAAAGCAAATGCAAATGAAAGCTCAATGTTCCTCTCCAACTCCTCTACTTCTTTGAAACCATGGTGGCAAGAAGTCCATTTTCTAATAGTGACCCATTAAGTGGGAAAAAGTTTTAAATTACATATAACCAAATCTAAAGTATCATTTTATCTATTCTGCAATTTCCTCCTTCATAGAACCATTACTTCAAAAAGTTCCCTGCTTAGATACAAAAGCTATGTGTACATCTTTGGATCATCACCATTGGTTACTAAATTTAGGAATATAATATTGAAGTTGAATTTGGATGATAACCTTACGGTAATGATGCAGCCTAGTTACTCTAAATATGCTATGGATTCAATTGATAGAACCTTTAAATTTTAAAACACCCTAACTTGAGCCTCTAAATCACATGTCTTCACAAGCTCTTTACTTAAGATTTACAACAGTCATAAACCATATTTCTTCAATAATATACAATGACAAACCTTACAATCTAGTTTTGATTTTTAATCACTTGAATTCATGAGAGCTAGAATATCATCTAGAGTGACTCAAGTCAACCAAGAGTAAGTCAAGTATTCTCCACTATTGGGGTTTAAGTTTTAGGCCTGATTCTAAACTGCAATGATATTCACACTCTTCAAGCATGCTCAATTGATTGGGGTCTTTTCTAAAATCTGCTTAACCAATTTATTTATTCCTTCATAAGCCCAAATAACATTATGAACATCCAAGCTGTACCTCAATCCTTCCTTCACTTAACTCACCTATCCTTGTCATCTCTTATCACCCATTTCATTATTTTACGACATCGATTGCCTTTAATGGCCTCCAAATCTAATTTAATCAGGCAAATATCCATTGCTTCTCATATCTAAGCTCAATCTTTTCCTTTATCAACAATATCCCTAGAAGCATAGCATTTCAAATAGAAGGCTCAAATAATCTTACTTCAAGCTACTCTCGTTGTCCTAATTTTCCCTGCCTTAATCCAATTAAGCGTAGATTCATTAGGTATGTTAGGTTTATTTTCCCTTGCTCAATTCCACTGGCCAAAACCATTCAAGTTGGTTCTACACCAAGTTCCATTTCCTTTTGGAGTTACTGGTAAAACTTTCAAGCCCTATACAATCATTAAAAATGCACTAATCTTTAATGGAAGACTCAAAGTAATTGGTTTAAGGTCTTGCATGACAATGCATGTAAATTGGTAAAGCGAATCTCCTTCCACAAGGTAAATAAAAATCACCATTCTATTGATAGCCCTTTGGCAACCTCAAGGTATGTGACATAGAACATCTTTAAATTTTAACCATTTATTTTTATTTTTCCAATACAATCTTTACTCCCATGATAACCCTAGTTTCATGGTTTACCTGTCAGGAATTTGAGAGGGAAAAAAATTAGAATTTCTAGGATGTAATTCAATCTCATTCGATTCTACAAAATATGGAAGGTCTGTGCTAATGTACAAAAACTATTACAAAGAAAATTAACTCATGACACAAGTTCATAGTTTTTTGACCTTGTTTTAACAGTGAATTTTGGCTCAAGGCACTTTGTCCTACTCTAAGTGAGAAATAAAGACTCTTTGAGGTATTGTCCACAAGTAGAGGTATGACTGTTGGAATCGATAAGTGGTCATACACACATTTTTCCATCCAAATCTCCTCATTTTTAGAGCTCTTTTAGCAGATCACTTCTCTTTTGATGATTGTGTTCCCAGAATTTGTATATCTAACCTACTAGAGGATTAACAAGATTACTTCAAAGATCCACCAAGCTAATTTCACCTAAGGGTGAAATAACAAAATCACACAAACCCACCGTACTAATGAATAATTCAACCTTTCAATTTCTAGAACTTCCATACAACACCAGCCTATTTCAACATCCTTGGGTATGCATAACATCAATTTTCAAGAACATATCTTTTCCCCTCAATACTTTGTCAGGATACTCTGAGACCTAGGAACTCTTGATAATGTGAGCTCTACTCATTTTTGAATGCACTTCCCTTCACTGATCAAGTATTTGTCAAACCTCTTAAGAATGCAAAGGCGTCGACTTATATACTATTAACAGTCTTTATTTCACCTAAGGGTAAAACTAAAATGACACAAAACCACCTTGTTACTAATGAATGAATTCAACCACAGTGAGCTACGACATCCAGCCTATTTCAACATTGGAAAGGCCTTTTATGCAATTACATCAATTTTCAAGAACATATCTTAAAAGGTCCTCAATACTTTGTCTCTTGAGCCATACTCTGAGACCCTAGGATAATAATTTGAGCCTCTACTCACTTACATGCACTTCCCTTCACTGTTCAAGTATTTATCAAACCTCTCCTTCAAGAATGCACAAGGCGTCAACTTCATATACTATAGAACTACACAGTCTCTTTCACCTAAGGGTAAAACAAAACCACAAAAGTTTGGGACCATACCGAAATGAATAATTCAACCACAGCAGCTACAACACCAGCCTTTTCAACATCCTTTTAATGCAATAACGTCAATTACCTAAGAACATCTCTTTTCCCCTCAATACATTTTGTCTCCTGAGGATGCTTACTGAGACCTAGGATAATAATGTGAGCTCTACTCACTTACATTTTCCCTTCATTGATCAAGTATTTATCAAAAAGAATATAAAGGCGTCAACTTATATACTATAGAACAGCATCGTCTCTTTCAAATGCATATATGTTTCTCTCAACCCTGAAACCATTCAAAAACCTTATAGTCACACAAGATTAAGTTTATACCAATCTTCATACACCGGCATGAATCATGCATGGACTGCTAATTCTCATTAATTCAACAAACATGTATGAATCAAGCTTCTGAACCCTGTTGCTCAAATGTACACAGTTTTATCGATAAAAATATCCCACATCCAAGTAGCGATCTATCACCCAACATAATAAATTACACATGAGTAAACTACTTACCAATGCTCCTTAGTCATTCTATAAATGCATGCACGAGGTTTAGTAACCATCACAAATACTATATACAATTTGAAAACAAGCATAAAATGTTTGCAACAAGTTTACAGCTTCAAACCCTTCTTGGAATTTTTCTTCAAATTGATTTCTCATGTTGCTAATAGATTCCCAAGAATTCAAAATACATTTTTGCAATAATAGTTTGTTCCTTAGTTTCTAATTAAATTCTAGTCTGTTAGATCTTGGTGTCCTCAGATTTCACCCTGAAATCTGGGACTACCCATTTAAAAAAAATTCGTTCTTTTAAAATAACGGGTCTTTTTGTGTTTTTATTGAAAGAAGATGTTTGTATTATGTTAGGATATTCCCAGTGAATCATATGAGCCAATTTCGACAAATACCCAGATGCCGAAACTCATTTTATCCCTCCGCCAAGTTTTGTCTGCGGGAAATATTTATTTAATTATTTATTGAATAAATAATGCCCCATTTGAAGTAAATTGTGCTCCGGTTGAATCCTGTTGAAGTTTTACATGCTAGTATTCACACATTTCAATAGGATTTTCACCAGGAATGAATTCAGGGCATTGTCTGCAACTTCTGGCAATGTTTTTCGCTTTTATTTATTTCTTTTGCGTTTTTCTCCTATTTTCTCCGTAGTTTCTCTGTGAAATTCCCCTAGGTCTGTTCCTTGTCCAGTATAGTCTGTTTAATTGCCTGAAGCATCTGGAGATCATCTACTGACAAAGCACCAGAAGGAATCAACCTCAAAATGCAAACTTCTGACCAAAAAAGATGAAGTCATGCACAAAAAGCCTCTCCCAGGCAAGTTGCATTTTGTGGAATTAATGAGTGTAAGTTGCAATGGGATTTTTGGTAGTGGCAGGTAAGACGGGAATTTCTTATCTGCCTTGCAGGGTACTTTTTCCCATGAAGTCAAATTCACTTAAGTTGCGATGGGAAATTAGAGGCAGCAGGCAGGCAGGAATTTTTTACTTGGCTTGCAGGGTGAAAATTCCCATTATAAAATAAAGAAAAATCACTTAAAGTACCGATGGAAATTTTCTACCTACCTGGCCAAAAGTAACTTTTCCCACCAAATAGCAAGTCACTTTATCAAAGGAGGATAGTTTTAATGAAGTCGAAATTAGAGGTGCTAGTGCAGGAAGGCGGGAATGGGAATTTCTTAAAGTCTTACGCTGTAATGGGAATATTAGAGTTGGCTTGCAGGGTAAAAATTCCCATTATAAAAGAAAAATCACTTAAAGCACCGGCGGGAATTTCTTACCTGTCTTGCAGGGTAAAAATTCCCATGATGAAAGTCAAATCACTTAAGTGGAAGAGGGGATTTTTGGAGCTGCAGTGCAGGGTGGAAATTCCCATCAAAGTTGACTTCCTATTTTTGGAAATTCCTCTTGCTAAAAAATGCGACCCACTCTTGGGTGAATAACAATGCATTTAATAATATTTATTAATGGTTTATTCACCCAATTTTGGCGCCATAAATAGAAGGAAAGTCAATGCAAGTGGAAGAGCTAAGGAGAAGTCAAGGATGCATGCTAAAAATAAATAAAATAAATTTATTTAAAAGCAACCAACAACATGCATAATTGGGCGCCCAATTTGGGTGAATAAACATGATTGTTTATTAATTAAATTGCCAGAAATAGGAAGGGCAATTATTAAAAATAGAATGCTGAGGATTATATAAGCATGGGATGCCATAATAAAGAAACAATTAATTCTTTTTGATGAGGATTGCAGCCCAGACAGGTTTTGGCGCCAAAAGAAGGAGGTTTTGCATTAAAGTTTATTTTCCACTGCTAGGGAAGCTTCAAGGTTTGGCGCCTAGGGTTGGAATGGCTTGATTCTTGCTATGATAATTATCTGCATGTTGGTATAAGTGCTCTGGTGAATTAAATAATATTTTTTCTTGCTTTGCATGCAAGCAAAACCTCAAATTTTAGGGCAGCAGACTTTATATGCAGATTTTGGTGATAAAAATCAAGTATTCGTGCCATGGACTCCATCTTTGTCTGAATAAAATTGCAGGTATTCATCACAGGTGTTCAAATCAATGTCAGGTACATTGAATATATCTTCCGAATCTGAAGAAGTTGCCAGATCTGCACAAATGGATCCAATTGCAAGGGATTCCGACAGAATTAAAAGAAAAAGAGAGCTCAGACAAAGATTGTTCCAGCCATGTTGAAGCATGATGAAAGAGAAAGATCAGCAGAATCATGCATAGCTTCCAGATTTGCTGAAGTCAATGATACAGACATAGGCCCTGAACCTATCACCAATTTAATTGACAGATCCAGATCTCATAATTGCAAAGGCTTCTGGCAAAAATTCATCCTCTTGTTTCTAACGCAGCCCATGTAGAAGTCAGTGCATGGAAAATTCCTTCCAGGATCTTGTGCATGTGCTCCCAATCTTCCAGTTGAAGCCTTCATTGAATTTACTTATATTTGCATTCACCCAGAGTGCTTTCCAGAATTTAAAATTGCTCATATGCAATTAAAAATAAAAATGATGAGTTTTGTCTGAATTATTTACGGCAAACATTGCACTGGTGCATGTATTGAAGAAGAACTGCAAAAGCTTCAAGGATAGAAGGGAAGACAGGTCAAAGGCAATACCCGCAAGAAAATCACAGTCAGCATGCTTCCAGATCCAGTTTGGTGAGAATCAAAGGCAAAAGAGTCAACCGCATGCAGAATATGGAAAAAGAACAAGACTGTAAGTGTTGCAACTTTCTTCTAATTTCTTTTCCTCTTTCTTCTTCTTTCTTTTATTTTCTCCGACAAAGTAATTGAGCAATCAATTAAATTATAAAACTTAAGTGATTGGTTTAAAAACCGTTACTTGAAGAAGTCAATTACTTGGAAATAGGTGGCAGACATGCAAAATAAAAGGTTCTATTTTTCCGTTATAAATCATGCATGTCATGCAAAGAGGAATTCCAGGAGGAAGATTGCCAGTTGTTTCCCTTTTCATAGCTTTCGCATGTGGGAATTCATTTAAGCTTCCTATTTGTAATTGCCCTTTATACACTATAAATAGAGGAAGAACCTACGGGTTAAATGATCAGGAATTTGTAATCAGCATTCTTGTGTTCCAGACTTTGAGCTGAGACCCTTCGATAGCTTTCTACAAGTAGAGGAATAGAGAAGAGATTCCGGAGAATTTTGTGTCAACAGTGCATTCATCTCGTATTTATTTCTAGATATATTCATAAACTTTGTGTTATTTTAGATCTAGATCTGAAAGTTTCCTTTTCTTTGAATTCTGTATTTCATGATCTATTTGTTTTAATCTATGTGCATGCGATCAACTTTGTGAACTATTGATTGGGTTGCACATCTTCTCTCCTTTCTTCCCGTATTCCTAATTATTTCCCTCTTCTGCAGATTTTTCCTTTCTTTTACAACTGATTACTTGGTGCAAAACTGTCTAGCTATGGTTCATGAGCTACATAGTTAAAGTAATACCAACATATAGATACTAGAAAATATAACTGACAAAATCTTACACGAGAGCCTCACCGGTAAATGAGGGAGATTTATCTCATGACTGCCTAGGTTTTCAGCTGTGCAAAAAATTCTAGCCAACAAGTTCACAAGTTCATATTTCAACAAAACGACACACACAGACCCGAACTCAGCCTTTTCCGAGACCATAGCTTCAAAACCACCCAAAAATCTTAATCAAAATTGCTTAAAACAGAGATTAAATGAAAAAGGTTGGAAGGACAATTGCACGCTTCTTTCTCATCTTCCTTAATAGGTTCAGAGCTCGAACTGGGTCTTAAAAACCAACTGTATGTAACTAGAAATCAACCTCATAGCCTAGAAATACGTTTTCTTGCCAAATAAACTTTACCCACTTCATTATTTGTAAAAATAGAAGCATTTTGCAGGTGGGTAATGAAAATAATAGACCAAATGTGAACAAAATATTTCAATGGTCTCACTGTACTGGTTTCATCAGAAGCTACAAACTCACAGACCCAAGTAATGCATGCATGCATAAAAAATGACCTAGATTGAGTAACTTCTCATTTTATCCAAGAGCAACATACCTGTGAAGTCTGCCATGTGCTCACTCGAAATGGCAGAGCCAAAATGCACAACTGCACAGCCAACAACTCAATAGAGCTCCAAAATCAGACTTCCCTTGCAATAAAAACCAAAAAAAGACTCGAAACTCCAAGCTTTTTCCTTACGAGCCAACCACCACAAAACCGCCACCTCTATATTTGCCAATCATCAATGCCCAAAAATACTTCGAAAATTAACATATCAACAATAGTCTAGATCAAGGTGACAGGGTCGAACAAATGGTGGTCATCTATTAATATCACCTTCTAACCACCCTATGCCATCCCATATCATATGTTTTTCAAAAACAAATATAAGGTGATATTACTGCAAGGTGATATTACTACCAACATTTGGAAACAACATATTGCCCTAGATCATGCATATATCAAACTTCGGGTAAAAAGCAATGCCAGATGATAGGACCAAATCATATAACAGTTCGACGATCTTATCAAAATGATCAAAACCGGCTGCAAATTTATCAAAATGTGCGAAGTGGCAGTCCACAGATGAAATCAGGAGAAACAATGATTATTTCAAAACTCACTCCATCTTCATCATGTCACTTTAAACAAATCGTTTCCATAATGAAAAGAAGAAATATACCCTGTGATGCGAGCTTGAAAACTGAAAAATGATATCACAAAATGAAACTTGATCTCTATTCTTGAAATCATACAATCCAAATTGACGAACAAGATGACATATATATAATTTCCCCAAATCAAAACCAACTTTTGACAGAGTAAAGAATGCCACGAAACCACTTAATGTTATATATTAAATAATGCATTAAATATCGAGTGGCCTCTGCCTTACTTATCACAAATGCATGCTGAGATAATGTCGTATAATGAGGATAGGGAAGGTTTTAAATGATTTAAAAAAAGGGCTTTGTAAAATTTTGTCAATAACAAAATCCATGTTTGTAGTGATTCTTCTCGCTAGAGTATGAGATTTTTTACACACAATAAGTTTCAAATTTCAATGCTACAATGAAGTATACATAGAAGTGCCTTTGATGCATTATAGTTGATCCATCCAACACCGGATTTAATTTTGGATGAAAAATTGGGGATGCGCACTCCCCAGCTCCCATCTTCAAGTTGTTTGGGACATTTCGGGGACTTGAAGACGGGGACAAAATGTTCCCCCCAATGCACCCCCCATTTGACAAAATCGATGGAATGTCTTGGGAACGTTCCCTGACTTTGGGGAATGTTCCCGAAACTTTGGTGCTACAAAATGCAAGGGAAGCCATAGGGGACGCAATGACATTCCCAGGATGGTCGACAGGTGTCCCAACATCCTTTGCCGTAGTTAAACATTTCAGCATAAAAAAGGAAAAAAAAACAGTTTAAAAAAAAGGCCTTACCCAACCTATCCCAATTACAATTAAACTATAATACTACAACGGTACAACCTTAACCCTAAAACACATTTTTTTTTTAATAAAAATCCTTGTTCACATTCATTTTAATCAAACTTGCAAGAAGCTGAAGTGGAAGAGGAAGAGTAAGAGCAAGACAAGGTATGTACAATGATCCCTTGTTTTTTTTTTTTTTCTCAAATCAAAATTGGATAAGGGAATAATGAATTAACTGTTTTTCATTCTTGTTTTTAAAATGCAAAGTGGGTTAAAAAAGGCATTGCTGTTTTCTTTCTGCAAATGCACAATGGGTTATATTAAAATAGTTATATTGCTGTTTTTTTATTGTTGCAGTCCAAAAATGAGTTTTGATAGTGAGGATGAAAATGAGTTTTGATAGTGAGTATGAAGTTGAATGTGATGGGTGATAAGATGCGTGGGAGTGTGCAAGGAGAAAGGCAATATGCAACCCAAATTGACATTTCACATGGGAGTGTTGATAAGTTTAGCTCCCCCTCTAAGATGTTGAGCAAATATGGCAAATGACTTTTTGACAAAAATAAAAAAGAACCTTTGAAACAATTTGCTCAAGTCATTGAAGGTCCTAGATCAAACACTTCAAAGGGGACTAAAACATAGAAGTGCAATACATGTTCACTGACTTTGTTGGGCAATATTACTAGGTTGAATGCACATCCCAAGGAAAGGTGTTGGCCTTTTTGGACAACTATCACTTGATGACAGGGCAAAGGTAGTGAGGTTGTTTAATGGAGATACCAGGGAGAATGTTCCAACAGTTCATGACAGCCCTTCTAGTTCTCAAAGAACTTCTAGAGTGCTTTCTCAAATATTGTAGTATGTTTTGAGGTGATTGTAGTGGATGCTTTTGAGATTAGGTGGAAGAGAAAGGTTGTGGCCCTCAATCCAGTTGTGGATATGCATGATACAACCAGGCCAGCAAAAGGTTGATGATACCATTGGAAAAGGGAGGAGGTTGATGATACTTCTTCTACTCCCTTGGCATCTCATTTCACGATTCTCGCTCTCCTTATTGCAAAGAGGCTATACCTAAGGTAACCAAAGTAGGTGTAGGCTATGTGCCTCAACAGACATGAACACGAGGACCATAATCTTGGATAAAAATGATTCCAAGGTCTAATTTACCGGTGGAGGAGATGAGGTGCATATGGGTCTTTCATGGTTGCAACGTCATCATGGATGGTGGACAGATATTAGTGTAATAACCTTTTTTGAGGGTTTCAAATAAATATATAGATCTGAAAATAAATTATAGCAGACTGGAAAATAAAATCAGCGAGCGCTACTTGCACCGAAAATTGCCAAAAATACCATGAAACACACCCAATTGATTCACCAATATTTTTATATGCTTTTTATGATTTTTAAGAAGCCAAATCGATCAACACAAACTGAAAACACACTGCTGGAAATGAAATAAACACTGGAAATTGCAGCCACGAATTAATTATGAAATATAAATATTAGGGCACAAAAGTCTCCAAAAATCATGCAATTCAAGATTCCGGCCTTTAAAATTATTGTGAAATAAGATTACAAAACCAGATTTGTCCAATTCCTTGCCAATGTTACTCAAACCCTACCCTAGGTAGGTCACTCCACCCTAGAAAAATAGTATCACTGCTGGAAATGCCAAAAGGATCTTCAAATCAGCTTCCTTCTTCAATGCCAAATGGTGATGAAGGGTTTTCGTCCTTCACCCAAGTCCAATTAAGGGTTTTTGTCCTTCAAGAGACCTCACATGAGGGTTTTCGTCCCCAAGGGGAAGACTAAGGAGCAACAAGCTCACTTCGCCAAAGTATAGAGAAAATACGCCAAGACTAGATACCAATGAAGTCTCTAATCTCTTTTTATATCTTCCTCTTTGGCGCTAATGCTCAATTAGAAAAGTCGACCTCTTAATGAACCATTATAATCTTTCATTAAGCCTTATTAAAGGCATTAAACCCAACCGACCTCATTAAGAGGGGAAAACTCTAAAAGAAATTATAAAATATTAGAAGAATAATGTAAATAGAAGCTCAAAGATTCTCCTTTGTCTTCTTCACTTCCTTGCCATGGAGAAGGAATGGCAAGAAGACCAATTAGTAGCTCTCAAATGATAAAAAGGGACATTACAAATTGACCCATTACTTGACTGCCCATACCTCTCTAAATTTGTTAGGAGTAATACTGGAAAAATATAGAGATTCCTATTTAGCTGACCTCCAAGGCTACCAAATTAATTAATTCTTTCAGCCTATCTCAGCCTTGTTAACTATCAAGAACCTGTTAGCAGCAGTGGTCACCATCGCAAATGTTCGTAGATCTGTAAGACAACTCACCCCTCAAGCGAGGGGTCACCAGGGCACCTCCGCAAAAGGTGATAGATCTATAAGACAATGTCCATCCCTCAAGTGAGTACTCACAAGGGCATCTCAGACATCATATTCTGATTCTTGATGTAGAGAATCCACTGATCTGCATTGCTACTTGTCTACACTACACACAGAGAAGAACATACCCAATTTATTGATAATTCCATAGGATTCTTGACCATAGCTTTTAGGATAGATACTAGGAGGTGAACCTTGCATCGTCCTGTAATTATACAGCCGGGTCCTACTCCTTTTCTCAAGGAAATCATCATCATCTACATTCTGTCCTACTCTTCAAATCCTAACCCTAATGTAAATCAGACCCTCATTCTCCTTCAACACTCTTTCCTTGGATCCAACAGTGACTATCTATTAGCACGAGACTTTCACAAGATTATTGCATCGTATGGCTCTACAAATACGATTTGTGTAGGTTTTATATGTTTTTGTTACCCCTCAATGTTTACGTTATTATTTTTCTTACATCTAATTCCAAATATAGTTTTATATTTTATATTTTTTATTGTTGGACCCATTTTAGCTCCCATGATTTGCTACTATAACTTCTTATATTTTTCAGTCGCATTGACCTATTACTATTATTTCTTACTTTTTCTTTCTTTTTCAAAAGTTCTTTTGCACAAAAATGAGAAAGGTTATATTAGTTTTAAGTAAATTCTAGATCCTTCATCCACTAAAAAAGACAAAAAAAAGACTGGAACCCACCATCCAGTTTATCTTTAAAAAGCAGCTCAGGTCCCCTCAATCCTATTCATATACAAACTATAATACAATGATCATTACAACTTACAATCCTTTCGAGAAAAATCCCTCTACATTAAGGAGATTGTCATGAACGCACAATTGACAAAACAACACATAATACTAAGATAATGAACCATTTATTAATTATTTTATTTTTTTGGCTCGAGATAACTAGGGAAAGGCCATACACCGTCAAAAACATTTAATGAAAAACAGACCCAGGGGAGCTTCTATAATGGGTAGAAAGTGAAAGGTACAAAAAGTACCCAAGAAGGAAAGAATGAGAGCCAGATAACAAGAGATTGACTGAAACATTAATCAAGTCTTCACAAAAAATCCGAAAAAAGATATCATTACCGTAAATCTTCACAGAAAGCATCAGCTGAACTCCCTAGGCCTAGATACTATAGAAGACAAAACAGCACATAATACTAAGATGATGAGCCATTTATTAATTATTTTATTTTTTTGGCTAGAGATAACTAAGGAAAGGCCCTAGACAGTAAAAAAAAATTAATGAAAAACAGACCCAGGGAGCTTTTATAATGGATACAAAGTGAAAGGTACAAAAGTATTCAAGAAGAAAAGAATGAGAGCCAGTAATCAGATAACAAGAGAATAACTGAAACATGGTCAACTCTTCACAAGAAATCTGAAAAAGAAAATTAGGCTGGGATACTATAGAAGACAACTCCCAGACCAGTCTGAAAATCAGTCATCTTGCCAAACAAGACCTCTAAGAATGACAATCAAGATTATTGAGTAAAACAGAACCAAAATCCATAATCTACCAGATTGTGCTTAGAGCAGAAAAAGAGCTTGTGTGTGTGCAAGTGAGCTTTCATGAGTGCAAGACAACAACATAAGGCTGTATCAACATTTTCTACTCCAAGTGAAGTAGAAACCACAGACCCAGAAAAGGGAACAGACCAACTGTGAGTGCAAAGTGACCCACTTGTGCTAGAAAAGCCGAGTGCATGTAAACTTTATATATTTGTCCCAATGTTAACCAATCGGCAGTGGTGTGTGCATAGTCCCATGACCAGCCATCCATACAGAACTTCTCCTCTATCGATGCTCCTTTGCATTCTATTAAAGCAGGTGTTTAAGACTTTTACTTGGGGTACAAAACAACAAGATGCATTTGAGATTTTTAAACACAAGATTAGCCATGCTCCCATTTAAGCGTAGCCTAAATTGCAGCTGCCTTTTAAGGTGGAAACAAATGCTAGTGACTATGCTATGGGGGCGGTCCTACTTCAAGGAGGTAGGCCATTCTGTTATCATTCCAAGCTGTTTCATGGTGCAATTCTGAATTAGTGTACATATGATAAGAAAGTATATGATCTTATTCAATTCATCAACAAATAGAAGAACTATCTCATAGGTGAGGAAGCTATTATTCATACAGATCATCAACCTCTTCAATATATGCAAGCTCAAAACAATCTTCAACAAAGTCGACACTACAAATCAATGGGTTTCTTGCAACAATTTTATTCAATTATCAAATACAAGAAAAGTGTAACAAAAAAGTTAGTTAATATGATGTCTACACCTCCTTTGCTCTAAGATATAGGCATCATAACTCTTCTTTAGCCTTTTGTGAGTGAATCTTACATACAACGATATGAGAAAGAACCAGATTTTTGGGAGTCTTTCCTTCAAACAAATAGGCCTGAAGATGTGGGTTTTGATCCTAAGGAGGAGTACTACCTCCAAGATGGGGTGCTCTATGGGTAAGCTCTATATGCCTAAGGGGGAAAGAGTTCAATTGATGACGGAAGTAAATACTTCCAAAGTTACACAACCATTTTGGTTTTACAAACACCGTTGACCACTTCCAAAAGTATGTTTATTGGCCTAATATGCAAGTTGATGTTGCCAAGTTTATGAGAGGTTGTGTTTTCTGTAGTACTAGCAAGTCTAGCAACAAGAGGTTGGGATTATATATGTCATTACCAATTCTTTCTAGGCCATGGGAAAGTATCTCAAAGGGTTTTATAGGCGGGCTGCCTGTGTCAAAGAATGAGCATGTCTATCTCTTTGTGGTTGTGGACCAGTTTACCAAGATGTACATTCATATTCATTGTAAGAAAACACTTAACGGATGTGATATAGCTGAGTTGTTTTTTGCTAATGTGTGGGTTCATTTTGGTTTTCCTAACTCCATTATTTCAGATCAGGACTCGAGATTTGTTGGCAAACTTTACACTACATTGTCGGAGAAGATGGATATAAAGTTGAAGTGGTCTACCACTTTCCACCCACAAAACTGATGGGCAGACTGAAGTAGTAAATAGAACATTAGCACAACTCTTGTGAGGGTATAATAGGAAGCCTCCTAAGACATAGGATGAAAATTTGGTATATATCCAACATTCTTATAACCGGGCAGTTCATGCTTCTACAAGTAAAACACCAATCCCTCAAGCCAAGCACCAACTCAGCCAATTCGTGAGCACCAACCCACTAGAGACACCAATCCCCACAACTGAGCAATTTGTAGGCACAACCTACTGGAGACACCAATCCGCACTTCTAAGCACCAACTTAGCAAGAGACACCAATCTCTTCTTAAGAAACACCAATCTCTTCTTAAGAAGCACCAATCTCCAAATTAACTTCTTCAATGGATGAAAAAATAGATCTCCTTCACAAATATCTGCCTTGAATGATCTCTCTTTTCTCCTCTTCTCAATTATTCAAATCTGTTTGAGTTCGAATGATATATCTTTATTATGCCTCTCTTCACTCACTCTGTCTTTTCAACTTCATCTGCCTTTATACCTTTCTCATGTGACTCTTTATTCTCTTGGGCGTTAAAACATGAGTCGGCCTATTATTTAAGTGTTAACACCAAAATAGAGGAGGGGTCGGCCAACACTCTTTAATGATCATAAACTTGTCTAATATTAACGCCAAACAAAGGAGAGTCGGCCTGCATCCTCCAATGATCATAAACCTCTCTTTAATGCCTATGAATGGTGCAATCTGCCCTGGAAAAATGGAGATTCGAAACAGATTTTGCTTGGACAACGATTAGTGGCCTTTGGCTAAAATTGATAGCACACCTTTAATCTTATCTTCAACTTGTAGCTTGAGTCCATACAGTGCCGGCGATTCTCTTAAACATTTTGTATATTCAACCAAAAATAATAACCTTGTCGCTTTTGGACGTATTGATCGGTGAGGCTCCGGATCATTCATAGGTGTAGCTCCACACATACCGCTGGCTCTGGACCAATCATACTACTAGCTTCAGTCCGAACATACTAGTTCCGGACTAAAACATATTGCTAGCTCCAGACCAACTCTACTATGAGGTCCATACCATTTTTACTCCTAGCTCCGGACCAACTCTACTACGAGTTTCTTACCATTCTTTCTCTTAGCTCCAGATCAATTCTACTATTGGCTCCTTCAACGATCTGTGATAGCAAATTCCTTTGACATCAATGACAATTTATTCATCAATTTTACCTGATCATGTGTTGCCCATATACTTTGCCTTCTTTTAAAAGTTCTTTCCTTCTTGGCTGTAACAACTTGAGGAGTCCCCTTTGTTACATTTGAAGCACTATCTCTAGATCATCAAGCTTGAATCTCAACACCATAGTTTGGTAGTTTTGGGTAAATTCGCTCAAATGGTGTAGCCATTGTACTCCATGAACCAAATTTGTGTCTTCATTACAATTTGCTTATAAATCATCACTTACCCTATGCTTGCTTCCAAACATAAATTTCATAGGCTCGGCACCTACTCTCATGGTGGCAGTTAAAATGTTGGGCAGGCTGGAAATGCATTTGAAGGCAGTTCTAGAGTTGGGAACAACTCCCAACCCAACCCATGGATCACAATTTTTGTCACCCAAGCTCTTTCTCACCATGCAAGGTTGATGACTCATGATCACAAGATTCCATTCTATCCATGTTCCACTTAGAACCATGTGATGCTGAATCATCTAATGAAAATATTTTTTTTTGGCTTATCATTTTCCCACACCAAGCTTCTTGCTGTGGAAACTCTGATTATCTTGATATCCTTGCCTTGGAGTGTAGAACTTGGCTTCAATGAACACTCTAGGAGTAAATCCTTCACAACTTGGTTAGGATACATAACAAGTTTAAAACGATCCTTCATAAACTTTCTTTCTTACAACATGCATGGAGTAGCAATATTGAATTCAACAAGGACTTCCTGTTTCTTATATCTCAAAGAAACAACCATAACCGAAACTTTTATGTTCACATAATTTTGAACTTGTACGGAAAGATCTATGTGCCTTATGATACTCAACGAGTTCTTCATTTATCACCAATTATATTGCGAGGTATCAAACATGACATATGATCATTCTTTTCAACAAGCTGGCCATAATGACACAAGTATGACAACAACATAGGAGGATAAAAAATGTGATCATGTAATGTCCCTTTCCAGGGCTGGAACTAAAAAACAAGGTATTAGCACAAACCCCAATCTGATTTTTGGACCAACAAACTAAAAATTATATCAATACGGAACAATGAACTGATTTGTATAACAACAGTTTGAAAAACACAAGTTTTCACCAAAATATGACCCTACAATTCATCCACAATATTTATAGACCCTTTTGGAATATTTTAGAACAATTTCCACCACAAAAATCAAGCTAATACTCAGTTGGAAATCATTTAATAACATAAGTACAACGAAGAGAAATAATCGAAATGAGGGTTTCCAAACCCCAACGAGGCCCAAATATGAGTGATTCCCGCCTTATAAATCATATCAAATCTGAATATCAATAAATGAATGCGTGTTGTGCCCTAGAAGGCACTTAGAATGCACACTCAAACCCTTGTCGCTCCCCTAGGAGAGGGGCTCCAAAAATATGTCAAAGCTCTTGGAGGCTCTTTTTCTTGATGCCCTAGATCCAAATCAGCAAGAGAGTCTTCAATAGATGATCTTCAATTCACCAACATGGAGAGTTTTCGTTCTCCACCAAGCCACAAAGAAGGGTTCCTTCCTCCTTGGATGCCACACAAGAGGGTTTTTGTCCTCAAGTGGAAATGGTATTGAACAATTAGCCCAACAAGACCAAGTATATGTGTATAATGCGCCAAAGATGATGTGCAAATGAGCCCAAACGACCTTCTTTTTATATCCCTTAGTTGGCGCCAAAGACCCCTTGGGTGAAGAACCGACCTCTTTAAGCTTTACTTTATCTTCTAATCACTTGTTGGGGTCTTATAATCCCAGCCGACCTTGCCTTGAAGGAGTGAAACACCTAAATAAAAACATTAAAAATAATAAAAGAAAACTGAAATGAAGTTCAATTACTTATCCCTTGTTCACTTATTATTCTTGGCTCACGTGAAGAGAGTGACAAGAAGCCCTCATTCGACATTAATTTGAAAAAGGGGACATTACTGTTCTCCCTTCCCAAAATTGCTTGTCCTCAATGGTCGATTGCAAACTTCTGGATCCCAAATAAATCTATGCTGGTTCACTTCTGTCGGATGTTCCTGGTACATGAAAGCAAACTTCAGTAAAGGACAAATGTGTTCCCTTCAGGCTCATCCACTCATGCTTTGCACGATATGATGGCTAGGTCCCTTCCTTGATACTTGCCACCATCTCATAATTTCCATGTCAAATGATGGGTACTCCGTAACTTCATGTATGTGCTGTCCACAAGGTTACAACTGTAGAGGCCATATATTTTTCTCTCAAAAATCAGAGGCTACATTGTAGGTGGTTGGATAATCAAGGTATAGAGGTGAGTCTTAAATGCAACTCGGCGGGATTGAAATACTCTAATTTGGAGCTATGTTGGTCGGGTAGTCCCGAGAAATCTTTCGGTAAGAGAGAGTCCAAGGTTTTAGGTGGGCTTCCCAAAATTGTTTGTACTCAAGCTATTGCAAACTCATATGTCTAAGTATCATGATATCAAGGTGAAGGAACATGTTGTAGTGCTCCCATAATTTGAATCCCGAGCGTGTTAAATGAAGGAGCTTCAACCCAAACAAACTCATGCCTCTACTGCCCCTTTTTTTCCCAGTTTGTCATCATCTCATAATTTCCACCCAAATGATGGATTCCCAATACTTTAGTAGTGCTGTCCCAAAAACAGCTGTAATCTTGTATTTTCTTCTCAAAGATCAGAATGTAGGTGGCTGGAAACAAGGAATGACAGTCATAAATCACCTGATTTTCCCCCTAATTTGAAGATATGTTGGTTGAGAGGAGTTGTCTTCTTCAGCTTTGGAACTATCTACCACTATTTTTTAATCATTTTATGACCTCAAAATGACCCCTCTTGCATCTGATTAAGCCTGAAAACAACTACTCATAATTTGATTTTGGGTCAAAATCAACAACTTAAAAATGGAACAGCAGCTGCAAAACTGAAATCTCCTTGCAAAATTAGGAATTGTGAGCATGGCAATAACTAAAAACACCTCTCTAAAGGTTGAAATTTTTCTCCCAACATTCATCAATCGAAAAATGCTCCATCTCTTGACTGAAAATACTTAGCTACCCACTTGTATGCATGCAAATGAAATCATGTGGTGGCTGATATGAATAATGACAGCAGTACCAAGTCTGAAATTCTGAGCTATGATTCTCCGAAGTACACTCCTTTTGTCACCACTAACCACCCACATACTTTGTTGGTGTTCCCTTGCATGAGTACTCAAGCATGAAGTAACTCTACCATGCTTATGTTGCGCTACTCTGATATTATACTTGGATGGAAATGTACAAAACGTCGCATGTTTTGTGAATCCATCAATCACAACATGTAAACAATTCTTACCTTGAACCATGGGCAGACCAGTGATGATTTCCATGGAGATACCTTTAAGTGTCACCTTCTTGCCCATATCCATAAAGCTTATTTCCATGTTTTGGAAATTGAAAACAAGTTCTCCCAAAGAGTGCAACTATCAGACCCCAAGTACAAGATAAATACCATCCATGTTAATAAAATAAAATACAACACATACCTCATGTTTTCCCAATGTGAAGAGGAGTTGGTGGCACCTCCTTGTACATGGCATAGAGTAGCCAACCGCTATCTTAACTGCTAAGTCTTTGAAGTCTTCCACCTTCAAATTCAACTTTGCCCTTAAATTCTCATCAATAAAATTGTGAGTAGCCCCATCAATCAAAATCATGACTCCTTGTCCATGAAGAGTAGAACTTGGTTTCAAGGCACACTCCAGGAGTAAATCCTTCATAACTTTGTTAGGATACATAACAAATTCTAAACAATTCTCCATAAAATTTCTTCCTAACCATATGCAAGGAGTAGCGACATTGAATTCAACAAGGGCTTTCTCTTTCTTATAATTCAAAGGATTACCCGGAGCCCAAACATTAATGCTCACATTGTCTTGTAAGAAAAGATCTATGTGCCATATGTTACTCCTCAAGTTCTTCACATCATCACCAATTATATTGCCAGACATCAAACATGACATGTGATTTTTCTTAACAATAAGCTGCCCATATTGACACAAGTATGGTAGCGGCATAAGAGGAAATAAAATGTGATTGTTTTTATCATACCTTGGTCCTCCAACAAGGATCCCACCATTCCTTTGTTGGTACTTGTTTGGAACATCTCCGGAACTCACTACAAGGTGATAAACTCCCTCAATTTGCCTATCCTTGACTGCTGTTTGGAAATTTCCAGCGAACTGAAAGTAATCTGTAATGTCCCCTTTTTTAAAAAAGTTAGGAAATGAAGAAATACTTTTCAAAGTTAAGCAAAGAATGGATAAACCCTTTTGTATCAACCTAAAATATCCCAATGTCAGCTATTTCGAACCCAAATGGGGTTGGAACTAGCCAAGGTGGTGGGATAGATTGGAAGAAAACAATTAAAATTTAAACACATTCAAATAAGATTTATAGCAGCTGGAAAATAATTTAAATCTGAAACCTTAACTGCTGCAATCTTCAAAATAGCTTAACTTTTTTCTACACAACTTCGATCTAGACAAATGATATATGCCCGAATTCGGAAAAATACAAGGAACAAGATGATGTAAAACAATTTATAACAGCAACTACCAAACATGCAGATCTAGCCCTCCTACTATGTCGCCCCACACATTTAGGGCTGATTAGAGCATCCAAACTTGCCCAACAATGATGAAATTAATCCTCAAAGTTACCACTAATTTATGAAGCCCAAATAGCCTCAGAAATTCTCCAAAAACCTTGGATCAGAATTTTATTCGAAAGGAAAACACAACAAAGCTTGAAAAGGGCATAACTTCCTCAAAACTTAGTATTTTTGCATGAAACAAGGATCAAAAGAATGCTTGAATTTTTATCTTTTCAACAAGCCCAAAATCACCAAATTCCAAGGGTGGGAAGACCCTTTCCAAAAAGCTGTCACAAAACCCAGAACAGGTTGCTGCCCTAAAGTTAGTCAAATTTTGTAAATTCAATAACTCACAAAATACCCAACCAAATCACTGCAAATGACATCAAAATGTTCAAAAAATTATCAGGAATCCAATGAGTATTTTTGCAGATTTTTTTGGGCACGAAAATGTGGAAAAACAACCCCAAACCCTAGTCGCTAGGGTTAGAAAAAACAGGATTTGCACTAAAATATTCCACCATGGAAATCCGCTACACTTAAGGGCATAAACAATCACATGATAATCCCCACAATAATGTGAATATAAGTCTTCAATCAGATCTTCAATAGCTCCAACTTGATTGTCAAAGAGCGAGAGCAACAACTAGGGCATACATCCCTTGGGCAGACATTCCATTTCTCCAAGCATGGAGAGACATAATTGATTTAATCCAACATACCCAAAAGATGGCCATGCAACCTCCTTTTATAAGATAAGGGGTGCAACATTCAAATGGCTACCCTTTTCCCTTTTGGAGGGAAAACTAATAAAAATTAATTAAAATATTAAAAGACTAACTTTATATGCACTTTATTATTTTCTAATTAAATAATAAAAAGTAACTAGCCTATGGGCACATTTTTAAACTAACTAGAGACTCCCCCTTGTAGTGCAAGGCATGCCAAGGGGCTACAATGCAGACAACAGACACCTCAGAACAATCCCCAAGCTTTATCCTCGAACCCACGGGGTAAAAAAATGGGTTGAGGGTCTTCAGTTCTTCATTTTCAAAAATGTCCAGAAAAGGGGACATTACATAATCACGAGGAACCGGAAGTGTCTTTCCTTCATGAACATACCCTTCCGTAATGTCATCCTCTTTGCCCTTATTCAAATCATTTCTTTTCAACAATTTGCCACAAGCACCCATTAGAAACCAATGAAATATCATTAAATATTAAAGAGCTTTTACCTTGGGACACATGCTCCCTGATTTCCCTAGGTTCATGCTTCAATCTTTCATCAAACCGTGATGTCTTCACGCTGCTGTTCCGAAAAGCAGTCAAGAGATTTACTTTGGCAATGGAAATGGGGGTTTCTAGGGCTTCAATAGGTGGTTCCCTCTCAATGTCCACCAACTTTGGTTGTTCTTCTTCCATCTTTGGTTCAATCTTCAGAATGCTCGGAAGATGGTTAGGGGCCTCTCGGAAAATATCCTTTTTCCCTTTAGTACGCTTCATCCTCACATCTTTGTTAGAATAATTCTCATGATGACCAAAACCTTTTAAATACATAGTGTGAGGGTGATGCAATAAATTAGCTTGCTTACCATCTGTTGCTGATATGTAAATTCCAGTAGATTGAAAACCAACATGAGTATCAGGTGAGGCCTTCTTTTGAAAAACATGCCTCTCAAAAGGGTCATCCTGAATTTCAACCTCCTGAATCTCTTGTAGATCTGATTTTCCTCGACTATCTTGCTGCCATATGCAATCATTGAATATCACAAAACAATCATTTATTGTATACGAATCTTTACCTTTATGCTGAATATTGGTCTTCTTTTGTTCTTGTTTTATGATTTCTTCTTCTTGCCTTATCACCAAGGGAGAATCTTTTTCTGCTTTGGCTAGAACACCTTTCCAATTTTCCTTGTATCAGAGCGAGACAAGCTAGGAAAGAGAGAAGTGAAGAAGATCAGTCCCATTAGGGCACAAAATTTGAATTGAAGGAAATCAAAAGACTTTCAAAAGATTTCCGTTTTGATTTTTGAGGGTATTCCAATAGTCACGAGTTTGAAGTTCGTATGTGTTGGCTGGATTTTATGTCTCTGAATATGCCCAATGGAAGCACATAAAAACCTGAAACAGTTAGGGAAAGTCACCTATAGACAAGGTGGCATTCCTCTGCGTTTGAGAGGGGCAGTTCTGTCGTATGATAGTTTTTGTATTTTTGGTGCTTTTAACAGAAAAAACACAAAAGGGCAACAAAATTAGAAAGGGAAAGAAAGAGGAAATGGGAAAGACGAGAAATCTACATCAGTATAGAATCAGAGAACTGCTGAACTGTCCCGAATATAAACATGGAATGGGAACTCTTTATCTTGCAGGAAGAGCAACATACAATGATTAACGCAAAGCTATAAAGAACAAAGTCTTTATTACCTCTGGAATGCATGAATATGGCACAAAGTCTACGTGATTTGACAACCAACACCAAGTTTGAATATCAGAGCATCGAACACACGATGAAGGAATAACAACATCAACGATATCATGCAATCATAAACATAATAACAAAATTTACAACTGGAGAGCATAAATGCAGCAATGAGAAAAGCATTGTATTCTTATATAAAGGAGAATAACAGTGTGCACAAAGTTACAACCATTGTTCTCTAGCAGAGATAGATAGAGAGGGTCCAAAAGCAGAAATCAAAGAGAGATAGAGAGATAGATGAGGGAAGATTCATCCTTTTACAATTACAAAATGAAGCCTTTTATAGGCACATTTGATCCAAAAGTAGTTATTTTAACTACTTTTCACCCTAGTAATTCTAAATTTCAGTTTACATAACTTGAGTTGAATAATACATCAATTTTTCTCAAATACAATATTTCATTATTACATTACAAGAACTCAAGTTTGGAACTGTCATAACCACCTTTCCTTTGGCGAAATTTGAGAATTTATGTGAAAATTGACAATGCAATTGGTCCAAGCGGAAATCCGGAGAACATGAGGAATTGGGGAACGATTCCAAGCGGGCCTTTAAACACTGATTCAACTATTGCTTTGTTTTGCGATATTGGCGGTGAATTGGAGCATATGTGGAATGGAGGAACAGTTCCTGGGGTGCTTGGCAGAGCCGACATATCTGCTTTGTTTGTTGACCAGAGTTGGCGAAGTTGCGGGGTACTGATGGAACTCAGATACTCTTCTTTGAGTTCTTGAAATAACTGACTTAACCGACCCGACCTCCTCTTCCCTTTGTCGGCACTTGTGGGTTTGTGGGGAATGCAAGGAACAAGAGAATTGTTCTATGATTCTGTGGAACGCCGACATGTTTGATGCCACTATTTTGTGTTGAGTTTGGTGAATACGGATTTCCGAGGAACGCAGAGAACATAAGAACATTTCCCCAAGTGCCAATATAACCCGAACCTTCCTACTTTTATATGCGAATCAGCCTAAGTGGCAAAGCGAGGAATGGGTGGATTAAAGGAACAACTCCACTTGTTCCTCAAAAGTCCGACTTACCTTGTTTTAACTCAATTTTGCAAAAAATTGATTAATTGCTTAGAAGAAGGGCTTAGCAAGAGAGAACACAATGATTTTTCCCTTGACTTGTAAAGTTTCGAAGTTTCACTAATCTTATGACAACAATATGAAAGAGTCTACAAGGGGTCAAAACAACAAGAAAGACTTTGTAAAAATCACGAGTTATGAGGACGCATAAATTAATCACAAAATGACAGTCGTGCAAGGAGAAAAACTGGGTTTACAGTCGCGAATCAGGAGCAAACAAATTTGCGAAAGGGTCTGCAACAAATTAAATCGAGAGTCTGTTAAATCGAGGGCCTGCAAGAGAGAATGTTAAATCGAGGTCAAAGTTGCAAATATACAGTTGCATTTTTCAAAGGACACAGTTCTGAAGTATTATTATACAAAATTTCCGCTCTTTTCCATAGCAGAACCAAAATCGTGGGAAGGCAGGCTTTCAGGCAAAATACAGTCGCAGGTTTTTGTGCACGAAATAGCCACGAAACTAGTCACGAATTGCATTCGTATAAGAGGACATTAAACCAGTCGTAGGGCAAAGGAACTGGTATTTTATTTACTCATCTTGATAAATACACAATATTTAATTATTTTATTTTATTATGGACATTCCCGTATAAAAATATTCTGGTCTAAATTTTCATACACGGAAAATGTAATGTTCCTTTCTAGGGCTAAAACAAAAAATAAGGTTTTGGCAAACACCCCAAATGAATCAAATATGAAAATACTCCAACCAACAAACATCAATCTGAAAGTGACTGGATATACACTCTAACTCTATTCGAGCAAGTCCTTTAGAGCAGCGAACTGTATAGGCACTTGAAATCATCATACAACCATGCAATAACAACTGAAAATACTTCTAAATATTCATAGGAAAGCACTTTCACAATGACGAAAAAACAGAGAATTTGTCCATGACTTGTAAAGTTTCGAAGTTTCACTGATCTCATGACAACAACTGGCTCTTTCTGGTGACATGACTTGGATTGGGCGAAGCACAACCAAGGCATAGTTTCGAACTCCAGAATCTCAAGGTTCACTAGACTAGTGTCTCATCCATTGGGTGACATACCAGGCTTTGACACAAGTATAGGAAAACACTCTCATTCTGCTGTAGTTATTAAACAAATACACAGACCCACAAGGGAAAGCAACAAGGAATTCGGTAATTCCGGGAACAGGTGGAACAGTTCCTCCTGTTCCTCAAAAGTCTGACTTGCCCTGTTTTAACTCAATTTTGCAAAAAATTGACTAACTCTTTTGAAGAAGGGCTTAGCAAGAGGGAACACAATGACCAAAACACAGGTTTTTGCCCATGACTTGTAATTTTCAAAGTTTCACTGATCATATGACAACATCTGGCTCTTTCTAGGGACATGAATCGGATTGGGTGAAGCACAACCAAGACATAGTTTCAAACTCTAGAATCTCAAGGTTCACTAGACCAGTGTCTCATCCATTGGGCAACATACCAGGCTTCCACACAAGTATAGGATAAAACTCTCACTCTGCTGCACTTATTAAACAAACACATAGACCCACACGGGAAAACAAGCCAAAACTGGGAAACAATATACAAAGGGGAAGAGAATATTTACAGAGGGAGAAGAATACACAAAGTTTACACGAACCCAACAACAAGTTGAGAAAAATATTTACCTTTATGGCATAAAGAGCTGAATACATGAAGCTTCCACAGATTAAAGATGTTTAACTGATCATACAAAATCTTTGTGGCTGTGTTGCATGGCTTGAGAAGAAGGATAGAGACAAGTGATTCACCCTCAAATTGACATTGCACTAAGAATTTACCTAGTTCAAGTGAAGAGCTTGACATTTGTTTGAAAATTTTTCTTTTTGGCAATGAGGAAATGGTGGAATGAAACCATGCACTAACCTGTGTGACCTTTGATTGCCTCCTTGCTGATATCTACAAACCATTCATCCTTGAAACTTGGTTTCATGAGGAGTCATTATCACTGCAACAAAATCTTCTTGTCCCTATAAAGTATTAACTCCAACCGTGTATGAGTTGAAGTAAACATCATGACACAGCTTGGAAGAATCATGTACTTCAATAAGGTCCTCTTCATAATCTGCTGGGATTTTACCATTAAATGATTTATTATCATCATCTTCTTTTATCTCTGCAATTCCTATCTTATCCTTATAAAACCAACCTAATGTTTTTGCAAAATCAACATTTGTAATCTCAATTTCCACAAGATCATGATCTATAGGCAAAATTTGCATTGTTGATTTATTTCAGAATTAACAGAGAAATCAGTAGTTGTAAGACAAGATATGAAATGACAAATAATAGTCTCATCTTCCCGTTTATATCCCAAAGAATAAGCAGAAACAAGAGTTATGCAGTCTTCATTGTTTTGAGAAGATTCCATACATTCATTACCATTTTCTGGTTGTTTTGAGAGATTACAAGGAGGCTCATGTGTTCTTGGCTCATCAACAAATGTTTCAAGAGGAACATTGAGCTATTTGATCTTTTCTTCTTTGAATTCAAACACTTGTTCATCATATAAAGAATCAAAATCAGCAAGAGAATCATCGACAATTACCTTGATTTTGCTTCCTTGAAGGCCTTACAATAGATTAGAGAAATTCACTTTTTCTATGTTGTCATGGTGAACAACAACCTCAACCAGCATGGAATCACTTATTTCAACACAAGGGCTTTCACTTCTTGTGTATGCTATATCCTCAAAGGACTCTGATTCAGGCAGAAATGAAGCCTCAGTGTGTTTATCTTCTTCATCATCCGAAGTAGTGTCAATTTGACATTCATTGGAGGGAGCAAGAAGAAGACATTCACTGGCAAAGTTGAGATATCGTCCTGGAATGAATACTTGACAGTGCATAGAATCATCAGGAACTGCTTCTGGTACATGATTGTTCTCTTCCTTGTTATGGAGTGTCTCGAACTCATCTAAGGGTGTTTCTTCAAGCTGTTTTGACTCTTCACATGCCTACACTTTGCTGTCCATTTTTGCTGCTGATTCAGGTGTATTAATGGCCTTATTTTGTGGCATATTAGAACATTATGGGAACCTTACTTCTTCTTGTTTATTAGGGTGCAAAATTTCAGCCACAACTGGAGATATCCTTGTTAGTGTTTGAAAATCTATACCTCCATAGAAGTTTCTCAAAAACGGGACCTGTTCTGGATTGTCTGGAGCTTGAAAGATTTGAAAGGGGAGATCTCCTTCCTCTTCCCCATCACTGTCACTGTCACTTGTTGACATGGGGTGCAAATAAGTGTTTTCCATTTTCTAGCAGTATGTTTTGTTGTCAGCCTCCGTTCCAGGGAAGGTTCCTTAATATGAGAAACAGACGCGACATAAGTTCGTTCACCAGCGGAGTTACCAAAAATTGTTGGTTGGATTTTATTTCGCTGAATATGCCCAATGGAAGCACATAATAACCCGCAACAATTAGGGAAAGTCACCTATCAACAGGGCGGCTTTCCTTTGCGTTTGAGAGGGGTAGCTCCCTCATATGATGGTTTTTGTATTTTTGGTGCTTTTAACCTGAAAGCAGAAAAGGGCAACACAATTAAAAAGGGAAAGAAAGAGAGGAAATGGGAAAGACGAGAAATCTACAACAGAATAGAATCAGAAAACTATTGAGATGTCTCAAATATAGACATGGAATATGAACTCTCTATCTCGTAGGAAGAGTAGAATACAACGATTAACGCAAAGCTATAAAGCACAATTTTTGTCACCTCCGGAATGCGTGGATATGGCATAAAGTCCATGTACCTTGACAACTAGCACCAAGTTTGAATATTAGAGCATCGAACACACCACGAAAGAACAACAACATCAACGATATCATCCAATCATAAATAAAATAGCAGAATTTACAACTGGAGAGCATAAATGCAATAATGAGAAAAGCATTGTATTCTTATACAAAGGAGAATAACAGTGTGCACGAAGTTATAACCATTGTTCTTTAACAGAGACAGATTGAGAGGGTCCAAAAGTAGAAATCGGGAGAGAGATAGAGAGATAGATGGGGGAAGATGCATCTCTTTACAATTACAAAATGAAGCCTTTTATAGGCACATTTGACCCCAAAAGTAGTTATTTTAACTACTTTTCACCCTAGTTCTTTCTAAACTTAAGTTTACATAACTTGAGTTGAATAGGTCTCAAATACAATATCTCATTATTACATTACAAGAACTCAAGTTTGGAACCTTTGTAACCAACTTTCCTTTGGCGAAATTTGAGAAATTCTTTGAAAACTAGCAATACAGTCAGTCTTGGCGGCAATCCGGAGAACATGAAGTACTACGGAACAATTCCAAGTGGAACTTTAAACACTGATTCAACTATTGCTTTGTTTTGTGGCATTGGTGGTGAATCAGAGCGTCTGTGGAATGGAGGAATAGTTCCTGGGGTGCTTGGTAGAGCCGACATATCCGCTTTGTTTGTTGACCGGAGTTGCGGGTAGGGGTACCGATGGAACTCGCGTATTGTTCTTTGAGTTCTTGAAACAACCGACTTAACCGACCCCGACCTCCTCGTCCCTTTGTCGGCACTTCCGGGTTCATGGGGAATGTAAAGAACATGAGAATTGTTCTATGATTGTCTGGAATGCTGACATGTCTGATGCCACTATTTTGTGTTGAGTTTAGTGAATGCGGATTTTCGGGGAACACAGAGAACATAAGAACATTTCCCCAAGTGCCAATATAACTCGAGCCTTCTGACTTTTCTATGCAATCAGTCTAAGTGGTAAAGCGCGGAACAGGTGGAACAAAGGAACAATTCCACCTGTTCCTCTAAAGTCCGACTTACCCTGTTTTAACTCAATTTTGCAAAAAATTGACTAACTCCTTTGAAGAAGGGCTTAGCAAGAGAGAACACAATGGCCAAAGCATAGAGAGTTTGCCCATGACTTGTAAAAGTTTCGAAGTTTCATTGATCCTATGACAATAGTATGAAAGGGTCTACAAGGGGTCGGAACAACAAGAAAGACTTTGTAAAAATCACGAGTTATGAGGATGCATAAGTCAATCACAAAATGACAGTCATGCAAGGAGAAAAACTGAGTTTACAGTCGCGAATTAGGAGCAAACAAAGTTGTGAAAGGGCCCTGCAACAAATAAAATTGAGACCCTGTTACATCGAGGGCCTGCAAGAGAGAATGTTAAATTGAGGGCAAAGTCGCAAATATACAGTTGCATTTTTCAAAGGGACACAGTTTTGAAGTATTATTATACAGACACGTTAAAAAAACACTGCCATTTCCACTCTTTCCCATAGTAGAACCAAAATCCCAGGAGAGCACGCTTTTAGGAATAATACAGTCGTGGTTTTTTGTGCACGAAATAGCCATGAAAACAGGTCACAAATTGCTTTCGTATAAGAAGATATTAAACCAATTGTAGGGCAGAGGAAATGGTATTTTATTTACTCATCTCGGTAAATACGCAATATTTATTTATTTATTTTATTATGGACATTCCCGTATAAAAATATTCTAGTCTAAATTTTCATGCATTGAAAGTGGAATGTCCCTTTTTAGGGCTAAAACTGAAAATAAGGGTTTGGCCCACACCCCAATTGAATTAAATCTTAAAATACAACAACCCAACAAGCATCAATTTGAAAGTGACTAGAAACACACTTTAACCCTATTCGAGCAATCAAATAATCAGTCTTTTAGGGCAGCAAACTGTGTAGGCACTTCAAATCATCATACAACCATGCAAGAACAACTGAAAATGCTTCTAAATAGTTATTTCAAGCACGACAACATTTTTCCATCAAAATTAAATCAAAATAATAGAGAAAATAAGAGATTACACCGAGCTGCAATTTATTTTATGACACTAGCAGGGAAGCCACAAACAAGGGCTAACAATAACTCTTAAAGCTCTTTAAAAATCACGAAATTGTAGATTCCAGCCTTATAAAATATGAAGAATAATAATATCAACTCAAATTGTCCAAAAGTGCCCTAGATGATAATAAACTCTTCACCCAAGCAAGTCACCTAGGATTAGAAGGGAATAAATAAATATGAAATCCTCTTTAAACCTCACTTGCGACCTCTGTATGAAGCCACGAATGCACATATGAGGGTTTCCGTCCCCAACTGTGATCCTATTGAAGGTTTTCGTCCTCAATAGGTGTCCAAGGAAGGGTTTTCGTTCTTCAATGGCTAGAAGAAAAGGTCCACTAGCTCCACTCCAAGTAAATGTCAAAATAGATGAAAGATGATGATCCTCCTTAAGTACCCCTTCTCTGGTGCCAAGGATGAATTATAGGCCCAATCCTCAAGGTCGACCTCTCAATGCACATTTTAATCTTCACTTAAGAAGACCGACCTCATAATGAAGAAATAGAGATTCTCCTTGCTTTGTTTGACAAGTCTTCGTTCCCCGAGACGAACAATTCCAATGCCATGATTAGTAAATAAAATAATTATTTATGAAGGCACATCACTTACAAGCATGGCCAATTCCCCCCCTTTGCTCCTTCCTTGATGCCCATAGTATGAGGAATGGGCATAAAGTCTTCCATAGTGACTAGCTTGGAAAAGGGGACATTACAGAAAGTGAAAATACAAATGTAACTTATTATTAAAAATTTGTGGGGCATACTAATGCGAAAGAGGAAGCACCCACCGATGCATCGAAATTGTTAGATTGGCAAAGTATAGATGATAGAGAGAAAACTATTATTGGCCTTTCTCTCTCTGACTCTGAACTTCGTCATGTAGACCTAGACAAATCATCCAAGGAAATTTGGTATGCTTTAAATAAATTATTTAGAGTGAAAGCAGTTAATGCTAAATTTTCCCTAAAACTTTAGTTGTATAGGTTCAAAATGGATGGAGTCTGTATGTCGAGTCACATCAATAATCTACGGTCCCTGATTAGACAACTAGTAGAAGTCAAAGTTGCGATAGAGGATGAGGATGCCAAAGCTATCCTATTAAATAGTTTGTTTTCAAAATACAACAATGTAGTTTTTACCCTCAGTCAAATTCAATCTCAATCTCTAGATATGATTGTAGTTCTAGCTGAAGAAAAGCGAACAACTGCAAAAGATGTAGAAGGTAATTCTCAACATGAAAGTGCATTTTATTCCACAACCAAAAACTTTCGTAGGATGAAATAAAAATAATTGGGAGATTCAATGTCATTATTGTAAGAAAAGAGATCACACAACATGGGATTGTCTTGTTCAAGCCAATGATGTGCTCAAGGGTAAAGGCATATCAAATACAACCTATATAGCAATGGTTGAAGATCCACCAGATGCAAAAGGTAGTGAGGACAACGATGAATGCGTAATATAAAAACGCTCTAAACTTTGAAGGCATGAAAGGATATAGGGTTGATGAAACTCGATATGGATGGTTGTTCAGATAGTTTGGGAGACTGTGGATCTTGGAAATTATACCCCCCACGAGGGGCATGAGAGAACTTGATGGAGCTTGTGGATGGCTCAATGTGGATGGTTGTCCAATAATTCGGGAGATATGTGATTTGGGAGTTTGGGGAGTTGGAATCCGGGAACTCGAGAATTCAGCTTAGGAGCTACACCTTTACGAAGGTCGTGAAGCAACTTGATGGAGCTCTACCTGGTCAAAGAACTATTTTCAAAAAGAAAGTTTCTAAAGAATGCATGGTTGTGTTTGGTTTTTTCGTTTCAATTTTATGTCAATGTGTTTGTTTTTGCTTTCTGTATTGTGAGCCTTGAGAGGGGGTTTTAGTTTATAAGGCTTACCTTTAATATAATTAAGTTATTATTGCTTATGTATTAACTAAAGATCGCTTGTAACCTCAACCATCTTGTAACTAAATCTTGGATAATAAAGCGATAGACACAATTACAATGTGTGCATTCCGGTTTCTCTTCATTTTGTCTTTGTTCACATATTTTCACATATAGCCCATTAGCAATACGATTAGGGTTAACCCACTTTAGTTATAGTTACATGTTTAGTTTATAGTTACTTTTTCAGCTCCAAGGGTTTTGTTACCGCAATACTTTTTTCTTGTAACTAGATGTGCTTTGAGTCCTAATTGACTTGTAACTAGAAGTCCTAATGACCTTATGCAACTTGTGGACATTGAGATAATTTCTTTCTTTACCGTGTGATTGCCCTAATATGTAGTCCTGCTTTTTGTGTCTTTGGAAGCTATATATGTTTTGATACTGCAATGTTTTATTGTGAATTCATTTTTGGAAAAAAACATCAATTCAATTTTATGATGTTATATTTGCCTTTAGAGAAGCGGGCAAATTCCCTTTATATCCCATCAATTGTATGGTTAGCTTTATCCACTCTGGGTACAATTACATTGTTTTAGTGCGTGTCAATCATTCAACTTCAAGGGTTCTTTCAACCCAATACTCTATTCTTGTAACTGGATGTACTTTTGAGTCTCATTGAGCTAATTTGGTAACTTGTGGGAATAAATATAATTTCTATCTGTCTTTACAATCAGGTTGCCCTAATTTATAGTTCTCCTTGTGTCTTTGGAAGCTAATATGTCTGCAATCTTGCTATTTTCCAGTTTGTGATATATATTGTAAAAAAAACTATCAGGATCACTTCTGTGACGTTATATTAAAGGCCTTTAGATAAGATCTGGATTGCTGTTAATTAATTCATGTTTACATGTTTGTGATTTATATTGGAAAAAAAATATCATTTCACTTTGTGACGTTATATTGGCCTTTAGAAAGTGAGAAAATTCCCTACATGAGTTACTTGAAAAGCAAAGTTAAGAAGTTTCAATCTACTCAACTATGAGAAAGAAATTTATGTCCACATGGCAGAAATGCAGTCCACGGGAGTCGCAAATAGAACGTGTATAACATTTCGATGGTGTGCATTAGGCCTCCTAGGCAAAAAATGGCGTAGCTAGCAACTTACTTAGACGTTTTCTCAATTACTACCATGACAATGTGTTGTAAATTGTCTTTTCTTATTTTATATGTTCTCTTGAACTGCTGTATCATTTTTTCAGCACCTTTGCTTAATCTATATTTTTGTTAAATATGTAGTGATGAATCTTTAATTTGGGTCTTATCATCAAAGCCTTCAAATTTATTTATGAAATTCTTTCATAAGTTTTTGTGCAATGAATGATATGATCGTTGTTGTGTACTTTGTTTCTGTTGTATGGTTTGGATGTAGGGCGAAATCAGGTTATGGGAGTCAAATTTTAACATGTTCTCATTTCATGGACATGACAGTGGAGTTTGCACTTATTAAGGTATTTTTAATGGAAATGTTCTCTTGTTCATGCCATGACATGGAGTTTGCATATATGTGTTAATTTTTAATGGAAATAAAATGGAAATATCTGAAGAATGATAGATGGTGCATTTGGCTCATGTGTTTTAGGTTGATTTGCTAAAACCTCCTAATGGAGAAGGTGGCTCCTACGAAGCTGATTCCAAGGATTTGCGGCCAACGTTGTTATGGTCTATCAAATCTGGCTGGATTGTTCCTTTGCAGAAGGTATCTATGGTTTACCTCAGTTTATAATAATGTTTACATAAATATTGCAAAGAGATTGATTTGTATATAAATGGTGAAATTCAAGTTCATAGTATTGCAGTGACTTAGTATCAAGCTGAACATAATTTGCGATTACTATTTTATGTTTTGAATGATGTTTGAAAATGGAAAACTAGGTTTTAAAACAAAAAGAATTATGATATTATTTTCTTTTTTTGTTGAGTTTAGATAAAGTTATTTAATTTTACCTGTGTCAACTATATGGTTTTTTGGAGATTTAATTTCACACAAATGTTACCCTATTTTAGTACTCTTTTTCAATATTTGCACACTAATATCTATTACAACAAATGCCAATGTTTTTCTAAAGTTTCTATCTTCAATGGTCTATTTTCCATGTATCATTTTGTTTCATGATGATCTCATGATATGGTTCTTGTTTTCACCGTCAATGTTGGAGGTATTTTTGTGATCCATTCGTGGTAGTTGGAACAAAATAAACGTCTCCCATTCCATCTTTGTGGAGGGAGGAAATTGGAGTTGAGGATCCTAATGTTTAGGAAGCCAAAAGGGAGAAATGGGAAAAACAAATCTTTGTATTTTAGTTTTAAGTTTAGTTTCTTCTTAGTACAAAATGAATAATATTCTTTTGGATTCATTTGTGTAAAATTGCCGTCCAATATTTTAGATCACACCACTTGATCCATCTTTAGGGGAATAAGGAATAAAGTCAATGTTTGTCCGATGTTTTGGATCCCATTACTAGATGCATCTTCAAGGAATATGTAACGTCCCTTTCCGGGCTGAAACTGAAAAAGAAGGGAAATGGCACAAACCCAACTCAAAGCAAACTGAAATTTATAACAGTCAACTGAATTTTGGGCAGCAGTCTGAAATCTTATGACAGCAAGAGGAAAATTGCAATAATTCACTACCAAAATTACGATTACATTATCCAAAGCATGTAGTAAACTTTATAAATATTTTATAACAAGTACAAGCCAAGAAATGAGCTTTAAAACCCTCAGCTAGAGTATATTTATTTAAATTTGAAACATTAGCGAATCCACTTACAAAAATGGCCAGAAGTTGAGATTCCAAGGCCCAAATTTCAATCCGATAAATGCAACCGACATTAGAAATTATGAACAATCCAAATATCAACAACAAATGAAGTTCCGTGCATTAGATATCACCAAACTCCACCACTATGCAAGTCGCTTCCCTAGGAGAGGGTTTACAATAGGCTGAAAATGATGTGTTTCCCTAGAAAATCTGAGTGTAGCTCAAGTATGACCTCTGTATGAAGGGTTTTCATCCAAATGGGTGCCAGAATCAAGCTAAAAGGGTCTCACAATATTTAAATCAAGTGCTTTTTTAAGATTATTTTACTTCCTCAGTATTTAAGAGAATATTTTTTATTTTGTGCTACTATTGTACTCCAAGACACTTTAATGAATATCCATCTGCATATTATATGTTTTTCCAAAAGTGCGAAATTTACCAGGCCCAACTTAAAATAACATTATAATGCATTTCCCTTGATGGCGTCCCCGTATCCTACGGGAAATGGGGATAGGCTAGAGGTCTTCTCCATGAAGGACCGACCTCCTTGTCAAAAAGTTTCTTTGACAATGTGATTAAGAGATTGCTCGTACACAGTCCTCGACACTTTTGAGTAGTAGAACCAATGGATAAAACTCTTTCTTACAAGTCCCAAGTGAATGATGAAGTTTCTTTAAAACAGTAATATATTTTTGGTGGGAAGTAGTTAAAATACAACTTACAATCATGCCATGCATCAGGGATACTTTCAACAAAGTTTTTTAGAGATGCTACATCCTATGGGAAGTGGAATGGGCAAACAAAACGACAGCAATTAGTCATGTAAGGATGCATTGACGCACTACCTATAAACCTGAGTTTTTGTACTGTTGTATGTAACCATTATTTAGAAATGAATAATGAATAAAAAAGAACAAATAGTTGCTACCTTATGACATGATGTTCGAGTGCATATGGAATTAATTTATGAGTTTTAAGGGTAGTTGTGAACTAAATCGCTGGGTAAACAATCACATGTATTCCCTCGACATATGTATTATATGGATTGTCAATAGGGGATCGTGGATTTTCACTTAGTTTCCATTGTTGTATCATTATATGCAGCCAGGCATGATAATTGGGGATATGTACATATGCTTATAAAATGAAGATATTCCATTTTTGTTCTATTTGTATTCTTGTACTTGATGTGATGCTGATTATGTTAGAATACAGATAATGCTCTATGTGCATATTCATTTGTGTTCTATTCCATGGTGTTCCCCAGTGTTGTCAAGTATTTAGTACCCTTCATTTCAGGTATCGTTGTTATTCTGAATCCTAGCATGTTTGTGTGAATCATAGCTCCATTGATATCTATTCTCATTGCCTGTGCTTTGTTATCTGCCAATGTTGTCATCTGTTGTGTCAAAGTAAGAAAGTGAAAAACAGAGGAAATTGATAGACATTGATAGGTCGAAAAGCTATGTTGAAGGAAACTACATGGAAGAGGAGGAATCGCTCGCAAATCTCAACCTGCTCTACAATCTAGTCCTGAACAACTTCTTCATCTAGGAGTTCGACGAGAAACAAACTTCTCTCCTCAAAATGGCTGATAATATTTTTTGGAACAAGTATGTTGAGTGGATGTTAGTAAGTTTGGCAACATTTTTGACTCATCAATACTTGTACTTGAAGTGGAACAAAAACTAAAACAATAAGAAGCTAAGTGACAGCACATCTACCAATGCTATGATGACTAAGTAGGGAGAGGGGAAGAGGAAGAAAGAGAGCAATGTTGTTTGGAACATTTTGAATTTTGTGTTCAAACTCATACGGACCAATTTATACCTATAACTGTAAAGATTCTGGAGAGGTTTATCGTTCTTCGAAAGTCGACAAGTATAGGACACAGAAAGTAATGAAGAAAAAGATTACCAAAGACAGAGATGATGGAAGAAATATAGATCCCATCAGTGTTTGACTTATGGAAGGGGCAAGAGATCATCAAAAAAGGTAGATGCATTGGTATTGAAGGTGAGGAGGCAAAAGTCAATGAAGAGGAAGGATGGTGAATTTAGGCCGCCATTGAGAGAGTTATTGACACCAAGGAAAGGACGAAGGAGAGCGTTGACAGTTTTAAGATGTTAGATTGATGGTGGGGTCACTGGGAGGACAGTCGATGATGGAAGAACTAGTAGTGAAGGTGTTGACCAGGGATACAAGGAAGATAAGTTACCAAATAATAACTTTGAAGTTGAAGATGCACGGCTTTCTTTTAGCCTAGGAGATTGTGCTGTGTAGATTGGGTCAGATAGTGCTAATGAGGAATCGACACGGGTACAGACAACTAATTCTACCACAGGAGAAGCCCCTTAGGTTGAGGGTTGAAGATGAGCGCAGAAAGATCCATTGAAACAGAGAAGGGAGAGGCACCATTGGGAGTTAGGAAGAAGAAGCCTAAATTGATGGGGGACGGTACTTCGGACCTTATTAATGATCAAATTTGAAGAGCTTGATATATTATTTTACTGTGCAGAGCTATCTTTAGTTTAGCCTTTCATGATTGACAGCTTGTAACACACTTTCCCCTTTAGGAGCAGAAAAAAGTTTCAGATTAATCTGTAACAATAAATTTAATATTAATTAAAATAATGTGGTCGATAATTGAACCATTTAAATACTTGTTTGCTTGCTTTGGCGGCTTTAATAAATTATTTTTACTTTCCATTTTAAATGAGGTTCTGTTATTCTTAATACCAAAAATGTTGCGGATTATAGTAATGCTTTATAAATTTCATTGGCCACCATTAATGCTTCTTGGATTGATAGTACAATATAGAATAGAAATCAGAAAAAAACACATTAAAGTTTTGGAAATTGGAGAATAGAGGCTTAAAGAGCTACGAGAGTTGCCATTACCGCATGATCATATTGCATTGTATCCAATGTATTCTGAGCTAACTGGATTTTGATATGGGGGTGATTGTATCTTCTGTACTCTGGCTATAAATATTTCCATAAGTTTCTATATTTGAGGTGTTGAGCCTTAAAGCAACCAGATGACTGGATCAGTGTTCATGCTTGGATTAAGATTAATAAAATCGGGGATTCATGCTCCTAAAATCCTGATACAATAGCATTAGGATACCATTTTTTTTATTTAGTGAAAACACATTACTACCAGCTGTTCTGGACTTTAGGGATATTAGATCCTCATGTGAGTTGCTGGCTGTCGGTTCTGGAGAAAAAAATTAATTCAGCACTGAAAAAAGCTTGCTAGCCTTGTTGGGCTAATTTAGGTCGACAACGTCAAGTCCTGTGCAAACCAGACCTTACTTAACGAATAAAGTTTAAACCACCATTGAACTAGTATGTTAAGCATGAGACTTGAGCACTCACTTGGAGTGCCACAAGAGATCTACTGGATTCACCATTATGAGAATCGATCATAAAGACAGTTACAGGCAAGCATTGACCATTCAAACTGCAGCTAATACATGAAGTATGATTAAACCATAAAGATAATGAAGCACTTAAGCAAACATACATAAACCATAACAACCAGTACGAGAATTCAATACACAGTACACCTTCAAGAACTAACTCAAAAAACCATTATGCAGAAGTATACATTCCATTATGAACATTGGTTACAACAGTACACACACATGACTCGTGTGGCAAAATACAACGCTAACTCTTTGAAACCCTTGCGAAAGATTCTCTTCATCACTGCCTCCAAAGTGGCCCCTATTCTCTGGATGCAAGTGTCGAATGTTTTTGCATGTCTTAAACGGGAATCCCATGGAGCTATTTATAGGTCTCTTGGACCCCTTACCTTGCCAAGTGGGGGCACTAGTGGATCTGGTTGTTAACCTTCCAGAACCTTCTAGAACATGCCTGGTTGTCATGCTTCTAGATAGCTCTGGAACCCTACGTGCTACCGTGTGCTTGTCTCCCTACATGATCTCAGATCATCCACAATTCTTCTTCTTTTGCCTCTTGTTGATTCCTGTGTTGACCCCATTGGTCACCTTGTCTGTGAAATATTTTCAATGATTAAACGTAGTCCCCTTTGGTCACCTTGCCTACGGAATGTTCTCTTTGATCCCGCGTGGCTCTAGCTTTGCCATGGAATTGTTTAAATTGTTTCTTCATGCTGTTATGCTTCTCATTTGTTCTTGGACTTGCAGCTTCAAACAATCTTATATTTTCTTCTACATCTTCCATACACATGCGCACATCCAGTTCTTGCAGCGCAATTTGTTTGTTCAATTTGGATTCAACACAAGCTTCCCCGTGTTTGAACCTTCCAAACACCAAATTGACTTCTTTTGATTTTATCTGGAGAAGGTCGACTTCTTGCGCTGACTCGCCAATAATTTCTTTGAACTTTGTCTTCACATCTCCTAGCTTCTTCACACGGAGTTCTTATGAAGATTGTGTTTGTAGAGTTTCCCTCAGGATATACTCAATGGTTAGGCCAAGCTTGTCCTCTAGCTCTAATCCGTGTAAGTTTACGCCTTCCCAAACCTTGAGTCTACCCTCTATTCTTCCTGTACATTTGGCAACCTTCTTCTTCACTGTTTCTATCTGCACATATGCCTTCTTTAAACTTTCTTTCTCACGCAATAAATTATTTCTTGCCTTGTCCACCTTGTGACTAGCGTCTATGCAACACATGGCCAACTCGGCACATAACCTCGCCAATCCTGAAGTTATCTTCGTCGTGGTCACAAAAAGGATAAAAAATTCAAACTCCCTCATTTGAGTCTTGGCTGTTATTGACGTCTTAATATTTCTCCTTCGCACAGATCGGCTATCTATAATGTCCCCTTTTCCAAGCTAGTCACTATGGAAGACCTTATGCCGATTCCTCTTCGTGTGGACATCAAGGAAGGAGGAAAGGAGGAGAACTTGCTATGGTTGTAAATGATGTACCTTTATAGTTAATTATTTTATTTAATAAACATGGCATTGGAATGGTTTGACTTGCGGAGAGAAGACTTGTCAAACAAAGCAAGGATAATTTCTTTTTTGTTCATTATGAGGTCGGTCTTCTTAAGTGAAGATTAAAAAGTGCATTAAGAGGTCGTCTATGAGGATTGGGCTTCTAATTCATCCTTGGCACCAAAAGGAGGATATAAAGGTGGATCGAATGGCCTAAGAAAGGTTATGCATGTTTATTTCAAAGATTGATATCTTGGCTTTGTGCACGGTGTGCCCTACTAGGGTGATGTTGAGA
Source organism: Taxus chinensis (assembly GCA_019776745.2). NCBI lineage: Eukaryota > Viridiplantae > Streptophyta > Pinopsida > Cupressales > Taxaceae > Taxus > Taxus chinensis. Next base: position 915,578,273 of record CM034146.1, on the reverse strand, counting down.
TGTGATATTTTCTTAGTGCAAGGAATAGAAAACTGATCAGCAACTATGACATTAAAACCCTTGAACTCTTCTACCTTTAGTTTCATCTTGGACACTAACCCTTCATCAATGAAACTATGGGTAGCCCCACTATCAATTAAGACCATTACCTTTTTCTCATGGAGGAGACATTTTACCTTGAATGGGTGGTATCTAGGAGCACCGGAAAGTGTAGCAAGGGTGTTGTTTTCTCCCGGATCGGATTTTGGTGCATCTTCTTTTATTGTTTCATAAATGGTTGCTACTTCTTCCTCTTCTTCATCCTCTCCTTCAACATTTGATACCACTTCTATGTAATGTATCTGCCCCTTTCCAAGGCACCTATGTCCCAGTGACCGTGGGTCTCTACATGTGAAACAAAGCTTCTTCCTTCTCAGCTCACTCTTGGGTTCTTGGTTCTTGTCTTCTTGCTTCAGCCCTTCTTGGCTGTTAGCCCCTTGGAAAGGCTTCATAGGCTGCCTCAAAAAAGGTACTTCGGGCTGAAATGAAGGGCCTTTGGTTGCCCTCCTATTGCTGGCCTGGTCTGCCCTTTTTCACCCATAAATTTGGATGAAAAACCAGTCCTAGGGATTGCACCTTCAAGATCCACGGACTTCCTCATGGTTTCTTGGAAAGAAGATGGGTTAAAATATCTCACTAAACTCCTTAAGGGTTTGGCCAACCCTTCTATAAACAACAACATGAGTCTCTCTTCGGAAATATCATCTACCATGACTGAAATCTTTTGAAAATCAGCAACATAATCTTCTACCGTACCTTTTTGTTTGAGCTGGGCAAGATCATGAAAGTATGCTTTCGGATTCATTCTTTCGAACCTCTCCACGAGCCTTGTGCAAAATTATTCATAGGAAAGCATGAGATGATGCTCTTGTGTCAACATGCCATGAGGCCACCAATCATGGGCAACTCCTTTGAGATGAGGGGTTGCAAATTGTATTGCCTCTTTTTTTGCCATAGTTCTCAAGGACAAGTATCAAGCTTTTGGATCCATGCCCTAGCTGATCCCTTTGTGGAGCCATCAAAAGTGAAAAGATTCATCTTTCGTAAGGCATGTTGTACTTCTCCCTTTGGCACTAGCGTTCGTTTCCCGTATAGCTTTTTTTCTAACCTTAATTTGGTGAAATTTGCCAGAGACGCGGCCTCCTAAAACTCCTCCGGCATTGATTGGTATTCTCCAAACCATGTAGCATAGTCATGGGCCTCTAAGGCTCCGATGTGGAACGAATGCCTCCTTGGCCACGAACTTGGGTTTGTAGGGTCTTGCAAAAGAAGCCTTTTCCTTCCTTGTGTCACAATGGGTGTAGGAACCCTCTACCTCCTTGGGTGAACCATTACCCTGTATATTTTGGATGGCTAGGGAAAACCTATCCAGTGCATCAGCTATCCCTCCTCGTGTTTTCATGATCATGTACAATTTCTCTTCCCTAGTCTCCAAGGGTTTCCCCTTATCCCTTCTTTGGTAGTATTGCGTATCACTGTCATTTGCCATACTTCACCATACTTCACAGGCTGGGAGGATGGAGCTCTAGTACCTCTGTAATGTCCCTTTTCTGGGAACTTCAGGAAACTATGCAAAGTTGAGCACAAAAAATTAACTTCAGACTGGGAGCAGGCTGTTAGTGACTGAAATATATATATATATATATATATATATATATATATATATATATATATATATATATATATATATATATATATATATATATATATATATATATATATATATATATATATATATATATAAACCCTCAACAACTTTTAGCAAACGTCCTTCTAGGGCAACGAATCATTTTGGAGGTTCAAGCTTGCTTTTCCACCCTCAAAACCCACTGAAACAACTACCTATTAGTCTCAAAATTTATTATAAATTACCAGCAATCATATCAATGAAGAAAATATGAAATTGCAAGTTTAGAAGTAAGAGATCTGATTTTGAATGTTGCATTGAAGTTTTTGTTTGGTTCATTACCATATTACAGACCTAGATTGCTTAAATAACATGCATGGGTTAATGACATCACCAAATTGACAAGTAGATGCGCTCTCAAATTGAACCCAAGTAACAATGGAACTAGGATTAAATTTCAAATACCAATCATAGATCAAATCTTGGAAATTAAAGGGGAACAATCTACAAGAAACATCCTTATGTTCTACGTTGAGTAATCGAAGGGAAGCCTTGAAGGCTACCACATGTTCCTTGGTGGTTCTAACTCCATTTTTGTATCTAGGAAAAGTGCGTTCGAGGATTACAAGGAAAAGGATGCACATCACCTAAGATATGTCCTAGTTAGGCGAGCTGGAGGTTGTTTTCCAGACCTGATATTGTTAACAACTTAGCTTTGGCAAGGGTTGGAATCTACTCTTTAGAAGTAGGGGTGAATGACTTTCCCTGTACCGAGAAAGCCCAAGACTTATATCTATCGCTGTGGATTTTTCTATGCTGCTCTAAAGGATTGGGTATACTTTCTTCTAGTTGGGATTTTGAATTTGTAACTTTGTCCCCACTCCTCCACCATCCTCTGTCTTCTCCACTTCTTCTGTTAAGAGAGCTATTTTGAAGTTGTGCACCAAAAATGCAACTGATTGCATAGTTCTCCAAGATGAGTTCATTAAATAAGGTGTGGATTCCCTTGCCTTTCCCCTTGCGACACTTTTTAGTGAGGTGGTGTGCTAAGGTTTTCCTCAGTCATGGTCCTAACAGATCATTCAACCTATTCATAGGTCCGGGGATCTCTCTATCCTCAACAACTATAGGACCATTATGATTGGGCATACATTTTCCAAACTTTATATCATAGCGTTATACATGCAGCTTCCAAAGTACTTGGAAAGGAATAATATTAGAGCTACGGGGCAGGCTGGCTTCAAGAGGGACTACTAGACTATTGACCACATTTTCACAGGGGGGGCTATTATTGAGGAACCTTGTCATAAGTCTTCTAAAGTATTTTTTGATTTTTTTGGCTTCAGGAAGGCCATTGACTCGGTTCCAAGAGACCCGTTTTTCCAGAAGTTGAGAGATATGGACATCCCAATTTTTTTGATTACAGCCATAAGAATGTCCTCTCTCACTGACCCTATTCTGTAGTTACATGGATGAATTTGAGGAGTTTCTTTGGCAACATACCCATATGGATGACAACTATATTTTTCCTGAGGTAGTTATAACTATGCTTCTTTTTGCCAATGATGTTTTCCTCATCTAACACTCTATGGGGGGTCTGTAGAAACAACTTGATGCACTTCGAGTTTTTGTGAAATTCGACAGCCTGTGGTCAACCTTAATAAAACTAAGATCAAGATTTTCAATTACTCAAAATGCTCTCTCTTCACATTCCAATTTTTCTACAAAGGGGAACCTCTAGAGATCGCATTGGCTTACACATATTTGGGGGTTTAATTTTTTGGTCCATCCTTTAGCAGGAAGTATTCCTCCCACTTGTACTCTGCGAAGGGTATACCTCTCTTTGTGTCTTGGAACGTTAGTGTTTCTAGATTCCTTCCAAGTTACGCCTTTTTGATAAAATCATCAAGCCTACAGTTTAATATGGTTAAGAGGTTTGGGGACCTAGCTTGGGGGCCATTGATTGGGTCCATATTGAGAGGGGTTCAAATTGTCATGCTAGAATGCATGATTTGTTGCATGCAAATAGTTCCTTAGTGCATCACCCAAGCTGAATTCACTGCCCAACCACTACGCCTTGACAATATCTTTAGTATTACTTTCTACACCCATAGACTTGTCCTTAGGGGACTCAACTTTTGGTAATGAGAGATATCCATACTTAGCTCTTTGCTCTTCAGTGAGGATTGCTTCATTGGCCCCCACTAGACCGCTATCACCGTACTTTGAGACTAGGCTGCTCCTTTCTATTCTCATCTCTATTTATAGGCTAGCCCCTTTCATGTACACCCCCATCCCTATCTCCTTCCCACAAAGGATGTCATCACTAGAACTATGTAATGTCCCCTTTTTCAAAATAATATAATTGAAAGCTTCTTGTTCATCTTCCTTTCCATGGGCAAGAAGAAGTTGAACAAGGGAAGAACTTGAGCAATATTTCAGTTTTCTTTATTCCATATTTAGGTTTTTATTTTGTGTTTTACCTTTCCGGGAAGGTCGGCTGGGTTAGTGAGCTATCAAGCTGAAAGTAGAAAATAAAGCAAGCTTTCCCAAAGAGGTTGGTCTTGGGTTAATTCACGCCCTTAATACCTTTGGCACCACCATAGGGGTATAATGGGAGTCACATAGGCTCATTTTGGGATCATCTTTTGGCATATATACTTTTCTACTTGGTTCTAGGGCTGATTGCTCTAATCCAAATCCACTAAGGGGCGAAAAACCCATTAGTGTGGCATCTAAGGAGGACGAAACCCTTGTGGGATATTGTAGAACGAAAAATCTCCATGTTGGTGGTGTGAATACATTCATTGAAGACCATCTTGCTGGTTTACCACTAGGGCATCAAGAAGAAGACATCAAGGGTTTTGGCATTGTTTGGAGCCCCTCTCTTAGGGAGCGATTAGGGATAGGAGTGCATTTGGGTGCCTTCTAAGGCTATGAATCTCATTCTAAATTGATATTTGGACTTATCATATTTTATAAGGCTAATATATTGCATATTTGTCATTTGTTAGGGTTTGGAGACCTCACTTTGAGCTCATTTTGTGGACTGCACTTCCTGCTGTCCTAAAATTAATTGCAGAGGGGTATTATTTCATTTTCTGGCACATGTTTGGGTTGTTTTGGCTTGGTGTTTGCTCCATTAATCAAACATAATTTGAAGAAGGATTTGTACACTTGTTTTCAACTTATTTGGAGGGTGTTTGAGGTCCTAAAGTGCAATTTTCAGTTTGTTTCTAGGGTTTCGGTTAATGTTGGAACTGCTGTTATAAGAATTACATTTCATTTATATTTGGAATTGTGTGATTTCTTTGTTTGTATGTTTCAGCCCTAGAAAGAGACATTACAAACTGTTAGAGAGAACATCTACAAACAATATATCTAGGCCACTTGGATCTCCCCTCTTGAGTCGCTCAACTTAAAGCTTGCTTTTGACATGAACATTTCTTAAAAGTGGTGGATGGTATTATTCATCACCCTCACTATCTCTAGCTCCATTGTTCGCACGACTCTGAGATATTCCCCTTGCCAAATGAGAGTGTGTTTTCACTAGTAATGGGTTAAAAGTAATCATCTCATTCTCCGTTAGGACCCGAATCTGCCGTCGTTGCTCCCTTAAGGAGGTGGAGACCAAGGAACACTTTCTTTTCAGATGCCACATTTACTATGAGATCCAAGGGAGATATCACAACCTCTACAGGGACGCAGGAAACACTCTATCTACTTTCTTAGAAACCCTGGCTAGTGGTACCTAGATCTTTATCTTTGCAAGGCCGTCACCCTCTAGCACAGATCCCTATAGGAGGCCTAGAGGCTCTAGAGTGCCCATACTAATCACCTCTTTCTTCCATCCCATCCAGGCAATTGGCAACACTAAGCACCCTTTAGAAACTAGTACTACACACATCAGAGCCGATAGATTAGTTAGGCAACACCTCTCTTAGTGCACCATTACTACCTAGATTATGTACATCCCCCAGTCTGCTCTCCCCTGACATTGTGGATTTGCTCCTTTTGTCATTGTTGCTAGAGCCCCTTTCTAGTGGCACAAATCTATTACTTACCGGATGCCACCTAGACCATAGGGGAAGACTCATATTTTATTTTATACTTTTATTCCTTTATTTTGTTTCTAGGATTCTTTTTGTAGTACTTCTTATTGTTATCTATTGTATCCTCAGAGTCCCATTGACCTACATTTTTTTATATGTGGACATTAATATAATATCTTTCTTTCTTTCTTTCGAGAGACTCACAATTTAAAAGGGCTTTCCTTGTGCCAGTTTTGTTGTCCAATGTTTCAATACGTACATAGTAAGTGCTTCAAGAGCTTTCTTTATGTTGGGAGATTGACGATTTAAAAGGGCTTTCCTACCTCGAGTTCTATTGTCCAGTGTTTCAACATGGACATAAAAAGGCTTCAAGAACCCTCCCATTTCAATCTAAATAATGAAAACGAGAATGTCCTAGATTAGTGATGGATAGTGCAAATGTTTAGGTTATTGAGAAGATCGTTCAATTTTACCTTTCTGAATAACATGGGTTCAGACATAAACCAAATGAACCAAGTGTGATATTTAAACCATTTATGTAAAGAGCTATCATTCAAATGCAGCAAATAATAATCAAAACCTCATCAAGCTTGTAATGAAATGATGGACAATATGTAATACTAGCATAGAAAAAGGTCAGATTAATGCCACAACATAGTATCTCTTCAATACAACATTTATAGAGAAGTAACCCTATGCATTAAGAGCTATATTCTTGCACCGTCTCCCTACAAGAGTTTAGCCCCTTTCAAAGAAAATCTGTATCTATCTTTCCATATATCCCTTAAAGGATATTACAAGCCCCTTTTATAACCGAAGAGGGGTCTGAATGCTTCCCTTTCAAAAGGAATATGAGTTGAATGGCCCTACGTGACCATTCACATCTCTTAGAGAAAACAAAACATATTTCAATTTGAACTTTCATGTGTTTTTAAGGAGAACTACATAAGCACTGGAAGGGGTGTTGAGATAAGAGTACAAGCGAGAGAGGCTTCTGTAGCCTCCCATGATTGCTTTTGATCCATGGGATTATTGGCTAATCATTCATTTAATTGTAATATCCCTTTCTATGGCTGAATCTGAAAATAAGGGTTTGGCCTCAAACCCAAATGCAAGAAATCAGATTTTTGGAACAGTAGTCATCAAACTGTAGCAGCGAACTGAAATCACACCCTTAGGGCATCAAAAAACCAGCTGGTAATTAGTAAATAAACCCTCTAGGGTAGTGAACTGTAACATCACATAAGGGCAGCAATTCTCATACAACAAGCTGAAAATGACAAATAATTATTCGAAATATTTTAATTAATCATGAAGATATTATTCCAGCCAATATACTTCATAAATAAAGGAGAAACAAGTGATAAAGCACAACTGGAATTAATTAAATAACCATAAGAAGTACAACTCACAATAAGGGCTGAAAATGATATTTCCAACCCCAACAAATACCAATGAAGTGAGAAATCAGCCTTATAACTTAGGAGGAATTTGAATATCAACACAAAATGTCAATTGGTGCCCTAGAAGGCACTCATACCCCTTCTCCACCAAGTTGCAACCCTAGGTGAGGGTGCCAAATTGATGTAGACAGACCTGGATATTTCTTTCTTCTTCAAGCCCTAGCTGCCAACTAGCAAAATAACCTTCTTTGAAGCCCTTGGAACCACCAATGGGAGAGTTTTTCGTTCTCCAACCTTGAACAAGGAAGGGTTTCATCTTCCTTGCTTTCCACACCAAAGGATTTTCGCCTCCTAGTGGAATGGAATAAAACAATCAGCCCCAAAACCAAGTAGAATAAAATTATAATAGGGAAGCATGCCCAAAATGATCCTAATAGACCCCTTTTATATCCCATTTAGGTGGTGCCAAACCCCATGAGGGAGTTTCCCCCATGACCGACTCCATAAAGAAGCTTGCTTTATCTTTTAATATGCCTTTTAATTCCTCCAACCCAACCGACTTGCCTCATAAGGGAAAACACTAAAAGAAAATGTAAATGCTCATGGAAAATGACTAAAAACATCAACAAATACTTCCCTTGCTTGTCTGCTTCTAACCCGCGGGGAAGTGAAATGAGCTAGAAGTCTTCTAAATGGATTAATTCGAAAAAGGGGACATTACATTTAATCTGAGCTACCATCCGTATAATAACTGATGGATATATCTTATTTAGTCACATCACTATCCTAGAGACAATAAGATTATCTCAAGTGCGCCCATCCATGAGAATTTCAACTCATCAATCATTGTACGGTTCCTCAGCGGGTGGTATATTTTATCATGTTCATTGTTGATGATTTTCTTAGTAGGAGATTAAGAGTTGTTTGGTGTTAGAAGATGTGAACAAAGAAGGATGAAGATAACCCATAATGCAGACTTTGTAGATTGTGTTTTGTCATTTTATTATGCAAGAGATAGTTACAAAATGGTTGAGGTGATTACATCCAAACATTATGTCATGTCCCTTTTTGGACGCTAAATTCTGAAGGCCTTAACCCATTCTTTCCCCGTGGGTCTAAGGAGAATAACGAGGGGAAATTTGGATTTCTATTTTATTATTGCTTAGATATTGTTTTCATTTATCCTATTGGAAGCACTATGCTCCAATAATGAATCTTAAGTAGTTTAGTAATAAAGGGTATTTTGGGCATGTAGGCTCCAATTACCCTTTATAATTATTTAAAAGTATCTACTTAAGGGGTCGGCCATGATGTAATGATTGTTTAAAGATTGTTATGGCTATTTAGGGAGGTCGCTTGGGCATTAATGATTCATGTTTTGGTGATTATTCTTATCTTGGTGAAAGTTGGCTAGTGTAGCCCTTTTACTCCCTCTCTCAAGGACGAAACCCCTTGGGTTGAGGATCTCTATCCAAGGACGAAAACCCTTGGTTGGGAAACTTGTGAAGGACGAAAAAGTTCCCTTCATGAGTTTTTGATTGTGCAAGCTGGTTGGAAAAGCAATAAAGGATTTTTTTTTTGCATTTTTTGTCTTCTTTGATGCAAATTATATTTTATTTCAAGTGGAGCGACCTATATTGAGAAGTGGTAATTTGGGTATGTGTGATGCGACATTTTTGGCAAATATGAAATTGTCATCTTATTCTCTATAATTTATAAGGTCATATATTTTGAGTTTCATGAATTTTGGTGCTTCCTACGTTGAGTTGTGAATTTTTAAAATAACGCTGTAGACAACGGTTTATTGAAATTAGGATATCTCCATATCTAGGGCATTAAAAATCAGATTTCATGCATTATATGATTGTCGTTGATATATCATAATTTTAGAGGCTCAAATAAAGCTAATTCAAAGGGTTTTGAAGGCATTAAAGTGGGTTTGAAACCCCAAATCAGGTCGTTGCCCTAGGAAGGGTTTGGAAAATCAATTTTGCATGGTTTATAACGACAGTCTGGACATAAGTCCAATTTGAGATCTTTTAGCCATTTCCTGAGGTCCCCCAAAAAGGGACATTACACAATTAGTTAACTAATAGTGAGAGTTTAATAATAAAAGGTAAGCCTTGTATTCTAAGAAATGGCCCCTCTTAAGGCTTACTCTATAGCAAACAAATACAAACTACACTGACAAAAAAATTAAAACAACATATTCAAACAAAATCACACATTCTTTAGAAATGTGTTCATGTCTTTGAAAACAGTTCTTTGACTCGGTAGAACTCATCAAGCTGCCTTATAACCGTTCTAAAGGTGGTAGCTCCCAAGCTGAATATCCCGAGTTGCATGGATTTCACCTACTCAAACTCCTGCATTATGAACCTTCTGAATAATTAGACAACCATCCATGTTGAGCTTCATCTACACTAGATCCCTTCGTACTGTTCAATGTGCGGGGATTTGTGTTAAAAATATTGCATTCTTCATTAGTAAAATTTTCCCTTATTTTTTTTGTCTTTGAGCATTCATGGTTGCAATCAATTGGCGAGAAAAGAATTCTCATGCTGATCATTCGAAGTAACACCTATAAGATCTGCAACTGATGGCCCTAGCGAATTATCTGGATAGCTTGTGTTGTGCTTAAATCCCATACAATAACGAGCGTTACCATTCTTCTTGCGCCTGCCATTGTTTTCTTTAAATTGTAATGCTTTTATTGTGTTTTGTCAACAATGGTGCAAAAACGAATATTCAAACAAATCTCTTGAACCTGTAACTATGCCAAGCTATCTCCATATATGCATAATTCTAGAACCAAAAATTCGTCATGATCTCGCAACTCTGTATCTATGACAAGATTGGTAAATGTCTTCAACGCCATTTCTTTTCCCATTTTATGAGATGTACAGAGCTTCTGAGACATAGTAAAGAAACTAATGCAAAATGACAACTGAGGGTTTAAAGCTAATTTAAAGATTCGAAAGAAATAGGTTTATTCAAACCTATGTCATGCCCTAAATTTCGAGCAAATGTATTTTTTATGCCTTATCAACGCAACTCTGACGTCTTCTTTATTTTGCCCTAAATGACCCTGACGTGACCTTCAAAAATTTTGTGAAAGGCCCAATGTCTTTCTGTTCTTTGCCCTAATCAAATGCTTTGAATGATGTATTTTATGATTCACAATTTACAGATAGTTGGTTGTGCCCTAATACAAGGAACTTTCGTGACTATATTCTTCTCCATTGTGTGCACGCACCCTAGATGCTTTGAAAATGTTTGAATGCTTTTCCTTCTTGACTGTAACTCGAGTCACGAATTTCCTTTGGCGTTGACATTCAATGGTTGGACTAAAAATATTTAATTTCTTGATTTCTCCTTTGAAATACTTCCTTATGTTTTCCTCCTTTCTTGTCCAACTCTGATACCTATATCTGAAGAAATGAATCCGAGGAGGACGTTAAGAGAAGCCAGAATGCACACATCGTAGATTGTGTTCATCATTTATTGTGCAAGAGATAGTTATAAAATGGTTTGTAATGTCCCCCTTTTCCAAGCTTGTCACTATGAAGGCTTTGGGCCCATTCCACCTTCCGTGGGCTTTGAGGAAGGAAAGCAAGGGAGGTGAACATTGCCATAAGGCTTGGAGTGATTCGAATGGGTGATGGGTGAATGGCAAAGCAAAAAGGAATTTCTATCTTCTCCACATGAGGTTGGTCTTCTTAGAGGACCAAGTGAAGATTAAAAGTACACTTCCTGTTCATTAAGTGGTCGACTATGGGAATTAGTCCTCTAATTCATCCTTGGCGCCAAAGAGGGGTACTTAAGGAGGTTCGACTGGTGGAGGAGCATATCATTATTATTCATTTTGACATTTACTTGGATTTGGAGCTAGTTTAGCTTCTCTTCTTGCCATTGAAGGACTAAAACCCTTCCTTAGTCACCTATTAAGGACGAAACCCTTCAATAGGATCACATTTGGGGATGGAAACCCTCTTGTGTGCATTGGTGGAGTCATTCGGGAGTCACACGGGAGTCACAAGTGGACTTTATTGGCAGATTTCTGGAACAACAAGGTGTTTATCCGTGCATAGGACGCTTCTACTTCAGCTAGGGCACTTTCAAGGGTGTGGGCACACTTCCTCCACTTGATCTATCCATTTGGGAAGTTCGGATCACTTTTGGAGGGTGTTTCCATGGTTAGAAAATTGTGATTTCACTTTTATTTGATAGCTGGTCTCTCTGAGATCATTTTGAGCATTTATTTGTGTTGAAACTCCAAGTATTGATGGAGTTATGAATTTTTGAAGTTTCAGATGTGTTTGCACATGAATTAAATTTATAAAATATATATTTGCTCCAGATTTCATCTTGCTGGAGCAAATATATTGCATGAGAATATTTTCTTGAAGAGCCCATATAGTTTGTTGCCCTAGGAAATAGAAAATCAGGTTCATTCCTAGGGCTAAGTGGTGAATTTGTTGGCTGTCATATGAATTTATTTGCATGTCTCAGATCTCTCTTGGTTTCTAATGGCATTTTCAGTTTGTTCCTCTAGGGTTTGAAGTGATGGATAGGTGGCTGTAATAAAAATCAGAAGTTGTGATTGGGGTTTGAATCCAAAACCTTGTTTTCTGTTTGATGCCCTAGAAGGGACATTACATGATTGAGGTGGTTACAACCGAACATTAGTTAACATATAACTAATTATGACTTCATAATAATAGGTAAATTGTATATTCTAATAGTTCGTTGAATCTTGTCCATCCATATGGTATCCAATTTCTTTTCTATAAGTAAATAAGATCAAATTTGTGTGTAAATTTTATTTGATTCAAGTAAGATGCATTAATTTTACTAATTTTTTTAATGATGATGTATACAGAACAACATTATATTTGTCTTGTTATGCAAGTTCGTTTACCATTGAATAAGGTCATGATTGCATTAGGAATTAACCATGGGCATGCCAGACATGTTTAACCACAACCACTTGCGGTCTCATTATCATCACCGATAGTTCACAGTTACATCTGAATCATCACTGGTTCACCAGACCGCTCTGATTTCTGTTCAATATTATATGTCGATTCTTATACAAGAAAAGAAACTGGATTCTTGAGCCCATTTTTGCTTTTTATTACCTTACAATATGATTCTTATGAGGTCGAAGTTTAAGGTTTCATTTTTCAGGTAGACACATATTAGTAGGTTTGAACTATCATCTAAGGTCAGATTGTCTTCGTAGCTTCTGACCGAGCATATCAACTGGGGACAGGTTAGCAGTGTGAAGACTCTTTTTTGCATCATCTGAAATCACGTGTCATTGTGTTTGCCCTGCAACCAAACATGAAGATTTCTTTTTGAACTATGAAGATCGAATTAAACTGATTATGCTTTTAGAACTGTGCCAAAGTGCAAGCAATTTTCTTGTTCTGATTGCTGAAGGAAGTCTCCTCTTTGGATGTGGGTCGCCAAGGCATATGCAGGAGGGACATTGAGATCGATTCAATCTTGATGTACTAGCAGTTTCCATTGAAAGCTTTCGAAACAATTGGAGCAGTCTTATTCTGAAATGCATTAAGAAAGCTGATTCTCAAACCCTCTTGGAGATTGAAAGTATACCAAACACATAAACTATATTAAAATAGAGGAAAGCCATATTATATTTTTCAAAGTATAACACTTCAATGCGACTAAACAAATAACATGCCAGACTTTAAAACTCACACTTATCCTATATATCAGAACAATTTCAGTCATATCACTCCATGCAAGTACGCCTATTTTTGTGAATCGGGACACCCTACCCATTTAGTCACCTGAATTTTAAGCACATAGAAAAAAATTTTCACTCTCAAATTTATTTAATTTTTGGGTACATTTCCACGTAAAATGTACCCTATCCTTTAATTTGTCGACAAATGTTGCAATAAACATTTTAATCCCATTTTGAACATTTTCCCTTTTTATCGAAGCACTGTGGGAAACATCCAGCCGATAAATAATGTGTATTTGGGAACAAAGACGCAGGAAAACATTTCCAAGCCCGTCAACGGAATTTAGGCTGAAAGGTTCATGGTGTGAGTATAATCTGCAAAATCATTAAGGCGAAGTCAGAGCCTAGTCCTTCTTTCTCTAGATGGCATGGAAATTTACCTTCTAAAACCTTGGTGACAACTATAGGGGCACCTTTACTTTAGTGTCATCCACAATTTTAGAGGATAACATACACAAGCCGATTAAATGTATAATCTTGTGATACAAATCCTAATGGTGCAATCATCAGAGTCATTAAATGAATTAATTAAATAGCCTAGATTCCCGACAAGTAATAAAATCAAAGGTCTTCAGAAGTGCACATGAACAAGGTTGTCTCTCAACAATTCAAACGGTCAAGTCCGTTTTTACATAGAGAATTTATTCCTAAGGTAATGCCCCTGGAAATCTATGACGAGGAATCTAGTAAATCTAGAAAACTTCTAAACCTTGATCGATGATTCGGGCAAGGAAAGCCTGAAATCACAAAATTTTTCTGTCAAACACTTTCACAATCAGAGAAAATGACTGTTGCTACAAGGTATCCTAGTAGTGTGTCGGCGGTTCTTGGGTCTGGATTGTAATTGATCCGGTTGCAAGGTTCAAATTCTCCAGATACAGTGATGAAGAGCTTGAATTTGTACCTTTGGTTTAAGTCTACCCTAATTGGGAAACATATCAATGCGGTTTAATCCATGGGCTGCCAAGAGCTTAAACTTCCATCACTTAATGGTCCACGACCGGTGCAAATGCTATCACTCTGCACAAAGGGCTATCCTCTCCCTGGTAACCCAACAAATTAAAGCAAAATTTACCCAATGAAATCTATGTGCTATTATTAACAATTTTGTTTTTGCGAGAAATTACACTTAGATAATTTTGCACATAGTTAATGTTCTGTATGGATTAGGGTAACACTAATTTAGGTGTCTTAAATTAACGTGTTCTAGTGAAGGGAATTGTTGCTATGCTAATGCGGGGAATCGAGCCTATAAGAACTTCCTTACAAAGCTCTGCCAACATGTTCAGAATTCTTGTGAATCTTGCAACGTGGACATGTTTCTGAAATTAAATGGCATATACAGCTTTGGTCTTGACCACCTCTACCGTCTAGGGTTGGGTTGGAAAGTCGAGGAGGACGAATTAATGCTCTCTAGAGTATATTATAGCATAGTCGGTAGCTGAATCACGTCTCTCCAAACAGTCCGCATACTGGCTCAAAATAGTTCTTGACGAGCAGAGCTATACCGTTGTTTGTGAAATGATCTGTTTAACCCATACCTCAACGACAGGAGCCATTCATATATGGCCATGCCAACTCAATAGATGCAAGGATATCGTTGAAAAGACGGGCATAGCTCTAATTTCGAAGAACACTCAAACGCCTTCGATGTCTTTTTCACCTATCCACGTAGAATGGATTGGGGTTAAGGGTGGATATATTATATAGTCTGCATCTTGAACCCGTTTTCCGGTTGATGATCGGACAGGAATTCGTGGATTAAGTGTAATGAATTGCTAATTGACCCAGGTCAATGGTATTTTGAAATCCTCAGTTCGAATTATCTATTCCTGCAAAACTGTTTTTTATATTGACGAAGGTCATTTAGGTTTTCACCTCTCCCAAGTTTGGATTCGATTTAGAGTGAATACCTCAGACGTTCAATGACATGTGGGGGTTTTCTCTCTCTTGATGGAGGGAGAGGGGTTAACATGCAACCAGTTGACATAGGAGATTATCCATAATGGAAGATTTGAGGGCCATAACGGGTTTTTTTCGGACTATTCTGAATGGGCGAATGAATTTCTGAAACTAACGATGAATCTTCGTTGCTTGATTTTTTTGCATTCACCATATTCAATGATGAAGATTCATTTTTTGTTCAAATTTTATTTCGTTGTCTCTAACTTTGCACAATGATATTCCATGTGCTTGGCTGGTCTAGTTCTAACTATTTGGTTGACACATTTGAGGAATGAATGTCCATTAGGTATATCGCATCATTTTTAGCCTAGAAGACTTATTTTCAATTGATTAAAGCAGAGACTTATTAGCAATTGATACTTTATTTATGTTGTATTTTCCATATATTTTTTCATATGGATAAATTGTCGCATCTTATATATTGTCCTATGTTGGTATAAAATTTGTACTTCGTCTTGTTGTATCTTCAATGGATTGTTATTTACACCAATGATGTAACTTCAATACGTTAATTAAACCTGATTTGGTTTTTTATAAGGGTAAATTAGGGTTTTTGCAGAGGGCCCTAACCACTTATACCATACGAGAAAACATAAAATATAACATTACTATTGAGTCTTTTGTGATAAACAACTTAACGGTATTGTAATTTATTTGGAGAACTATATAAAAATGGTTATCATTCGTGATTGGTTCAGTTTATACTTGATGTAAATAACTCAAAGGGTGCAAGAAATACCCCACTTGATTTTTCCAGAAGGCATAATGCCAATAATTGAAAGAAACAATGCGAATTATACTTTGAAAGATGCTATTACAGATAGCAGAATAGTTTGCTTTCAGTTGAGGATTTGAGTTTCCTCAACACCTACATGTTTGCTATTAGTGCTTTGCTAGTTATTCTCCTCTAAATACTTAGTTGATCCTTTCTTAAGACATCCCTCCTCCGACCGACTCTTTCTTCTTTCTGGAACTTTCCTTCAATCATTAAATGTTGGTAACATTATTCTTAATCATATTTTTGATCAATTATATCACCTTACATTAATGAAGAAGATTGTTGATTCTCTACTCCTCCTCATGTGCACCTGTGATACAAACAGGTCTCAGCAAGTAACATGACTTGAAACTTATTGCCCAGATAGGTCCGCGGAACAACTTCCAAAATCCTCTAAATTCTTGGTTTTGATCCCTAAGAAGTTGGTTAGGGACTTTTCGAATTCTCTTAAAGTTTAAGGTTCTCATTGTTTCAATCCTGTAAGGTTCACAATTTAACATGACCTTTAATGCCTCAATTCTTGAAAGTGCAGCTATGGACTTATAGAGTTTCTATTCTATGGTCGACCTTTGGTTAAATTTCATCCTAAAATGTCCTTACTAATCCTGGACGTTCTATACAAGTGCCCATTACTGATTTGATTGAGACACCTTTACTCATAGAAATAAAGCTTAACTACTGAAATGTTAAATATAGGCTAAAAAAGCAGTGTCATTCATGTTTGAGGTTATATGATCCTCCAACACCTATCAAAGTTTGCATTATGCTTTCGCTAGGCTATCCTCTTCTTATTGATGCTTGCTCCTTTTGTCAAGACGCCCTCCTCCCTAACTCTTTCTTATTCTTGATACTTTCTTTCAACATTAACATGTTTTTGGTAACATTGTTCTTAAGTGCATTTCCTTTGGTCAATCATATCTCCTTTTAAGGGCCCATTTGTTGAACTTTCTCTACTCAATCTTCATGCCACCCAATTCTCTCCTTTTCAGGATGACTTATCTCTTCCTTAGGATCCCCTAACAGCCCAAACTCCTAAATTATTGGTTTTGATCCCCAAGATGGTTAGGATTCATTTGAATTCTCAATTTAAGGTTATTTTTCATCACTAAATACTTCACATATTTGTTGTAGTTTAGCAATTTAATGTGTCAATTCTCTTATGGTGGAGCTTTCAAGGATTAAAAATCCCGTTATATGATTTTAACTCCTGCTTTCCATGAACTCTAACCCTTTCAAAACAAATGGGACCTTAAATATCCTCCTTAGCAAATCCTTAACTATTACTAAAATGTTTATATTCCCATACTGATTGATGAACTAAATCACATTTCTCTAGACATTTTTATCCCTTATGCATATCACATTATGTTGGCTAGATTTTCTGCATAGCTGAAAACCTAGGCAGTCATGAGATAAATCTCCCTCATTTACCGGTGAGGCTCCCGTGTAAGATTTTGTCAATTATATGTCTAGTATCTATTTGTTGGTATTACTTTAACTATGTAGCTCATGAACCATAGCTAGACAGTTTTGCAACAAGTAAGCTGTAAAAGAAAGGAAATATCTGTAGAAGAGGAAAATAATAGGAAACAGGAAGAAAATAGAGAGGATGTGCAACCCAATCAATAGTTTACATAGAGTTGATTGCATGCACATAGACAGAAACAAATAGATCATTAAACACAAAATTCAAAGCAAAGGAAACTTTTAGATCTAGATCTATAATAACACAAAGTTTATGAATAGATCTAGAAAGAAATAAGAAACAAAATGCACCATTGACACAAAGTTCTCCAGAAATCTACTCCTCTCTATTCCTCTGCTTGCAAAAAGCTATCAGGGTTTCAGCTCAAAGTCTGGAACACAAGAATGCTGATTACAAATTCTGATCCATTAACCCGTAGGTTCTTCCTCTATTTATAGTGTATAAAGGGAAATTACAAATAGGAAGCTTTTAAATGAATTCTCACATGCGGAAGCTATGAAAAGGGAAACAACTGGCAATCTTCCTCCTTGGAATTCCTCTTTGCATGACATGCATGATTTATAACTGAAAAATAGAACTTTCTATTTTGCATGTCTGCCACCTATTTCCAAGTAATTGACTTCTTCAAGTAATGGCTTTTAAACCAATCACTTAAGTTTTATAATTTAATTGATTGCTCAATTACTTTGTCGGAGAAAATAAAGAAAGAGAAAGAAATAAAAAGAAAGCTGCAACCTTCCAGTCTTGTTCTTTTTCCATATTTTGCATGCAGTTGACTCTTTTGCCTTTGATTCTCACCAAACTGCGGCTGATCTGGAAGCACATCTGACTATGATTTGCTTGTAGGTATTGTCTTTGCCTTGTCTTCCCTCTTATCCTTGAAGCTTTTTGCAATTCTTCTTCAGTACAATGCAAAGTAAATTCAATGAAGGCTTCAACTGGAAGATTGGGAGCACATGCACAAAATTCTTGGAAGGAATTTTCTATGTGAATGACTTCTACATGGGCTGTGTTGGAAACAAGAGGATGAATTTTTTGTCTAGAAGCCTTTGCAATTATGAGATCTGGATTTGTCAATTAAATCAGTGATAGGTTCAAGGCCTATGTTTGTATCATTGACTTCAGCAAATCTGGAAGCTATGCATGATTCTGTTGATCCTTTTCTTTCATCATGTTTCATCATGGCTGGAACAATCTTTGTCTGAGCTCTTTTTCTTTTAATTCTGATGGAATCCCTTGCAATTTGATCAATTTGTGCAGATCTGACAATTTCTTCAGATTCGGAAGATATATTCAATGTACTTGACATTGATTTGAGCACCTGTGATGAATACTTGCAATTTATTCAGACAAAGATGGAGTCCATGAGCATGAATACTTGATTTTTATCACCAAAAATCTGCATATAAAGTCTGCTGCCCTAAAATTTGAGGTTTTGCTTGCATGCAAAGCAAGCAAAAATATTATTTAATTCACCAGAGCACTTATACCAACATGCAGATAATTATCATAGCAAGAATCAAGCCATTCCAACCCTAGGTGCCAAACCTTGAAGCTCCCTGACAGTGAAAAACACTCTTTAATGCAAAATTCTTCCTTCCTTTGGTGCCAAAACCTGTTCTGGGCTGCAATCCTTTGCAAAAAAAATTAATTGCTTCTTTATTATGGCAGCCCATGCTTATATAACCTTCAACA
Organism: Taxus chinensis; assembly: GCA_019776745.2. Lineage (NCBI taxonomy): Eukaryota > Viridiplantae > Streptophyta > Pinopsida > Cupressales > Taxaceae > Taxus > Taxus chinensis. The sequence continues at coordinate 915,559,452 of CM034146.1, read as the reverse complement.
TTCTATTTTTAATAATTGCCCTTCCTATTTCTGGCAATTTAATTAATAAACAATCATGTTTATTCACCTAAATTGGGCGCCTAATTATGCATGCTGCTGGTTGCTTTTAAATAAATTTATTTTATTTATTTTTAGCATGCATCATTGACTTCTCCTTAGCTTTTCCACTTGCATTGACTTTCCTTCTATTTATGGCACCAAAATTGGGTGAATAAACCATTAATAAATATTATTAAATGCATTGTTATTCACCCAAGGTGGGTCACACTTTTTGGCAAGGGAATTGCTAAAAATAAGAAGTCAGCTTGATGGGAATTTTCACCCTGCACTGCAGCTCTAAAAATCCCTTCTTCCACTTAAGTGATTTGACTTTCATCATGAGAATTTTTACCCTGCAAGGCAGGTAAGAAATTCTGACGTTGCTTTAAGTGATTTTCTTTTATAATGGGAATTTTTACCCGGCAAGGCAGGTAAGAAATTCCCACCTGCCTAATAATATTCCCATTGCAGCTTAAGTGACTTTGACTTCATGGGAAAAATTACCCTGCAAGGCAGGTAAGAAATTCCCGCCTTCCTGCCACTGCCAAAATTCCCACTGGCAGCTTAAAGTCTTCCTTCCAAAAAATGCGAATTGCATTAAAACTGACCTCCTTTGATAAAGTGCGACTTGCATGGGTGAATAAATCTCTTTGGTGGGAAAAGTTAGCATGCCAGGTAGGTCAAAAAATTCCCATCGGTTGCTTTAAGCCGATTTTTTTCTTTATTTTATACTGGGAACTTTTACCCTGTCAAGGCATAATAAGAAATTCCCGCCTGCTTGAATCGTCTCTAATTTTCCCATCACAACTTAAGTGACTTTGACTTCATGGGAAAAAGTACCCTGCAAGGCAGGTAAGAAATTCCTGCCTGCTTGCCACTACTAAAAATCCCATCGCAACTTACACTCATTAATTCCAGAAAATGCAGACTTGCCTGGTGAGAGGCTTTTTGTGCATGACTTCATCATTTTTGGTTAAAAGCTTGCATTTTGAGGCTGATTCCTTCTGGTGCTATGTCGGTAGATGATCTCCAGATGCTTCCGACAATTAAATAGACTATACTAGATGAAGGAAGAGACCTAGGGGAATTTCACAGAGAAACTGCGAAGAAAACCGGAAAAAATGTGCAAAAGAAATAAATAAAGCGAAAAACGTTGCCAGAAGTTGCATAGACAATGCTTTGAATTCATTCCTAGTGAAAACCCTATTGAGATGAAGTGAATACTGAACATGCAAAACTTCAACAGGTTCAACCGGAGCACAATTTACTTCAAACGGGGCATTATTTTTTCAATAAATAATTAAATAAAAATTTCCCGCAGACAAAACTTGGCGGAGGGATAAAATGAGTTTTAGCATCTGGCTATTTGTCAAAATTGGCGTCATATGATTCACTAGGAATATCCTAACATAATACAGACATCTTCCGAACAATAAAACACAAAAAGACCTCTTATTTTAAAAAAAGAACGAAATTTTTTTCAAATGGGTAGTACTCAAATTTGAGGGTGAAATCTAGGGACACCTTCAGTATGTATATTATAATTTTAATGAGTGCAATTTGTAAAACAATGTTTACTTGGATCTATGAGATAGCTAGCAACATTTATGGAAGATGTGGTGAATAATGACTGCCCTCTATCCACCGTGCAAGTGTTAGAAGCTTTGTCTTAAACTTTCTAACAGAAAGTGCACTTGGTCATAAGTTTCGCCCTCCATCTTGCTAAATATTATATATGCCTTGGGGAGATGGTACCATTTTATCCGCACTGTTGAAGGATCCCTCGGAGGACTGTTGTTTTATAATAGTTGTGGACTCCAAGGTCCATGATATCTTCACCTGATAATGAATGCCATGGGGTGGCATCATCTGGAGTCGTGATTGCTGTTCAGGTTTGTCCTAGATTCTGAACCACGTCTTGATGACTAAGACCATTGGTGGATTCTGTACCAAATGTGATCATCATAGCTTCTAGAGTAGGAGGTTGATCAATCGCTAACAAAGATCAAGGGATGCTTCCATTGAAAAAATGTAGTACTTTCATACTAGGAGGTTGTTAAGTGTTTCAATTTCGCAATCAAGATTACATACCCTCCTAAAGCAGTGATCAAAGCAAACAACTTCTTGTCAAAATTGATCATTATTCTTTGAAAGAATGTATCAAATGTAGATCATGTCTGAAGTGCTGGCTAGATTTTTTGCATGGAAAACCTAGGCAGTCATGAGATAAATCTCTCATTTACCGGTGAGGCAAATCCCGTGTAACATTTTGTCAGTTATATGTTCTAATATCTATTTGTTGGTATTACTTTAATTGTGTAGCTCATGAACCATAATTAGACAATTTTGCAGTAAGTAAGCAGCTGTAAGAAAGGAAAATCTGTTAAGAACATAGAAGAGGAAAATAATAGGAAAACACCATTAAGAAATCCCCGTTAGAGAGGATGTGCAACCCAATCAATAGTTTACAGAGTTGATCGGCATGCACATAGATTAAAACAAATAGAACCATTCAATACAGAATTCAAAGCAAAGGAAACTTTTAAATTTAGATCTAGAATAACACAAAGTTTATGGATAGATGTAGAAATAAATACGAGACAAATGCACCGTTGACACAAAGTTCTCAGAAAATTCCTTCTATAATTTGACTCTGCTTGCAGAAAGCTATCAAGGGTTTTAGCTCAAAGTCTGGAACACAAGAATCCTGATTACAAATTCCGATTCTCTAACCTTGTAGGTTCTTCCTCTATTTATAGTGTATAAAGGGCAATTACAAATAAGAAGCTTTAAATGAATTCCCGCATGCGGAAGCTATGAAAAAGGAAACAACTGACAATCTTCCTCCTGGAATTCCTCTTTGCATGACATGCATGATTTATAACTAAAAAATAAAACCTTCTATTTTGCATGTCTGCCACCTATTTCCAAGTAATTGACTTCTTCAAGTAACAACTTTTAAACCAATCACTTAAGTTTTATAATTTAATTGATTTCTCAATTACTTTGTCGGAGAAAATAAAAGAAAGAGGAAAATAAATAAGAAGAAAGTCATGCAACCCTCTCAGTCTTGTTCTTCTTCCATATTTTGCATGCGGATTGACTCTTTTGCCTTTGATTCTCACCAAACTAGATTTGGAAGCTATGTATGACTGTGATTTGCTTGATGGGTATTGCCTTTGACCTGTCTTCCCTTCTATCCTTGAAGCTTTTGTAATTCTTCTTCAGTACATGCACTAAAATGTTTGCCGTAAATAATTACAGACAAAACTCATCATCTTTTATTTAAAATTGCATATGAGCTCCATTTTAAATTCTGGAAAGCACTCTGGGTGAATGCAAACACAAGTAAATTCAATGAAGGCTTCAACTAGAAGATTGGGAGCACATGCACAAGATTCTGAAAGGAATTCTTAATGCAATGACTTCCACATGGGCTGCGTTAGAAACAAGAGGATGAACTTTTGCCAGAAGCCTTTGCAATTATGAGAGTTGAATCTTTCAATTAAATTGGTGATAGGTTCAGGGCCTATGTCTGTATCATTGAAACACCAGCAAATCTGGAAACTAATGCAAGATTCTGCTGATCTTTCTCTTTCATCATGCTTCAACATGGCTGGAACAATCTTTGTCTGAGTAAGGGCTTTTTCCAAATTCTGTCCAGGAATCCCTTGCAATTGGATCCATTTGTGCAGGGATCTGGCAACACCTTCAGATTCGGAAGATATATTCAATGTACCTGAGATTGATTTGAGCAACTGTAATGAATAAGGCGCAATTAATTCAGACAAAGATGAAAACCCTGGCATGAATACTTGATTTCTGTCACCAAAATCTGCATATGAAGCCTAGCTGCCCTAAAATTTGAGGTTTTGCATGCATGCAAAATAAGCAAAAATATTATTTGAATTCACCGCAAAAAGTCGGGCACTTATACCAACATGCAGATAATTATCATAGCAAGAATCAAGCGCATTCCAACCCTAGGCACCAAACGTTGAAGCTCCAAGCAATGAAAAACACTCCAGATGCAAAAATCTCCTTCCTTGGCGCCAAAACGTCCGGGCTGCAATCCTTTGCAAAAAGAATTAATTGCTTCTTGTATTATGGCAATGCATGCTTATATAACCCTCAGGTCATTCTATTTTTAATAATTGTTCCTATTTCTAGGCAATTTAATTAATAAACAATCATGTTTATTCACCCAAATTGGGCGCCCAATTATTCATGCTGTTGGTTGACTTTTAAATAAATTTATTTTATTTATTTTTAGCATGCATCCTTGACTTCTCTTTGATTAGCTCTTCCACTTGCATTGACTTTCCTTCTATTTATGGCGCCAAAATTGGGTGAATAAACCATTAATAAATATTATTAAATTCATTGTTATTCACCCAAGGTGGGTCACACTTTTTGGCAAGAGGAATATCTAAAAATAAGAAGTCAGCTTGATGGGAATTTCCACCCTGCATTGCAGCTCCAAAAATCCCCTCTTGCACTTAAGTGATTTGACTTTCATGGTAGGAATTTTTACCCTGCAAGGCAGGTAAGAAATTTCCATCGGTGCTTTAAGTGATTTTTGACTTTATTTTATCATGGGAATTTTCACCCTGCAAGGTAGGTAAGAAATTCCCGCCTGCCTGCCACCTCTAATATTCCCATTGCAGCTTAAGTGACTTTGACTTCATGGGAAAAAGTACCCTGTAAGGCAGGTAAGAAATTCTCCTGCCTGCCTGCCTCTACCAAAATTCCCACTAGCAACTTAAGTGACCTTCCAAAAAGTGTGACTTGTATGGGTGAAAAAGTACCTCCTTTGATAAAGTGCATACTTGGGGTGAATAAATCTCTTTGGTGGGAAAAGTTGCCTGCTAGGCAAGCAAAAAATTCCCATCGGTGCTTTAAGTGATTTTTCTTCATTTTATAATGGGAATTTTTACCCTGCAAGGCAGGTAAGAAATTTCCACCTACCTGCCGCCTCTAATTTTCCCATTGCAGCTTAAGTGACTTTGACTTCATGGGAAAAAGTACCTTGTAAGGTAGGTAAGAAATTCCCGCCTGCCTGCCACTACCAAAAATCCCATTGCAGCTTACACTCATTAATTCCAAAAATGCGACTTGCCTGGGAGAGGCTTTTTGTGCATGACTTCATTTTTTTTGGTCAGAAGCTTGCATTTTGAGGCTGATTCCTTCTGGTGTTGTGTCGGTAGATGATCTCCAGATGCTTTAGGAAATTAAACAGACTATACTAGCGAAGGAATTGACCTAGGGGAATTTCACAGAGAAAATGCGGAGAAAACCAGAGAAAAACTTAAAAGAAATAAATAAAAGCGAAAAAACGTTGCCAGAAGTTGCAGACAATGCCCTGAATTCATTCCTGGTGAAAACCCTATTGAGATGAGTGAATACTGACATGCAAAACTTCAACAGGATTCAATACGGAGCACAATTTACTTCAAACGGGGCATTATTTATTCAATAAATAATTAAATAAAAATTTCCCACAGACAAAACTTGGCGGAGGGATAAAATGAGTTTGGGCATTTGGGTATTTGTCAAATTGGCTCATATGATTCAAAGTGGGAATATCCTAACATAATACAGACATCTTCTGAAGGAATAAAAACACAAAAATACCCGTTATTTTAAAAAAGAACGAATTTTTTTTAAATGGGTTGTCTCAAATTTGAGGGTGGAAATCTAGGGACACCACAATTATTATTTTAGCATCCATAGAAAATCGAAGAGACTCGGTCAAGCTTCTTGCAATCTAAAAGCAAGATGGTATGTTGGCAACTGTCTCGAAATTAATGGTCTTGTACAAAACCCCAGGAGTTGAGAGGAGTTCCAAGAAAACAAGGAGGCCTTCATTGGCATTCACAGGTAATTCTATCGAGGATGCTTCCAAGTCTTTCTAGAAAGAGAAATAAAATTGAAGCCTCTTGTGTTATTCAGATACATTTCATGTAGAGTGGGGCGAATTCATTCAAGCCTAATGTTATGTATGCAGCCACTATCAGGTCATTATTTCAGTGTTATGTATCATTAATGGGATCTTTGGGCATAACGTGAAATATATGGTCAAGATCGAGCCTTGGTTTGAATAGTTTGAAAAGGTTGTGATTGTACAAGATTTTGTTAGATCATAATGGGAAGACAAGGCTAAAATTGAAGGATGCCCTAATTATGTTCCTACATTAAAAATCAAAATTGAGCATCATCACGGACTGGGTTATCATTATGAGGAAATCATGGTCTGTTAAACTATGATATTTATCATTTTCAGATATCTTACCCGGCATTACCAAGGTGCTTTGTGGTGGAATTTAATTTGTCTGTGAAAGTTTGAGAACCTTGTTCTTAATAACGACTTTCTTTAATGACATTATGGCTTCAGTTCAAATACAACTTGGACACGGGGAATATTTATCCTATGTAACTTAACATACAGACATAAAGAAGAATTTACCTGGATATTATAATGGCGGACTAGTTAGATTGCTTTCCACATGAGAACGTGTTCCTCTTGCATTCATGGGAATTTGCATTGCGTGTAAATTTTCTCAATTTGGACTTTCTGAAATTTCAAAAATATTATGGAGTTAGAGCTGGTCAAGCATACCGATGTGTGGGGGTCCAATCTAGAAAATCAGTGATTCTTGGGAGGTGATCCAATTAATATGTCACTTTTATCTTCATGATGAAAAAAAAGTGGGAATATACATGCTATCTTTGGGCTTACATAAATCTAATTTATCCTTGGCTTGGCAAATGTTAATATGGATACCTTTGCATAGAGAATGATTAGGATCTTTGAACTTCCAATAGATTAGGGATATTGGACCACTGAGTATTAGCAACATCTGAAGTTTGATGACTCTACTGTTCTAATTTGGAATCACAGGTAAACCTATGGTTCCAAGAAATATGCAGCACATTGAATTAGGGGGAAATGAATGATAGGAAAATAATGGAACGAGCTAGGATCCAGGATTGTTACAAAGACTGGATATTTTGAGTTGCATAGCAACGGTGAGCACAGTATGAGTACTTGATAAACATGGACCCTCAAGTCCCTTTTGGAGGCATAATTGCAATTGTAATGGAATTCCCGGTAAGACCATTTTGATCAATAACTCAATATTTATTGGCTATCCTCTTCGAATAAATGTGTTTTATTGCATTGTTCATACTTGACAAAAACACTTGCAAATTATAGGAGCCAAGTGTAGAGGCTAAATGTTCCTCTTGCAGGTTCAATGTACAGGTTGTACTCCATTGTGGTGTCCCCAGATTTCATCCTGAAATCTGTGACTACCCTATCTGAAAAAATTTCGTACTTTTAAAATAATGGGTCGTTTTGTGTTTTTATTGCTAGAAAGTTCTTGTATTGTGTCAAGATATTCCCAAAGAGCCATATTAGCCATTTTCGCCAAATACCCAGATGCCCAAAATTGTTATATTCTGTCGTCGGGATTTGTCTGCGGGAAATTTGTATTTAATTATTTTGAGCCCCGTTTGAGGCAATTTGCGCTCCGATTTAACTCTGTTGTGATCGTACATATCATTATTCCTATATACCAGTAGGGTTTTAACTTGGAATGAGTTTTGGACTTTATTTGTGACTTTTGGCAACGTTTTGGTGTTTTTGTGTTTTCCCGTTTCGTTTTCTGTGAAATTTCTCTGGATCAATTCCTTTGCCGGTTTGGCCTGATTCTTGGCCTAGGAGTAACTGAGGAATCATATACGCACGTTATGCCAGAAGGAAGTCGCCATCGGAGGTCTGGTTCACTGGGAAAAGACAAAGTCATGCACCAAAAAGCCTCTTCTAGGCTGGCCGCATTTTGGAAAAAGAAAGAATTGAAGTGGATCATGGGAAAATTAGAAGCAGCAGGCAGGTGGGAATTTTGTACCTGCCTAGCAGGGTACTTTTTCCCATGGAAGCAACGCCACTTAAGTGACAATGGAAAAATTAGAGGTAGCAGGCAGGCGGGAATTTATTACCTGCCTTGCAGGGTAAAAATTCCCATTGTGGAATAAAAGAAAAATCACTTAAGTGAATCATGGGATTTTATTGCCTGCCTTGCAGGGTAAATAATCCCATTATGAAAGTCAAATGACTTAAGTGAATCATGGGATTTTCAAGGCTGCCTTGCAGGGTAAAAAATCCCATTGTCATGTGTTTCTTAAAAATAGAATTCTTTATGCCAAAAAGTGCGACCCCTTTGGAGAAGTAAAGGCAGCCTTTAAATTGATTAATTTAATTAATTATTCATCCAAAATTGGCGCCCAGGCTTGTGGAAAAGTCAACAGAAGTTAAAGGACAAAAAGTGGTTGAAAATAGATTGTTCTAAAATTAAATAAATTAATTTATTTAATGGCAGCCCCTTTATGTCAAAAAGTGCGCCCCTTTTGGGAGAGAAATAATACTTTTTAAAGTATTAAATGATTAAATTAATTCCTATTTTCAGTGGCTAAGGTCAAAGCACACTGTGAGGCTTATAGTTAAGTGAAGCAGAAGTCTAAAATTAAATAAATTTAATTTATTTAATGGCAGCCATAAGCATGCACAAAATAGGCACCCCATTTGAAGAGTAAAGCTTATTAATTAATTAATTAATTGCCAGTAATAGCAAATGACATTAATTAATTATAGAATCACAAGGGTTATATAAGCAGGGGCTGCCATAAGGATGAATTAATTAATTCACAGGTAAAGAAGTGTAGCCCAGAGGAAAAGTGCGCCCCATTTGAAGAGGATTTTTGCTCAAAAGAAGGTGAAATCAATGCTAAAAGCTTCCAATTTTGGCGCATAGGTTGAAGAGAGTTGATTTGTGTCTTGGATAATTGTTTGCATAATTGATACAGGTGCTCAGGTGGAGTTGGAAAAATTCATGCTCACTTTGCATGCAAACAAAACATCAATTTTGGGGGCAACAGGCTTGAATTATACAAATTTTTATAATTAAAATTCACTATTGATGTTCCAGTTGCTATCTTTGTCTGAATTAACTGCAGAAATTTGTTACAGGTGCTTTACAAAAGAAAAGGAGCTTTAATCAATGTCCAATACATTGAATATATCCTCCGAATCTGAAGAATTATCCAGATCTGCACCAATTTTGAAGAATTCTGGCCAAATAAGAAGAAAAAGAATTGTTCAGACAAAGATAGACAAAGCCATGGCAAAGAGGGACGAAAAAGAAAGCACAACGGAGTCATGCATCACTTCCAAATTTACAGACATAGGAGACACAGATCTAGGTCTGGAACCTCTGTCCGAGTTGATTGATAGATCCAGAGCGGGAAAGACTTCACTCATGCGTGCAGTTAAAAGCAGTGAAATTATTCGAGCTACAGCCTTTCCATACACAGCCCAGTTGCCAGAGTTTGTTATGGAGTGCGCTAGATCTTACCATCCTTTATCGAGATCAGTGCGAGACGCTACGGGGAAAACAATAATTCGGCTGGACGCAGAGTTCATCAATTATTGTCTTGAAAATTCTGGCTGCGAAAGGTGGTGACTTCCATTAGCATTCAGGATGCCGGCAACAGGTGGGAGAAGAATAGAGTTGACTGCGTGAACATAATGAACAACAGATACATGAAGAAGCCCAGATCTCCTTCTAAGTTCTCAAGAACTTTTCCGCGGTCCAATCTCGTGTAGGAGGTAGATGATATTGTCAAATTGTTATGCAAGGATTAATGGCGAGGCGAATGCTCACACTTTCTGTACATGGATGTATGCTTTCATCAGGACCATTGAAGTCAACAAGGTTGATTCCATAATCAATTGGTCGGAAATCATTAGCGACAACATTGGTGAGCAACTCTGGAACGTGAAGCGTACTTTCAGCTTCAAAAGGACTTCCTATTTGGTGTACGCTGCAGTTTCACAAGGCATCTTCTCCAAATTGGATAGATGTGGCGTTCTTTCTAAGGACCCCATTTTCGAGTGCTACCCACAGCTTATTGTACCTACGTGCGAGAAAGATTTCAAAGTGGTCAATGATGAATTCTTCTACGAGTTCATTTGCAAGCTAGACAAGGACCTAAAGGCCAACAAGGTGAGTAGGGAAGTGTAGGAAGCTGTATCCAAAATTGGCAGTCTATTCATTCAGTTTGCAGATTTCACATACCTCAGGGTTATTGGCTTTTCTGGAGAACCGGTTAAGCTACCCAGATATCCGAATGATAGATTGATCACCATGGAGCTGAGCAGACAACTTGTGGAGATACACGACCTTCAGTCGAAATGGCACAAGTCTATGGGCTTCTTCCCCATCACTATTGGACATTATAGCTGCCAAAGCATTCACAGAGCTCGAGGGATGGACACGGAGATGTTATCTGAGTGCGAGCAAGAATTCTTCCCGGCACGGCTGAACTTCGATCCATTTGGAGTAGCCAAGAAGACAATCTCCCAGGAGTAAGCACATGTGCCTTCATTAGAGGATTTCTGGATGAAGTGCAAAAGTGAGTACGAGGTTAGAAAGAGGGATTTCAGCAGGCTATCAGTACGAAGCAAGTGTTCGACTTTGGACTAGCGCGGATACTTGCGGATCTTAAAAATGATGGGAATGTGTTACTTGACACGTACCATCAAATGAGAGGAGATAGAGCCGTACTTCAGGATAACGTAGGGGGCTGCCATACGATTGAAGAAAGGTCTGGCGCTGTTCTGGTGAATACTTCAAACTGGTTACTGACGAAAGGATACTGCCTTGATGAAGCATTGATGAATCAAGTCACGGGCAATTTCGGCACAGGAGATTCCCTCAAGAGGAAGCACGGAGAAGAAAGCAGCAGAAGGTCCAAGAAGTTGAAAGTACACAGAAGATCTCAATCAAAGGAGAAGATCACTTCCACGACTATGACTTTAGTTCCGACTTATCCATCATCCAATACTTCACCGACTGTTGCACCTCAGCAGGACACTTCCATGCCTCCATTGAATCCGGCAACATTCATCTTCTCTCCTCAGCCACTCCATTCAGCACTTGTTCTAGAAGAGATGTTGAAGCTGCAAATGGCAGAGTTTGAAAGAGCTTTGTCCTTGGATGATTCAAAAGATGGCAACCATTACATTGTAGCACTTTCTGATGGAGAGGAAACAGAGCGGGAGATAGTAGTGCACTCAGCAACTTTTCATTCTCTGAGAAGTAGCTTCTCAGAATGGTTGGCCTTGCAGTTGGTTCCAAAAGCGAGAGTGGAAATGAATTTGGAGGAACACAACTTGCAGTTGCTCCAGAGTCTAGGCGGAAAGGACAAAAGACCTAAAGTTGCTAAGGTAACTTCAAGGTTGATCATTGAGGAGTCGGGACAAAAGTTTGCTGAGATGTCAGTTCCGGCGGAAGGAAAGGAGGATGAACTCACGGTAGAAGATGTAACAGTAACCACAGTACCCATCGGTCAAGCCACCACTGAAGAATTGAAGCAGGATACACAGACATTGATAGATGCTTTATTCCTTAGGCTTGATAGAGAAAAGGCAGAGAAAGATGAGTTGCAGAAGAAAGTATCTCAATTGTGTGAGATCATAGCCAAGGTTGCTAAACTCTCCATTCAGCCCATTTCAGAGCAGGTGAGTGATCATCTTATGCAGGAGATGGAGGATGCAAGCAATCAGGTGAAAGCTATTGACGAATGGAAGAATCTGATTATTCGTCAAGCTTCTGTAAAACTTGGAGAGGTGCCAACCCGCCTTAAGGTTATGAATGATGCAACAAATCAGCTGAAGCAACTGGTGACGAGCATAGTAGATATGAACACAGTTGCTGAGAGTAACCTGAGTACTTTGGACGAAATCAACAAGCTGCCGGGAGAAGTATTGGTTGTAGAGCAGATTGTACCGGATGGATCAGTTGAGAAGGGGAAGCAACTGGAGTTTGTAGTATCTTTCCGTTTGGAGATCTGCAGAGTTTTGCTGAAGAGGATGAAGGCACTTGAGAGTAAGACATCGTCCTTACCAGACAGTATTATTTCTTTCACTAAGGAAGAAGTGGTCGGAGATGTTACTTCATACATACGGATCATTCCTAGCAGAGTGCCTAATTCCCTGGAAGGGTCTCTTCTGATGGTACAAGGAAGAATTGATGGAGCTACTAAGCCTTTCACGATGAATTCCATTAGCAGACTGGTGGCGCTGCAGGTGGATATTGCGAGGTTCGGGCCAAGCTTGGAGGATGTGGAAGAGTGTATCAAGGTGTTGAACAAGGATTGTTGCAGTTAAGGACAGAAAAGGAAGTGGTGGCTAAAACAGATGAGAAGATGCTGAATTACATGTTTGACAAGTATATCCAGTATCAGAACAAAAAGAAGACATAAATGTTATAGCTGGCTTGACTTCTTCTATTCTTTCTTCTTCTATTTTCCACGTTCCTGGATGAAATTGTAAAACTTTAAAGTTATTGGTTTTGAAACCATTACTTGAAGTTATGTGGAAGAATTCTATTAGTTAAGTGATACATGTGTCACTTAAGGAGAAGTTAGTGGAGGATGATTGCCAAATGTCATATTTACTTGTTGTTTATGTTTCAGTTCAGTTGAGTTTTCCATTTGTACTTTCCCTCCTACATTCTATAAGTAGGAGAAGAACCTTCAGGTTAAGAATCATAATTTGTAAGCAGCATCCTTGTGTTCCAGACTTTGTGCTGAAACCCTTGAGAGCCACTTGAAGCAAAGGAATATACAGGAGCAGATTTTTGGAGAACTTTGTGTCACGGTGTATTGTGTTTCTAGCTTTTATATCTTAGATTTTTTAATAAACTATGTGTTATTTTAGATCTAGAGCTGCCTTTGCTTATAATTCTGTGTTTATATCTATTGGTTTCTTCTATGTGCATGCAATCAACTCTGTTATCTATTGATTGGGATGCACATCTACCCCATTTCTTCTCTGTGTTTATATAATTCCCTTCTTCCATAAATATTTCCTTTCTTAAACCGCTGCTTACTTGTTGCAGAATTGTAAAGCTATGGTTCATGAGCTTAATAGTTAATGTAAAACCCCATATAGATACTAGCATATTTTAATTGACAAATCTGACACGGGAGTCTCACCGATAAATGAGGGAGATTTATCTCATGACTGCCTAGGTTTTATGCTATGTAGAAAATCTAGCCAACATGAATTAATTAATTTCCAGCAGATCATAGAAATGCAAAAATGAATCAAAACCACGAACCAGCTGATCAACTATGGCTGAATCAAGCTTGTAATCACCTTCGACAAGCTTCCCATGTAATATCTCTTTTTGGGACAAAACTGAAAAATTAGGAAATTAGCTCAAAACCAAAGATCTCCAAATCTCATTTTAAAACTAGCCAACTGAAAATAATCTGAACTTAGCAATATTCAAGGGCAGCGAACTGTTTATGGAATTCAAGTCCACTTTTCACCATACAAATCAATGAATAATGTCACAAAACAATTACTTTAACCACGGCAATATTTATGAATTACAAATACATCAAAAGATGGATGAAATATTAAATTACACAGCTGGAATTAATTATTCAAATCAGCAGCAGACTAACCAAATCCGAGGGCTACGAAAAATAGCTAAACTTCTCCAAAAATCACCAAAATGGAGATTTCGGCCTTATAAAATATGACAAATCAGATTATGAAGTGAAATATCAACTTTATGCCCTTAAAGGCATCCAACCCTACACCAAGGTAGGTCGCTCCACCTAGGGAAAGCAAAAAAAAATCTGAAAATGGATGATTCTCTTGAAATCTGCAATTTACTTCAAGCTCATTCAATGTTGAAGGGTTTTTGTCCTCCAACAAAACCACTAGAAGGGTTTTTGTCCTTCTAGGAAGCCACACAAGAGGGTTTTCGTCCTCAAGTGGAAGAACATGGAGCAAACAACTTTTAATGCCCAAACTAGAAAATATGCCAATCTAGATGTTTGCAAATGAGGCCTTAACATCACTTTATATCCCTCCTTTGGTGCCAAGGCTAGAAAAGACTAGGCCGACCCATAGGAGATGTTCTAATTCTTCATTAAGCTTCTTTTATTTGACTTTAACCCAGTTGACCTGCATTAAGAGCGAAAACACTCAAAAGAAAACATAAAAATTAGAAAAACGAAAGCAAATGAAAGCTCAATGTTCTTCTCCAACTCTTCTACTTCTTTGCCATGGAGAAGGAATGGCAAGAAGTCCAAATACTGATCCTCAAGTGGGAAAAAGGGACATTACATCCCAACTCACAGAATGCAAGCGAAATATAGAATTCATCCTCAAAGGGTGACACCTGTCTGTGTTAGTGTGACGTCAGCCCTCAAATCGGGTCTAGGTTGCTGTGCCAGTCCTCCAAACTGCCCCTTTTGCGTTCAAACTTGTTGTGCCAACCTTGGAAAAATGCGCTAGCTAGAATGAACTGCCCTTAATTCCAATGTGGCTCTTGTGTGATGATGGCCCAGGGTGTTGGTGATGATGCCCTAGCTCTGATATACCCAATTGTGACTCCTGTGTGAAGCCACAATAGAATATGAGGGTTTTCGTCCCTAAATTCTGATGACAATGAGGGTTTTTGTCCTCAAGTGATGGATGCTAAGAGGGTTTCTATCCTCAATAGAAGAAAGTAGAAGCACAAGTGCTTGACTTCTTAAAATCAAGATGATAGATAGATGATAGATGTCCACAAATGAACCCCACCATCTTCTTTTATATCCTTCCCTTTCTTTAAATTTCTAATTAAGTGTCAACCCACTTAAATTAGAAAAGTACTCTTATTTTAATACTAAAACATAAGTGGCCGACATACAATTACTTTTTGACTCACTTAGTTTTAATCTTACCATGTTTCCTTTTCCTTCATCCCATTAGCCTATGGGAAACAATAAAATCGGCTAAGGGTCTTCATTTTGCTTTGACTTCAAAAAGGGGACATTACAAACTTGTGATAGGTAGATAACTTAATTGGCTGTCATACTATTGATGGCTTTGGATAATGTGAGTCTAATGTTTAAAGTATTAGGTATTCATTTGGATTTATACTTTCTCCCTTTGAATTGTAGTAGTTTGTGTGTGGTAGTTTTTAGTTAGTGACGTGGACATGAGTTTGAAATGAAGATCACCTATTAGGTGATCAACCCTATGTTTTATATTACAAAATATTGAACTTGGATCAAACACACTTGTGATCCATGTGCAGTATAAATTTGGTGAAATGCCATCTAAGGTGAGCAATTGAGGATATCAAATCATTCGTTTTTGCCACAAATGAAGGTAAAATACATAAAATGTTTCTGCAAACTGAAATATGTTTTAATTCGTCTTTCGATAATGTAGGAGGGATTGACATGACTAGTATTCATTAGGGCATATTTTCATGTCTTGAGTGGATGTTTAAAGCAACCACGCGTAGTGAACATTAGACAAACTGTCATGTATAGAAGTCATGCTAGTAGTAGATACTAGATCCTTGTTGAAAGAAGTGATATCTATTAGGTTGCATGATTCTTCATTGTTTCATTTCCGGGGTTCCTGAGAAATCAACATTTTCTGTTTCCATTTCCATTTCCATTTCTTGGGATCTTAGATAGGAATGAGAAAGCACCAAGAAAAGGGTTGCTTTAGTCATAGACACTATTGGGCAGTCTTCTATGGGAACTTGTATCACCACTGGTATCGTTTTGCTTGTCAAATGACGAGGCACCATGCAACCCATCAATTCTTAGTTTTCTAATAAAATATCAAAATGAAATATTTTTTACTTTTGAAGAAAGGGACTAATTTAAGAATAAATACATCTAGTTCTTGAAGATCACACTATTGGGAATCACTTTATTATTATCCTACGATATTTTATTTCGAAAATTTTAACAAAAAACTCGGCATACATGGATATCAAAAGGCAACTCTAATGTGTAAGTCATCCTTGATTACATACTTTAAGCATTTAAAATTATTGTAGCATCTTGAAAATTA
Organism: Taxus chinensis; assembly: GCA_019776745.2. Classification (NCBI taxonomy): domain Eukaryota; kingdom Viridiplantae; phylum Streptophyta; class Pinopsida; order Cupressales; family Taxaceae; genus Taxus; species Taxus chinensis. The sequence continues at coordinate 915,543,473 of CM034146.1, read as the reverse complement.
TTAAAGGTAAAATTCATCAGTAGATTCACCATTCCTTCTTCATAGAATGATAAATGCTGAAATCAGATCCACATCTATCTTGGCTATAATTCAATCTCTTCATTGTTCATTTATAGTGGTGTAATTCATATTGTATTTCTATGACATATTGAAAGATAATAGCATTGTTATTTTGTTTGTTTTCATCATGAACAATTCCTAGTTTGTACTACATTCTATGTATGCCTTTTATATCATGATTCAGATTTTCTTTTCTCTAGCTTCTTTGAAAGTTTACCCCCCCCTTTCTCACGAAGGTCAATCTCATGCCCAAAAAAACGAAAGCTCTCCTCCATGTTTGTGAAATTATCCTACCTATATTGGCAAGAGAATCATGCATTATCACAATTCGTTCAAAGCTCTCTTATATTTTAGGAGCTGACATATTGAAGACCATATAAATTATGTTTTTATTTGAACTGGAAATAGCATAAGTAAACCAATTAGGACGAAACCTCTCTATCTTTGTTTCAAAATTTTGGTGTAATTTGAATATTTATTGTTCATGTTGTTTGACAGATATAAATGTTTGCTTAGAGATGTGGTCTTCCCTCACAAGCTTTGTCATTATAATGTGGATACTTTATAATGTTCAGATTTTATTTGAGTAGTCAAAAACATCAACTGTTATTGAAATATTCTCCATCAATCATATATCTTCAGTTATATCCGGAGTCACATGTGTAAGATCCTGCCATATACACTTGAATGCAAATGGGGCACATAATTACACTTTTAAAAGGTCTTTTTCCGGTCATACAATTATCATGCTCATATAAAAATTCCTCATTTATTTGAGCTTATTTTAAATTCGTCTCTACGAACATTCGTTATTGCTTCATTTTCCATGACATGCATGTTTGATTTTTTCTTCAGATTACTGCTATCATACATCACGTAATTCATATGTAACAAAATCCTCATTGGAGTCAGTGCCTGATTTTTTTCATATAATTTATTATAGGCTTACTTTTTTTTTAGCATAAGCAAGTCACTATCATGACGAGATACGATGCAAGTTGTATTTTGTTTATCGATTATGATGGTGTATGGTTGAAGTACAATATAATCTACAGTAGGGATATCCTTGTTCAAAAACATGCTGTATAAATACATAACCATTATTTGCATTTTGTAGCTATTTAAAATAGTCACAATAAAATGTCCAACTCCTCTCAAACTCTCGAGAGATCAGATCTCCCAACTAGATTCTTTGATGATTGACAAACTTTTAACATTTCATATTTAGGTGTTATTTGTCGCATAGTTTTATTATTTAGTGCATGGCGGTCTTTGTTTTTCATGGTATTATCTAAAGCAAAAGCAGCACTAGCATATTTACTTGGCCAAAGACATTTTGGAATGAATAAAATTGGCGTCAATTGCATTTTTTGTTGTCTTTTGCGTCTTTAAAGGAGTAATACTTTCTAATCGTTGATTACTTTGTGATGCTTGATTTGTAGGCCTCAGAGCTTTCCTCTTAAAATGACTGGCTGGCCCACACAATTAGAAGCTTATGCTTTCTTGGTTGTTAGTCCTCCATCTATGGCCCAAACATTTGAGAAGGTTTGCCACCTTATTCAATACTGTACATCCTTTTCGCTATATGATTTGGTGAACTATTGCATTGTCATGACACTTTTTGAGTCTTTCCTATAAAGGAAGTTAATTTTCATAGAAAATTGGATATAATAACAGTTTTGATTAGATGAACTCCAGTAGTAATTTTTGACAATACGGTAAACAGTTAAACTATATTAAAAAGAGTATACAATGAAGGATGCTTAAAAAAAAGGTCATCCAAGATAATCAACAAGGGAAGATTTCAAACTAATCGAAATAAAAGAGAGGGAGAGAGAAATAAAGAAAAAGGAAATCATATTAATGTTCATGTATGACCAGAAGTAGGTCGATGGGACTTGAGAATACATCCAATCACAATAGAAAGTGCTAGGGTAAAAGGATCTTAGGATCAAAGACTAACTATATAAAAAGAACAAAAATATTGAAAATAACAAGGGGTATGCAATAAGGCACTAATCCAAGAAAGGAGTGGAGGTATCTAGATGAAATATTTGGAGTAGAAGAGGTTGTAAAGGAGGAGATAATTACAAGCATGGTTCACATACTTGGAATTGGCATACCAAAAATTTTCCAACCTGGCAAAAACTCGCCAAAACTCAGCAACTTAAAAAATACTTTTTAAGTTCTTAAAAAATACTTTTTAAGTTCTTAAAAAAGCAAATTTTATACAAAATTCAGTTACAAAATGTATCAAATGAGTCTGTAAAACGTTGGGGAAGTGTTTTCTATTAGATTTAAATACTAATAAAGTGCAAAATCACATCATCATGCAAATACAACAGCCTGCTGATAACTCGTGAAAAAACTCACGAGTACTGTGAAAAAACTCGACTGCAAAAAAACTGCAAGTTTGGGCAGAAAATACTCATCTGGGATTAAAACCTGGGTGTGCTTGGGAACTCGCCAAGTAGTTCAACTATGATTACAAGTATTGCAAGGTTGATTCATCACAATGGAATCATATAAAAAACAACTTTGATAGTAATTGACGAAGCCATTGCTGAGTTCCAAGGGCCCATAGGGACCAGTTATGCTTTGCCCTTGATCAGGTATACACGACATCAATTTCGTTTCAAACTCGTCTAGGTTGGCATGATATTAGAAACAAGGATCCCTTGAGAACCTTTGATGAAATCACAAAGGACATAATTATCAAATCTAAACTAATCCATATGATATCACCAGGACATAATAGCTGAAATAAAAATTTGTGTACAACTAAACTCATAGGAAGATTTCAGAATAAATCACGTGAAATAATTTGCTGAAGGCTCCCTACAACATATGGTTTGCTTGTGCTTTGTCAAAACCTATAAAATGACTATTTTGGCTCTTATAAATGCTAGTGTAAGAAATGTTGTAGACTAAGACACAAAGTTGGCTGTTCTTGATGCTTAATTCTATTACTGTTGATGTCATCATGAGCAAAGTCAGCTCTGACATCGGTGTGGTAAGTTTAGTGCTGTCTATTGACTTGTTCATTTATCTTGACCATACAGATGCTTTTTTGGGATGCCGATGGCTTCAAGCAACCAAGATTGATTTGAATGTAAATTGTGACATCCTGCCAATGGAACAAAGGAGCAGAAAGAGAACTCGTAGATTTGAATGGGTAGATAAGTGAAGAGCTGATGATCCCCAAGTCTCAATCCACCAGAGGGTTTCTGTCCTCTAATGTTGAAAGCTGAAGCAAATGCTCAAACTTCACAATATTTGAATGGCAAAATAGAATGCTTTCCAAATAAGCCCCAATGTCCTTTTATAATTTTGCTTTCACTTTTTCCAATGAAAAGTCCCCCAAAAGCAATGTCTCATCTTTTAATTTGATGTTGACTTGCTTTATTAAAATAGTTACCTTTATTTTTTAATAATAAAACATAAGTTACCTTTTATAATATAACATAAAGTTACTTTTGGCCAACTTAGTTAAATTATTAAATGTATTTCCCTTGCACCACCCCATTAGTCTACGGGAAATAAAAATAGGCTAAGAGTCTTCTAACTTATTCAATTCGAAAAAGTACATGACAAAAACTTAAACCACAGATGTGTTATCCTCATACTATAGCATAGGAATTGCACGATCTCAAAAGTTCCAAGCTTCTTTAAGATTTGTAAGCATCATTGAGTATGTTCTGGTACCAAAGATTGGTTTGTGAAAATGACAACTCAGCTTACAGCTCCACTTAAAAACTCTAAGAGTGTATTCGATTTGAAACTTGACTGAGAGTATTGACTAATATCTTGATTAACATTGTGTGGCAACACTAGAAATGGTATTCTGTTTATTCCAGCTTTAATTATGCTTGTTTGAAAAGTTATCACGTGGGAAAAAATCAAAGTTCCTACCTTGCTTGTTGCACAACCAGGTTGGTTCATGCATAAAATTTCAGAACATTAATTTGTGCATTACAAGATGTTTCAAGTACAGAAATATACAAATAAATTTGTATAAATGAGTAATGATTGCACTTGACTAAATAAGCTCAAAATGAAAATAATAACACATGGAAGGAAAAATTCAATGCTTGGACCCCATAAAGAAAGCCATACTCCCAAAGAGCCGTGCACTAATTTCAATTGCATTGTTCCTCACCAACTTAATAGTTTGTTCTGGACTTTCATCTGGAATTAGTTGACACTAGTTTTTGGAGTTTTGTTTTTGCTAAAGAGGAAGGCAAGGCCAGAAACGCTGTAGAAGATGAACCTTTTGCTTGGGTTAAAAATGATGAACTTAATAAATCATGATCTAGAAAAATATTAAAACGGAATGAGATCACAATGTGGTGATTGATACAGTCATTGGTGATTTCTAAAATGAGCTTTCTTTTATGATGCCATAATTGTGATCATGAATTGTCTAACCTTAAACCAGGGATGATATAGCCTTTTGTGAATTTAAATACAACAGACTGTTGCTTTCTTGTAAATTCATACATTTTCGCAGCATATGGTTGGATAACTTTTATTTGTATGAAAGTATGATTCCTTGATTTTCACTCTTCTAATAAAATAGAAATGACTAGTTGAATTAGTTTTTGAGAACTAATTTCAAATCTGCTCTAAGTTGCTATTGACATAATTAAGAATTCCGTCATGTCACTAATCTATTAGTTGATGACTGTTGTATCTTAGATGAGAATGCATTAAATCATATTGTCTTTCTTGAAGTTACTAACTTACTCTTGTGCTGATTCAAGATGATGGAGCTCAAATCTTGATATGTTGACTCTGTGATCCAAGAATTGGAGTAAGACATGTTCCGGTTTGATAGATCCGGGACATTGGTTCATGAGCGGGACATGTGTCAGTATCCACTTAGTTCTACCCTGTAGATAAAAGTGCATATCTATCATATGAAGAGTAATATTGAACCACTCTTATCTTCGAACAATAGGGAATGCTCAAATCTGCAATATTGGGTCTTCCTTCATTGCTAAAATTGGTACTTTTGTCAGCTCATTTGTATGCTGCTGAAATTATGCGATGCTTCACTCAAAGGATGAAAAGTTTTGTTCATTGAACCTTGGCAGAAAGGGTTTTCGTCGCTCTAATGCAAATACACCAAAGGGTTTTCATCTTTCAATTAAATCTTGAGAGCAATTCAGTACAAACAGAAAATACCATATCAAATTAGCATTTCAAATGAACCCCCCTACCTCCTTCTATATTTTATGTCTCTATTTCAAGTGGGGTACACCTTTGCCATGTGGGATGCTAATAAAGTAACCTTATTTGTTCATATTTGACTATTACTTTTTATTTCCACCATGCCTCTAATACATTAATTGAAGTAACCAATTTTTAGTAAGAAGCTATTTTAGATGGACTAAAATTAGATTCATTAATTCCTCCTTTATTCTCCCTTTATGCCAAAACACAATTTGTACAAATAGCTTAAAAGGAAGGACTGTTTATGCTGGTATTTAAAAATGCATTTTATTAGATCTAAAATAAATACTAAATCAGTTGCCCCTAGATAATGGAATTGAGTTGAGCCAACATTAGAAAATATTAGAGATGAATTAGTCAGCATTACGATTTGAAATAGGAGACATCACCACCCTGTGCATGAAATTCGTTGAAATACCTTATCCCATGGATGTGTTGGAACACTACAATGCGCAAGGGATGCTACAAGGCAGCTGAAATTTCCTGCTTAGATTTGTTTTGTTGACAAGTAAGGCACTCTCATTTGACAAGTCTCCCTTGAGTCCCTGTTACAAAAGAATCATTCCCTTTGATTTTGGTGACACTTGAAATCCCTGGGTGACTTGCCAAGACTGCGTGTAATGTCCCCATTTTCTGAAGAATTAGCCTATGCGTCCACGTGGGCTTCGGGATGTGCAAGGGGAACATTTTTAATAAGCTAATTATATTATTACCTGGAGCAATAATTATTTATTATTTAATTATTTAATTATGAAGATTATTTAATTTAATTCCCAAAATATAAAAATTAAATGGGGAATTAATTAAATAAATAGTTCGCATAGGTGGCTTCAGTAGATTTATAAAATCACCCTTTGCAAAGGGGACGCCACACCTAGGGAATATTTGACAAACTGCTTTTATTTAATATTTTCCTTCTCCTAGGGTTTTCGAATTTTGTGCCTCCTTATAAAAGGAGTGCTAGGAATCATTATTATGTTGGGTTATGTTATGATGAACTTATTTTGATACTCCATGCTTGGAGATGGGATGCATGCCCATTGATGTTCTATCTCTCTTGCGTGGGAGGTTGGATCGAGCTGGTTTTGAGATTTAGTTGAAGTATTTATTTGTAGATCCATGTCTTTGGTTTTGGCAAGCATTTGATTTAATTTGCAAGTGAAATCTGTCTTTTTACGGTAGCGACGTCACTGTAGCAGCGGGTTTATGTGTGTTACAAATCGATTTGGCAACTTTTATTTTATTTTGACTGAAGCTACTGGTTTGAATTCAATATTTTGTTCTATATCCCAGCGAAAACTCTAGAGATTGCATGAATTTGTTGGTGACTGGCATTAGAGGATAAAGCTGAGTGCAAAGTGAACATTTAAATTTTCCATCTCATTTGCATGTCTTCTATTGATTGTTATTTGACTGAGTATGGTGAATCTGATAGTGCATGGTATTGTGGTGTTTTGCAACCTCTAATAGCAGTGATTTGGATAGCGAGACTTCGTGATATGATTTTGTATGCTTGTTTAGTGGATAATCAACCCTTTCTGCAGCAATCTATAGAGAAAGTTTGGCATCAGATTTAATATATCCTTTGGAGCAGTTCATGCGACCTTATGAGAGGTATAAATCTGGGTTTTGCATCTAACTGCCAGCAGATCACTTATCGATGATTTAATGATGTTTTTGGAGCCCTTGTAATAGCGATCTGTAGACTGCCTTCATTTCCATCAAACAACGACTTCTTTAGGGGTGAAAGTTGGGCATTTATTACATGTTTTGATCCTAACATAAGCAGCAAACTGTTAGTACAATTTTATTAAGCCCAGCAACTGGTAATTGCATGATTTGTTGGTAAGTTTGGGCCTCGCAAGGCTGCGATCTGGGTCTATTTGTTGAATATAATGTTGCATGGTTCAATGATCAGTTTGGATATCATTTGCTGTTGATGAGGCTTGGTTTAATAGAATTGTGGAGCTCCATAGCAGCAAACCATAGTAGCAGTGGATCGTAACTTGTTTGCATCCCTTTTATGACTAAGACATCCTTACTTTGACAGCTGAGTGTGGTATGTTTCCTTGATGCTTTAAGCACTACTTTTAGAGCATGTTTGCATGAGCTCATTTATAATTAATCCATCAAGAAGTCTGATTCCTGAAGAGTTTAGCTTCAGCTGGGAGTAAGCCATTCATTAGAGGCCATTAAACCCCTTCTATTGGGTTTATTGAGTCATCTATTTGATCGGTTCAAATATTTCTGACTGGATTTGACTATTTGTATTTGATTGGAGCATTGAAGAGTTGGTGGTTTGCCTAATTTTCATTTGATCTCAGAAGTGGGATATTATAGTGTGTTATGAATTGCTCTCAAAATTTTGCACTATATATTTGATTCAAGGACAATGTAATGTTCCCTTTTTCAAGCTAGTTCGATTTGAAGGCCTTAGGGCCCATTTCTACTTCTCGCAGGCTTTAAGGGAGAAAATAAGGGAAGTACATTCGTGCTATAATTGTAATTTGCTATTTTTCAGCTTTGTAATATTTTTGTAAAGAGGAAAATTGCCAATTATAGCACTAGAAATAGTAGGTTGGTGGCTAAAGTGCAAAGTGCCAACTTTAAAATAGAATAAGAATGTTAAAAAGGGGAGGTTGTCCCTCATTAAGTGGGAAAAGTAAATGTTAAAAAGGAAATAAAGTGTCCCACATGGTAGCGCTCCACAAAGAAAATAAAGAAAGAAGCTATCTCCCAAAGGTAAATGTTGGGGCTCATTGAAAGGATCATCAAGTGAATTTGATACTTCTCTTTTGGAAATTGAAGCATTGCGAACATTTTCAGCCTTTGAGGACGAAAACTCTCATTGGATCCTATTGAGGATGAAAACCCTCAATAATCACAACACTTGGAGACGAAAAACCTCATTTGTTGCATTGGTGGCTTCATCTAGGAGACACAAGTGAGCTTCATATTTAGAATTTCAGAACATGGGTTTTCATCTGTGCTAACTTCTAAGGCACAAATTCCAGCTAGGGCACACTCTTTTGGAGCTGCCACGCTCATTTCCAGCTTGTGAGACCCATTTGAAGATTTCAGGATCACTTTTTAATGGGTTTCTATGGCTGGAAAAATCTGAACTTAATTTTATTTGATAGCTACCATTTTTGTGTTCATTTTGAGATATCATTTACATTGTATCTCCAAGCATAATGTCCCTTTTTGGGGGACTTCCGGAAAATAGCTAGGATTGGAGGAGAGATGACTGAAATTAATTTTTAGATGGTTGTAATGAGACTTCTGTGGGCTACTCCAATTGTAATGTCCCTTTTTGGGGGACTTCCAAAAAATAGCTAGGACTGAAGGAGAGATGACCGAAATTAATTTTTAGACGACTGTAATCAGACTTTTGGGGGTTGGGTATGACTAAAAATGCATATCGAAACCTATAATTTTTCCCTTCCTAGGGCAACAACCTGTTTTGGGAACTCCCACTCACTTTTGGATGCCCTAAACTCGCTGAAAATGTGCCTAAACAAGCTCAAAATTTTTGATTAATTAACAACAATTAAAATATGAAGGAAAATTGATTTTTAGTGCCCTAGAAATGAAGATATGAATTTCTATAAACCTTGTTTGCAGAGTTACTTTAAAAATTCATAACTTTACCTAGAAAGCTCCAAAATTCATGAAACTTGGGATCTTGGGGTTTAAAAATATGAAGAATGCAAATATCAAATCAACTTTCCCAAACATCCACACAAACATGCCAAATCTGCCCTACAAGCAATTTGCCCCTCTTGGAAATAATGAATTAGTGGCTCAAACATGCGAGGAAATGATTGCTTCACCTTTAATAAATAGTATGTCCATCCATGCAAGAAATCATATCATACATTCATCAAAACATATCCAACATACTCATGATACAAGTCGCCTAGGGCTAGATAAAAAAATATCATCTCCAAATTCCTTGAGATATGCAATAATTCCAAGTATCCTTGCTTGAGGTTTTTCTGTCCCCAAGACAAGTTCCATTGTCAAAGGTTTTTATCCTTGAAGAGGTCTCAAACAAGGGTTTTTGTCCTTGATGAGAGAGAGGAAAGGTACAACCTTTACCCAAAAGAAATAATAAGATTCAACATATCACTAATGGCCAAACATCCTCCTTTTATAACATAAGGGGTGCTACATAACTTATGGCTGACCTTATAATAAGTACCTTTAAATTATCTAATTTGTATTCGGAACCTACATGCTCAAAATACTTTATATTTAATTAAATGAGTTCTTCCATTGGAGTGCTTGGCTTCCCAATAGGAATACACGATAATAATGAAAATATCTATTTAGAAAATGTCATCCAAGTCTTCCCCTTGCTTCTTTCCTTGAACCCACAGGGAGGAAGAATGGGTTAAGGTATTCAATTCCGCTAGTCTCCAAAAATGGACATGACTCCAAGTATTTATGAAAATATGAATTTTTGAAGTTTTTGTTGTTTTTTGGACAATAAGTAATTCCAACAGTCTATATTTTGTTGATGAAGCATTTATTTTGCATTATTTCATTAAGGGTTTCAAGTTGTTGATATAATTCTAAACATTTGTGTGTGAGAAATATTAAAATTTGCGCTCGACATTGCTGGAATTTATTACAACCACGCGTATAAACCTGAAGGTTTATGACAACAATCTGATTTTATACAAGAATTAGGGCAACAACCTATTTTAGGTCCCCAAAACCATAAGTGACCCAGGTAAAATTTAGATTTTAGTATTTCTCATACAAACCTTCAGAAGTATATCAACTTGAAACCCTTGATGAAATAATGCAAAATAAATGCTTCAACAACAAAGTATAGACTGCTGAAATTAATTATTGTCCAAAAAACAATTGAAACTTCAAAAATCCATATCTTCATAAATATTTCGAGATACAATGCAAATGATTGCTCAAAATGACCACAAAAATGGTAGCTATCAAATAAAATTAAGTTCATATTTTTCCAACCATAGAAAACCATTGAAAAGTGATCTTGAAATCTCCTAATGGGTTGCCCAAGTTGGAAATGAGTGTGGTAGATCCAAAAAAACGTGTCCTAGCTAGAATTTGTGCCCTAGCATGGATGAAAACTCTTACTGTTCTAAACTTCTGAATATGAAGCTCACTTGCGACTCCCCGATGAAGCCATCAATGCAACAAATGAGGGTTTTTGTTCCCAAGTGTTGTGACTATTGAGGGTTTTCCTTCTCAATAGCATCCAATGAGGGTTTTTATTCTCAAAGGTTGAAAATGAGAGCTTAATGCTCCAATTTTCAAAAGAAAAGTATCCAATTCCCCTGATGATCCTTATAATGAGCCCCACCATTTATCTTTATGTAATGTCCCCATTTCCGAAGACCCTTAGCCTATACGTCCCCGTGGCCTTCGGGATGTGCAAGGGGAACATTTTTATTAAATAATTAAATATTATTGCCTGGAGCAATAATTATTTAATTACTTTATAAAAGTTATTTAATTTAATTCCCAAAATATATAAAATTAAATGGGAAATTAATTAAATAAAAAGTTAGGTGGCTTTCATTGATAAAATCACCCTTTGCAAAGGGGACGCCACACATAGGGAAAACAAACTGCTTTTATTTAATATTTTCCCTCTCCTAGGGTTTTCGATTTTTTTGCCTCCTTGCTTATAAAAGGAGTGCTAGGGTCATTATTATGATTATGCTATGATGAACTTATTTTGATACTCCATGCTTGGAGTTGGGATGCATGCCCATTGATGCTTTCTCTCTCTCTTGCGTGGGAGGTTGTTTTAAGCTGGTTATTGAAAATCTATTGAAGTGATTATTTGCTAGATCCATGTTTTTAGCTTTGGCAAGCATTTGGATTTAATTTGCAAGTGAAAATCTTCCTTTTACTGTAGCGACGTCATTGTAGCGCCACTGTAGCAGCCGGTTTGTGATAAAATATAAGTGATTTTGGAGTTCCTTTTGCAAGTCGATTTGTGGGTAATTTCCTTTCTAGCTTTGGCGACTTGTCATTAATGTTATGAGTTGTTTGAATACATTATCTAATGCTGGTTTTTAGAGTATTATGTGTCTTGCTAAGTGGATTTATGTGGACAAGTTTGGCGCAAAACCTGGGTGTGTTTTTGATTGGTTGTGGAAGGTTTTAAACGGCTGTATGCTGGTCTAAAATCTGCTACTTCACCTGGAGGTCATGTTGAATGTTTGATGCAAGGGTGAAGCTATATATATCCTGCAAATTAATTGCTTTATTTTTATATAACTCCAGCAACTACTGTGGATGTGCATGGTTTGAATTTGGACTGTAATAAACTGCTGTTTTCTCCCTCCTGGCAGCGACTCAGTTGGAGTGAGTGCTAACTATTGATTTGCATGATTGATGTCTCTCTTGGCCAGCAACTTGCTTGTGGGTGTTTGGTAGAATATTGAGTGTCTTTGCAATACATACTAAGCTTAATCAAATAAGGTTAAGGTTTATTGCAGCAATCTGTGTCAGGAAGGTCCAGATCCATATATTTATTGCATATTTTTTAAGTGTTTATAAACAGCGACTTCATCCTTCATGATGGTGCTTGGGAACAACGATTTTTGCATGTTTTAATGGTGCTTGGAAGGTCCTGTGACAGCAATCTGGATAAAGCCGTTTGGGTATGATGTTGATTGCTATTTTGACAACAAAATCCATGCTCATTTGATCTTCCTAAATCTGCCCTATTCTCTATGCATTAGGGATCCCATTTGGAGCTTGTAAAGGTATGTTTGGTACACATTTTAAAACACAATTACCAGCAGACTGTACCAAAGGTTTAAATTAAGTTTATGTGCATCCATTGGCTGTTATACCTCAAGGATTCATTGGTTGCATATGGAATGAAGTATAGGGCTGACTTATACATACAGTTACAGCGACTTGCAAGAGAGATTCAAACTGATTTTCTGAATCTCATTAAGTTTAGTTGAGAGTTAATGCTGTGTGAGTTGTGATAGAGGCCATTAAACCCCTATTATTTGGGTTTATTGAGTCATCTACTCCACTGGTTCAAGTAGTACTAATTGAGCTTTTGCTAGTCCCAGTAGATTAGAGTGTTAGAGAGTTGGTTGTTTGCATTGATCCCGGAAGTGGGATATTACACTCTATAGCCTTTTTCTTTCTTTTCCTTGTGGAGCGCTCCATGTGGGACACTTTAATTCTGTTTTAACATTTACTTTTCCCACTTAAAAAGGGATGATATCCCCTTTTTAACATTCTTTTTCTATTTTGAAGTTGGTGCTTTGCACTTTAGCTACCAACCTATTATTTCTAGTGCTACAATTGACAATTTGCCTTTTTACAAGAATATTACAAAGCTGAAAATAGCAAATTACAATTATAACACAAATGCACTTCCCTTATTTTCTCACTTAAATTGCACATAAAGAGGGATGATATCCCCTTTGTAACATTCTTTTCTATTTTGAAGTTGGTGCAACCTATTATTTCTAGTGCTACAATTGACAATTTGCCTTTTTACAAGAATATTACAAAGTTGAAAATAACAAAAGACAATTATAACACAAATGCACTTCCCTTATTTTCTCACTTAAATTGCACATGAAGAAATGATCCCCAAGGTCTTCAAGTCGAACTAGTTTAGAAAAGGGGACATTACAGTCCTCCCACCCAAATTACTTGCCCTCAAGCAATTGTAACCTTGTTTGTTCTGAAATTTTTGCCTTCATCTTTCCATTTTGTGTTGCAACCACATTATTTTAACCTTTGACATATCCAATATCAAAATCATATGCTTGAAGTTTACTTACCCACTTTTGTTGTTGGTCATTCAAATCCGTTTGGTGATGAAAGAACCTCAAGCTATTATGGTTGGTTTTAACCACAAACCAAGTATTGCCAAAATTTAGCCAATGCATGCTTGATGGCCAACATTTCCTTGTCATAGATGGATAAATTCTTCTCATGCTCCTTGAGTTTCTGGCTCTCATATGCAATGGGATGCTTATTTTGCATCAAAACAACCCCTATACCTTCATTCAAAGCATCACATTCAAACACAAATGGAATAGAAAAATCTGGAATAGCAAGTATTGGGCAAGAACTCATCTTTTTTAGCTTAGTAAATGGTAGTTGGGTTGTTTTGGACCAGCTGAAAGCTCCCTTCCTAGTTAAATCAGTTAAAGGAACAAGAAGTTGTGAAAACCCTTTCACAAATCTCTTGTAGTAGCAACACACCCCCCTCAATTGTGATATAATGGTATATGGCAGTCAATCCAAGATGGCCTAATTTTTTTGTTGATCCACATGAACCTCCTTTGTATTCACAAGATGTCCCAAATACAAAATTTCAGTCAAGCCAAACTCACACTTGGATTCTTTTGCATAAAAGGACTGTTATTCCAAAATTTCTAGCACCTTACCCAAGTGTTGGAGGTGCTCCTCTCATGTCCTACTATAGATCAAGATGTCATCAAAGAAACCAACACAAATTTCCTCAAATACTTTCTAAAAACATGATTCATGCATGATTGGAAAGTTTTTGGTGCACTAGTCAAACTAAATGGCATAACCAGAAACTTAAAGTGCCCAAAATGACATCTAAACGTTGTTTTTTGCACATCCTCTTCTCTTTCCTGAATTTGGCGGTAGCCGAATTTCAAATCAATTTTGGAAAAAAGACTGTTCCATGGAGCTCATCCAACAATTCATCAATCCTATGTATGGGATACCTATTCTTGATGGTCTTCTTATTCAACAAATGGTAATCAATGCATATCCTTAAAGTTCCATCCTTCTTCTTAACCAACACATCCGAAGAAGCAAAAGGGCTAGAACTAGGCCTAATGTGACCCATTTTCAACAACTCCTTAATTGCCTTCTCAATTTCTTCCTTTTATGCTCTTGGATGGCGATATGGAGTAGTGATGACCGATTTAGAATTGGGTTCCAACTCAATGATGTGTTGGAAACCCCTATCCGGTGGCAACACATGTGGAATACTACGAAAAACCATAGCATGCTTATCAATTAAAGGCTGAATATCTACATAATATGGCTGCTGTTCTGAAAATGCATGAGTAGAAATTACCATACAATGAGCAGCCCATACAAGTTGCCCTCTATTGAAGGCTCTTTCTATCCTTTTTGTCGTGACAACTTGTGGAGATCCACTAGCCATGTCTCAGAGTACAACTTCCTTTCCTTCCACCTTAAACTTTAGCTCCATACTTTTGTAATTTTTTGAGAATTCTTGTAAAGAGTGCAACCATTGAACACCAAGTACAAGATCCATCTCACCTATGCCAACCACATAAAAGTCATCACATACCTTATGCGTTCCAAGGGTGATATTGAGTTTTGGAATCTTCTTGGTGCATGGAATAGAAAACCCATCAGCCATGGTCACTTTGAAACCCTTGATGTCTTCCAGTTCAAGCCCCATCCTAGCAACCAAACCCTCATCAATGAAATTTTGTGTAGCTCCACTATCAATCAAAATTGTTACCTTTTGACCCTTCAACACACCTTTCACACGAAAAGGATGATATTTAGGGGCACCAGATAAAGTGGCAAGAGTGATGTCCACAGAGTCGATGTTTCCATCCAGTTTATGCTTTGGCATCACCTCTTCACTTTCAACTCCTTCCTCTTCACAATATGAAAATACTTCAATAGAATGTACATGCCCCTTACCTAAGTGATCCGGTGTCCAAGGATCCTTGCAATTGAAGCACAACGCTTTTCTCCTCAAATTGTTCCTTGTGTCCCATGCATTGCTTGTTTTGGTCAGCTCCTTTTACATGCTCGGTACTGGCTGTAATGGCTTCTTTGGCTGTCCCAAAGGTGCTGTTTGGGGCTGCCCTAGAGGTCCATTTTGTTGCCCAGTTGCTGCTGCTGTCCTAGGCTGTCCAAACCCCAATGTTGTCCTTGGCTCCCCACTAACCAAAGCAGTCTTAGGCTGCCCGCTAATCGTGACTGTCCTTGGAGCTGAATTTGTGATCCGTAAACTTCTACTTTGGAACTCTACGAATCACACAATTATGTTGTTCTACTTTCAACTTTGGAAAATGACAGATTTGCTTGAAAAATTAGAGCTTCATGACTGATTATCTAGTGCTATAGAAAGGAAATTGCAGAGAAGGAAATAATTCAAACTTCAACACCAACAATTTTATCCTGGAAACCTCCAAGGAGGAAAACCAGTCGGGAAGGGCAACTGCTCTTTCTTCCCACTTTTATTGGTCTAATATAGACAATTACAAATTACAATAAGTATGAAAAGAAGCAACAATGTAAACCTTCTCTCCAATTACTTGTTTGCTCTGTTTCTACACCTTGCTCCTACAATTCCATTCCAACACTGAAGATCTTGCTCACTGCTCTCATTAAACTCTGCTTCTCGATCTCTCTGGATCTTTGAATGATCATTCCCTTGCTCCTTTCATGCATTTATAGGCCTTCCCATGTCCTCTCTGTGCACTGGAGGATGTGAAAGGGCATGGAAGGGAAGAGACACAGGCTGGGCGCTTCAAATTCACGTCCATTCATGTTCCATTCTTCTTTTTTGTTCGAAAGTGTCAGGACCGCCACCCTGAGCAGACTGGCGGCGGTCTTAGGACAGCCGCCCTGAGCTAGAACGGCGGTCTCAGAACCGCCGCCCTGCACAGAGCGGCGTTCCTTCCAGAACCTCCATTTACCTCATTTTTTCATTTTTCTTGTTTCTCCTTCTTGGTGCTGATGGAACTGATGAAGTGGTGTGTTTTTCTGGATCCCTATGGATCATACCTCCCCTACTTAGGAGGCTTTTGGTCCCACAAAAGCTTAGTGGGGGAGTGGTAGAGGAATCAACTCCCTCTCGTGCTCATTCGAGTACCACTGGGTCTTGCCTTGGTGTCTTCTCTCGTCCAACCTGCCAAGACTCCTGTGGATCTCTGGTTTGTTGTTCCAGTGCTACATCCTCCTCCGAGTTGCCTCAAGTACAATCCTCTTTGGAAGGTAACTTCTGTATCTTTCCTTCTTTGTCATGCATAGATGGCATTAGTGGATGCGAGCTCTTGCAACTTACTATCGCGTGCATCTGCATGAAGTATGGCCTAAAGGTTTCTTCTCCAACCTGCTCAAGTATGGTGAAGGTCCCATACTGTAGTGGTTTAGTCCTTTCTTGTCTTTGTCTCTTGAGATGGATTGGCCGAATCCTCTCCAAGTACGCTGCTGCTATAGTCACCACTGTTCCTTGTATCTCCTCTTCTTCTTGCTGCCCCACGGTCAGGTCTAGTGAATCTGTAGGTAGATACGGTGACTTGCATAGCGAAGTTTGTTTTGCTCCTTGAATGAGTAGTTCCTGTGGTGGCTTCTTCTACAAAAACTAACAAGTGCTATCCAAATTCTCCATCCTTTGGTCAGAAATATCCGTGCTCTCACGTCCATTTTGTTTTTCTTCCAATGAAAGCAAACAAAACTGATGATTTTCCTGAATAAGTCTTGGTGCTTGGTTGGCACTTACCATAGCCTTCTTTGATTTGCTCTGGTGTGCCCGGATGTTAAAAACTGACTCCATCCTTGACCCATCTGTACCGGTTCTCCCTCCTTGTGAACACAACATCCCTGGCATACAAGTAAGGACTTCTGAAGACAACGTCAAATGCATCAAGTGGAATAATATCAACCTCTAATACATCTATGTATTGGGTATTTATCCCAAACTGAAACTTACACTTCCTTGTAACTTGTATTTCTACACCCTTCTTCACCCATCCTAGTGGGTATGGATGTGGATGCGCGTAAGTCTCTAGACCAAGTTGTTCTACAACCGCATCAGAAATCAAATTTGACTGAGAACCAGAATCTACTAAAGCGTTTACCTTAGTCTTCTTGATTTGGATTCTGATTTGAAATAGCTTACTCATCTCTTCTTCTTCTGCTACCCGTACATGTTAGTGGCCATGCATCCCAACCTCTCGTCTACATCCGAATCATCCTCAATCTCCACCTCTCTTTCTGTCTTCACAGTGGCCATGGATTTCTTGGAATCCTTGGTTCGGTGCTTTGGGTGCAATTCCAGATGCAACTTCCAACATGTGGCATCAGTATGTCCATTTACATCACAATTCTTACAGAAATTCTTAGGATCTTTACAAGTATGCAAAGCAGTAGCGGCATGTTTACCTTTCCATTTACCTCTGCTACTTGTCTTCCCTTGTTCTTTGTCCTGTTGTTCTGTTGACTGGTCTCCCTTTGGCTCTATTTCTCCTTGCTTCTTCTCGTCATCAATGTAGTATGCTTGTATACAAGCTTCATTGAGATCCTTGGGCTTCGTTGGAGATTACCTTCCTTTGAAGGTGAGTGTGAAGTCCTCCCAAATACTTGGTCAGAATGTCCTCATCCTCCAAGTCCATATTAAGCAACATGGCTTGTCTCCGAAATTCCGTAGTGTAGTCTTGCACACTTTGACCGCTGCCCTGTCTAAAGTACTACCACTTAATCATCATGTCAGTCTTATGGCCAATAGGATAGAAGTTAGCTCTAATCAATTCTTTAAAACCTTTCCAAGTACTGACAATAGGACGTTTCTTCTTCTCACAAGTGGCTAGATGGGTTTCCCACCAAACCAGAGCATGACCTTCCATTTTGAGACGTGCAAAGGTGACCCTTTGTGCCTCAGTGACATTATGCACACTAAAGTAGACTTCCAACTGTTTTAGCCATTTATCCAGTAATTTTGCATCTACTTGTCCTTCAAAATTCTTTATTTCCACTTTTGTTTCAACTTTAAAAGGTGTATGTGCAGATTTTACCTTCTCGCTTACAATTGGTGTCTCTTCATGCTCTTCCCATTCTTCCTCTTTCGTGGCTCTTTCTGATACCGAATTTTTCGGCTAGTGCTCGAACCACTGAGTCCATGGAATCTTGCTTAACCAAAGCCATCTTTTGCAGATCTGAAAGCTCTTCTTGTTTTCTATGCAATCTATCCATCATGGTCTCTAGCATCTCGACTCTACGGACCAAGTTCTCTTCCTCCATTTGAGCTCGAATTCTCTGTTTCCACTTCTTCGTAGAAATATCTGGCTCGCAAGGTAAAACTTCTTCACCTTTGGACCTTGTCACTGTCATACAAAATCACAAGAAAGATTCGAATACCACAGTCCTGGATATATAATCAGCTCTGATACCAAAATGATCCGTAAACTTCTACTTTGGAACTCTACGAATCACACAATTATGTTGTTCTACTTTCAACTTTGGAAAATGACAGATTTGCTTGAAAAATTAGAGCTTCATGACTGATTATCTAGTGCTATAGAAAGGAAATTGCAGAGAAGGAAATAATTCAAAACTTCAACACCAACAATTTTATCCTGGAAACCTCCAAGGAGGAAAACCAGTCGGGAAGGGAAACTGCTCTTTCTTCCCACTTTTATTGGTCTAATATAGACAATTACAGATTACAATAAGTATGAAAAGAAGCAACAATGTAAACCTTCTCTCCAATTACTTGCTTGCTTTGTTTCTACACCTTGCTCCTACAATTCCATTCCAGCACTGAAGATCTTGCTCACTGCTCTCATTAAACTATGCTTCTCGATCTCTCTGGATCTTCGAATGATCTATTCTCTTGCTCCTTTCATGCATTTATAGGCCTTCCCATGTCCTCCCTGTGCACTGGAGGATGTGAAAGGGCATGGAAGGGAAGAGACACGGCTGGGCGCTTCAAATTTGCGTCCATTCGCGTTCCATTCTTCTTTTCTATTCAAAAGTGTCAGGACCGCCACCTTGAGTAGACCGACGGTCTCAGGACCACCACCCTGAGCTGGGTGGTGGTTTCAGGACCACCACCCTGTAGGGCGGTGGTTCTGAAACTGCCGCTTTACACAGAGCGGTGGTTCCTTCCAGAACCTCTGTTTACCTCATTTTATTCATTTTTCTTGTTTCTCCTTCTTGGTGCTGATGGAACTAATGAAGTGGTGTGTTTTTTTGGATCCCTATTTATGACCATTCCTTGACTTCAAGGTACAAAAATCAAGGAAAGAAAGCTCTTGGCAGATGGCTGACCTCAAAGCCTGGTATTCCCCATAGAACCAATCCATCTCATCATCCCCATCTTACTACCCTAGTTTCGCTTGTCCCTGTTCTTCCCTTTGTAGAAATTTAACTCGAAAGGTTCTTGTGGGAGGATTAATGGAAGTTCTTTCATTGCCGGAAGAGCTGCCCTCACCTAGGGTTTTCTTCAATTCTGTGTAATGTCCCCTTTTCCAAGCTAGTCATTATGAAGTGTTTGGGCCCATTCTATCTTCTATGGGCTTCGAAGGAGGAAAGCAAGGGAGGTGAACATTCCCATCATTGTAAGTGATTGTATTTTCCTTACTTAATTACTAATTATGGCTTGGAGTGATTCGACCAGGTGATGGGTGAATGGCAAAGAAAAAAGGAATTTGTATCTTCTCCACATGAGGTCGGTCTTCTTGGAGGACCAAGTGAAGATTAAAAGTACACTTTGCCTTCATTAAGAGGTTGGCCATGGGAATTAGTCCTCTAATTCATCCTCGACGACAAAGACGGATACTTAAGGAGGTTCGAATGGTGAAAGAACATATCATTATTCATTCATCATTTTGACATTTACTTGGATTTGGAGCTAGTGTAGCTTCTCTTCTTGCCATTGAGGTATGAAACCCCTTGCTTGGTTATTTATTGTGGACGAAAACCTTCAATAGGATCATAGTTGGGGATGAAAACCCTCTTGTGTGCATTGGTGGTTTCATTTGGGAGTCATAAGTGGACTTCGTTGGCATATTTCTGGAACAACAAGGTGTTTATTTGTGAATAGGTCACTTCTACTTGAGCTAGGGCACTTTCACGGTTGTTGGCACCCTTCTTCCACTTGATCTACCCAAATGGGAAGTTTGGGATCACTTTTGGAGGGGTTATCGTGGTTTGAAAATTATGATTTCACTTTTATTTGATAACTAGTCTCTCCGAGATCATTTTGAGCATTTGTTTGTGTTGAAACTCCAAGTATTGATGGAGTTACGAATTTTCAAAGTTTCATGTTGTGTTTGCACTTGAATTAAATTTATAAAATATATATTTGCTCCAAATTTCATCTAGTTGGACTTTTGAAGTGTTTGGTGTTTGGATGAGGAAATTAATTAACCAATTAAATTAATACATTGCAATAAACATTAATGAAAAACATTTAAACTATGCAATAAACAAATAAATACACAGTGACACAGATTTACGTGGAAAACCCCTGAGGGGTAAAAACCACGGTGAAAAGAGATATTCCATTTATTTGAGAAACATGTTTTACATCCAATAAACCTCTCTCCTCACTTCTCTCCACCAATCTACCATAGTGAATTAAATGATCATGCCACATGATCATGTTTATTTGACCCCACGTGTAATGAACCAATTAAGTGATAGGATGTGACTTGATAAAAAGGCACCCCGATTTAAATATTGATTAATAATAATCAATTAAACATAAACAAACTTAGTTTATATTAAATAATGAAGAATATAAATATTCTTAATTATTTAATTATAAACAAAGTGGTGTCCCCCAGATTTCATCCTGAAATTTGCGACTACCCTATCCGAATTTTTTTCGTACTTTTAAAATAATGGGTCGTTTTGTGTTTTTATTGCCTGAAAGTTTGGTGTCACTCAGATTTCACCTTGAAATCTGCGACTACCCTATCCGAAATTTTTTCGTACTTTTAAAATAATGGGTCGTTTTGTGTTTTTATTGCCTGAAAGTTCCTGTATTGTGTCAAGATAATCCCAAAGAGCCATATTAGCCTTTTTCGCCAAATACCCAGATGCCCAAAATTGTTTTATTCTGTCGTCGGGATTTGTCTGCGGGAAATTTGTATTTAATTATTTTGAGCCCCGTATGAGGCTATTTGCGCTCCGTTTTAACTCTATTATGAGCGAATAAGTCATTATTCTTATGTGCCAGAAGGGTTTTAACTTGGAATAAGTTTTGGGCTTTATTTGTAATTTTTGGCAATTTTTAGTGTTTTTGTGGTGTCCCGTTTCGTTTTCTGTGAAATTTCTCTGGAACAATTCCTTTACCGGGTAAGCCCGATTTTTGGCCTGGAGTAGCTGGAAAACATATACGCACATTGTGCCCAGAGGAAGTCGCCATCAGAGGTCTGGATCACTGGGAAAAAGCGAAGTCGTGCACGGAAAAGCCCTGCGGGGATGGGCGCATTTTTGGAAAAACAAAGGATTTAAGCTGCAATGGGAAAAATAGAAGCCGCAGGCATGATGGGAATTTTATACCTGCCTAGCAGGGTACTTTTTCCCATGATATAAAATTCACTTAAGCTGCAGTGGGAAAATTAGAAGCAGCAGGCAAGTGGGATTTTATTGCCTGCCTTGCAGGGTACTTTTTCCCATGATATAAAATTCACTTAAGCTGCAGTGGGAAAAATAGAAGCAGCAGGTAGGTGGGAATTTTGTATCTGCTTAGCAGGGTACTTTTTCCCGTGATATAAAATTCACTTAAGCTGCAGTGGGAAAGTTAGATGCTGCAGGCAGGCGGGAATTTATTGCCTGCCTTGCAGGGTAAAAATTCCCATGGTGAAATAAAAGTCAAAGTGACTTAAGTGAAATCATGGGATTTTATTGCCTGCCTTGCATGGTAAAAAATCCCATTGTCAGAAATTCTTAAAAATAGAATTCTATTATGCAAAAAAGTGCGACCCACCTTGGGTGAATAATAATGCATTAAATAAATATTTGTTAATATTTATTCACTCAATTTTGGCACCCATGCTTGTGGAAAAGTCAACAAAGAGAAGTGGACATAAGGAATTTAAAAATAGAATTCTAAAATTAAATAAATTTAATTTATTTAATGCAGCCCCTTTTGAGAAGGAATTAATACTTTTTAAAGTATTAAATGATTATATTAATTCCTATTTTCAGTGGCTATGGTCAAAGCACACTGTGAAGCTTAAGTGAAGTGAAGTGTGGATGATTAAATTGAATTAATTTAATTGATTGGATGGTTGTCCTTAAACATGCTATATTTAAAAGAAAAGAGCATGATTTTTTAATTAATTAATTGCCTTTAATTGTTAGGGAAATTATTAATTATAGAATTGTGAGGGTTATATAAGCATGGGCAGCCATATGAGGTGAATTATTTAATTCATAGGTAAAGAATTGTAGCCAAGAGGAAAAGTGCGCCCCCAATTGAAAAAGGATTTTGCTTAGGCAAGGTGGCAACAAGGCTAAAAGCTGCTCCAAATTTGGTGCATGCTTTGAAGGAGGTTGATCTTTGTCTGCATAATTGTTTGCATAGGTGTTACAGGAGCTTA
Organism: Taxus chinensis; assembly: GCA_019776745.2. Lineage (NCBI taxonomy): Eukaryota > Viridiplantae > Streptophyta > Pinopsida > Cupressales > Taxaceae > Taxus > Taxus chinensis. The sequence goes on along the minus strand of CM034146.1, from coordinate 915,520,842 downwards.
GGTGTTGCTGAAAGGATTCATGCTCTCTTTATGTGCAAATTAAACACCATTTTTTGGGGCAGCAGGGTTGAAAAGTGCAGATTTTTACAATTAGAATTCACTATTCATGCTCCGGTGGCCATTTTTGTCTGAACAAATTGTATGAATTCATTACAGGTGCTTTACAAAGGAAAATAAGCTTTTATCAATGTCCAATACATTGCATATACCCTCCCGAATCTGAAGGATTATCCAGATCTGCACCAGTTTTGAAGAATTCCAGTCAAATAAGAAGAAAAAGAATTGTTCAGACAAAGATAGACAAAGCTATGGTAAAGAAAGATGAGAAAGATAAGCACAACAGAAGTCATGCATCACTTCTAAATTTGCCGATACTGGAGACACAAATCTAGGCTCGAAACCTCTTGCTGAATTGATAGACAAATCCAGAGCAGAAAAGACTTCACTTATGCGTGCAAGAAAAACTTCACTCATGCATGCAGATTAAAAGCAGTGGAATTATTTCGAGTTACAGCTTTTCCATCCATAGCCCCAGTTGCCAAAGTTTGTTATGCAGGAGCAAATCCATATCCAGATGTAGATGCAAATCCATATGCAGATCTAGATCCAAATCTCATAGTTACAAAAACTTCCGAGCACAAAGGCTTCATCCTCTTGTTTCGAATGCAACCCGAGAAGAAGTCAGTGCGTGGAAATATTCCTTCCAAGATCTTGTGCAAATGCTCCCATCTTCCAGTTGAAGCATTCATTGAATTTTCATTCACCTTCGGAGTGCTTTCCAAAATTTTGAATTGCTCATAGGCAATTAAAAATAAGGATGATGAGTTATCTACGGCAAACATTGCATTGATGCATGTACTGGAGAAGAACTGCAAAAGCTTCAAGGATAAAAGAGAAGACAAGGCGAAGGTAAAATTCCAGCTTGCTTCTAGTTCCAACTGCTTCCAGATTCTAGCTTGTTTCCAAATCCAACTGCTTCTAGATCCAGTTTGAATCAGCTGCATGTAGACATGAGAAAAAGGACAAAGTCAGATTTCCTCTTCCTTCTTCTTTCCTTCGAAAAAGTCAGCTTTCCTCTTCCTTCTTCTTTCATCTGACAAAGTAATTGAGTGATCAATTCAATTAGACAACTTAAATGATTGGTTTAAAAGCCATTACTTGAAGAAGTCAACTACTTGGAGATAGGTGGCAGACGTGCAAAATAGAAGGTTCTATTTTCAGTTGCAAATCATACATGTCACGCAAAGAGGAATTCCAGGAGGAAGATTGCCAGTTGTTTCTTTTCTGACTTCCACATGTGCTAGTTTCAACTAAAGCTTTCAACTTGTAATTGCCCCTCTACATTCTATAAGTAGAGGAAGAACCTTCAGGTTAAAAATCGATCAGAATTTTGTAAGCAGGAATCCTGAGTTCTAGACTTTGTGCTGAACTCCTGAGAGCAACTTGGAGCAAAGGAATAAAAGGGAGCAGGTTTCCGGAGAACTTTGTGTCACGGTGTACTGTGTTTCTTGCTTTGAATCTTAGATCTCTTGATAAACTTTGTGTTATTTTCGATCTAGATCTAGAGCTGCCTTTGTTATATAATTCTGTGTGTTCATATCTATTAAGTTTCTTCTATGTGCATGTAATTAGTTCTGCTATCTACTAATTGGGATGCACATCTTCCCCATTTCTTCTCTGTATTTCCTTTATTTCTTTCTTCTATAACTTTCTTTTCTTAAACAGCGGCTTACTTGCTGCAGAACTTCTTAGTTATGGTTCATGAACTAAGTGGTTAAAGTAAAACCCCTGATAGATAATAACACATTTTTATTGACAAATCTGACACGGGAGCCTCACCGGTTAAATGAGGGAGATTTATCTCATGACTGCCTAGGTTTGATGCTATGCAAAAAATCTAGCCAACAGTTTTTGGCGACTCCGTTGGGGAACAACTATTTATGCAGATCAAAGCTTATCTATTGAAGATCAGAGTGTTTTCCATACAAGTCTCAACTTGGCTGAACGTCCATTCACTCGATTTGTGAAGGCACAAGTAAGGACTGATCATTTCCTCAGATTGCAGGGGCAATTCAATTTCAATCATCCTCCTCAAGTTAGAAGCAGCAGATCCAGTCTTTCACCAGGAAGAAGAGTGCAAACACATCCAGATCCGGATCATCTTTAGCACAATCCAGCAACTGGAATTATTCATCAGGTCTACTCTTGGAGAGGACGTGCCTCGTTCATCATGCTGAACCGAAACCCACTTGCCCCTGCAGCGCCTGTTCCATGGGGTGCAGCCTTTGGACCTCTGAATCTGACTCCTCCTATGCATGATCTACCTAAAGGGACGAGAAAGAATTTTTCAAAATTCTTTGGAGATGGCAAGCAAAATCCAGATGACCACTTGGCTGCGTTTTTCATATCCTGTGGAGTGCTTGCAGTCGAACATGAAGATGTATCTGTCAGACTCTTCATAGACTCTGCATGACTTAGCTAGAGAATGGTTCTACCGGTTAGGTCCTGGTACCATAACCAACTAGGCTATTATGCGGGACGCGTTCCTGAAAAGATTCAAGGCAGCTGAAGATTCTAGCACTTTGATAACCCAGCTGACTCAGTTGAAGGAGCCACATGAGCACATGCGGGATTTTATTGCAAAATTCCAAAGATTACTGTACAAAATTCCGTCCTTTGCTTCTTTGAATGACGAGAATCAAAAGGTGTTCTTCATCAATGCTTTTCTTCCTGAAGTAAGCTATCAACTGCGAAGAGCACGTCCTACTGATTTGTTAGCAGTTCAAAATATGGCGGTTGCAATTGAAGACGACCTCATCATGGCTGGAAAGATAAAGAGCAACACTTCTAAAGCTGAAAGTTCATCCCCTGCTACTACTTCCGATTCACTATTGCAAAAGTTAGCAAATGAGATGATGCAGATGAAGAAGCAGATGGCTCAAATGGCTCAGGGAAACAATACTGCCCGTATTCGGAATTTCAACAACAACCGGAACCGCATTGCTGGTTCCCAAAGATTAGCTATTGAAGCTGCTCCCAGAAACAATGTGGAGATAAATGAAGAAGACCAGGAAGCTAACACTGATCAGCTCGAGGATGATGATTTTATAGGACCTGCTGGCGACTCCAACATTAATTACCTGAACTACAAATTTGAACATGACGATGAGAAACTTCATGAAGATGATCATGGTCATACATATGCAGTACTTACAAGATCACAAACTCACCAAGCTGAAGCATTAGCAGGCGAGCAAAGAAGGGGCATCCCTTTGCCTTCTTCTTTAGCTCCTAGAAGTATGCATGTGAGTTCTTCATCTCAACCACAGAAAAGCGGCTCAGGTATCTGAATCTATTTCTTCTTTTGACATTATTGATCATGTTAAGAAAACCAGAGTTCAAATGTCAGAAGTTGAATACTTGAGAGCTTTTCCTGAGCAGTTAAATATGCTAGTCAAATATGTGCAATCACCAGGACAATCCAGTACATCAAAAGGCATTTTGCCTAAGCCCAAGGATACTCCTCCCCAGAACAACACTGCAGTTGTTAAATCCTCACCATCTTCTGAAAGAGTGGAACCATTCTATGTTTCTCTATTGCTTAATGGTTTCAAGTTAAGCAATTGCGTTTTAGATTCAGGTGCTTCTGATAATATCATGCCACCTAAAGTTGCAGATGCTCTTGGGCTTACCTTGACAAAGACCATAAAAAGGTGCTACTCCATGGAGAGACAAGTCCCTTTAATCGGACAAATCAAAGATGCACAAGCTGTTCTGGTAGCTTTTCCTGATAAGAGATTAAAGATGACAATTTTAGTTGCAGATATTCCTGTCTCCTACGGAATGTTGCTGAGTAGAAACTTCTGTAAAGAGCTAGGAGGAGAAGTAAAGATGGATTGGTCATGCGCTCATATTCCTATCAAAGGGCTTAACCATAAGCTGGAGCCGGAAAAGAAGTCCAGGTACACAGTTACAAAATCTGAGGATCCTAGATCTCAAATTCTTTTTCAGGAATTTGACTGTGGGGTCTATTTCTTGGAAACGGATAGACATTCTAGAGCCAAAACTTTAACCAAAGCCAGAGCCAGGAAAAGAAGAAGAAAAAGTTTGGATGTTAGAGTTTAAAGGCACATGTTCTTTTGGATCAGGAGCTGGCGCTCTCCTAATATCTCCAGATCATGAGGTATTTCCATACTCTTGCAAGCTGATGTTCGAGAACACCAACCATACGGTGGAGTATGAAGAATTGCTTCTAGGAATGGAGCAAGCTAAAAAGAAAGGAGTAAAACTCCTCAAAGCCCAAGGAGATGCTGAACTTCTAGTAAAGCAGGTTCGAGGGCAAAGTCAAGTCAAAAGAGATAAGCTGGAGCATTACAGAAATAAAGTGCTTTCCGCCACATTCAATTTTGCAGCCTTCTCTATTGACTTCATTCCAATAAATCAAAACTCCAAGGCAGATTCTTTGGCAGTCACAGCTTTACTATGGAATCCAGATAGACCACCGTCCATATTTAGACAAGGAAACTATAAAGTGGAGATGGTCTACCACCCCAGAGTCCCTAAACAAACATCTGCATGTCTGCATGTTGAAGGAAGTAATTCACCACCACGACAAATAGTCAAAGGAAAAGTTGATCCAGGTTATGATGACAGTAGTGGAGTAGTCCAACCAAAAGGTAACAAAATCCCCAGGGGTTTAGTTTCCTTAGTGGAAACTTTCAACAAGCATGATCAGTACCTGACGAAGAAGAAGGAATATGGTTCTTCCTAAAAAATGTAGCAAATCAATCTGGGAACGGAGCAAGTTGATGCAGACTTTCCCACCACGGAGAAAAGAAAGGATGAGCCACCACCAGATGAAGTTGATAAGGACCTGCCTAGAGTATTTGACAAGAAGGCCAAAGAAAGGAAGTTCGAGATTGCAAATTGGGTACTCTGGTGGGACAAGAGACATGAACCGAAGGGCATACACGACAAATTTGATCCACTCTGGAAAGGGCCCTTCGTGATCAAAAGAGCTGCAGGCTTCAATACCTTCTTCCTTGCCTACCGGGATGGAATTGAGTTACCATTGCCTTTCAACAAGCAGCATCTGAAGCTGTTCATGAACTGAAAAAGTAGGATAAAACCTGTATGTACATAAATAAAACTTTGTTTGTTTTTCCTTGTTTTGTTTTTGTGTTGTGATGTGTTCGTTTGCCCGACCCCGTGCCCAAAGGACAAGATACGAAACCAGAGATGCTGGGATCTCATCTTTTCCCTTTGTCATTCTGACAAGAGAAAAAGATGTCCATAGACGGAGCCAATTGGTGTCACTCAGATTTCACCTTGAAATCTGTGACTACCCTATCCGAAATTTTTTCGTACTTTTAAAATAATGGGTCGTTTTGTGTTTTTATTGCCTGAAAGTTCCTATATTGTGTCAAGATAATCCCAAAGAGCCATATTAGCCTTTTTTTCGCCAAATACTCAGATGCCCAAAATTGTTTTATTCTGTCGTCAGGATTTGTCTGCGGGAAATTTGTATTTAATTATTTTGAGCCCCGTATGAGGCTATTTGCGCTCCGTTTTAACTCTATTATGAGCGAATATGTCATTATTCTTATGTGCCAGAAGGGTTTTAACTTGGAATAAGTTTTGGGCTTTATTTGTAACTTTTGGCAATTTTTTGTGTTTTTGTGGTGTCCCGTTTCGTTTTCTGTGAAATTTCTCTGGAACAATTCCTTTATCGGGTAAGCCCGATTTTTGGCCTGGAGTAGCTGGAAAACATATACGCACATTACGCTCGGAGGAAGTCACCATCAGAGGTCTGGATCACTGGGAAAAAGCGAAGTCGTGCACGGAAAAGCCCCTGCAGGGATGGGTGCATTTTTGGAAAAACAAAGGATTTAAGCTGCAATGGGAAAAATAGAAGCCGCAGACATGATGGGAATTTTATACCTGCCTAGCAGGGTACTTTTTCCCATGATATAAAATTCACTTAAGCTGCAGTGGGAAAATTAGAAGCAGCAGGCAAGTGGGATTTTATTGTCTGCCTTGCAGGGTACTTTTTCCCATGATATAAAATTCACTTAAGCTGCAGTGGAAAAAATAGAAGCAGCAGGTAGGTGAGAATTTTGTACCTACTTAGCAGGGTACTTATTCCCGTGATATAAAATTCACTTAAGTTGCAGTGGGAAAGTTAGATGTTGCAGGCAGGCGGGAATTTATTGCCTGCCTTGCAGGGTAAAAATTCCCATGGTGAAATAAAAAAAAAGTGACTTAAGTGAAATCACGGGATTTTATTGCCTGCCTTGCATGGTAAAAAATCTCATTGTCAGAAATTCTTAAAAATAGAATTCTATTATGCAAAAAAGTGCGACCCACCTTGGGTGAATAATAATGCATTAAATAAATATTTGTTAATATTTATTCACTCAATTTTGGCACCCATGCTTGTGGAAAAGTCAACAAAGAGAAGTGGACATAAGGAATTTAAAAATAGAATTCCAAAATTAAATAAATTTAATTTATTTAATGCAGCCCCTTTTGAGAAGGAATTAATATTTTTTAAAGTATTAAATGATTATATTAATTCCTATTTTCAGTGGCTATGGTCAAAGCACACTGTGAAACTTAAGTGAAGTGAAGTGTGGATGATTAAATTGAATTAATTTAATTGATTGGATGGCTGTCCTTAAACATGCTATATTGAAAAGAGAAGAGCTTGATTTTTAATTAATTAATTGCCTTTAATTGTTAGGGCAATTATTAATTATAGAATTGTGAAGGTTATATAAGCATGGGCAGCCATATGAGTGAATTATTTTATTCACAGGTAAAGAATTGCAGCCAAGAGGAAAAGTGCGCCCCCATTTGAAGAAGGATTTTACTCAGGCAAGGTGGCAACAAGGCTAAGAGCTTCCAAATTTGGCGCATGCTTTGAAGGAGGTTGATCTTTGTCTGCATAATTGTTTGCACAAGTGTTACAGGAGCTTAGGTGTTGTTGAAAGGATTCATGCTCTCTTTATGTGCAAATTAAACACCATTTTTTGGTGCAGCAAGCTTGAAAAGTGCAGATTTTTACAATTAAAATTCACTATTCATGCTCTGGTGGCCATTTTTGTCTGAATAAATTGTAGGAATTCATTACAGGTGCTTTACAAAGGAAAATGAGCTTTTATCAATGTCCAATACATTGCATATACCCTCCGAATATGAAGAATTATCTAGATCTGCACCAATTTTGAAGAATTCCAGCCAAATAAGAAGAAAAAGAATTGTTCAGACAAAGATAGACAAAGCTATGGCGAAGAAAGATGAAAAAGAAAGCACAACGGAGTCATGCATCACTTCTAAATTTGAAGATACTGGATACACGGATCTAGGTTCGAAACCTCTTGTTGAATTGATAGACAAATCCAGAGCAGGAAAAACTTCACTCATGCGTGCAGATTAAAAGCAGTGGAATTATTCGAGTTGCAGCTTTTCCATCCATAGCCCAGTTGCCAAAGTTTGTTATGCAGGTGCAGATCCATATGCAGATGCAGATGCAAATCCATATGCAGATCCAGATCCAGATCTCATAGTTGCAAAAGCTTCCGGCACAGAGGCTTCATCCTCTTGTTTCGAATGCAGCTCGTGAAGAAGACAGTGCGTGGAAAATTCCTTCAAAGATTTTGTGCACGTGCTCTAATCTTCCAGTTGAAGCTTTCATTGAATTTTCATTCACCTTGAGTGCTTTCCAGAATTTTTAATTGCTCATATGCAATTAAAAATAAGGATGATGAGTTATCTATGGCCAACCTTGCATTGATGCATGTACAAAAGAACTGCAAAACCTTCAAGGATAAAAGAGAAGACAATGCGAAGACAAAATTCCAGCTTGCTTCCAATTCCAACTGCTTGCAATTCCAGCTTGTTTCCAGATTCAGCTGCTTCTAGATCCAGTTTTAATCAACTGCATGCAAACATGAAAAAGGACAAAGTCAGCTTTCCTCTTCTTCTTTCCTCGAACAAAGTAATTGAGCGATCAATTAAATTATACAACTTAAGTGATTGGTTTAAAAGCCATTACTTGAAAAAGTCAACTACTTGGAGATAGGTGGCAGGCGTGCAAAATAGAAGGTTCTATTTTCAGTTGCAAATCATACATGTCATGCAAAGAGGAATTCCAGGAGGGAGATTGCCAGTTGTTTCTTTTCCGACTTCCACATGTGCCAGTTCAACTAAAGCTTCCAACTTGTAATTGCCCCTCTTCATTCTATAAGTAGAGAAAGAACCTTCGGGTTAATAATCGATCAGAATTTGTAAGCAACAATCCTGAGTTCTAGACTTTGTGCTGAACTCCTGAGAGCAACTTGGAGCAAAGGAATAAAAGGGAGCAGGTTTCCAGAGAACTTTGTGTCACGGTGTACTGTGTTTATTGCTTTGAATCTTAGATCTTTTGATAAACTTTGTGTTATTTTAGATCTAGATCTAGAGTTGCCTTTGTTTTATAATTGTGTGTTCATATCTATTAAGTTTCTTCTATGTGCATGTAATTAGCTTTGCTATCTACTAATTGGGATGCACATCTTCCCCATTTCTTCTCTGTATTTCCTTTATTTCTTTCTTCTATAACTTTCCTTTCTTAAACAGCTGCTTACTTGCTGCAGAACTTCTTAGTTATGGTTCATGAACTAAGTGGTTAAAGTAAAACCCCTGATAGATAATAACACATTTTTATTGACAAATCTGACACGGGAGCCTCACCGGTTAAATGAGGGAGATTTATCTCATGACTGCCTAGGTTTGATGCTATGCAGAAAATCTAGCTAACGAAGTTCTTGTATTGCGTCAAGATATTCCCAAAGAGCTATACTAGTCTTTTTCGCCAAATACCCAGATGCCCAAAATCGTTATATTCTATCGTCGGGATTTGTCTGCGGGAAATTTGTATTTAATTATTTTTAGCCCCGTTTGAGGAATTGCGTTCCGTTTTAACCCTGTTGTGATCGAACATATCATTATTCCTATATACTAGAAGGGTTTTAACTAGGAATAAGTTTTGGGCTTTATTTATGACTTTTGACAATTTTTCGTGTTTTTGTGTTTTCCTGTTTCGTTTTCTGTGAAATTTCTCTGGATCAATTCCTTTGCCGGGTAAGCCCGATTCTTGGCCTGGAGTATTCGGAGATCACATACGCATATTGTGCCAGAAGGAAGTCGCCATTGGAGGTCCGGTTCACTGGGAAAAGGCGAAGTCGTGCACTAAAAAGCCCTTGCGGGGTTGGGTGCATTTTTGAAAAAGAAAGGATTTAAGTGGATCATGGGAAAAATAGAAGCAACAGGCAGGTCGGATTTTATTGCCTACGTTGTGAGGTAAAAATTCCCATGATGGAAAAGTCACTTAAGTTGCAGTGGGAAAATTAGTGGCAGCAGGTAGGCGGGAATTTATTGCCTGCCTTGCAGGGTAAAAATTCCCATGGTGAAATAAAAGAAAAGTGACTTAAGTGAAATCATGGGATTTTATTGCCTGCCATGCAGGGTAGATAATCTTATTGTCAAAGTCAAATCACTTAAGTGGATAATGGGATTTCCGGGGCTGCCTTTCAGGGTAAAAATTCCCATTGCCATGTGTTTTTAAAAATAGAATTCTATTATGCTAAAAAGTGCGACCGCTTTAGGGAGAACATGGCAGCCTTGAATATGATTAAATTAATTATTTCTTCTGTTTTTGGCTCCTAAACATGGAGAAAAGTCAAACAAAGCAAAGGGGAGTAAAAAAGATGAAAATAGATTGAGTAAATTAATTAAATGTAATTTATTTAAAGGCTGCCCCCTTCATGAAGAAAAGTGCACCCCTTTTGGGAAGGATATAATGCTTTTTAAAGCATTAAATGATTAAATTAAATTCTATTTTCAGTGGCTATGGTCAAAGCACACTGTGAAGCTTAAGTGAAGTGAAGAGGGGATGATTAAATTGATTAAATTTAATTTAATGGATGACTGTCCTTAATCATGCAATTTTAGCACATCAGTTAAAGAGAAGAGCACGCTTTTTAATTAATTAATTGCCAGGAATAGGAAGGGCAATTATTAATTATAGAATTATGAGGGTTATATAAGCATGGGCTGCCATAAGGACGAATTATTTAATTCACAGGTAAAGAAGTGAAGCCCGGAGGAAAAGTGCGCCCCATATTGAAGAGGATTTTGCTTAAAAGAAGATCAAATCAAAGCTAAAAGCTTCTAATTTTGACGCATGCATTGAAGGAGGTTGATTTGTGTTTGCATAATTGTTTGCATAAGTGTTACAGGTGCTCAGGCGAAGTTGGAACAATTCATGCTCTCTTTGCATACAAATTAAACATCAATTTTTGGGGCAGAAGGCTTGAAAAGTGCAGATTTTTACAATTAAAATTCACTATTCATGCTCCGGTGGCTATCTTTGTCTGAATTAATTACAGGAATTCATTACAGGTGCTTTACAAAAGAAAATGAGCTCTAATCAATGTCCAATACATTGAATATATCTTCCGAATCTCAAGAATTATCCAGATCTGCACCAGTTTTGAAGAAATCCGACCAAATAAGAAGAAAAAGAATTGTTCAGACAAAGCCATGGCAAAGAGGGATGAAAAAGAAAGCACAACGGAGTCATGCATCACTTCCAAACTTGCAGACATAGAAGACGCAGATCTAGGTCCGGAACCTCTTTCCGAATTGATTGATAGATCCAGAGCGGGAAAGACTTCACTCATGTGTGCTATTAAAAGAAGTGGTGACTTCCATTAGCCTTCAGGATGCCGGCAGCAGGTGGGATAAGCATAGAGTTGATTGCGTGAACATAATGAACAGATACATGAAGAAGCCTAGATCTCCTTCTAAGTTCCCAAGAACTCTTCTGCGGTCCAATTTGGTGTAGGAGGTCGATGATATTGTTTAAATTGTTATGCAGGATTAATGGCGAGGCGAATGCTTACACTTTCCGTACATGGATGTATGCTTTCATCAGGACCATTGAAGTCAACAAGGTTGATTCCATAATCAATTGGTCGTAAATCATTAGTGACAACATTGGTGAGCAACTCCTGAACGTGAAGCGTACTTTCAGTTTCAAAATGACTTCCTCCTTGGTGTACGCTGCAGCTTCACAAGGCATCTTCTCCAAGCTGGATAGATGTGGCGTTCTTTCTAAGGACCCCATTTTCGAGTGCTACCCACAACTTATTGTACTTGCATGCGAGAAGGATTTCAAAGTGGTCAATGATGGATTCTTCTACGATTTCATTTGCAGGCTAGACAAGGACCTAAAGGCCAACAAGGTAAGCAAAGAAGTGTGGGAAGCTGTATCCAGGATTGGCAGTCTATTCATTCAGTTTGCAGATTTCACATATCTCAGGGTTACGGGCTTTTTTGGAGAACCAATAAAGATGCCCAAATATCCGAATGATAGATTGATCGCCATGGAGCTGAGCAGGCAACTTGTGGAGATACACGACCTTCAGTCGAAACGGCACAAGTCTACGGGCTTCTTTCCGATCACTGTCGGACATTATAGCTGCCAGAGCATTCATAGAGCTCGAGGGATGGAGACGTAGGTGTTATCCTAGTATGAGCAAGAGTTCTTCACGGCACAGCTGAATTTCGATCCATTTGGAGTAGCCGGGAAAACAATCTCCCAGGAGTATGCACACGTGCCTTCATTGGAGGATTTCTGGATGAAGTGCAAAAGTGAGTACGAGGTTAGAAAGAGGAATTTCAGCAGGCTATCAGCAAAACAAGTGTTCAACTTTGGACTAGCGCGGATATCTGCGGATCTTAAAGATGATGGGAATGTGGTACTTGACACTTACCATCAAATGGGAGGAGATAGAGCTATACTTCAGGATAACGTAGGAGGCTGCCACACAGTTGAAGAAAGATCTGGAGGTGTTTTGGTGAATACTTCAAACTGGTTGCTGACAAAGAGATATTGCCTTGATGAAGCATTGATGAATCAAGTCACGGAAAAATTTGGCGCAGGAGATTCCCTCAAGTGGAAGCACGGAGGAGAAAGCAGCAGAAGGTCCGAGAAGTTGAAAGTACACAAAAGATCTCAATCAAAGGAGAAAATCACTTCTATGGCCATGACTTTAGTTCCGGTTTCTTTAGTACCCCAGTACTTCACCAACTGTTGCACCGCAGCAGGACACTTCCATGCCTCTACTGAATCCGGCGACATTCATCTTCTCTCCTTAGCCACTCCATTCATCACCTGTCCCAGAGGAAACGTTTAAAGCTGCAGATGGTAGAGTTCGAAAGAGCTTTGTCCTTGGATGACTCAGAAGATGGCAGCCATGACACTGTGGCACTTTCTGATGGAGAGGAAGTAGAGCGGGAGATGGTAGTGCACTCAGTAACTTCTCATTCTTCAAGAAGTAACTTCTCAGAATGGTTGGCTTCGCAGTTGGTTCCAGAAGCGAGAGTGGAGATGAACTTGGAGAGAACACGACTTGCAACTACTCCAAAGTATGGGCGGAAGAGACAGAAGGCCTAAAGTTGCTAAGGTAACTTCAAGGTTGATCATCGAGGATTCGAGGCAGAAGTTTGCTGAGATGTCAATTTCGATGGAAGGAAAGAAGGAGGATGAGCTCACGGCAGAAGATGTGACAGTAACCAAAGTACCCCTCGGTCAAGCCACCACAGAAGGATTGAAGCAAGACACGCAGACATTGATAGATGCTCTATTGCTTTAGGCTTGACAGTGAAAAAATGGAGAAAGAAGAACTTCAGAAGTAGGTATCTCAAGTTGTGTGAGATCATAGTCAAGGTTGTTAAGCCTTCCATTCAGCTCGTTTCAGAGCAGGTGAGTGATCATCTTATGCAGGAAATGGAGGATGCAAGCAATCAAGTAAAAGCTATTGACGAATGGAAGGATTTGATTATTCGTCAAGCTGCTGTACAACTTGGAGAGGTGTCAACCCGCCTAAAGGTTATGAATGATGCGGCAAATCAGCTGCAGCAACTGGTGACGAGCATAGTGGACATGAACATAGTTGCTGACAATAACCTGAGTATTTTGGCTGAAGATCAACAAGTTGTCAGAGAGATGTATTGGTTGCAGAGTAGATTGTACCGGATTGATCAGTTGAGAAGGGGAAAGCAGCTGGAGTTTGCAGTATCTTTCCATTTAGAGATCTGCAGAGTTCTGCTGAAGAAGATGCAGGCACTTGAGAGTAGGACATCATCCTTACCAGACAGTATCATTTATTTCGCTAAGGAGGACGTGGTCAGAGGTGTTACTTCATACATGCGGATCGTTCCTAGTAAGGTGCCTAATTCCCTGGAAGGGTCTCTTCTGATGGTACAAAAGAGAATTGATAAAGCTACTAAGTCTTTCACGATGAACTCTATTAGTAGACTGGTGGCACTGCAGGCGGATATTGCGAGGTTTGGGCCGAGTTTGAAAGATGTGGAAGCGTGCATCAAAAGTGTTGAATGAAGGATTGCTGCAGTTTAGGATAAAGAAGGAAGCAGTGGCTAAAACAGATGGGAAGATGTTGAATCACATGTTCAACAAGTATATCCGATATCAGAACAAAAAGAAGACATAAATATTACAGCTGGCATGACTTCTTCTTCTATTCCTTCTTCTATTTTCTATGTTCCCGGATGAAATTGTAAGACTTCAAAGTTATTGGTTTTGCAACCATTACTTAAAACCATGTGGAACAATTCTATTAGTTAAGTGATACATGTGTCACTTAAGGAGAAGTTAGTTGAAGATGATTGTCAAATGTCATCTTTACTTGTTGTTTGTGTTTCAGTTCAGTTAGATTTCCCATTTGTACTTTCCCTCCTACATTCTATAAGTAGGAGAAGAACCTCCAGGTTAAAGATCAGAATTTGTAAGCAGCAACCTTGTGTTTCAGACTTTGTGCTGAAACCTCTTGAGAGCCACTTGAAGCAAAGGAATATACAAGAGCAGATTTCCGGAGAACTTTGTGTCACAGTGTATTGTGTTTCTTGCTTTTTATCTTAGATCTTTTAATAGACTTGGTGTTATTTCAAATCTAGATCTAGAGCTACCTTTGCTTAGAATTTTGTGTTTATATCTATTGGTTTCTTCTATGTGCATGCAATCAACTCTGCTATCTATTGATTAGAATGCACATCTTCCCCATTTCTTCTCTGTGATTGACATAATTCTCTTTCCTCTCTTCTATAAATACTTTCTTTCCTTAAAACAATTGCTTACTTGCTGCAGAACTGTTCAGTTATGGTTCATGAACTGAGTAGTTAAAATAAAACCCCATTTAGATATTAGCATACTTTAATTGACAAATCTGACACGGGAGCCTCACCGGTAAATGAGGGAGATTTATCTCATGACTGCCTAAGTTTTGTGCTATGCAGAAAATCTAGCCAACACTCTCAAACCCTAGATCAAGCACTTAGTATTAAGATCTAACACTCCTGCACGGAATATTCAGTGGGGAACATATGCCAACAATTACTTGTTTTGCTCTACAACAAGATTTGCAGATTCATAAACTCATATTCAAGGTTTAGTCTAAGCATATCACGATTTGATCAGGACTCAATATAGTTTGATCATAGTTCATTTGTACGGTATGTTACATAAGGATTTGAAATGCTGCATAAATCAGTAGAGCCTGATTTAGGCTAAGCATGTGAAATCTTTCAGTGCATTAGTAGGATATATCAATTAGAATCTCTGGGAAGCCTTTTATAACACAAAGACCTCCTTTGCAATATATTGAACAATGTATTGTATTGAAAATCGTAAACTTATTAGTGATAAGATTTACGAAGATCATAAGGCGAAATAGTGTTACCTTGCTTTACAATGAGTAGCAAAAATCTAGAGGACGGAAGAGATAACAACCAACCGACCATTAGGTGGTGGCAATCCTGCCGCAGGGAAACACCTCAAAAAAGGCACCACTCTGACAGGCTGATTCATTGCATGAACATATTCACGCCTGATACAGCAAACAAAGACTTTCTCCACACCATGCCATCGACTTTATCTACATTCTGGTACAGTACTGGAGATCTATATCACTTCGCAAAGAACTCCCGGCTTCCTGATAAAATGCACATGAACCTGAATATGATTAGTTATTTGATGCTGATCTGGATTCTTAGCAAGATGCAATGCAACTCTATCACATGGACAAAGCCGAATGGCTGTGATTTTATGCTAGAATGTGGAGAACTTCCAACAGAGGCTTTTATCAAGGGCAGTGAGGTTCAAATTTCACTAGTCCGTTCTGAAGGTAGGCACTTCTATTATTATTTCTTAGATAGAATAATATCCTTCTTTTTGTGAGTCTTGTCTTTTCAGAGAGGGGAAGCGTTGAATGGCACCTGTCCCGAGACTGGTGAACTACATATCACAATTGTAGACTTCTCATTTATCTCATCACCAAGGCTTTTGATTGTTCACGATTAATGCAATATTAGGGATAAAGACGTGCCTTACTTACCATCGTAGCGATAGATGTAAAACCAATTTAATTCTGCCTTTGTTATATCGCAAAGGAAGCCGCGTTTGTTTATCTTCCAAGCGTAGCAAGATATGGAACCCTTGGTATGAATCTTCCGATGTAATACCTACTAGCATAAGCAAGGTCAGGTCTAGTAATAGGATGAAGTGTTATGGCATCATGTAGAGTGAGAGTAGCAGGTTTCGCGACTGTAGCACATCCATAGCATATGACCGCAAGTCTTACAAAATCCAATCAAAGTGAACGTTCCAAGAACGTAAGTTAGTCGGCTTCGATTGATGCCATTGCCGATACATCAATAGGAGTTTGGTCTGCTATCTAGAACTATTATTAACCAGTGCCTAAGATAATGATGCAATAGGCGCGTATATCAGTGATTTCAGAAACCGTCCATTGCATCCAATTTAGTACTCGACATCCCCATAATCCCACTGCTTTCTAGTTATTGGCAATAGGGCAGCCCTTCACTAGTTGAAATGAATCATACGCATTGTGCACCATTTTCGTCTTCTATCAGCTATTTCCTTTGATTTAGAAAGAATTCGTGAGATGCTCGTCTATACCAGTAGTCATATAAACCTCGATTACCCTGATCTCAGTAAAATTCCCAAATGTTCTCGGGGCCACTTAATGCCAGGGGAATATAAACAGTCTGCGAATGTGCCCAATTTTAGCTTTGGGATCGAACCGGCATTGTAAAATATTCCTACTTAGCTTCTTTTTTTTGTTAAATCGAACTTTATTTCAGTGAAAATAAAAGCCGAATACTCCAGCACGATCTGTCCGAGCTTCCTCATAAAAGTATTGATCTCTTGGGCCCAATGAGCATCCTTACAGTGTAACATGTTATGGACAACTGGTGCAAAGGTTTCTACTTAGTCGATAGTTTTTGAGTAAACCCTCGAGCTGACCAACCTAGTTTTGAATTTATGGAACACTGAAATCAACTTTATATTATGATTGTGGATTGCCATCTAAAGCCAACTATGAGTCAATTGAAAAGAGGGACAAGATCCATAAGTCTGATTTATAGGTTTAGTGGTATTTTTTCAGAAGGTTGCATTACATCTTCCCATCTAGTGAATCAGAAGTTAGCATCTCCCCCAGATCCTTTTGTTTTGCTTTTCATCCAATAATTCTATTATGGAATCATACTCTTAAAATTGACTTCTCAGTCACTTAACTCTAATGATTTGTGCAAGATTGGAGTCATATAAGGATGAATACACTCATCCCATTTCAATTGCCCTTATGGTTGCATGGAGGAAACATGAGTCAAACACTTTTCCAACTATGGGTTGCATTATTAACATTGTCACTATCTTCATTGTCATCGCATTTGAGCCTGTGGGAGCTAGTCCTTAGATTGAGCAACGAAGAATAGATCTAGATGAACCTCCAGTTTAATTTCTACCACTTACAGGGTTTTTCACAATGCTCATATGTTATAACTTCTCGTAATATAGTGTTGGCATCGTAGATCCTAAGACCTTTAGTTTTATTCCTCTACATCCCCATTCTAAACTTTTCATTCACATAGTTGTTGTGTATTTGATCTAAGATTTATGCATTTTGATTTAGGAATGAAGATCCCATGTTGTTCATACCATTTTTTGTTTTCTTTCATCCACATGCACATTTCGTTTGTGTGGTTCTTCGCATTTTACATCCTTAAGGCCACCTGGAATCAACTAAGCCGGGTTTAGTGAGTTTTCTGTTAAGTAACATATGAACAACGGTAGTCATAGCAGTTCATTTCATAGAGGGAAGGCCCTTGTTTCGGCCAGGATGGTTTTCATAGGAGACATATAATCTTGCCATTTTGAGAATGATGTTTGTTATTAGTCACTTTTGACAATCCTTTCTATTCTGTATCTATTTTGAACTTGTCATTCCAGCTAGTTCCCTTTGTATACTCACATTCTATACAACACCACTGAGTCAAGACGAATAATCCAAAAAGGATCCCTTGGTAGTCTGTCCAATCCTCATAGCTTTATACATTCATGTACCTATTTTGGAGCACATAAAGAGCTCTCCATCCTCTTCGTATTTGCTTCATCCTACAAGTATCCCAATTGAGCTACTGTTGATGAAAATTGAGGCCAAGATCATTTAAGATTCTAACATCACTTTAAGAGACTCTCGAACAAACTAAAGAGTCATTTAGGGATGTTTCTTCTTCCTTTTCACTCAAAAAATCATAATTTGTATTTAGTTCCAAATGCTTCAAATGAGTCTATCCCCACTTATATATAGAATAGCCCTAAAGGAATTGGCATAGGTGGTTACCACTTAAGCACCATTCACATTGTCTTCATGAGCATTGGGAAACTAGGTCGTCTGACCATATAGTAGGAGTTAAGTCGACCACATATTTTTCCAAGTAGATCCTTTAACCCTCCAATGACGTTGTTTGTAATATTCCTCTAACTTGAACAATGTATGAGCCCAAATTGGACTTATAAATTGATAACATGTGAACATGAAAAAAAATTAATTGCATCTACAGGATCGAATGGCAATTATATTTATGGACCACAAAAACTCCAAGTTGTTTAGGAGATATTTGAGCTCTTAGTGGTATCTTTTGATAAGGTTGTTCCTCCTCTTAACGATTTGAGTTAAATTAATCTCCAAACCTTTTGTTTTTGCTTTCAACTCGAAATAGTGAATCTATCATAGAACAAACTCGTAAAATTTCCTGCATATTTAGTTTGTGTACCTTGGACATTCAAGGATGAGAATGCTCCTCTATTTCAACTACCCTTGTTTTGCATAAAGTACACAAGTCCTCTGAGCTTCCCACGGTTGCTTTGGGTGTTATCCATCTTTAATGTCTCACATTTAAGCTTGGTGGGCAGTTATTCCTTACCTGAAGTAGATGATGATGGATTTCCAAAAAACACTCCATTTAATTTCAGGCCATATATATGACTGAAAACACAATGTTCCATACATCAGGCACCAAAACTTTGTAATATAGTGTTAGATCGCTTCCTACTTGTTTTTATTCCTCCACATCATCCTTCTAAATTGGGTTGTTCCAGCTTGCCAAAATAAGATTTTTCAATATGTAGTTGTTAAGATTTGGGATATTCATCTAGGTTTAAATCACATCTACTCATCCAGGAAGTGCTTTTTCGTTCATCCACATGTTTTTTTGTCATGCACAACTCTTCTCCTCAGAGCAACAACTAGGCCACATGTTCAGTCGTTGCACAAGTAATTTCTAGAATTTTTAAGTAAACATAGCATGCCCCAAACCTAAGTCGACTGGTGGTTTCCTCTTAAAGGGAGAGGTGACCTATAAAAATGACCTTCTACTCATGCAATCAGTTCCTTTCAACATTAAATGCATAGTTAGATGCCCTTTCTCTATTCTAGGAGTCACAATCGTATTTTCTAGAGGGAATAACTTTTGACCCATATGACATTTTATACAGTTGCCTTTAGTTCCAGTTATTCTTTACCTCACTAGGCAAGTCACACTTTTCCATTAAAAATTATGAAGGGCCTTTTTACTAAGTGTGTTTAGATGCCCTTTCATTTAAGAGTACTTTTTCTACATTTTAATTTATCATTAAGTCCATTAATTTATTATAAGCACTTTTTATAATGTTTTATTTTATTTTCAATTGCATATTTATAATAAAATAATAGAACTTAAGTCTCCCTTTTAAATTTCTCCTTAGCCGTCGGAAAGATAAAATAGGCTAAGGGTCTTCATCATGTCTATCCTAGGAAGTGGGACATTTTAGTCCTCCCTTCCCAAGATTGCTTGCCCTCAAGCAATTCTGAGATCTTTTGTCTAAGTGCCATGCACAATAGACAAAACATACTAAAGTGCCTCAAGATTCTAGCACCTGTACCTGTTAGGTGAGATAATTCTTTCCACCACTTGTCTTTACAAGGTGTCATATTCACATGGTTGACCAAAGGCATTACTTAATGCAAATTGCAAATTTTATCATGTAAATCATCACTCTTAACAAAAGAAATCTGAATATGCTGCATATATGACATTAGTTTGTTTGTATTATACCTTATGGAGTCACCATGGTTCACAAAGGGCTGAAATTCTTCACAACTTAGCTGCTACAATATTATGTTCCCTCCTTCATCAATCACATCTTGTGAAATCTGCCCCTCATTGACAACTCCATTCATACTATTGGCTGGCATTCTTGGAGGAACTCCTTTCCTCATGCCTTGCAAAACAATTCCTTTTTCTTGCATTTTGAATTTCAGCTCCATAGTTTGATAATTTTAATTAAAATCACCCAAGGATTAGAGCCATTCAACACCAAGAACTAGATCCAACCCACCAATACCAACAACATAAAATTCATCACTTACCTTAAGCCCTCCCATGGTGAATTGAAGTTGCGGAATCCTCTTGGTGCATGTGATTGAATGCCCATCCGCCACAATCACATCGAATCCTTGGAATGCTTCCTCTTGTAATCCCAATCTAACAACCAACCCTTCATCAATGAAGTTGTGTTGCTCCTCCATCAATCAATATGGTGACCTTTTCACCAAGAAGATCACCCTTCACATGAAATGCATAGAAACTAGGCAATATTGTTATTGTAGCTAAGTTAGCATTAGTGACACTCACCTTATCATCCTTTGCTTGATCTTTTGAATCAGCATTATTTTCATCCTCTTCATCATTAAAAACTTCAATATAATGAATAGATCCCTTACCTTTGCAATGACGATTGGGTGTCTATGGTTCTTTACAATCAAAGCACAATTTCTTCCTCCTTAACTCATTCTTTACTTCAATTTCAGACCTGTTTCTCTCCCATTCTTGAGCTCTATTTTGCTTCTCACTAAATGCTGCTCCTTGCCTATCATTTTGAGGTGTTATGGACTGCTCACATGTGTTCTTTTGCTGCACCAAAGGCGTTGTTCGCTATTGTCCAAAATGTAGATTTCTCCCCTTTGGCATCGAAGTCTCCAAGTCTAATGACTTCTTAATGGAGCCTTGAAGAGAGGGAGGATTAAAAGCTTTGACAAGGCCTTTTAAAGGTTCTCCTAACCCTTCAAAAAAACAATAAGACGAGCCTTGTTTCACTAACATCAGGTACCATTACTGCAATTCTTTGAAAATCAGAAATATACTTATCAAGAGTTCCATCTTGTTTGGGTTGGGCTAGCTCCCTGAAATGCAAATCCGGATCCATTATGCCAAACCTTTTTGTCAAACACTTGTTGAATTCTTCAAGGGAGGTGATAAAGCCATGCCCTTGTGTGATGATGCCATAGTACCACCACTCATGTGCAACTCCATCCAAATACAATGTTGCGAACTTAAGTGCCTCTTCTTCATACATAGGGTTCAAAAAGATATATGTATCTAATTTTTGTAACCAATCCCTAGTAGAACACTTATTTGAACCATCAAATGAAGGAAGATTGATCTTACCCAATCTATGCTGAATGTCCTTCCTTGGTTCATGTTGCTGATTTACTCTTTTTCTTGGCCTTTCGTTCCTTCGCAGTTGGCAAAAATATCTGAATGAAAGCAAGTTCCTTGTGTTGGGATTCAAGGATGCATACTCATCTCCAAGAAGATTGATCTCTTCTGCAAACCTGTGTGTAGGTGGCTGCTCCTCCTTCCTTTGTGGCTCATTCCGTTGGAGGAAACTAGCACGAAAGAATTTTGAAGGTGTTGTTTGAAACCCTTCCCACATGATGGCTAAAAGAGCTTCCCTCACCATGGTTGCCTTGAGTGTTAGACAATATCCCCTGCAAGGATCTACCCAAATCAACAATGGCTCCAACTACGGAGTCTCTAAGATCTCTCTGTGAGTCCAACAATCTGTTCTGCAGTTCTTTGTTACCCCTAGAAAATATCTCATTCATGTAGCTCAATTCATCATTTAGAGGAGGTCTTTCTTCATCATCCATCTCTCTTCTTCTTGGAGTTCTTTGGTATTGGTACCTAAAATGGTCTTCACCCTTGTCCATGCAAATCTGAAATTTGAATCTTTCCCGCACAGGCTAGGAGGAAAACTTGCTCTAATACCATTGTAATGTCCCCAAATGGGACAATTTGACCCCACGTTGGATTTATGGTAAAGCCAAACACCCAAACATATTTATACAAGATTATGGCAATTATATTTATGGCAGATCAAATTTATTCTAGGAGAAATGTGACTAGGGTTTATTGAGAAAACCCATATAAATCAGCCAAACTAATTAACTGTTTCTACTCCCAACTGAAATAGTGATTTTTCAAGACCAAAATCTGAAAGTACATGTAGATATAGGTTGCAGAACCGATCAGAAATAATTTATAAAATCTGTAGAATAAAGTACCAGTTTATGAGCTCCAACACTGCTGATTTTATTTATTAAAATTCTACAGGACCAGGTCTGCAAGTACAGCTGTAATAGAGGGTTTGGAAACCCCAGAAAACACTCCAATTATGTAGGAAAGAGGACTGAAAACACAGCTCCAAACAACAGGCACCAAAACTGAATTTTTAGATCCTTTATCAATGCCCAAACAGCCTGAAACTGGGTCGCTTCAGCTTGCCAAAATAAGATACTTCAATAAGTAGATTTCCCTTTGAATATTTAACAAAAAGACACCAAAAAGGAAGAGTTTTCGTTCTTCCTTCAACTTCTCATGAGGGTTTTCGTCCTCAGAGAAACCAGCTGCAAATACTTAGCTTGCACAAGTAATTTCCAGAATTTTTGATTAACATAGCATGCCCCAAACCCAAGTCGACTTGCCCTTTTAAAGGGAGAAGTGACCCAAAGTGACCTTCTACTCATGCAATCAGCTCCTTTCAACATTCAATGCTTTTTCCCTCCATTTCTCTTTTCTAGATCAAATCGCATGTTCTAGAGGGAATACATTTGACCCATGAGCTTTTTACATTCCATTAGTATTTTCTTTAGCTCACAAGGCAAGTCGCACTTTTCCATTAAAAATTACATTTTTAATAAGTGCTTTAATCCTTTTAGTTTCTTTTTCCATTTTAATTTATCATTAAGTCCATTAATTTATTATAAGTGCTTTTTATAATGTTTATTTTATTTCCTTGCACTTTATAATAAAATAATTGAACTTAAGTCTCCCTTTTAAACTTCTCCTTAGCCGTCGAGAAGACAAAATAGGCTATGGGTTTTTGTCGTGTCTATCCTAGGAAGTGGGACATTTCATAGTTTTTCATGCCACAATTGCAAACCAATTTTATTTTGGGTTGACATACAAGAAGCAGAAGCAAAGACTTTAAACACATATAAGCCATTTTTTTGTATGCCCTCAGCTATAGTGACATCTAGTTCATTCTTAATAAACCATTTATCTTTCAACAAAATTACACTATAGTTATTTTGAGTTAATTGAGAATAAAAAAGCAAAGTCATTTTTAATTTAGGAACTAACAAAACATTGTTAATGAAACCATTAAAAATTGTTGCTTTTCCTTGTCTTTGAACATCGAGAATAGACTGATCACCCAAATAGATCCGAGCCTTACATTCTCTAAGATCAATTAGGATATCAGACCTGTAAGTCATGTGCCTAGAGGCACCACTGTCTAATATCCATTTTGCAGTGACAAGGGTAGCATACAAAGCAACAACGTTAGTTTTTTGATTATTTTTTTGTTCTTGTTTTGATTTTGATCTAGTTTATTCCCTTTTTGGTTTTTGAAATTTGTTTTGTTTTTGACTTTACAGTCTTTTTTCTTATGACCAATTTTTCATTAGTTATGACATTTACGATCAAAACTTACTCTTAAATTTCCAGGTTTTTTATCTTTATTAGGGGGTTTAAAAGATGATTTTTGATTCTTGTTGAATCTAGATGGATTGTTCTTAGATTTTTGTGCGAGAAGTGCCTGAGTGACATTCTTTTTGGAATAAAAATTAGTAATAACCTACTCTTCTTGGATCAGAAAAGCACTCAGAGTTTGCAAATCAAGGATGTCTTGCTCAGTTTGGTATCTAGAATTCAAGATCGAAATGAAAATCCTAAATCTTTCATGTGTTTTCAATTGAATAATGAAATACAATAATTTATCTTGAATTAAACTGCAGGTACACCCATCCAAATGAGATTTAATATTTTTAATTTTTGCTAAAAACGATTTCCTTTTCATCTCCCTTCATGGGAGTCGTCATCAATTCTAGAATCAACTTTATAATTTTTTATAAACGTGTACCTTCATGCATTGATTCTAGTTGCGTCTAAGCCTCACTCAAACTTTCCTGATTCCCGATGTGAAAAAGGAAGTCATCCTACATGCTTCGTACTATAATGGACATTGCTTCTTGCACCTTTTGTTGATATGCAACTACATTGTCCGCTATCGCTTGTCTTCCGATCAGAGCTTTCTCCATATCGTTCACGACTGTCTCGACCTTGCGAGCCATGAATTCCGCCTTCAATCTTATCTTCCAGATGCTGCAATTAGATCCATTCAACATCTACGACTTGTCAATCGTAAAATGATTAGATCCCATGTTTACTTCAACAATTTTAACAAATGAGAACAACGAGGTTTTTTAGTAATAGCGGTTTAAAATTCCCCCTATCATTGTTCAAACTACACCAGTTGTATTTCGATGGATTTTCCTTATTCACGTAAAAAATAGACCTGTCAAACAAGTATTTTAGACACAACATATTATTTTGACTATAAGGCAAATTTGTTGAAATGTAAGTATTTTTTTTAGTTTTGCAAGAAAAAACGACTTACTTGATCGTTGTAAAAAAATGCATTATTTCTCATTCTTATTAAATTATCAAAACCTTATCTAATACAAAACAAAACTTATGAAAAATTTCAATATTAGATAGGAAAAAAATTTAAAAATCTGATTAAAAAAGAAAAAAATATACTATGCATATATAAAAAAAAATTGGAGCTTAGCTCCATTGAGGGGTTTAGAGAGGCCGATCTAGGGGCCGAGATGGGCGAGCTACGGACCAAGTTGGGTCTTGAGCTCACTTATAATTCTTTCTAACTAATTTACAAGCAACCGAGCTCACCACCAAACCCTTATTTTTAGTTTCAACCCTAGAAAGGGACATTATAGTGGGTATTTGATCATCGATCTTCCCAGCCTGAGGGTATTCGTGCAAGGCGGTGACAAATAATACAGACATGGATTGGCGGATTAGGTTCTTACCAAAGAAAGAAGTCATTCCGGAGGCAGAAATATGGCATTCAGTGGGTCACAACATTGTGTCTATCTATGAAGAATGTAGGGCTCTTTCGAATGAGATCCGTGATGCTCTTTTGCTTGCGGAATTCATAGGTGTCAGTAAGGTAGGTTAAGGCCCAAGCTTAGATCGCAAGTGCCACAGGAGGATCTTCAACATGCTTTGGGGGAGGCGACGCTCTCCACATTTGATGGTTCCAACAAGGAGAGAACCAGAGCATGGATGAAGATGCTAGGGTTAAACCCTAAATCACAAGAATGCGTCAAAGAGTGAAACCCAAAGGGATTTCTCTTGAAAGAAGAAAAAGAAAAATATTATCTGCAAGAGGGTTTTAAGGTGGAGTCCCAAGAAGACCATGTTGAAGGACATGGAGAGGTGTTGCTAGATGAAGAACCAAAAAAGGTTTTTGATGCAACAAAATCTCCAAAGAAAGAACTAAAAGTACCTATCATTCTTCGTAAGGGTTAGCCCTTGACTGATTATCAGAACAACAATATAAAGGGGCATGTGTTGAAGGAAGAAACCATGGAACATGAGCCCAAGAAGGAAGGAAAATCAAATTTACAAGAGGCTGAAGAAAGGTTGATGGTTGACGCTCAATGGGCCAAGGATAAGGATGATGACCAGTTTCTTAGGAGTTTCCAAACAAGAAGCAATGAAAAGCTGTCATGTCCCTTTTTGGAGACTAGCATTTCTTGAAGACCTTGACCCATTCTTCTTCCCGTGGGTCTAAGGAAGGGAGCAAGGGGAAGATTCAGATGATGCTTTGATGTTAATTTAGTAGTTGCTTTTATTTTTAGCATGTATTACCATTGGGAAGCCTAGCGATCAATAGAAGAACTTATTTAATTAGAAAATAAAGTATTTTGAGCTTGTAGGCTCTAAATATAAATTAGATTATTAAAAAGCACTTTTTGAAGTCGGCTATCATTTGAATTGTAGCACCCCTTATTGTTATAAAAGGAAGTTTCTTGGCCAATTGAGAGTAGGTTGGATTTGATAATTTGGTTGGAGTGGATTGCTTGTAAAGCATCTCTCTATCTCTCTCAAGGACGAAACCCCTTGAGGAGAATCTGTTGTGGACAAAACCCCACACTATCTCTTGTTGTAATCTCTCTCTTGTTGCATATAATTAAATTCTGTCCTTGGCAAATGAAGTCCTTAAGTCCCTTTTATATTCTTCCCTTGGCGCCAAAGGCCAATTAGAAGAGGACTGACCTCTTAAGCCTCTCTTATCTTTTAATTGCTTCTTTATTTGCTCCAAACCCAGCCTACCTGACCCATAAAGGAAAACATTGAAAGAAAACATCAAATCTAATAAAAGCAAACTGAAATGAAATGCAATTCCTTGTTCAATAATTCTTCTTTGCCACGAAAAGGGGATGGCAAGAAGTCCATATTTAGACCTCAATTCAAAAAAAGGGGACATTACAGAACATACGTGGATTTCATTCAGGGAATTGAAACAACCATCTTTGTAAACCTGCAAACAATGACAGAGATATAAACATGCTAGCACTGAGCCTTATGAAAACCACTTAATAAACCCATGAAGATGGGGTCTTGTAGGTGTGAAGGCACTTATAGTGGGTTCTATAATCCAAGATCCTTGTTGGAAGGTTTAGATTGGTTGCAAAGAGAGCATTGGTGAATAAAATCCTCAACTTCTTTCCATGTGGAGTGATGCTGAAAATAGCGTTGACGATTCTCCAGTCTTTTGAATGCTAGAATGTCCATTGTAGGAGGAAGAGCCATCCTTCCTGAGTAAAATTGACAAGTGAGGTCGGTTGGGACATAAAGATGATCTACCTTGTATAGGAAACCATCGTGTAATGTGTTTTGAGGAAAGGAGCTTGGTTGATCATTGTGGACTTCTAAAGAGCTAAAATAATTGGACTGAAATAAGGATTGGTGGGGTAAAGATCCTCCCACTCCTCAGAAGTTGGGAATTTGGTGTCTAATATGTCGAGTACTCAAATAGGAAGGAAACTAAGGATGTCAGACCCTCTGTTCATTGCACACTTCTTATATTTGATGACCAGGAACAATTGTTGAATATAAGAAGCCCATTTCATGTGTGAGGATTCCTGAATCTTTGATTGTAAATTCAAGAACTGAAATAGCTGTAGATTAGTGTGCAATGATTACCTCCCTATCAAGAAGATAATTTTGCTTTTGTTTCCTAGCTTGGACCAGTGCATCCATTTCCTTATTAGCATTATAGTTAAACTTAGCCTGCTACAAATTCTCTGAACTATAGGACACTAGATGTACTCCCTATTTAAGTATGATACATATGCCACATTGTGAAGCAATGGTCTCAATCTTAAGTAGTTGTTGAAGGCATCTGAGGGTAATCACTCGAGCAAAGAAAAGATCTTCCTTCAGTCTGTGACATGCTTGATCAATCTCTAGACCCCATGTGAGAGTATTCTTGTTTGTGCACTTATGAAGGGGGAAAAGTATGTATAGTTGTAGATGAAATTTTGATAGCATTCATGCCCCCTAAAACATAATGCAGATCAGAAATCAGGTAGGAGTTGGCTTCTCTTCAAAAACTTCACTTTGTCCCAGTTTGTATGAACTCCATGTTTTTTGATGACTAAGCCAAGATATGTGATCGAAGTCTGGCCAAAAAATTACTTTTTTATTATAGCTTGGAGCTTGAGTAGGAAAAGCAACTTAAGAATTATGCACACACACAACTGGTGATCTTCCCATGTCTTGATGTAGACCAAAATATCATTCAAATAGGCGAAGAAAAATTGCCGAGATGTAGCCAACAAATTTCATTGACAAGGTGCAAAAAAGTGGTTGGTGCGTTAGTGAGGCTGATCAACACGACTAGCCATTCCTAGACCCCAAATATGGGTTTGAAGGCCGTTTTCCATATGTTGTGAGGTTCCATACAAATTTGGGGACACTGAAAGGCCATATCCATATTTGTGAAGTATGTTGCAATTTTAAGTTAATACTGGAGGCTATCGATTCTGGGAAGCGGATAATGGTTTTTCATCGTTTTCTTGTTGAGAGATTGATAATCATCACGTGAACACCACTTATTTTTCTCTTCATTTAGTGCCCGATAGTAGAACTGCACAAATGGGTGTTATGCTGACTCCTGCCTTCTTCTAGCAACCGTTTGCTGTGTCACTCTACCTCTGCACTTTTTCCGATAGTGGTGTAGTAAGGGGCCGATTTGGAAGTTGAGAATCTGGGAGAATATCAATAACATGTTGCATGGCATGTGGGGGATGGAGTCCTTTGAGTTCTTGAAAGACATCAAAATATGCATTTCAAAATGATTTGATTGCAGAAGGCAGGGCTTGTCAACTTAATCTTCCTTAGCTTCTTGACTAATACTGAGTCATGAATTTGGCTAAGCGGACTTGTTTGACAACTTGCTTCCTAAAATTTAAAGGACTGTCATAAGATGTAAGCTTGTTGACTTTACTGTCCTTATGCAGTTGATAAGTATTTTGCAATACTCATCAAAGGGAGATTTGTCATTCATCAAGAGGAGTGACGTTGCGCTCATTAATTTCACAAAAATGCTAAATGGAAAATGCAACGAAGTACCTACATTAAACCGTGTGCCGACCTTCTTGGCTCATCCTAATAGGTTGTAATGTCCCCTTTTCTAAATTAAAAATAATTAATAATATTTTAAGTTGGGCCCGGCCAATTCCTCATTTTGGGACAACTTAATAATATTATTATTAAAGTAAAAGGTATTTTTAAATACTAAAGTAGGGAGAGGACCCCTTAGCCTATTTTCACTATTTTTTGGCCGGTTAAAGGGGATAGGAGACAAAATTAATAATTTAGTTTTAAGTGCATAGTAATTTTTATTACAAGCACTTAATTAAATTATTTTTTAAAAAGTGGTACTTGGGAGAATAAGTTAGCCAAACAGTAACTTTATGTCGGCAAGTTATGTTATATTTATAAAATACAAGGGGGCTCTCTAATTTAAGTAATGTCAATGATAAATTAGAATTAAAAGGAGGGAAAAGGTATAAAAGGAGTTGGAGAGTAATTCGGGGAGCTTTGTTTACTACAACTTTTGCATTGTTTTTGGGCTGAATGCTCAACCATTCCACTTGAGGACGAAATCCCTCTTGTACAGCACAAGTGAGGACGAAAAACCCTCCTTGTTTGATTGAGGAACGAAAACTGCTGAATCCATTGAGGAATCTCCATCTAGGGGTTTCCAAGGAGCAAGAAGATTGATTTTGCAGATTTCCAGCCATGGTTTGAGAGGAAGAGGGTTGCCAGGGTTTTACAGTGGATTTTCAGTCTTTCCCAAGATGAGCGACTTGCCTTGTGGGGGCATTTGCGGTCTTCTAAGGCACGACATCACTATATTCTTTCATATTCGACTTTCTCATATTGTTTGGAGTTCGTGTGTGCATTCCATTATTGTTTTTGGGCGTGGAATCCTTCATTTCCAGCCAAGTTGAAGACATATATTGTTTCTGTCATATTCCATTTACAGGTCTTCCAAAAATACAAAATATCTCTTTCCGGTGTTCATTTGTCTCAAGTTTCTTTCAACATATTCCCAAAAAATATTTGAAGCTCTATTTGTGTTTCAGTTATTTCGCTTAATTGCTGCCATAAAAATAACAAAAACCAAATTGTTGTTAGAGTTTGAAAATAATTTTCAGTTTGCTGGTTGAATTTGACGTATTTTCAGATTGTTGTCATAAAAGGGAAAGGAACAAAAAATAAGGGTTTTCTAGGAAATCCCAATTGTCCTAAAATTGTCCGAAAAGGGACATTACAGTGGTATTAGAGCATCGATCCTCCCATCCCATGTAAGGGTAAATTCAGATTTTTAGAATTGTATGAATACCGGTGAGGAAGGGTTCAAAGTGTACCAAAGGACTCCGACAAAGAGCATGGGTGATAAGGAACAAAGGCCTCCACCTTCCGATGAGATGGGCTACTTGCAAGAGTTGATGTTGAGGAATCAAAGAGACATGGAGAAAAGCTTTCAAAGGGAAATGAGGATTTCAATGATTGAATTGATCCAAGCCATCCAAGGTGCTCCGGAATTGAAGAAAACCCTAGGTGAGAGCAACTCTTCTGGCAATAAAAGAACTTCCATTAATCTTTTCACAAGAACCTTCCGAGCTAAATTTCTACAAAGGGAAGAAGAGGAATAAGCAGTAGGGCAGCAAGATGGGAATGATGAGATGGATCAGTTCTATGTGGAATACCAATCTTTAAGGCCAACCATCTGCCAAGAGCTTTCTTTCCTTGATTTTTGTACCTTGAAGTCAAGGAATGGTCATAAGGGTGGAAGAAAACTTTGTAAGGTTCAGCCCTGGAAAGATATTCAACAAAGGTTGGGGGAAATAACCCTACCTACATATAAAGGACCAAAAGAAGTGATTAATACTTTGTCACCACAAAAGATCAAGCTGCCCATGAAGGAATCCACCATGCAAATTGAAGAGGAAGAGCCCTCCAAAGGGAAAGATATGGATTCAAATGTACAAAATGTTAGGGTTAAAGAGAAAAAAATTTCAGATTTTCAAGAGTAGAGGATGTAATGAGGACCCAACCAAGGTGTGATGAATGGCTAAGGAGGGCTAGGGAAGCTAAGTTGATAGCCTCCCAAGCAAAACAACACCTATGGGAAATGGGGGAAAAGAATTCCCCTTTGAAGATGAGGGAAGAGGGCGATATCATGGAGCACGGCCCCAAGGAAGCAAGAAAATTTGAATTGCAAAATTGTGGAGAGAATTTGGTGGTCGAAGCCAAATCTCCAGATGATAATGTTGATGTTCAGCTTGCTGGAATTATCAAAACAGAAATCAATAAGAAACAATTTAATGGTGTACATGACTTTGATGAGAACCATGGAGATGCTTCATGCATATGTCAACAAAATATGGATGGAGTCAAGGCGGAAAGAGCTTCACTTGTTGAATATGAAGAATCAATGGTGAAAGAGAATGTTGATCCTAAATTAAAAAATTTGAATCACAAGGTTAAAAGTGTTGAAGATATCTCAACCAATATTTTAAAAATCGGAACCGGACTTGGAACTAGACCGGTTTAAACTTAATGAACCGATTTACTAAAAAATACATAAAATTTTATATTTTTAATGAAAATAATATATTTGAAAGGTTAAAAACCATAAGTTCAACAATCACACACAGAATATGCAAAGTTTTCTCTTATATATATGCAAGAAAGGTGTTTATAGAAAAATGGCACGAACTCCAAGTCCAATACACGATACATATATCATAGATGAGATTCTGAAACAAAATACATGAACAATGAGGCTCTTAATGGCCTCCATAGTTCAAGACTCCAAAAAAGCAACATGATATGATCATTGATACATTACAAATACTACAAGTTACAAAACTCTAGAATAAACTAGATGACATCAATGATCAATCATCAAACTCTACACTGTAGTTGGAAATGGGATCCTTAAGGTCATCCTCATCAATATCATCACCGACCTCTGGCTCTGACTCGGACTCATCCAAATCCTCAGGTACATCTGCAACAACTGGAGCTACATGGGGTCGGGGAGTAGCACGAGTGCGATTAGTGCCCGTTGTGTCTCGTGACGATGGCAGCGGTGCTGCTAATGGCTCATCAGATTTTTGATCCAAACCCATCCACCCCAAGTCATCGGGATCAAACTCTGCTGGTTCACTCTCCTCTACCCATTATGAGGTTGGATCTATATCATCCAAGACAATGGGATTAGTAATAGGTCTTCGGTTAAACAACTGGTTGCGCCTTAACTGAAGGTTGTACTGCACAAAGACAAAATCATTCAACCGTTGTTGTTCCAAACGGTTTCTCTTCTTCGTGTGAATCTGCTCAAAGACGGACCAGTTGCGCTACACCCAGAAGCATTGCAAGTTTGGCTCAGGATCCTAATTGCAAACTTTTGCAATTGAGGACCCTGACTACCAAACGAATCCCACCAATGTGCTGCGATAAAAAGTGTAAATGTTTAATTAGTAAACAATGACGATAAAAAGTTAAAAACATAGTTAAAAATTAAAAGTAAAACATAAATTTATAACTTAAAGGTTAAAGCGTAATTCAGCAAATTAGATAAAGATTGTCTTATGCTAAAAATTCGTGATTATTCATTAAAAATTTTAATCAAATGAACTTAAAAAAACTTAGAATTTCTTACCTGGTTGGTCCACATTCCTTGCAATCTTTGCAAGGTTTTTCCCAAAGGTACTTGTGGCTCTGCTGAAGAAGTTAATTTGTCGGTGAACCTCAAGTTGTTGCATCTCATCAGGGACCATGCGCTCTAGGCACTCGTGCAAACCATCTTTTACTTCTCCTGTTTGATCTTCTCCGAACTAAGCTCTGTAATGATATTTCGGGTTCAAGAAATACCCAACTGCATGTATAGGCCGATGGAGTTGATTGTTCCATCTATTATCTATGATCTCCCATATAGGCCCATACTTAGTTACCCTGTCTTTGTATGCTGCCCTTATCTGCTCCTTTGCCTGATCCATAGCCTCATAAATATAGCCCATGGCTAATTTTTCCCCATCCACCAACCGCAACACCTTAACAAGAGGCTCAACAACTTTCACAATCTCTGTTGTTTTTTTCCAAAATAAATTATCAAAAAGTTTCTTCTTTGTGTCTTTCCCATCCTGTTTCCGGCTCCACTTCGATCCATTCCATTCATCACTTGAAAACGTCCTTTTCAAGTTTTGTTGTTGGGAAATAAGAGATTGCAACGTGAGGAAGTTTGTTACAAATCTCGTGATGGCTGGCCTAACAAGTTCTCTGCCCTCAATGTTTTTCCTCATTAGGTTCAATACCCATGAGTGATTATAGATGTATTTGGTGATGCTTTTGCCATGCTCTACAGTGTTCTTGATCCAATCTTTTTTCCCTATATCCTCAAGCATGAGGTTTATGCAATGTGCAGTACATGGACTCCAAAATATTGTTTTGTGTTTAGCCTCTAACATCTTACCAGCAAGAACATAGTTAGATGCATTATTTGTTATGAGTTGTACAACATTTTCCACCCCAGCTCTAAAACAATCTCATCCAAAAGCTCAAACAATAAATTTGCATCTTTCACCCTATCAGATGCATCTACTGATTTCAAAAACATTGTACCTTGTGGACAAGAGGCAAGAAAATTTATTACTGTGCGGTTCTTGCCATCACTCCACCCACCTGATATGATAGTGCATCTTGTTTTGGCCGATGAAGCTTTGTAACCTTTCAAATATTCATCTATGGATGCAACTTCTTTCTTCAAAAGTGATCCTCTCAAGTCATGCATACTAGGGCCTTTAAAGCCCTTACCAGCAACAACAATGGAATCAAACATCGGCTGGTAATAAGGTGAGCGGGCGGCATTGAAAGGGATATCTGCATCATACCACCATCTAGCAATGTACTCAAAAGCTGCTCCTTTGTATTGCTTCTTCCAATGGTTATCCAAGGTAGGCTGATTTTGTGTTGGCATGGAGACACTAGCAGTAGTAGGTGTGGAAGATGGAAAAAAACTTTGAATGGTCTTTCTTTTTTGAGGCCGGTTTTCTTGACTATGAGTGGATGGAGGAGGCATATACCGAAAAGGGTCTCTAATAGTCATAGAAGGGTTAGAGCAAGATCCTTCAACAATCAAGGCATGTTCCTTCCTTCTCCCTATTTCAGCTTCCATCTCTTTTTGCCTAGCCTTGTCTTCTCTATGTTTTTCAAGCATGGTTTTCATTTCATACCTAATGTCATCAATATCAGGTGCCTCACATGGGGTAACTTGGCCTCTTTGACCAGCCAAGTGTTGTTTCATCCGATGAATCCCCCCCTTTGACGTGTTTCTTACAATATTTACAAAAAACTTGATCATCAATTGTGTCTGCATGGGCCCATGTAGGGTCTTTTGATTTGGGGGGCCATTGCAAATGCAAACAAATCTGAAAATGTAAATAGAAACAAAATAAATTTCCTATTTCTTTTTTAATAAAATTTACAAATAATCAATGTGCACACAAATGAGGTGAAGAAATGCTCCAAGCTTGTATATGGCACCACAAAGAGCCCACACTTGATGCCAAACAACTCTAAATGAACACTATTCAAGGCTGTCCCAATCCTCCAAATCCTTGCAAATAAGAGAGGTGCTCACAAATAGAGGTGAGGTTCTCACAAATGGATGCCAATATCACCACAAAGAGCCCACAAGCAATGCCAAACAAGTTCCAAGCCTCCAACTTTCAAGCTCACTACAAAAAATAAACTCTTCAATCTTATGCTCACAAATGCTCAATGAGAGAGGTGTGAAGTGAATAGAGGGGGGGGTGTATTTATAACACCAAATTAGGGTTTAGAGACAAAAACAATAAAAGAAAACAATTAAATTTTTTTTTTTTAAGTTGGCCGTCGTATAAGACAAAACATGCCCAAACCGGACCGGTTTGACCGGTTTTAGCCCAAACCGGTCAACCGATCCGGTTTGCAAAACGGTTCATGCTTTAAAATGTTAAACCGGTCAAACCGGCCGGTTTCGGTTCTAGTTTGACTGGTTTTTAAAACACTGATCTCAACCAATCTTCATCTGACAAAGGAAGGTGAACAAGTTGAGGACAGCCCAAGGTATGAAAGTGTTGTGGATTTGTTACTTCCTACTATGTCATTTTAGATGTGTCTTCATCATGGGCAGTATGTTGAAAAGAATGATCATATGTCAAGTTTAATGCTTCATAGCCTATCACAACAAATTTGTGGTCATCATGGATAACATAGTGAAAATGGTGATAGAGTGATAAACACACTGAGGGGCAAAGGGCACATAGATCCTTTCATACAAGTCCGAATTGCTTGGACATGGAAGTTTGGGATCTGGGTGATCTTTGGAGATACAAAAAGGGTAAGGTCTTTGAGGAGTTCAATGTTATTATTTTTAATATATTCTTTACCTCGTGCATTCGGATAGAAAATAAGTTCATGATGACCTCTATGAAGTATGTCATGCATTCTAACGAAATGTTGGAGAATCAATGTTCACGATCCATAGATCACTCCTTGGAGCCAAGTTCTACACTTAAGAACAAGGTTATGAGGGTAGTCATCATTTCTAGGGCAGAAAGATACTTGATATGGAAAGTGGTTCAAGAAGGGTTATGTTCAGCCCCCAGATCACTCACATGGCTGAGTTTGGCAAAGTGTGTCATGTATGACAGCTGTTGTACCCATCTTTTAGCTGCTGTCAGCAACAGTACCAGCTTCTTTCACACTTCTATAACAGCCATAAAAGTGTTTTCAGTCGCATGGTGTGAAGGAGAACTCAAGGAGGAGGTGTTTTTACAAAAACAAATTCACTATTTTGGGTTGTAGAGTTGTTGTCACCTACATTTCCAGTCAACTTAACATTTTATATGCAACCATACAAGTAGTCTCAGTCATACACTTGAGTAATCTTCAGTTTGTTGATATTGTTGAAGTATATTTAGTCACTATATGGTTGATTCCAGCCCCTATATCACTGTCATTTCTATTTGTTTTGAAGAATTTAAAGTATCATAACTGCTGTCCTATTTATTTTTTGCTGCTTTTTGCAACAATACCAACCCCTTAACACTTTTTATGACAATCACAAAAGTGTTTTCAGCCACAAGGTGGAAGGATTTTCCGCCGACCATCAATGAGGGATTGTTTGCAGCTGTTATAAAAGAGTTTCCAGCGACCACAATGCTGATTGTGAGCAAGAAAATGCAACGATACAACCACAGCCATGCTTGGGGCAACAAGAATGGATCTTTGGAAGCTCATCACATGAATGAGAATTTTGAAGAAGATGCAAGCATGAGAAGAGGATTGAATAACATGCCTCTGAGTCATGACGAAGCGGTTGAAGGAGTAGTGTTGGGAGCTCTTGATTTCATTGATATGTTTGCTCTATGTGCAGGTTCAAAATTTGGGATAGCCATGCCACAATTTTCCAACTTCCATGCTGCTGTCATGAGCATCTTCAGCCCATACAGTAGCGCTATTTCATTGATGCACATACTTCCAAGAGCATTTTCAGCTCCTCCATGGTTTACAGCCTTGAATGGGGCAAAAGGAGATCAAATTCATTGATGTTATGACATTGTCAAAGTGCTAGAACAACTGTTAACAGTCGTGTATAGCTGTAAATTGGCATAATATCGGGGAGCTTTGCAGATGGAAGAAGCTAGGGAAAGGGTGCAATTGAAGCAAATCATCATGGCAGCCATTTTAAAGTCATGACAACACCTTGCACGTGTTCGAATAGCCTATATGAGTGTTGATAATGAGACTCTTATGTGTAAAAGAGTGTATTGTTTGCATATGTCTAAGGAGAGTACAATGATCATCGCACATGACAAGCATGAGTGGGAGCAATTGAGTTTGTTTTCAGCCCAAGCAAAGGATGAAGCGTATGTTGTTGCAACAAAGGTGGAAAAGGTTGTTGAAGTTTTTCCACTCTGAAGAGTTCTTGAGGTTGCTTTGGGATCTTGGTATTTGCAGAAGGGAACAGGGAGTGAACAAGGGAGCTTGCATTTGCTTGAGGGCAAAGAAATTTGGGGAGGGAGGATTGAAATGTCCCCTTTTCTAAATTAAAAATAATTAATAATATTTTAAGTTAGGCCCGACCAATTCTTCATTTTGGGACAACTTTATAATATTGTTATTAAAATTAAAGGTATTTTTAACTATTAAAGCAGGGAGAGGACCCATTAGCCTATTTTCACTATTTTTTGGTCGGCTAAAGGGGATAGGCGACAAAATTAATAATTTAATTTGAAAAGCATGGTAATTCCTACTATAAGAACTTAATTAAATTATTATTATTTTTTATTAAGGGCAAATAGTTTTGAAGGGACTATACCCTGAATATAAAAGGGCTCAAAAGCCAGATAGAGAAGATTAAAGAAGCAGCCCAGAGAAGGGCAGAATAGTCAACCAAGGAAGGCTCAACAGCCAAATATTACAATAAAGGAGGAAAACAGGATCTAAACGTACAAAGATCCAGAGAAAAGAAGGCAAGAACAAAAAGGAACCAAAAGAGAAACAACATAAGGAGCCCCGCCGCAAAACAGCTCCAGAACCGCCCGAAGACAGCCACATCGCAGCCAAAAAACAGCATCACTACAGCCCTTTACTTGATGGCTCTGTCAATTTTGGTTTTGATAGCCTGCAGTGACATGAAGAAGGCAATGGCAGTGGCCTGAGAGGGGTCTTGAAGATCAGCTTGGGCAATTGCAATGTACCTTTTCTCTTTAGGGCCCCATATATCCTCATTGATCCCACTTAAACTGCAAACACTGTGGACATGTTGCTCAATGAAGTTGTAAATGCTTTTGAGGGCAGACAATATGCAGTCATTTCGGCTTTTAGCATTCCCCAATCTGCCATCCAGGGACTGTAGTTTCTTGAAAATTTCACCAATAACCCTCTCATCCTCCTCACTTTGAAGGATCCTTTTGCCCTTAGTTCTTTCCATTTTTTTATAGCTCCTTTGAGTTCTTGAAGCTCCTTTTCTAATCTGTCCACCCTATCCAGCAAATCCTCCTCTTTGGGCTCCTCCACCGGCCTGCTGATATGCAGAAGGCTTTCAGCTAGTTCTAAATCCTTGTGGCTCCTTAGGACACGTTGGGAAGCAGGGATTTTGGCTTTGAGGCTCTTGCTTTTCTTGCTGGAGGTCGCATCTTCATTCTTTCTTTTTAGCAGGGGGTAGTGGGAGCAGTGTGGGCAGGAGTAGGTATGGAGGAGGGAGGTGGGATAGGATTCACCGGAGGGCAGTTGGAGAAATGGCGGTGAATCAAAAGGATAAGGCCTTGGTGTAAAGGGACAGCCCTAGAGTGGCTTTGAACTTCCCTTATGGATTTCTCCAAGGAGTTAATCAGATAATGAGGAAAGCTGATAATGTTATTTCTACGAAAATGATTCAGAAAAATCAGATGTTTTTGAGGTATAGTCACATATCTTCCTTCAAGGGTAACATACCTTACCACCATTTTGGCTAGTTCAACAAACGGTCAGGGATCGACTCCACCTTGAGGCCAGCAGTCACGAACTCAAGATTCTCTCCCTCTTCCATAAATTTCTTGGTTTCAACCTCCCTGTCTACCTTTTTATTGAAGAATTTTGTGCCTTCCAGGCTGAGGCCTGTGATCTGAGCTATGAGCTCTTCTGTGATTTCCATTTTCATGTTATTATATTTGACTGTTCTGTTCTTCCAACCCCGGGCAAACTTGATAGAGATGTCCTGGTCGAAGCCTTGGATCCTTTCGATGAAATTATTATTAAAAAGTAGTACTTGGGAGAATAAGTTAGCCAAAAAATAACTTTATGTCGGCAACTTAAGTTATATTTTTAAAATAAAAAGGGGCTCTCTAATTTAAGTAATGCCAATGACAAATTATAATTAAAAGAAGGGAAAAGGTATAAAAGCAGTTGGAGAGAGTCATTTGGGGGGCATTGTCTACTACAACTTTTACATGGTTTTTGGGCTGAATGCTTAACCATTCCACTTGAGGACGAAAACCCTCTTGTATGGCACATGTGAGGATGAAAAACATTCTTGTTTGATTGTGGAATGAAAACTCCTCAATCTATTGAAGAATCTCCATCCAGAGGTTTCCAAGGAGCATCAAAGAAGACTGATTTTGCAGATTTCCAGCTAGGGATTGAGAGGAAGAGGGCTGCCAAAGTTCTGCAGAGGATTTCCAGCCTTTCCCAAGAGGGGCAAACTGCCTTGTGGGGGTGTTTGGCGTCTTCTAGGGCATGGCATCACCGAATTCTTTCATATTCGGTTTTCTCATATTTTTTGGAGTTCGTGTGTGCATTCCATTATTGTTTTTGAGTGTGGAATCCTTTATTTCCAGCCAAGTTGAAGACGTATATTGTTGTTGTCATATTTTATTTTCAGTTGTTCTAAAAATACAAATATCTCTTTCCGGTGTTCATTTGTCTTAAGTTTGTTCCAGCATATTCCCAAAAAATATTTGAAGTTATATTTGTGTTTCAGTTGTTTCGCTTAATTGCTGCCATAAAAATAACAAAATCAGATGTCTGTTAGGGTTTAAAGATAATGTTCAGTTTATTGGTTGAATTTGAAGTATTTTCAGATTGCTGTCATAAAGGGTAAGGAATAAAAAGTAAGGGTTTTCCGGGAAATCCCAGTTGCCCTAAAATTGTCCAAAAAGGGACATTACACTGGTATTGGTGTGGATCCGATGTCATGGCAGTTGGAGCTCATTCACCAAATTTTAGGAAACTAAGATTTTTTAGCAGCAGTTGTCAATGGTAAGTTCCACCAATCTGTCCATTCGACAGTTCTGTGTAAAGAGGGTTTTTTTTGCTGGAGCAGTCGTTGACCAGGAGGATGTAATGTCCCCAAATGGACATATTTTTTCCCTCAATGGATTTTAGGCAAACCCCCCAACCCAATACAACGCTAACACATGCAAATCAGATTTTCAAACTGCAGCCCTGTTATTTACCTTGAAAATGCGACTTGACTAACATGCATCAAACTCATACCACTTGCTCACAAGTTGGTAATCCTCACTCCCAAAATATTTTGCAGGTTTATAAAGGCCTAAAGTAGACTCGAAGATGATATCTAAGACTGCTGCAATATATTGCTCAAAATGGTGAGTAGGGTTTGAATAGAAAACCCACACAAATATCAATCAAATATGTCCATTAATATTCTAAACTGATCATTGGATATTTAACAGTCAAATCTGATTTTTAGGGGCATTTATGGACTGAAATACAGTTTAGAAAGATGCAGATAAAAGAGGACTGAAATAGCACTATAAATCCTTCCAAAAATACTGAAAATGCCTTCTTTTGATCCACAAAAATTAATACAACAAATAACAACAGATTTCAGACCTTGGAATGTCTTCAAACACATCATGATAGCCAAAAGATGGGTCACTCCATTAGAGAAAAATAGTCTAACACTGCTGCAATATTATTGTTCATACCCTTGATACAAAATCTGCAAATCCATTTACACAACTGTTGGAAATGACTAAAATTCTTTGCAAGCTCTATGGAAGATCTAGTGTAGAAATTCCTCCTAAGCTCTAAGAGGGTTTTCGTCCTCTAGAGTCAAAATCTTAAGGGTTTTCGTCCTTGGATTATTTCTGCAAAAGCTCAAGACTTAGATGCAAAATTCAGAGAATAAGAAATGATCATAGCATAGAATGTCTTCTCCTCAAGTCGACTTCTCCTTATAAAGGAAGAAGAGACCCAAAGTGACCTTCTTTCCATCCAATCAACAATAATGATTCTCCCTATGCATTTTTCCCACCAATTTTCCCTTCTAGGACAAGTCGTACTTTTCCTTGGGGAAAATACAAATATAACATGGCTCTTTTTTGTTCTTTCTAAACTTCATTATTCTTCCTTAAGGCAAGTAGCCAAAACCCCCTAAGAAAGAATAAAAAATATAATCAACCCTTTTTACAATGATATTTGCGCCCACCCCCCCCCCCTCACAAGCAAGTCATATTTTCTATAGGGATTAATTTAGTTCTTCTAAGCCAAATAAATTAATTATAAGTGCTTAATAATTTTATTTTATTTTCTATAGGCATTTTATAATAATTTATTGCGACTTAAGTCACCCTTGTGTTCACCCTTTGGCTGTCGTGTTGACAAAATAGGCCAAAGGTCTTCAATTGGGAAGGGGATAATACAAAGGATGGACAAGTTTATTAGGTAAAAACATTGTCCTCAAAATTGATACAAACCAATATGTGTGCAAATTTCCTCTCCGGTGATTCCATGATGATTTTTAAGTGTTGACAAAACTTTCCAAACAACATTGTTCTATTCATAAGAGTGACATGAGAATCTAGCCAATTTGCCTACATTTAGATAGAATCAAACTTAAAAATTGTAAGATCTAGGTTTTGATAAGGTTGATGGAAATACATATACAAAACTAAGTCCAAAAATTATATACTCAAGGTACTTGATTACCAGATGAACCAATGTTGCAACAATCAATAGCCATAATTTTAAAAAAGCATTTTCTGCTTTTAAAAGAAGTTTGGAGTAAAAAAAAAAATCCTTTTTCATGAATATGTTGATTACATTGATATAGCTCTTAAATTGCCACATCGAAAGTTCTTAGGACTGTAAAAATATTCTTTTAATTGGATCAGGAAATACAAGAAAAATTATAAGGCTAGAAAACCAAATGCATTTCAACAGTTTACTTAGATTTTGGAAAGTAGTCTTATTGTCTTTTCTTTGGGTACATTAGAGTGCTTGGCTACAGTTTTTGGGAGAGGGAAATCTACAAGTAGTGAATTATAGGATTCTTATCATAAACATGCAAGGAATCCATTCGTAGAGTTTTAGCTGAGTGCTCCTGTACCATCAAATTTATGATTCTGTTGACTATTGTTGTACCCAGATGGCTGTTGCTGCCTCCAGTACTGGTGCTTTTGGAAATGACATGAACCATCCTGTTGAATTGAGAGTAAAAGCATTTCAGCTCATTTTAGACTCTTGTGAAACTAACATCTCAAAATACACTGCATTCCTGAAGGTGACTATGAGTAGATCAGTTGATTTTTATTTCATACACACTATGTTTAAGCAAAAGCTTCCTGTAGTATCTTGACTGAAATGCAATGTATTAATGCTCAGAATATGCAGGAAAATGGAAGCCAAAATTTGAGCTGGAATGGGCAAGAACAAATTGACAGGCAGTCATTGCTTAAGAAACTATCCATGGACTTATGTTCTAGTGAGCAGCGAATTTTATTCCGTGCTCAATATGTATTTTCTTACTCCATGACCTTTTCTTGTGTATTTTGCCATTTCCTTTTTATTATAATTCTTAATGACAATGGACTCTAATTGAAATGCATTGCATACTGAACCTTTCAAATGGCAAGGCAGTTTTAATATGAAGCTTAAAAATATGTTTACATGGTGTAGGTTCTTCGAGCAAGATTGAAAGATCTACAAGGTGGTGGATTAAAGGCATTGAATGTGTTTAATGGAGTCAAAAAGGTGGTTGTCATAGTTCAGAGTTTAGACTCTCATGAGATGGAAGAATTCTTGTAATTTGTACTCATTGATAACATGTTTCGAAAGATGGATATTCCTCGATTTCTTAGAAAAGACACATGTATATAAAGTTCAGAGGCATGGCATGATTACTAGATTGTTGCCATTGTTGTATGGTTTCAATTGTTGTAGACTCAATAAAAGAAATGTTTCCATCTATGAGGAGTCAAATATATTTTTTTGTCTATTTGTTTTTTATGTCACGAGTAGATTTTTGGAAACCTTGAGAGACAGAAATTAGCAATGCTTCTCGAGGAGGTAGATCAAGTGAGAAGCTACTAGTAGGTTTGTTATATATAGTCAATGTGGTTATATGGTGGCTTGTGGGGGAAGCTACTTAAATTGTTCTAGATGGGGTGTCTTGGGTGGGAAGCTGCCCCCTTATGTATACAGTTTGCATGCGTATCACATCTTTGGAAGGGTGATTTCTAGGTGTGCAGTCCAAGTTTGAGCTTGCAAGGCCCCCAATTTGTTCTTTTAATCTTCACTTTCTTGATCGTTTACACCGAGTGGCGTTGTTTCCTTGTTTTTGTTAGGTGGTGTTATTTTCATGTTAATTGCATATGTATGGTTATATTGTTCTGTTGTTTGCTCATTTGTACTTAGAAAGATATTATTTTTACTTTAAAACTCTCAGTGAAAACTCCTCAAAACCCCTTTTTGGTTGTAGTTAGATTGAACAAAATTAAGTGATTTTAAGAATTTCATTTCATCAATACATGATATTTTTGTATTAAAAGTCTTTGAGATAGAGATGCAAAGACGCTTCTATGGAATCATGAAAAGTTCTCAAGTGATGAGGATGATCGGCACCACAAAACCTAGGAACATGTGTAGGGGACAATCTTGTGCTACAGATAACTGCAAGGGTTATAAAGAGTGTGAGCAAGTTTACTTGATGGAGTTGTGAGGCTAGGAAAAATGCATTGTGCATAAGAGAATGAAATTGAAATAGAATGTGTAAATCAAACTTCGTATTATTATTCAATACAAACAAAATGACATAACTTACAAATATAAAGCCATTGGAATGGTTGTTACAATTCATATTCTCCATGACTCTTCAATTACCTATAAGAACTCTTCAAGTTCCAACTACAAGACAAAACCCTTTCCTAAATAACACCTAGAACTATATAATATCATATACTATAATATTACAGCCCCCTTAATCCGCAATTGTTATGGTGAGACCAAACATCCCTTTGAAATTTTCAAAATTTTCTTTTCCAAGTGCTTTTGTCAAGATGTTTGCTAGTTTCTCTACATTAAGACAAATGAGAAAATTGACATTGCCTGCTTTTACATGTTGCATAATCAAGTGGAATTTTGT
Organism: Taxus chinensis; assembly: GCA_019776745.2. NCBI lineage: Eukaryota > Viridiplantae > Streptophyta > Pinopsida > Cupressales > Taxaceae > Taxus > Taxus chinensis. The sequence continues at coordinate 915,477,728 of CM034146.1, read as the reverse complement.
ATTTATGTGCTTGGTTTGGTCGTGAAAGATTGAATTCTTCGCCATTTGAATTATAGATGTGTTATGAACCATCAATAGTGTGGATGAAACCTATTGTTCCTACAAGGTTGAAAGAACACTTCTAAACTGCAAAATCTCTCTCGTTGCCTCCAAACGGCCATGTATTATGCTTTTGTTGAAGGAAATTGTTGGTATTGATTGCCTCTTTGATTTCCATCTAACAATTGTTCCTAAATTCATTAGAAACCCTGATGTAGATTTCCCATCCTCAAAATCACTAATATGGTCAAAATCTATATAGTCAGTTGGTTTGAAGTTTCCTTCCTTGGAGTATTTGATTCCAAAATTGTGTGTTCCTTTGAGATATTGAATGGCTCTTTTTTTTTCTACCAAGTGACTATCTTTGGGGGGTTGTATGAATCTAGAGAAAACACAAACCAAAGAAATATTCAGTCTAGTTATGGGGATATATAACAAGCTTCTAATGCGCTGTCTATATTTGGTTGCATCGACCAAATCAGTGGTATCTTCTGATGTCTATTTTAGATTCTGTTTTATGGGTGTATTGAGACACTTTACAATTTGTCATTCTGAATTTGTTCAAAATGTCACCAATATACTTCTTTGAGTTATGAAGATGTACTTTGATCTCTGAAACACTTCAATAACTAAATATAATGAAGATAGCCCAATCCATCATTCAAACCCTATAATCAACTCTGCTTTGAATTTTGTAGTATATTTGTCGTTATTCCTTGTTATGAGTAGATCATCCACCTACACCAACCTAAATAAAATTGTTTTATCAACTGTTTTGACAAAGAGTTGCATCTTCAAACTCAGATTGCTTGAAGTTCATGTTCATGAGGTTCTTAGTAAGCTTTTCATATTGTGCATATGGGGCGTGTTTCAAACCACACATTGATTTTTCAAGTTTGAACACTTTTGTGATCTTGGTTGTTCACCTGAACCCTTTTGGTTGAGTCATGTACACTGTTTGTTTTAGATTGCCATTGAGAAATGCATTCTTCACATCCATTTGATAAATTTCCATCCATTTTTGTGTTGCTAAAGCCAACAAAGTTGAAATGGTAGTCCACTTTGTTGTAGGTGGAAAGGTCTCATTGCAGTAAATTCAATTTTTTTAGCATAACCCTTTGTGGAAAGCATTGATTTATGTTTGTTAAGCAAGTTAACAACCTTGTATTTGTTGAAGAAGACCCATTTGCAAGCATTTGGTTTACAATTGAGTGGATGATCAACTAACTTCCAAGTCCCATTTTCTAGCAATATATCATATTCATCTCTCATGGAATTTCTCCATGGACTCATCCTTTTCAACTTGTTCAACAGAGGTTGGTTCTGAATCAAATGCAACATTGAGTTCTTCTGGAGAATCATTCAAGGCAAACTTTTGAATTTTGTTTTGAATTTCTTCTAGGACATTTTCTGTTGGTTGTGTTGTTGCATGTGCACTTCATGTACCTGTTTTTCCAACCTCATAAAGATGGACATCTTTCAATGTTTGTGTTGCCCATTTAAACATCTTTTGTGGTTTTGGTTCCACAATCTTATGATCTGAAACTCCTTCACTTTCAGTCCTTTGTTCTTGTGCAACTTGTTCATTTTATGATGAAGTTTTATTTTTCTTCTTAAGGAGTTTCAATATTTGTTATAGGAGATAATACGTAATCAAATGACTTCTAACTTCATATAACGCCCCTCACTATTTGGAATTTCCAAATCACTATGCTTGTAGACATCAAAATTCACATATTTGTCAAGTCGACTCAGTTGTTGATCATTGTGCGCATTGTCCTGTGTAGTTTCACACAAGACTACTTATCTTGGGACAAGAAACTTCTTTTTTTACGCATCATATAGCTTGTATGCTTTAAAAGGTTTCAAAGTATCCCAAGTGAATACATTTGTGACTCATGTGGTCCAACTTATTCTTTTCCTCTAATCAATGTGTAACAAGTGTATCTAAAAACCTTAAGATGATGCATTGAAGGAAGATTACCACACCACATTTTATACGAAGTCTTAAATTGAAGTGTTGTTGATGGTGATTTGTTTTATAGGTGAATTGTTTATATTAATTATGCTTAGAAGTGTAGATTTAACCCCTTGAAATATAGCATTGCAGAAACCATATTTATAATGGTTTTGTTCATTCTCTCAACTATTCCATTTTATTGAGTGTGAGGAATTGTGAGACGGTGTTTGATTTTGTTTTTTTTGGAGATAGGATTCAAACACCTTTGAATTGTACTCACCACCATTATCTGTTGTGAGTGTCCCAATACATTGGTTTGAGCTTCATTCTACCATAGCTTAAAACTTTTGAAACATTTCTAAGGCCTCTGATTTTTGTTTTTGGAAATAGATCCATGCCATTTTGTTGTAGTGGTCGATGAACGACATGAATTACTTGTGACCACCAATTGACAAAATTAGAAGAGAACACGAGTTAGAGTGAACCAACTACAACATTTTGCCGGATTTTTATTATGAATTTTGAAAAGATCTTGTTGAGTGTTTAACCAAAATGTAAGCTTCACACTTAGATTTTGTAGCCAAGGTGGACAATCTTGCTACACCATTCTTTTGCAACCATGAATGTAGTCATGACTAGAGTTCCCAAATATCGCATCCCACACCATACTTGGAGACTTTCCATCTTGAATAGATGAGCAAAAATCCATGAAATTGATGGCTCATCCCTGAGTTTTATTAATTTTTCTTCCTCGCTTCCAGTCAATACACTTGCATTTGTCAATTTTTCTTCTAATAGTGACTTCCCCATTGTTATGTAAAATGGAGCGCTCTTGTTAAGGAATGAGGACCAAAGACAACAAGGTTTTCTTCAATTGAAGAAGGTAGATGACATTTTCAAAAATGAAATCTGGAAGCTGCAGAAACTTGAGTCAAATTGTACCCTTTCCTTTTAAATTGTAGATTTGATATAACTACCAGGTATACTGACCACAATGTTTCATCATGGAACTCTTCAAAGAATTTTTTTCAGAAAGTCATATGTTTAATGTCACCAATGTCAAGGACCCCAAACATCAAATCATGTTGAATTCACTGACGCATTGTTTGTTTCCTCATTTGTACTTGAGAGCATATATTCACTTGTGAATTGAGTGGAGTCTAGTTCTTTGGTAGGCTTATTTTTTTGGTTTTTGTTTGTGATAAGCTTCGATCTTCTCCCATGAAGTTTTACAATTGTGAGCCTCGTGACTCCTTTTTCTACCACACTGTTTGTAAAACAAATGTTGTTTTTCATTTTCCTTTTGCACAGTTTTATTGTTATTTTTGCTTCCATGACCCTTATTCCTCCCTTTAGTCTTTGTGCTTCCTTCATGTTTGGAAAAAGAGGCCCTAGAGGAAGAACGTTTGAAAGAATTGCCTTTTTGATTAGCATAACAAATGCCTTGTCTTGAAACCTTTTCTCTTTCAGTCATCTTTTCAACCAATTGATCAAAACTTTAGTCTTCAATTGATTGCTCATTTGTAACGAGCCCCGAGTAGATTGAGTAAGTAGGAAGAAGGGCCTTTATGAAAGAAGGAATATATTTGGGCCTCAAAAATTCGTTATATTAAGCATGATGTAGAAGCCATATGTGTGTATATATATACACACACATATGGCTTCTACATCATGCTTAATATAACGAATTTTTGAGGCCAAACACATGACATCACCATTTTTCAATCAAAATTAAACAATTTTAACTACAATTGTATGAATTCCAACTTTGAGTGAGAATCATACGAGTCCTTCAAGTTATTGACCGTTTCCCATAAAGTATCACACCCATAAATGCTTTCAAATTATTTTACTTTTAGACATTGACTTCTTTTGCATTTGTTGGTGGTGTTGGCTGTGTCCCTATTGCAAATGTTAAACCAAAGAGAATTTGAGGATAAGTGTATTCTCCACTTGTTGAGACCACTCTAACCAGGTATCTCTACTAGTCAAAGTTGTGCCAACAATTAATTTCATTGAAGTCATTTTTTACCAAGGAAAGGGAGGGATTCTCTACCACTCCAACAGGTTCCCTTTTTGACATATCACCGACTGATATACTAGACGTCTCAATATACTTACCCTTCTTATATGCTTTTCTATATGTGGAAGAAGCTCATTCTTTCAATATATCCGTTGGTATGTATAAGAAAGTTCGCTCTTTCGATATGCTTGACGATATTCGAAAGATACATTAAAGTATGTGAGAATAGAATGGTACGTGGTACTTAGGTGGTATGTGAAAAATGTTTGCTTTATCAATGAGACCCGCTTCACAATAAACCTTCATAAATGGGTGCAATGTTCCTATATAATTTGTTTTTCTTGTTTTTGGGATTTATGTCGAATGGAATATGTGAATGGGTAACAAAGGTAAGGGAAGAGAAAAGTAAATGTTTCCTTATTTTTTGCGGCAATTTATAGAGACAAGGCCACATACATTGTTGTTGCTGCTATATTAGGTTAAAAAATGCAGTAGTTCAATTGCAAGGACATCACTTATAAGTGCGAACTAGATACATCATTAATACCAAAGGCAACTATTTATTTGGTTTTTACACAGTTTGATTGTTTTTCAAATTTCTCTTAATTTTGAAAAATAACATTTGCTATTGAATTGATTTGCACAATAAAAATTGACTTATCTCCACGACTCTTCAACTACCTATGATAACTTTGTTGTCTAAAATTACACCCCATGTAATTTTGAACAACTCATTAAGAGGACTTAACCATTTTCATGCTTTAAATAAGTTGCGGGAGACTAGTTTAGTCTATTATGGAATACAGGAACTTAGTGTTCCACGGGTTTTCTCAAACCCACGAAACAAAGAAATGGACATTTCAAGGACTTAGAAATTTTTGGGTTATCAATCCAAAGGTTGGATTAAGTCAAAGGAAGCCGCGAGGTGAATGCAAAACAAGTTACGTTGGTTGCGCAACAATGAAACAAAAGTTAGAAAGAAGCCAAGTTAAAAAAGTCATGGAACACTGACATAGTGCTTTGCGGGTTTCCTACTCAAAGTTGTGGAACAAAAGAAATTAGTCGCTAGGGAAAAATTCCATGGGTAGAACAAGGAGGTACATCCTTGTGGGAGGTGACCCAAGTTACTTCCACTTTTCAAGGTATGCAGGGAAAAGTTGTGGGAAGTCCACAGATAGAAGAAAATTTGAAATATGGTGAAAGTCGTGGGACGGTGAAATTCATGGAAGAGCTCAAGAGAGCCAATAGCTAACCCCAACCACTATAATTTAATGAGGTATGGTGTCATTTTGATCAGTGTGATGGCGTGTGATAGAACTCAATGGGTCGTGTTATGGTTTTTGATTGAAGAACTGGGGGCCTTCATATATGTAATACAAGAAAAATCTGTAAGAATTCATGGCGCCCACACTCATTCAACATGATTTTAAGAGGCAATCTAGTTCCATCTCGGCATAGATTTTCCCTCCTTTTCCTTCTCTTTCTTCCTTCCACGAGTTGTATAAATACAAGCGCTTATGTGCACTTTGAAACGGGTTCTTCTCCCTCTTTCTTTCCTTAGCATATTTTTGAGATCTTCTCTGTGAAATTAAAATTTTCATGTTGTCGACCTCTGTAACTTGTGAATGGTGATTTTCTTGCCTTGGATTTGTATATAAGCTCTTAAATATTTATTAATGCAACTGTGGTTTACTTCATTCCTTCAAATACAAAGTGTTTGATGGGAATATTTCACCCTTTTCATATGTTTCATATTATTCTTATCTATTTGCATTTGAACTGAGTGTTTTCACGATCCCAACCTCATCTTTTTTCATCTGTGTCATTTGGATTTGGGGAAGTTCCTACCTTATTTTTATGTATCATCGCTGCCTGTCCTTAGCTTAGGACTTTACCTTTCTTGCATCTCTCTCTCCTAGTCCCTTGGAATCCTTAGAATATGGAAATAGCTGCAGGAGTAGTTTTAGTGTTAGAAGTAGGTTGTGTTTTATGCGGGTTTTTCCCAAATCCACTTAACAAGGAAGTCTGACCTTCTCTAGAGGTTTCTCTCAAGTCACAATTCCCACACTTGTAGATACATCCCATGTTGCCTCAAAATCCTGAATCTTCTTGATTCATGGTAGGGTGCAATTTTAAGCTCCAATAGTTTTGCCATGCCCGGATGGGACAACTTTGATAAAGCTTAAGTTCATTTCATTGCTAAGTTTTGGTGTACGACTTAGTGATTTTATCATTTTAAGGTAGTTCTTCAACACATTTGATGACTCCAAATTCAAATATTCTGATCAAGCAAGTCTAATGTCCATTTTCATGAGAAGGTATACAAACAAGGAAAAGTGGAGAAAGTAGTGAGCCTTTTGAGTATTTGCAGTTATCACCTAAGAAAGAAGAAGAGGCATAATAATTCATAGATCACCGTATCTCCTCCAAAGAGATACTTTTTCCTACTCCTCCTGGTAGGCATTTCTTGTTTTCCTCTAGGGTCTTAGAGACCTGTTACATTCATGGCACAACAAAGAAATCTTCCCTTTGTTAATTTCAATGGTGTAGTCCCTTAGCACTTGAATGCTCAACATGATATACGAGTGTCTGCTCTTAAAAGTATTTCTTTCTTTCACTAGTGAAAACCTTCACTATTCCAGCTGATCATATTCAATATGTTGCAAATGTTTGTTTAGTTCATCTAGTTACAGAAGATGATGTTGCAGTTAGGCTTCTTATTATTCATTATAAGGTAAAGTACTTCAATGGTATAGAATCTTTGAGACCTTCTTCCATTCATAATTGGGATGATCTTGTTATAACTCTTTGTCAACAATTTGAGGAGAAATAAAATACCATATCCTTTCTTAGAGAAACTTATAGCAATCAAACGTAATCTTCAAATGAGCTCATGGTGGAGTTCAACTTCAGATTCTAGTGAACATGGGAGAAAATTCCAGTGCTTCTAAAACCAACTCCACAAGGTGAATTCTTATATTTTCTTAGAGCTCTAAATTCTGATATAGTAGTAATGATTTAATATATGGATGTTATTCAATTACCAAATGCCTATACAATAGCCATTAGGGCTTGAAAATTGTTTAATACAAGGAAACATTATCCCCTAGATTGCATATGCCCATTTTTCCTAAATTTTCACATGATACCCAACCCATGTTTGCTCCTCATTCCTCAATCATATGTTTTCATCTTCTACTTCCGCATCCAGTTCCTCTATTCAAAAAAGAAAAAAATGAAAGCCTTAGTGTTTAACTCAAAAACATGAACAAATGATATTGTCTCTCTCAAAATACATCATGATAAATCTCTTAAGAATTATCCAAACCCTCCTTAGGGTTACCCACAAGAAGGATTTCAATACCAAAAACAAATAATTTCTCATAAATTATCTTCTAATAAAACCACCAAATGCAAATCTACACCCCCTAATTACTCCCAAATTAAGAAAAGATCCATTGTTCCAATTCAAAATGACATGGAAATAAGTTTTGAATGGTGTTATCCTTATGATTAACCCCATAAAAAATATACATGTGAGGTTGGAATCAAATCCTTACAGGAAAATAATATCATGGTTTAAAATCCATTCTTATCATAAGCACAAAGAACTGTTCATTCACCAAACAATGCAGATGAGGTTCAAGAGTTTACTTCCTAAACTCAAATTCACGCTCTTAATACCTAAAGAATTTTTTACAATTAATCAAGCCATGGGTAACTCAAACAAGAAGCCCAACTTCTATGTGGCAGATCATACAAGGTCTAAAAAGTTGAAAATGGATATGAGATCTCCTTTTCTTATACCCCCAATTCCACACAAAAATTCCAACCAGTCTCGAGGACTTGAGAGGAAATCTCAGCTTCATCTAGTTTATAGTGGTTACTCAGTATCCACAGAATGAACAAGTTTGCATGGAACACACAAATCCCGCACAACACTGTAGCACCACGAAGTAAATAAATTACAAAAACTAAAAAACCTCTACGTATAGAGCAGAAGAATAAAGAACATACCACTCTTTCATTACAAAAATCCACAGGTATTCCACTCAAAATTAGCAAATGGAAGAAAATTTCAATGTCATAATGTGGTATATCTTGTCTATACCATCTCAAAGAGATCTATTGCATGAAGCATTGAAGCATACTTCCACCTATAGAACCTGCCATGTAAAAATTAGATGTTATGGTTAACATTTGTTAGCCAAAGGAGGAACATTTAAGTTTAATTGTCAATCCCCCTCCTTTCTATATGTCTCTCATATTTGGAAAACACATTGTTCATAATTACATAATAGATTCTGGTGTACTATTATAAAAGACAATAGTTTTGGGATTGAGTACAATCCAATTTCCAAGGGTGTTCTAACAACTTGATGTATCAACAGTGCAATTCTTGGGTGTAGTAAAAGATATTGAATTAAAAATACATGATTTTTAGAGTCTAACCATAATACATGATGTTTCTGTGATTGACATTTCCACCATTATACACCATTTTCCTCTCTAGAGACTTCATTGCCAAGGTGGGTAGATATCTTGACTCATTTTTGTCTCCTACATTTACTTAGAATGAGGTATGGGACTAGATTTACAATTAAGGGTTGAACATGTTTCAACTTATCATGATGAATTTTATGATCCTAGTCCTTATAAGTTCCAATTGTATGATCCAAGAAGAAACAATCAGTGATCCTAAACCAACTAAAATAATGCATTCATCAGTTGCAATTATTAATCTTATGCTAGATGAATGGGAAAAAGAGCATGATGAATTTGACCCTTATGACATAGTTGTGTAAACTAATCTGGGTACCTATTGCATCCATGAGAAAAAATCCACTAACCCCATACTGCACAAAGAAGAAGACAGTAATGCTTCTCATTTATGGAAAATGTATTTTGATGGTTCTAGAAGTATAAATGGAGTTGGGGCAGGTGTAGTTCTTGTTTCTCCGGTAGGTAAAAAAAACTCTTCTTTTCTCACATGATGCAATTTACATGTTCTAAAAATGTGGTGGAGTATGAGGCATTGGTCCATGGTCTCCTGATTATTGTGAGAATAAGTGAGATAAAATTTATACAAGTATTTGGGGACACTGAATTGGTCATTCACCAATTTAGAGGTAGATGTGTGGCTAAAAAAAAACTTTTGAGAGCTTATAGGCATCGAGTGTGGTATCTTTTGGAATGTTTCAAAGATGTCAACCTTTAGGTAGTGCCACATAAGCATAATAACAAGGTGGATCGAATGGAAACAATTGGTTTCTTAGTCCTCTCCTACGGAAGACCCCATTCATTTAAAACAACATGTCAAGATGGTTGTGAGACCATACATTCTAGATAATGAGAACAATTGGAAAGTTTTTGAGAATTATGAACACATTATTCAGATTCATTCAAAATGAAGAAAAATTATCTTCCATTTTATGACCCACTGTTCAAAATACAGCTATGGTGATCAAATAATTTAGTTGTGGAAAAACAAACCACCCAAAGTATTAGTCACCCTTGAAGGAATTTTAAACTCCTGATGATGATAATAAAGGGAAAAATAGAAACATGTCCATGGGTTAAGAGGATTATAAGCTAATCACCATTGCACAAGGAAAAGATCTTTTTATCAGGAAAGATATATAGTTCTGAATAAGAACAATAGATTTTGTTTTCACTGTGTTATAGATATTTCATGATATATTATCATGGAATTATGAGGATATTAAAGGATTTGAACCAACACTTTGATCAACATGCTATTGATTTTGATCCTGACTTCTAAACTGGTTAGGACAAAATAAGAGGCATGTGAACCCTAGAATTGATCCCCTCATGAGGAATGAGTTATCTAAACTCATTGAGTAAAAAATAATATTTCCTATCAAATACTCATCTTGCATGGCCAATTTGGTTCTGGTTAGGAAAAATAAAAGTGGAGAAATGAGGATTTGTGTGGATTTTAGGGAATTGAATAAGGATTCATTGAAATATCATCATCCTCTATCATTCTATGTAAAAAATACTTGAAACAATGGTTTGATCTAAAAGGTTCTCCATGCTATGATGGTTATTCAAGATTCAATTAAATAAAAATCAAAGAGGCCTAGGATCAATTCAAAATACTTTCACAACCAAATGGGGAACATATGCATATCAAAAAATGCCTTTTGGTTTTTCAAATGTGTGTGCCACATTTTAGAAAGTAATAGAAATTTCTTTCCATAGAATCATCAATCAGTTTGTTCTTGTCTATCTAGAAAACATTATGGTCTTCCCTAAACATGGCTAATAACACATGGAGAAGTTAGAAAAAGTATTTGAGAGATGAAGATAATCTATAGTATCGTTGAACCCTAAGAAATGTATTTTTATAGTTGTATAGGGTAAATTATTGGGTAACATTGTCGCAAAGGATGAAATTTAAATTAATCCCAAAAGATTCTCTACGACTCTCTCTCTCTCTCTCTCTCTCTCCTAACTCGCAAGAAGTCTCTCTAATATTTTCTTGGAAAGATAAATTTCATTAGGAAATTCATTCCTAACTTTGTAGGATTAATTAGGCCTATCACCCTGATGCTGAGAAAATCCATTAATTTCAAATGGACCACTGAAGAAAAAGAAAAATTCAACAAGATTAAAGCCGCTATAGCTCAAGTGCCAACATTCATCAATCCAAATTTTGCAAAGGATTTCATCCTTTATGCTTATGGCGTGGATATTAGTATAGCCACAATTATCACGTAGAAGAACAATGAGGACTTAGAGAACCTGTGGCCTTCTTTAGCCAAACATTGAAAGACTTCAAACTCAAGTATACCCATTTGAAAAGTAAAGTGATTTCCATTATGCGGGCTCTCAAGAAATTCAATCCTCTCCCCACTAGCTGCATCAAAGTCTTTGGCTCACACCCTAGTGTGAGAGATTTCATTATGGGGGGAAAAGAATTATGAAAAAAGAGTTGGATGGGTAACCAAGATTATGGAGTTTTATGTGACCATCAAGGCCAAAAGTTGGTGAGAGGAATATCCTTATGTGAACAACTTGCCTTGGACACTAAGACCAATCATGAAGAATTTTCCTTCTTCATGGAGGAAGAATAATAACAAATAATAGAAAACCCAAACAACATAGGCGACCCGCGAAACAAAGGAATTTAACCAAGCTTTGGTAGTTGAATGAACGATATGGTGACATTTCTAGCAACTAGTGGTTATCCTCCTGGTTTGAGTAAGACAAAGAGAAGACACCTAAGGTTACAATAAATTCCTTGTATATTAATTTGATGGTATTCTTTTCAAAAGGAATTTGGATGGTGTCTTGTTAAGGTGCATTGAGGAAGAACAAATAGATAAAGTCTTGTCCAAATTTCATGATGGATCCTTTACAAGACATTTCTCATCCAAGGCCACAACAATGATAATCATTAGAGCAGGATACTTTTGTCCTACTTTATTTGCAGATGCATACTAATGGGTCAAGAAATGTAAGGAATTTTCCTTCTTCACAAGAAAGAAAATGCCAACATCCTTTCCCCTTCATCCAATTTAGGCGGATGAACCATTTTGTCAGTGGCGACTTGATTTTATTAGCAAGATCAATCCTCCTTCAAGTGTGGGTCATAAATGGATCTTGATAGTAACATATTACTTCATTAGGTGGACCAAGGCCATACCACTCAAGAGGCTACTGAATCAATTATCCTTGATTTATTGGAAGACATTGCAACAAGGTTTGAGATTCCTCAAACCATCATTTATGATAATGCTAAGGAATTTTTGAGATAAAAGATTTCTAATTGGGCTCTTGTAAATGGAGTTTTCTTGAAGACTTCCTCTAATTACTACCAACATGGTAATGGTTTGATAGAATCAACTAACAAGAACTTGATCAGAATCATGAAGAGGACTATCCAGGTCAATAAAATAAAATGACATACTAAAGTAAAGAATGCTCTTTGGGATGATAGAATCACTATAAAGAAGGCAGTTAGCAACTCGCCATTTGTCCTTGTCTATGGAAGAGAAGCTAGGATTCCATTTGTCACTCGAGTTACCCGCATTGAAGCTAGATAAACATTTGGAATTTGTGGGTGCATATCAAAGAGAAATCAAAATGGAGGAATTGATTGGACTTGGATAATAGAGGAAATCCACCATGGATAGGTTATACAAACACCAAAGGTCTACCAAGAAATGTTTTGAAAATAAAGCTAGGTGATGAGTGCATTATTTGACTTGTTTATATCATCTATGTGCTTATTGATTTATCATTAAACATGATTAATTAGTGCATGAGGATGCTTTATATAGTTATGTCCTAGTAAGTTTAATGCATTTCTCTTGTTTGGTTTCATGCAACTTGTTTACCGTAGAACCTCCCACTAATTGCCTATGTGAGTGAAATGTGGTGACATGTGTGGGACAATAGTGGACATTTACTGCCAATGTTGGGAATTGTAATCAATGAGTCTGAGTTTGGAGCCATCGTGTAGTCATGGAATAATTTTTCCATTAACAGCCTATAAACATGGATCTTGTTTTTAGTAGTTCCTTAGGATTTAATGAACTTTAATAGGGTTTTTAGTGGAAGAAATTAGTGCCTACAATTTTGGCATGATGTGTAACCACATATGTCTATATAGACATCTCCTTGAAGAACAATTTAGTAATTAGTTGATGTTGGTAATCTGCAGTATGGTTCATAATAGTTAGTATCTATTTTCCAGTTATGTACTGAGTATGTTATGGAAGTTTTCTCAATCAATTTATTAGATGTTGTTCTGAATATCATGTGGTGTTGAGATTACCTTTTTCCTAAGGAAGAGCAAGGAGCCACTCAACCAAGGGGATTAGAGGCTTTTACATGTATGCGTGCTTGCGGTTTCTGATAAGTTACAGTTTGAATGCAATTCCTTATTTCCTTCACTGCAATTTCTATTTAGTGTGTGTTATTTATTTTCATGCAATTTCAATTCTAAGTGTGTCATTTCAATTCAGAGTGTGTTTAATTTGAGTTCTATTATATTGATTTGGTGTGCGCATTCCAATTCCAACAAAGTATTTCCATTAAATGCATAATTACAATAATGTTGTTTCAGTAGTTTAGCATTACATTTCTGTATATTAGCAGAGACAGAGAGAAACATAACAACCAAAACCCCCCAAAAGGAACCATCGAACAATTGAGTTGCCTAAAGCTTAATTACATACAACCTTGGACACACAACCCTGGTTTTATAATGACACTAGAAGAAGAATCTGTTAGTTAAATGATTGGAGAATACAACGATCCATCATTTTTGGCGCCATTGTTAGGGACACCATAAGCACAACATGTCATTTTATTCACTTTACATGCCATGGGTGTTAATGAAGTTAATCTATGCAACTAGTAGAAGCCCATGCCTTGTTTACATAACCAACCTTGATGTACAATCCAAGAGAAATTCAAGGGAGATTTATACCACATAATATCCAAAGAATATAACCAAACAGAGTACAAGTAGGGAACACTGAATCTAATACAATGCCTAGAATCCCTTCTGAACATTCGACATCATCCTATTTAGAACCAGAACAACCTTCAGAAATGGGAGATAATGGGAATAATGAGAACCGACCCTTGGGTAGAACCTTTACCTATCCCATTGTTTTAGATGAAGATGAGGATGTAATTATGAAAAATATCTCACCATCCATCCTCCCTATCTTCCGAGGAATGTCTACAAAAGACCCAGATTAGTTCCTGTTTGAATTCAAAGTTATTTTCTGGACATATGACTACAAAACAAACTATAAAAAACTCAAACTATTTCCTTCCACCCTCAAGGACTCTGATATGAGGTGGTTCATGGGATTGTTGCGTAACTCCATTCATTCTTGGGAGAACATGGAGACAATTTTTTTGGACAAATATCAATACTACTACAGCGGCGAGATATGAAAGAAGAGTTATAGATAAAGCAAAAAGAAGATGAAAATCTAGAAGATTATCTGGATAGATTTCTCTTTCTCCATCGGAGGAGTGGTTATGAGTTACATGCATAAATCACTAAGACAATTTTCATTAAAGGACTTCATGAGGAAACCAAGGATTCCCTCCGTCTTATGGGAGGAGGTGATGTGCACAAACTCAGTATGGAAAATTCACTGAGCTATGCAAAATTTACTCTAGAACACAAGGAGGTATAAGGAAAAGAAAAAACATCCAATATTTCCCTAGGCACCTCAGAAATTTCTTGAGGAAATGGCTAACATGAAAACAAACATCTTGTTGCAATTAACATCAACCATAGATGGGCTGAAATCCAAGACCAGTACTGCAAAATAACCTCTAGACATATAATTCCCTAAACATAGGAAGACACATCCTTTGAGAGAGTGTCCTTTGGGTGTCATAGACATGTGTTTGATCTGTGATGTCACTGATCACGATACTAACCATTGCACTTTCTTACCTTAGTTGAAAGAAGGATTGAATGTCGTGTCTCAAGCAGATGCAGAGGTAAACTTTGTTCAAAGGCCAAATAATTAGGCTGTGTATGCCCCTAGACCTACTCAGAACCCCTGGAGGACGTCATGGCCCAGTCATGTTCCTCAACCTACTTGGGGACAACCTGAGTGGACACCACCAAACTTGATTGTTTACCCACATCCACCACTATGGATATGACTCCATACAATCAACAGGGTTGGACACCGCCATTTAATGCAAATCCATGGCAAAAACAATAATGGGCACCTCAAAAAAATTCTAATCAACAAAGGAGGTTCCAACAACCACAACAAGCTTTAATGGCCCCACCATAAAACTATGAACAACATGGGAAAACAACACAAACTTAACTTCCAGCCCAGCCTGTAGAGAACCCTAAACACCAACAAATAACTTCAATTAATGAAGCAGGACAAAGAAATACAATGCAGGTTAATAATATCAATAATATGTGACTAAGGTCTAGGAAAACAATGAATCATCCTCCTAATGTTATCACAGAAATACCTTAGAAAAATGAGAAAGAAGAGACACATGAGGAAAATGAAGAAACTGAACATGTTCCACAAATGCAAGACACTAGGAATGGTCAAGGAAAAGATAAGAATGCACATGCAACGCCTTTTCCAAAATGATTACATGAAACTTGAACTACAGAAGAAACAATACTAGTTCAAGAGTTGAAAAAGATGAACATTGAAGTCCCACTTCTGAGAGCAATAATGGACATTCCTGAATTAAATCAGGCCATTAGAGACTAATGTATACAGACACCTGGGAGAATGAATAAATACCAAAAAATTGTCAAAGTGGAAGGAAATCTAGCTGATCTTATTGTTGGAAAACTTATTTCACCAAAATATGGGGATCTTGGGAGTCCACTCATTACTATTTTTGTAAATGGTCAATCAATATCGAACATTTTCATGGATCTTGGTGCTGCCATCAATGTTATAACAACATATATGTTTAATCTATTGTCTTTAACAAGATTACAACCAACCAATACCGTTCTTCAATTGACAAATCAATCTATTGTTGTACCAGATGGAGTGATTGAGGATGTAATGGTCACGGTTGAATCCTGGGAGTACCCCATTGATTTATGGTCTTACAACCTAAATCTTGGAAGTTGGGATATCTAATCATATTAGGAAGGCCCAGGTTAGCTACTGTTGTTGCAGATATTGATTGTAAGTTGGGAAAAGTGACCATTTTAAATGGGAAAATATCAAAGAATATTTCATTGCATCCTCCTGCCCAGCCATATGTGGAACAAATTGTTGAGTCATACACAATGTTTGATGAAGAGGACACTATGGCTACAAAAATTAGAACTGAGGCTACAAAATCATCTATTCTGAACACAATATATAATAGTACCTTGGCAAGTGACATTTCCAATGAAAATTGTAAAGAAACCTATGTTTATAATGATAAATGTGAATTCACTTATTTCTATTGTCCTTTAACTAAGGTTATGTCTCTTGAAAATATGACTATTTTGCACATGCTTCAACCTCATGTTTCTCCCTTGAATTATTTAATTGATGATGCAGAGCTTACTATTTTGAAAGATACCAACCAAGTGATTGTTGACATAGGAAAAGAGCTGACTATTGGTAATAACTTAGATGCTAGCCAAAAGACTAGGGTTGTAGAAATCTTGAGGAAGCATTCCCAAGCTTTTTCTTGGGATTATACTGATATGAAAGGGATCCATCAAAGCATCTACACTCACCATATCTACACCGAGGATGTCAAACCTGTGAGACAACCACAAAAAATAATTAATCCAACAATTAGAGACATAGTAAAAAATGAGATAGAAAAATTGCTGAAGGTAGGATTCATCTATCCTATATGGTGTCACTCAAATTTCATCCTGAAATTTGCAACTACCCTATTCGAAATTTTTTCGTACTTTTAAAATAATTGGTTGTTTTGTGTTTTTATTTCCTAAAAGCTCTTGTATTGCATTAAGATATTCCCAAAGAGCCATATTAGCATTTTTCGCCAAATACCCAGATGCCCAAAATTGTTATTTTCTATCGTCGGGATTTGTTTGCGAGAAATTTGTATTTAATTATTTTAAGCTCTGTTTGAGGCTATTTGCGCTTTGTTTCAACTCTGTTATGATTGAACATGTCATTATTCCTATGTACCAGAAGGGTTTTAACAAGGAATAAGTTATGGGCTTTATTTATGACTTTTGGCAATTTTTTCGTGTTTTTGTGTTGTCCCGTTTCGTTTTCTGTGAGATTTTTCAGAAACAATACCTTTGCCGGGTAAGCCCGATTCTTGGCCTGGAGCAGCTGGAGAACATATACGCATATTATGCTTGGAGGAAGTCACCATTGGAGGTCTGGATCACTGGGAAAAAGGAAAGTCGTGCATAGAAAAGCCCCTGCGGGGTTGGGCGCATTTTTGGAAAACAAAGGATTTAAGCTGCAATGGGAAAAATAGAAGCAACAGACAAGGTGGGAATTTTGTATCTTCCTAGCAGGGTACTTTTTCCCGTGATATAAAATTCACTTAAGCTGCAGTGGGAAAGTTAGAGGCTACAGGTAGGTGGAAATTTATTGCCTGTCTTGCAGGTTAAAATTCCCATGGTGAAATAATAGAAAAGTGACTTAAGTGAAATCATGGGATTTTATTGCCTGCCTTGCAGGTTAAATAATCCCATTGTCAAAGTCAAATCACTTAAGTGGATCATGGGATTTCCGGGGCTGCGTTGCAAGGTAAAGAATCCCATTGTGAAAAATTCTTAAAAATAGAATTCTATTATGCAAAAAAGTGTGCCCCCTTTGGTGAGAAGATGATAGCCTTAAAGTGGATTAAATTAATTAATTTTTCTTCTAAAAAGGGTGCCCAAGTATGGAAGAAAGTCAACATAGCCAAAGGGAATAAAAGAAATAGAATTAAATGGATTAAATTGATTAAATTTAATTTATTTAAAGGCTGCCCCCTTCATGTCAAAAAGTGCGCCCCATTTAGGATAGATTTAATGATTTTTGAAGCATTAAATCATTAAATTAAATTCTATTTTTAGTGGCTATGGTCAAGGCACACTGTGAAGCCTAAGTGAAGTGAAGAGTGGATGAATTAAATGAATTAATTTAATTTATTGGATGGTTGTCCTTAAACATGCTATTTTTAAAGAGAGAAGCGTGATTTTTAATTAATTAATTGCCAAGAATAGAAAGGGCAATTATTAATTACAGAATTGTGAGGGTTATATAAGCATGGGCTGCCATAAGGGTGAATTATTTAATTCACAGGTAAAGAATTGCAGCCAAGAGGAAAAGTGCGCCCCATTTGAAGAAGGATTTTGCTCAGACAAAGGTGAAAACAAGGCTAAAAGCTTCCAAATTTGACACATGATTTGAAGGAGGTTGATTTGTGTTTGCATAATTGTTTGCATAAGTGTTACAGGTGCTAAGGTGAAGTTGGAAAAGTCCATGCTTTCTTTATGTGCAAATTAAACATCAATTTTTGGGGCAGCAGGCTTTAAAAGTGCAGATTTTTATAATTAAAATTCACTATTCATGCTCCGGTGGACATATTTGTCTGGATTAATTGCAAGAATTCATTACAGGTGCCTTACAAAAGAAAAGGAGCTTTAATTAATGTCCAATACATTGCATATATCCTCCGAATCTAAAGAAATATCCAGATCTACACCAGTTTTGAAGAAATCTGGCCAAATAAGAAGAAAAAGAATTATTCAGATAAAGATAGACAAAGCCATGGCGAAGAGATGAAAAAGAAAGCATGATGGAGTCATGCATCACTTCTAAAATTGTGGACATAGGAGACACAAATCTAGGTCCGGAACCTCTTTCCGAATTGATTGATAGATCTAGAGCAGGAAAGACTTCACTCATGCGTGCAGTTAAAAGTAGTGGAATTATCTGAGTTGCAGCCTTTCCATGCATAGCCCAGTTGCCAGAGTTTGTTATGGAGTGCGCTAGATCTTACTATCCTTCATCCAGATCAATGCGAGATGCTACGAGGAAAACAATAATTTGATTGGATGCAGAGTTCATCAATTATTGTTTGAAGATTCCGGTGCGAAAGGTGGTGACTTCCATTAGTCTTTAGGATGCTAGCAGTAGGTGGGAGAAGCATAGAGCTGATTGCGTGAGCATAATGAATAGTAGATACATGAAGAAGCCTAGATCTCCTTCAAAGTTCCCAAGAACTCTTCTGCGGTCCAATTTGATGCAGGAGATCGATGATATCTTCAAATTATTATGAAAGATTAATGGCGAGGTGAACGCTTACACTTTCCGTGCATGGATGTATGCTTTCATCAGGACCATTGAAGTCAACAAGGTTGATTCCATAATCAATTAGTCAAAAATTATTAGCGACAATATTGGTGAGCAACTCCGAAACGTGAAGCATACTTTCAGCTTCAAAATGACTTCCTACTTGGTGTAGCTTCACAAGGTGTCTTTTCCAAGATGGATAGATGTGGTGTTCTTTCTATGGACCCCATTTTCAAGTGCTACCCACAGCTTACTATACCTGCTTGTGAGAAAGATTTCAAAGTTGTCAATGATGAATTCTTCTACGATTTCATTTACAGGCTAGACAAGGACCTAAAGGTCAACATGGTAAGCAAAGAAGCATGGGAAGCCGTATCCAGGATTGGCAGTGTATTCATTCAGTTTACAGATTTCACATACCTCAGGGTTACAGGATTTTCTAGAGAACCAATAAAGATGCCCAGGTATCCAAATGATAGATTGATCACCATGGAGCTGAGCAGGAAACTTGTGGAGATACATGACCTTTAGTCAAAACGGCACAAGTCTACGGGCTTCTTCTTAATCACTGTCGGACATTAAAGCTGCCATAGCATTCATAGAGCTCGAGGGATGGAGACGCAAATGTTATCCGAGTATGAGCAAGAGTTCTTCCCCGCATGACTGAACTTCGATCCATTTGGAGCATCCAAGAAGACGATCTCCTAGAAGTACGCACATGTGCCTTCATTAGAAGATTTCTAGATGAACTGCAAAAGTGAGTACGAGGTTAGAAAGAGAGATTTCAGCAGGCTATCAACAAAGCAAGTGTTCTACTTTGGACTAGTGCAGATACCTTCGGATCTTAAAGATGATGGGAATGTGGTACTTGACACTTACCATCAAATGGGAGGAGATAGAGCCGTACTTTAGGATAACGTAGGAGGCTGCCACACAGTTGAAGAAAGATCTAGAGGTGTTTTGGTGAATACTTCAAACTGGCTGCTGACGAAGGGATATAGCTTTGATGAAGCATTGATGAATCAAGTCACGAGAAACTTCGACATAGGAGATTCCCTTAAGCGAAAGCACGAAGGAGAAAGAAACATAAGGTTTGAGAAGTTGTAAGTACACAGAAGATCTCAATCAAAGGAGAAGATCACTTCTACGACCATGGCTTTAACTCCGGCTTCTCCAGTACCCAGTACTTCACCAACTATTGCACCGCAATAGGACACTTCCATGCTTCTACTGAATCCGGTGACATTCATCTTCTCTCCTCAACCACTCCGTTCATCACCTGTTCCAGAAGAGATGTTAAAGCTGTAGATGGCGGAGTTCGAAAGGGCCTTTTCCTTGGACGATTCAGAAGATGGAAACCATAACACTGTGGAACTTTCTGATGGAGAGGATGCAGAGCGGGAGATGGTAGTGCACTCAATGATTTCTCATTCTCTGAGAAGTAACTTCTCGGAATGGTTGGATTTGCAGTTGGTTTCAGAAGTGAGAATGGAGATGAACTTAGAGGAGCACGACTTGCAGCTACTCTGGAATCTGGGTGGAAGAGATAGAAGGCCTAAAGTTGCTAAGGTAACTTCAAGGTTGATCATCCAGGATTCGGGATAGAAGTTTGCTGAGATGTCAATTCTGGCAGAAGGAAAGAAGGAGGATGAGCTCACGACAGAAGATGTGACAGTAACCAAAGTACCCCTTAGTTAAGCCACCACTGAAGAATTGAAGCAGGATACACAGACATTGATAGATGCTTTATTCCTTAGGCTTGATAGAGAAAAGGCAGAGAAAGATGAGTTGCAGAAGAAAGTATCTCAATTGTGTGAGATCATAGCCAAGGTTGCTAAACTCTCCATTCAGCCCATTTCAGAGCAGGTGAGTGATCATCTTATGTAGGAAATGGAGGATGTAAGCAATCAAGTAAAAGCTATTGACGAATGGAAGGATTTGATTATTCGTCAAGCTTCTGTATAACTCTGAGAAGTTCCAGCCCGCCTAAAGGTTATGAATGATGCGGAAAATCAGCTGCAACAACTGGTGACGAGCATAGTGGACATGAACACAGTTGCTGAGAGTAACCTGACTATTTTGGCTGAGATCAACAAGCTACTGGGAGATGTATTGGTTATGGAGCAGATTGTACCGGATGGATCAATTGAGAAGGGGAATCAGATGGAGTTTGCAGTATCTTTCCATTTAGATATCTGTAGAGTTTTGCTGAAATGGATGCAGGCACTTGAGAATAGGACGTCATCCTTACTAGACAATATCATTTCTTTCACTGAGGAGGACGTGGTTGGAGGTGTTACTTCATACGTGTGGATCGTTCCTAGAAAAGTACCTAATTCCCTGGAAGGGTCCCTTCTGATGGTACATAAAAGAATTGACAGGGCTACTAAGCCTTTCACGATGAATTCTATTAGCAGACTGGTGGTGCTACAGGTAAATATTGCGAGGTTTGGGCTGATCTTGGAAGATGTGGAAGCATGCATCAAAGTGTTGAATGAAAGGTTGCTGCAGTTCAGGACAGAGAAGGAAGCAGTGGCTAAAACAGATGGAAAAATGTTGAATCACATGTTGGACAAGTATATCTGATATCAGAACAAGAAGAAGACATAAATGTTATAGCTGGCATGACTTCTTCTATTCTTTATTCTTCTATTTTCTATGTTCCTAGATGAAATTGTAAAACTTTAAAGTTATTGGTTTTGAAACCATTGCTTAAAGTCATGTGGAACAACTCTATTAGTTAAGTGATACATGTGTCACTTAAGGAGAAGTTAGTGGAAGATGATTGCCAAATGTCATCTTTACTTTTTGTTTATGTTTCAGTTTAGTTAGATTTTCCATTTATACTTTCCCTCCTACATTCTATAAGTAGGAGAAGAACCTCTGGGTTAAGGATCAGAATTTGTAAGCAACAATCTTGTGTTCTAGACTTTGTGCTGGACCCTTGAGAGCCACTTGGAGAAAAGGAATACAAAGGAGTAGGTTTCCGGAGAACTTTGTGTCATGGTGTACTGTGTTTCTTGCTTTTAATATTATATCTCTTAATAAACTTTGTGTTATTTTAGATCTGAATCTAGAGTTGCCTTTGTTTTATAATTCTATGTTTATATCTATTAGATTCTTCTATGTGCATGCAATCAGCTCTGCCATCTACTGATTGGGATGCACATCTTCCCCATTTCTTCTAGGTGTTTACGTAATTACCTTCTTCTATAACTTTTCCTTTCTTTAAATAGTTGCTTACTTGTTGCAGAACTGTTCTGTTATGGTTCATGAATTGAGTAGTTAAAGTAAAATCCCATTTAGATATTAGTATACTTTAATTGACAAATCTGACACGGGAGCCTCACCGGTTAAATGAGGGAGATTTATCTCATGACTGCCTAGGTTTTGTGCTATGAAGAAAATCTAGCCAACATTATATCTGATAGTCAGTGGGTATCACCACTAGTCATAGTTCCCAAGAAAAAAGGTAAATGGAGAATCTGTGTAGACTATAGAGAACTTAATAAATCCACCAAGAAAGAATACTTTCCGATGCCCTTTATTGATCAGGTTTTGAACAATCTTGCAGGAAAGAAATATTTCTCCTTCTTGGATGGGTTTAGTGGGGATAAAAAAATTAGTATTGCACCTACTGATTAGGATAAAACCACCGTAACTTATCCTTGGGGTACATTTGCATAAAGATTCCTACCATTTGGGCTTTGTAATGCACCTACTACTTTCTAGAGAGTAGTTTTGGCCTTTTTTATAGATCTTACAAATGACTATGTTGAAGTTTACATGGACGACTTCACTATCCATGGTTCCACTTTTGCTGAATATCTGAACAATCTTGAAATTAACTCGATGTGAGAAACACCAAATTTCCTTGAGTCATGAAAAATGTTTGATTATGGTTGATCAAGTGTCTTAGGCCATCATATTTCTACCAAAGGAATACAGGTTGACCCAAAAAGATTGTAGTAATTACTCAGCTGGCTATGCCAAAAAATAAGACTAACATCAAGAGTTTCCTTGGATATGCAAGGTATTATAGGAGGCTCATCAAAGACTTTAGTAAAATTGATGCATCTATGTTTTCTTTGCTGACAAAAGATTGTTTTTTTGAATGGTCTCCTCAATGTCACCAGACTTTTGAGATTATCAAAGAGAAGCTAATGACTGCTCCAGTATTGAGTAGACTCGATTGGGATCATCCTTTCCATATTCACACTGATGCGCTTGATACAACAATGAGATTTGTTCTTGGACAAAAATATGAAGAAGATCAAATGTATGCCATTTATTTTATTAGCTAGAATCTGACCCATACAGAGAGAAAATCCACCACTACGAAAAAAGAATTTTTAGCTGTTGTTTATTCTTTGAATAAATTCATACATTATATTACTGGGTACAAAATCTTTATTTATACTGACCATTCAGCCATAAGGTATTTGATGAATAAATTAGTAGTGGGCGCAAAAATGCTTAGATGGTTACTCTTGTTGCAAGAATTTAACTTAACAATTATTGATAAGCCATGAAAGACTAACATTGTTACTGATTTCATTTCAAGATTGAATGTTTCAGGAGAAGAAGCAATCCAGGATCATTTTCTAGATGAACACTTGTTTTCAATATAGACTCAGCCTCCATGGTTTACTGATCTTGCGAATTACCTAACTAGAGGGAAGTTTCTAGCTTACTTTACTAATAAGGAACGAAAGAGATTAGTTAAAAACAATTCAACATATAAATTGTGTAACATAATTTTATTTAAATGTTGTTCCGATATGGTTCTTCACAGGTGTGTTCTTGAGGATGAAGTATATGACATACTGAGAGCTTGTCATGATGAACTTGGAGGAGAAAATTACTTAGTGAAGAGGGCAATTCACAAGGTCCTTGGAGCTGGGTATTACTGGCCTTCTCTTCACAAGGCTGTCAAGAATTATGTCTGGTAGTGTGATCCATGTCAAAGAATGGGAAAGCCTACATCGTCCATGGAAATTCCTCTCAATCCTCAGCTCATCTTAGAACCATTTGAGAAGTGGGGTATTGATTTTGTTGGACCTTTTGATCCCCCATCCGTTGGGAGAGAGTACATGTTGGTGTGCATCGATTATGTCACAAAGTGGGTTGAGGTTCAAGCATTAGCATATGCCAATGAAAATGTCATAGCTAACATTTAGTACAATAGGGTTATGCTAACATTTGGCACCCCTAGAGCTATTGAATGTGATCAGGGACATTAATTTGTGTCTAACATGATTGAGGATTTCCTAGAGATCTACCAAATCAAACATCAAAAGTCATCACCATATCGCCCCCAATCCAATGGGAAGGTAGAAGCTACAAACAGAGAGTTGGAGAATATTTTAACCAAAGTTGTCAATGCAGACAGAAAAAACTGGGTACCAGAACTCCCATAATTGGTTTGGGCCTACAATACAACCTAGAAGACCACTACTGGTTTCTCCCCAAATGAACCGATGTATGGGAAGAAGCCATTGTTACCCATTGAGTTTGAATTGCAGACTTGGAGGACGATAATGGAAGTTGGCATCGATTTGGACAAAGCACAACATGAGAGAGTAATCCAACTGAACGATTTGGATGTAATGAGGATGGAGGCACAACAACAAACTGAGATTCTTCAACATCAAAGAAAAAATTGGCACAATGCTCATATCAAATATAGGAAGTTCAATGAGGGAGATTGGGTCTTACTTTTTGACTAAAAGTATCAATAGTTCAAAGGCAAGCTGAGGACAAGATGGTTGGGACCATACCAGATCAAACAAGTGTTTGATGACGAATTTTTGAGATTATTTCTGATTGATGGAGATGTTATCACCGAATCACAGCACCCCTGTGCATATACTTGAACTCACAGTGTGATTGGGTAACATTGGTACTATCTCCAAGTTTTGGGACTTGCTACTTGAGATAGACCTCCAGAGAAAGCTGGTTCTTGCTCCTAAACTACCTGCCACAATCTACTCTAATGCAGGATAAGCTAACTGTTCTAATCTAAATTTCCAAGGGACCAGGGAGAGAGAATACATAAAATGAAAGCCTACACTAAAGCGGTGATACACCAAAAAAGGAGGGTGTGAGAGTAGTCTCCAAATGTGTGAAATACAGAGGTAAAGTGCACACTAGAAGAGGTGATGGCAGTTCTCCATAATCTAGCAAAATGCATTCACAATGATATTCCAAGCATACACAATGATAATGGATCCCTGCAAGAACATAAAAATAGACACAATATTCTTGTAGAAAGATAAAAGGGGCAAGAAGAATGCAAGAAAACACAGCAGGGGAAGATACCTCCACAAACTTGTATTTTATTGCTTCCTGGTATGCACAGTTCAGTCTATTACAAGATAAGGGCCTGGATCACCATGCAAGGAGTCCACTACAAGGGCCTGCAACACACTTGCTTCACAAAGAAATTTTGGCAGAGCTTTGCTACCCAAAAACTCTCTTCTTTACAATGAGCCCAACACTCCAATTTATAGAAAAATGAGAAGGAAAAGAGAAGGGAAAATGGAAATCCCGAAATCTGTCCTTCAACCACCTGTAAGAGGCATTAAATTGATTGAAATGGTTATCCATTACTTGCAAAAGGCTCCCCATACTGTCCCATGTGCTGCAACAGAGAAAGAATGATGACCATGCCTCTTAATTGCACTCCCAGCTACCAAATAAAACACTGTTCTAAACCTTGCCACGTTTTCTTAAAAATATCAATCAATTTCTAATCAAATCTGGAATTTCTTGATTGATGTGCATCGGGTTCGGAACCACGATTCCAACGGTACCAATTTTGTGCGATTTCGTTGAGAAATGCAAAAGTTATGGCCTTCTGAGTGTGGGCAGCTATTTTGGGTCTGGCAGGCGTTTTCTGTCATTTGACGGGAATGAGCATCAACTGACTAGAGCCGAATATGTTTCTCTTATTTAAATATATCTACCCTCATTAAAAATAAGAAATCTAATTTTTGTGGCGTAGAGGACGTCGTGCTCGTTCCAGAAAGTCCAATTTTGTGAAAATCGGAGCTCGGAGTCAAAAGTTATGGCCGTTTGAAGTTCCATGGGTCAAATGTCGACTTTTCTCCTCTGCCTTCGGCCGCTTCGGCTTTTCACGTCCCACGCGTCCCTTTGTCCCATTTGTCCCAATGCTGAAGTTCCCTGTTTCGGCCGAACCGGCCGGTTCGCGTACTCGCGGCCCAGATGTCCCATTTGCTTTCGGACCGTCTGGGACAAATTTTCCCGATTCGCCCGATTCGGCCGGTTCGCGTACTTTTGTCCCGCGCGTCTCGGACTGAAAGTTCTCATTTCGGCCGATCCGACCGGTTTACGTACTTCACGTACCTTCGGCCCAACTGTTCCGGGCTGCCTTGACTCATTTCGCCCAAATCGGCCGGTTCGCGTACTTTTGTCCCGCGCGTGCCAAACTGTTTCGGGCTGCCTTGACTCATTTCACCCGAATCGGCTGGTTCGCGTACTTTTGTCCCACGCGTCCCAAACTGTTTCGGGCTGCCTTGACTCATTTCGCCCGAATCGGCCGGTTCGCGTACTTTTGTCCCGCGCGTCCCAAGGACCGCCTGGACTAGGACTTAGCCATTTTCCATGATTTTTCCTGGCCCGAGCTTGTTTTTGCAATTTTTTACATTTTCTCAGAACTTGCTCTCTTCTACTTGGACAGGGGAGTTAGGAAAAATCTGAGGGGACCCTAGAAACATAACTTTTCGCCCTGAATCAATATAATTTCTTGGGACTAAAGAATTTGATGCATGTTATCAAAATTACCTTGGGGGTGAATTTTGGATAACAGGAGACAAAATAACACTTCTAGTGAATGGACATAGATTAAGGATATATCAGTGTCCTTTGAATAAAGAAACCTTTAACAAAGATATGGTACTATGTGAGAAAATGGATTCAGTGGAGGAGCCTGACTCTTCCTGTCATGAGTAGTCATTTTTAAATTGGAATAAAGAAAGATGATCATGCTTTTGATCTTCTTTCCCTTAGATTGTACTTGTTTTATTTGTTTCATGCTTTCAATAAAGGTGGGCATGTCTATTGTTATAATGTACACTACTCACATTTTCTCTATGAGCACATGATGTGGAAATCTACGGATATCAGGAAGCTAAAATGGCAAGGGTAAGTGCATTTTACTTCGCGAAAAATATTAAATTTTTAAGCACTCCCCCATCACATTTACTTAACATGATTAAATCAATACATAATTTTTAATGCATTTATTGGGAATATCATTCAAAATCTTGTGACGTGGAGTGGGGTGCCATGAATCATAATTAGTAGTGATACCGCATGTGTCTAATTTCTAAGAAAGGGACGAGATGTTTTATAATAAGGAAAGGTGACATTATTATTAAATATGATGGGGTGTGTTCCGTACCATGCACTAAAACTTCCCACACAAACTTGGTCCTGTCAACTTTTCACGCGCTAATTTTGCACTGACCTAAGGCAAATGAAAAAAAAATTGTGGTATATTTCAAATTTTTACTCGCCAAAAACTTCATGTCATTGCTCTGTGAGTTTGAACACAACATCGTTCTTCTGCACAACTATCTAAATTCATCTATACTATGGGGCAGAAGAAGAAATACGAACCATACTCTCCAGACCCACTACTCAGGAATGTTGTAATTTCTCAGGTATTTTATGATGCTAGCTGGCTAGAATTTATTAGGAAATTTGAAGGCTTCGATGAAATTTAATTGATGAGTTTATGATAAATTTTGAAGCCACCTGCTCGCGAATTGGGGGAAAAAGAGTAGAAATAAGTAGTTAAGTTATTTCTGACCTATCAAGTTTACCAGACTTTGGTCTCAAGGTTATGACAAATGATCCTATTAAAGACCTAATTCCCCTGTTTCATGAGGACAACGAAGCTCTTCCAAAAGTAATCCTCACTTCATATGGTACTCAGAAGGGGATTAAGCTGTAAAGTTTGCCTGGTATTTGGAAGGAGGTGGATATTTTCGAAGGTATAAGGTGGATTTTGGGGACTTACACACAAAAAAAGGAAAAAGGTTTCCAAAACCCGAAACTCCAAAAGTCTAAAATTTTGGACTTTCGGGTTTTGGGGTTTCGGAACTCTCAGGCGCGAAGTTGGAAAAACGTCCCCAAAAGTCTGAAATTCTGAATTCTAAAAGTCTGAAATTTTAGACTTTTGGGTTTTAGGGATCTTGGTGAGCGGGAATAGAAAATGAATTGGCACAATGTCTGAAATTCAGAATTCTAAAAGTCTGAAATTTTGGAATTTCAGACTTTCAAGGTTTCAGACGTCAGAGTTTCAGGGTCTTCAGTGAGAAAAAATGAAAACAAATAAAAAAATGTCCGAAACTTTAAAACCTGAAAGTTTGAAATTTCATACTTTCGGGGTTTCAAATTTCAGGGTTTCGGAACTCTCAAGCCCCAAAACATAAAAACCATGGCATAGTGTCTGAAATTCCGAATTCCAAAAGTCTAAAATTTCAAACTTTCGGGTTTCAGACTTTCAGAACTCTCAGGAAAAGTTGGCAGATGAACAATGTTTCAATCTCCAAAATGGAAATGTCTGAAAGTCTGAATTTTGGGATTTCAGAGGTTGCATGCATTTCAGACTTCGAAGAGGTAGAGCTAACCAGTTCGCCATTTTTGCAGAATGACAACTCGACCTTCAGATGGCCATAAATTTTGACTGGGGGCTTGAATTTGCACAAGAAATGAATTTTTGGAAAGCTCTCGGCATTTGCTACACAAATACGACTAGATATATTAAAATTAGTGAGACTAAGTTATTAAAAATGAAGATATATAGTCTGTCATTTTTGAGGGGGTCACGCTTCTCACCTACCACAATAATGAAGGTATGTGCTTCTTTTCTTGCCCAACAAGAAAGAGTACATGGAGGCATGGGTTTTACAGTAAAACCCATCATTTTGGAAGATGAATTCAATTCATAATTGGGTGGTTGAAGCAAGAATTCGAATTCTTCTCTCTTTCCTCTCTCATTCTTCCTATATATTGTAAGGAAGGGCTTTTTTCAAAAGGTTGGATAGTTTTACTTTATAGCCTCCCTTCTTCTCTTGTCTGCAAGTGAGTTTGTGGAGTTCAAACCTCCCCTTCAAACTGTAATGGAATTTTTCCTCTTGGCCATTGTAGTGTACTGTATCAAATTCATGGAGCAATAATACATGTCTGTGGATGATTTTCAACCCTCTCTTGTGTTCATTGCACCTCTATGATCTCTCATTAAAATCTTGGTTATCTATGCATGGTGGTTGTATTACATTTTAATGGCTTGTGTTTAATGACAAAGCAAGTGTTCAACATTCCTTTAGTGCATCACCTTTGTTAGTTTAGTTTTATTTTCTTGCATCGTCTTAACCATGTCTCCTTGACAAGTTAAAGTAGATTTTAGGGTAAATCCTCTACAATTTGAATGTGTGCATCTGATCAGAGGAATAGGAACCATCCTTCATCTGGAGAGATTTCCCTATTGTAAATTCCCACACTTTGGGAAAAAATCCATGTTATGCGATCATACTGAGATTTTCAACCTATTGAGTTGCAGACATTCAAGGGTATTGTGATTATGCATCAACATGACAATCTCCCATCATTCTACCTAAGCTTGATTTGGCTCCTTGCCTTTCACAGGATACTGTGGAAGAAAATTTTAGTCAAGATAGTCCATCTTCTATGCTGCAAAATTCTAAGGGTAAAATAACTTTACCAGTTCCTTCTTCTATTTCGTTGATGCCAAGAAGGTATTGTACTTTACAGAAACTTGAAGTTTCCCAACCCAAATTTTTTCATGAAAAATCTACTCCCATTGTGGAGGAGAAGGAAGAGGTTGGTACCTTGACTATCCCTGATGAAAAATCTAAGGATGATATATTCACAACAACTATCCCTGCAACAAAGAGTCTAGATATTTCTGTAGCGTCAGAAACTGAGTCAAGAGCTCCAAAAATGCCTTCAGCACTAGATATATAGGCCCTGGTGCTAGAATTTGTTGTAATGGAGATTGGTGGCCAAGAATCACATGGAGATGATGTACTGAGGTGTTATTTGGAAGAAATTTCCTTCCTGTAGGAAAATTTAAAATGTATGCAAGAAACCAACTTATCTTTGCAAACTGCATTTACACAGAGAACTATTGAAAAAGTGAGGGAAATTACTGCTTTGAATGTAGAGGTTAGTAGTCTCAAGAGACAAAGAGATATAGGCCTTAAAGTATGGGATGATTTAAATCTATTATCTCGTCAGAATAAAACATTAAAAAGAAAAATGAAAAGTTAAAAGAGGAGATTGAGGTCAGTGCAAATAAGAAGAAGAAGTTAGAATCTATTTTATACTCTATTTGTCTATTGGCTTGTAAGCTTCTGGTCTATAGGAAACCATCTTCTATCTATAACATGTTTTTCCAAGAGCGATTCTATGCTTGGCAATTAATGATAATGTGCAGTCAAGAACCTCGTGAAGCTATTGATGGAAAAACCTTTTTGTCAATTTATCAAAATAGTACCCCTGAGATACAAAATCAACTATGTGAATTTTACCTCCACAACATGATGGTCACCAATGTGCATGATTTATTTATTAATCTATTTGTGGGAGATTTTTCAGTTGAAGGCCTTTCAGTCCTTTCTTAGGAACAAAATTACATGGGGCGAACAAATAGATATTTTCACTCAAACAACTCACACCATAGGTTTCTACATTATACCTAGCCATCACAATGATGTGGCCATGAAGAAAAATTTCCATTCTCTTTATTATCATGTTGGTGTTGGGGAAAATACTTCAAAGATTCTACTAGAATGTGTGCAGGATTTTGAGGCCTATTGTCTAGAGAATTTTGCAGAAGTAAGACATGCTTGTGATAGAAGATGTGATATCTTAAACTTTCCATTAAAAAGGAGGGAAGTTATCTCCCCTCAGAATCTCAGTTGGTGTATGCAGAGGGGTGATGCATTGGTTACAATAATTTTACAGTTGTCTAAGAAAATGACAAGGAATACAATGATGAGTGGGTAAGAACACAGGTAAGGCCACCTCTTCTCCTAAATCTGATTGCTACATGAAAGAATAATGATTCATAGTCACATGATAGTTTCACAACTTGGGTGGAAGTTATTTCAAAGAATTTGGGATGCAAAGGAACCAGGAAACAATATGCAGATCAATTTGAGGAATATGATATGGCACAACAGTTTGGCCTTAGGGTAGGGAAAAGATGAGATGCATAGGGACATGCAATAGGTAAAGTGTAGGGGAGACGATGAATGCATTATTTGAATTGTTTATATCATCTATGTGCTTATTGATTTTTCATTAAACATGATTAATTAGTGCATGAGGATGCTTTATATAGTTATATCCTAGTAAGTTCAATGCATTTATCTTGTTTGGTTTCATGTAACTTGTTTACCATAGAACCTCCCACTAATCACCTCTGTGAGTGAAATTTGGTGACATGTGCATGATAATAGTGGACATTTACTACCAATGCTAGGAATTTTAATCAAGGAGTCCGAGTCTGGATCCGTCGTGTAGTCATAGAAGAATTTTTCCATTGACAACCTATAAACATGGATATTATTTTTAACAATTCCATAGGATTTAATGAACTTTAATAGGGTTGTTAGTGGAAGAACTCAGTACTTATAATTTTGACATGATGTGTAACTGACTATGTCTATATATACATCTCCATGAAGAAAAATTTAGTACTTAGTTGATGTTGGTAATCTGCAGTACGGTTCATAATAGCTAGTTTCTATTTTCTAGTTATGTACTGAATATGTTATGGAACTTTTCTCAATCAATATATTAGATGTTGTTTTGAATATCTTGTGCTGTTGAGATTACCTCCGTCCCGAGGAAGTGTAAGGGCCCACTCGACTGGAGGATTTTACATTTACGCGTGCTCATGGTTTTTTATAAGTTACAGTTTGAATGCAATTACTTATTTCCTTTACTGTAACTTCTGTTCAGTGTGTGTTATTTCCTTTCATGCAATTTCAATTATGAGCGTGTCATTTCAATTTTACAATTTCAATTCAGAGTGTGTTTTTTTTGAATTCTGTTATATTGATTTGGTGTGTGCATTCCAATTCCAGCAAAGTATTTCCATTAAATGCATTTCATTACTGTAATGTTGTTTCAGTAGTTTAGCATTACATTTCCATAGATTAGCAGAGACAGAGAGAAACATAACAACCAAAACCCCCCAAAAGGAACCAAAGAACAATTGAGTTTCATGAAGCTTCATTACATACAACCTTGGACACACAACCTTGAATTTATAATGACACTAGAAGAAAAATCTATTAGTTAAATGATTGGGGAATACAACGACCCATCACTAGGCCGTAGATCTTCAAGGAAGGTGACTTGATCCTCAAGTGGGATGCAAGCAGAGCTAAACCTGGGTGAAATTCCAAGTTCGATGCACTTTAGAGTGGGCCATATATTATTACTGCTTGTAAGGAGGCTAACTCTTTTGAGTTGTCAAATCTTAATGGAGAGGTATTACAAACCCAAGTCAATGGGATTTATCTTAAACACTCCCATTAAGTCATCTTCTTGCATCTTGTAAATACTTTTGTTTTGTGTTGTTGGAGGTCCCCTCTCTTTTGTTGTGTGTTGATCATCATTCCTTGTGGTGATATTTTGTTTGTAATAAGTGCTTTGCACTGTCTGCATGTTTTACTTGAGACATGTATGATCTTCTCATTTGTACATAAGTTTTGGATCCATTTGCATTCATATGTGGATCATGTTAGATCCGATGCCATAATAGGAATTAGATAGTTGGAGTAATTTATAAGTATTATTTTTCATCTCCACAGATCAACTCCAGTACAGTGTTAGGTTCATGTGGATTCAGGAGACAAGTTTTTAAGAATGAGATAAATTTTCTTCAAGGTTGAGCTTGACACCATGCCTAATGGATGCTTCAAGGAAGCTAGTCTTCATCATCTAGTAGGAATATCTCCCCTAGAGGTCGCAAAATTGTTGCCTAAAATTACACCCCACATTATTTTTGAGCAACACATCAAGAGGACTTAACATTTTTCATGATTTGAAAAAGTCATGGGATACTAGTTTAGTCTACTGTGGATTGAGGAACTTAGTGTTCCATGGGATTTCTCAAACCCAAAAAAAGAAGGAATGGGAATTTCAAGGACTTAAAACGATTTTGGGTTATCAATCCAAAGGTTGGATTGAGTTAAAGGAAGCCATAAGACATGCAAAACAATTTTAGGTGGTTGCACGACAATGATTTTTTTTATAAAGTAACCAAGTTAAAAAGCCGCGAAACGATGACATAATGCTCCATGGGTTTCCTACTCAAGGTTACAAAAAAAAAAAAAAAGTCAGGATTAGACACTTACGGGTAACACAAGGTACTTCTGCTCTTCAAAGCATGCAGGGAAAAGTTTTGGGAATCTATCAACAAAGCTAAAAATGTAGGTTAAAGGATTAGATGACGCTCGTGGGTGATACAAGGTACTTCCGTTCTTGAAAACATGTAAGGAAAATTTTTGGGAGTCTTTCGACAAAGTTAAAGCTGCAGATGGTCTCAAGACCATGCCAAACTGAAACTAGAGAGCCAACCACCCCAACCACTGGAATTCAATGAGGAATGGTGCCATCCTGATCAGTCTGATGGCATGCGATAGACTCAATGGGTTGTGTTATGGTTGTTGATTGAATTTGGAGGAGACCATGCCTATATAACAAGTAAAATCTATAAGATTCATGGTGCCCACACTCATTCAATGATTTTCAGAGGTGATCAATTTTATCTCAGTGGTCCTTTTCTGTCTTTTTTATTCTCTTTCTTCATGCCATTAGTTGTATAAATGTAAGTGCTTATGGAATTTGAAACGGTTCTTCTTCTCCCTTTTTCTTTCCTTAGCATATTTTGAGCTTTTCTCTATGAAACTTGGATTTTCATGTTGTTGACCTTTGTAATTCACGAATTGTGATTTAATTTTCTTGTCTTTGTATGTAAGCTCTTAAGGTTTATTAATGAAAGTGTGGTTTACTTCCTTCCTTCGAATACATAGTGTTTGATGTGAATATTTTTCTATGTCACATTGTTCAATTTTTTTTATCTATTTGCATATGAACTGCGTGCGCTGAGCGATCCCAGCCTCATTTTTTTCATTTGTGTCATTTGAATCTGGGGAAGTTCCACCTTCTTTTGGTGTTATCACAGATCTACATTTCTTGCATCTCTCTCTCTTGGTCCCTTGGAGTTGTTAGTGTATGGTTAGTTGTAGGAATAGTATTAGTGTTAGAAGTAGGTTGTGTTATGTGGGTTTTCCTAAATTTGCATAAGAAGGAAGCTGATCTTTTCTGGAGGTTAGTCTCAAGCCATAAGTACTACACTTGGAGACAATATCATGTTGCTTCAAAATACTGAATCTTCTTGATTCTGGGCAGGGTGTAATTTCGAGATCAAACAAACTCTTCAAGTTCCAAATATAAAGACAATTTTTCCCTAAATAACGCCTAGAATTATCTAATATTATGTACAATAATATTACAGCGGTAGTACCAAAACATGTTCAGAGAAGAAGAAGTTTAATTTGTAGGAAATGCATTTGTATTCATTACTGGAGAATAAAGAGTAAGTATGAAGGTGTACAATGTTATAACAAGGCTGGGAGAACATGCTTCTGTAATTGAAAGGGGTAACCACTTTCTCTAATTTTCCTAGACTGAACGTGCATATAGAAATGCATATGAGAAATATTGGATACTTGTAGCATTACCACTAATCACTATGATATAGTTCAACAATCAAGAATGTTGATCCTTGGGTGGTTGTGAATGTACATATTTATACAACAATGTAATAAGGTAATTACAACTAAAAATGGTTGCAAAAATAAGTCACATGTCATTCCATCCTCCAGTTGTGTCGCAGTTGAAATTCCTCCAAGTGTATGGTAGATGAGATTATGGCTTCGATAGTTGAACTTCCTCCAAGTGTGTTGCAATGGAGCTTTCGGCACGAGATGGTTACATTGTAAGATTATTTGACATGACATAGACCTAGGGCGAGTCACTTGGAAAGTTGTGTAAAAAATAGGGAAGTACCGTTTGGATGCTCTAAGATGTCAATGTGATCATCATAGATGTTGCGTAAGAGTGTACCAAAAAGGTGACACATGGTGTTGAATAAGGAAAGATTTGTGTAGGGTGTGATATGTTGATGGGTTTTAAGGGGCTCTTTAGGATTTGTGTAGGAACAAGTTCATCACAATACTATGAGAAAGAGGGCCACATGACTTGTGTGTGTAATTTTTTTATGAAATATTATGAGAAAACTCAAGTTAGTTGTGAGAATTTTGTTCATGCACGCTCTGAGAGATGTATTGTACATGAATGAAAAATTGAGGCAAGAAGTGTGTGATTTGTGTAGTTGTGCAAAGGAGTGTGTGTGACTATGCAACGACGCAAAAAACAATCACTTTTTCTTGATGAGAGATGGTCTCCATTGTGTTTGTGTGTAGCTGTGAGAACTACACTAGAAGTTGTTTAAAGTTGCACCACTTATATTGAACAACATATTTCCTATCGTTGACCATTATAATAAATTTATGTATACCTCAATGTGTGTGTGTCCACCATTTAAATAATTTTATCATTATCTACATAGTATAAGGCATTAGGAATCCAAATTAGAAGTATGTTATGTGATGTAGGAGCATCTGGGCTAACTTTCTCTCTTACATCATTAAAAAGAGTTAAAAAATTAAAATCTTGCACAATCTTGCAAAAATTTGCGTGACCTTGAGCAATTATGTGCATTGTTTACTTGTAATAAAGATGGTTTGGCACACAGATTTAAAGATTTACACAATTTGTTGATTTGTGTTTTGGGAGATTTTGTGGAAGGATTGGTGTGCAAACTTTACTTGAATATTTTGAACTTATGCGCTTTGCAGATCTTGTATTCTGGTGCACATGTCAACATTAAGAAATTGTTTACTTGAATAGTGAGCCTTAATACCTTTTCTTTGTTAATTGATTGATAGATAAAACTTGTATGTTTTTATTGGATGAAAGTACCCCTATGAGTAATTACTTGTTAATTATATGGATTGAATCAACAATGGTATAATTGAGTTAAGGAATATTTGCAAAGGCATATTTACTTCTCTTGCTAGATTGTACAACTAGCAAGAGGGATGTATGTAAGAAGAAAATCCACAAGTAACTAGGAGTAGTGATAACAACTAGAGGGAATTGAGAAGGAAGCAATCACCTATAGATGCAAAGTATGAGTAGCTTAGGTGAATTGTGTCAAAGCTTCATTTCAGAGAGTTGATTCTAGTTCAATAGATGTCTTGGTTGTTTAAAAACATAACTATGATGATGATCCTACAAGTTGAAATCCTTTAGGAAATTTCTATAGATTCTTTGTTATAAGGCTATAACAATATTTGTAATGCATTTCATCCAAGTTTGTAATTTTCTTCATTGATAAATATACAGTTTTATTGTTTCTTTCAAGCTATATAATGGTTTTGATTATATGTGGCCTTTTATTTGATAATTATGGGTCACATAGTATGAGGATTATGTTCACTGAGATCCCTAACTATGAATGCATAAATTCGGTTTCATATCAGGATTTCAAACCATATAGGTGAGTGAGTTTCAAGTGGTTGCTTTCCATATATATGAGAGTGGGTAAAAATTGGTACGCATCTTCCAACAATTAGGTTGTTGGGTAAAAGGTGTAGATTGTAGTATTTTATTATTGCTACAAATTTGAAGAAATTTGAGATGACACAAAGAATTTTCTATGAAGGGAAAGGGAACCAGACCACCTAGAGTGGCTAAGTAGTAGATATGATGATGCTTTGAATGAGAGGCTTGGAGCTTTGAAAATGACTCCGAAAATATTTGTTGGTGTTGATGGAGAATCTAGAGGTGACGAGGAATTGTAGGTTGGAGATGAAGAATTAGAAGAGAGCTTGAAGACATGTATCTAGTGCATGTTATATTGAGGAGTAAAAGGAGATTATGTATATATGTCATAAACTATTTAGGAAGTTTGTATTTTAAGTGTGAGACTTCAATTTTGAATCCCTTATGTTTGTATCGTTGAGGTATGCTCAAGATATATATATTGACTATGTTATGTGATTTTTGAACTCATTGTGCTCGTTTTGAATAAATTTATATTATTGAGTGAACTATTTTTGGACATTTTGTTTTTTGAATGAAAATCAATGTAAACACTTTTAATTTCATAGATTACTTATAATTTTGAGATTTTGAAAATGTCACGTTTGACCTTTGTTATCTAGTCATTTTTGCTATTTTGGAACTTGCTAACATGACATATCGGGATTGGAAGATCATGTCATGTTGCATTATTATCAAGATTGATGTCACATTTTTATAGATCCATATAGTGTTGATGGTCACATAACAATCATAAGGCTTGAATGTGTAATTAATTTAAGTCATCATGTTTAGAAATAATTTTTTTTGGGTAGATGTTTAAGCATTGTTGGTCGTATGTTGGGTCTTGTTATTGTGCATATATTTATAGGTGAGACCATTTCGAGTGCAGCCCTACTTATTTCCATTCTTTCTTGTTATGGTGGTTACTATGAATTTGGTTTGTACTTTAGGATAATATAGCCAAATTTGATATCTCCATATTTTTTACATTGATTTAATTTTATTACTTATGAGATGTAGAGATATGCGGATGCAGTTGACTCACCAATATATGTACGTGTGACTATTAGTTATTTGATAATCCTACCTCTTACATGAAGATTTCATTAAAGGAATAGAGATGGTTATATGTTCAAGTTTATTGAACTAACCAATGTAAATCCCACATTTCTATTATTATGTATCTTTATTATTGTAGTTGTATTATTCCTTGAGCTACTGACGCAAAATCATGTTTATTGATTATATGGGTGTCTTGTTGACATTAGGAAAAAATTGAATAGACTTGAGATCTAGAGCTATTTTAATACATTAATTTAATAATATGTGTTTGCAACATGAAGAGATTGTGTTATCAGTTATTTGTTAGACCATGTGCAATTTCATGTATGATGAACACATACAAGAATTGTTAATATTGAGGTGTTTTGATTATATAAAATAACCCTTGATATTGTTACATGCTAATCATTATGCTATCCATAAACCTTGTGTATGTATTATGAATGCTAGATTAGACATTTGTAAATTCAATTATGTTATTGGGCATTTTTATGGGTACATTCTAGTGCACATTTCATAAGTGCTTAAAGCCGAGGATTTGGGATAGAATTATAAGCTAAGCCAAGCTCACAATGGTCACATACCCTATCATATTTTTGTAATGGAACTCTAAGGAAATAAGTTTGTGAGTTTCAGAGTGTAAAGGAGTGTTGTAAAGGCCAAGTGCAAGAATGGAAATCTGAGGTAACCTAAGAAGTGTGTGAGTTGTGTAGTTATGCAAATGTGTGTGTGTGTGTGTGTGTGAGAGAGAGAGAGAGAGAGAGAGAGAGAGAGAGAGAGAGAGAGAGAGAGAGAGAGAGAGAGAGAGAGACTGTGTAGATGTGCATAGATCACTCACCCTTTTTTAAATAGAAATAGTCTCCATTCCGTGTGTGTGTGTCTAATTGTGTGTGATTTGATGTGCGTGTGTGCGTGCGTGCGTGTGTGTGTGCGCGCACGCGTGAGATTGTGTAGATGTGCATAGACCACTGACCCCCTTTTTAATAGAAATAGTATCCATTACATGTGTGTGTGTGTGTGTGTGTGTGTGTGTGTGTGTGTGCGTGCGTGCGTGCGTGCGTGCGTGCGCGTGCGCGTGCGTGTGTGCGTGCACATGCATGTGTGTAGATGTGCATATATCACTCACCCTTTTTTGAATAGAAATAGTCTCCATAGCGTTTTTGTGTAGTTATGAGAACTAAAATTGAATTTGTTGAAAGTTTTACCACTTATCTCCATCAACATATTTCTCATCCATGAGGGATTCAATTTTTAAACATTACCTTATCACGTCTATTCATAAAATGGTGTTAAAAATTGACCAAAATGAATCTAATATATTGGCCCATATGAAGGGGGATAAAGGGTTTTTAAATTATTATTTATAGGAAAATAAAGGGGGTAGTGTGTGTGGGTGGATGAAGAGGATTCATTGACTATAAAACCCTAAAATTTCCAAAAAAATCACAGGTGGAGGGAGAGGAGTCAAGTAGGGTAGAGGACTATAATGTGTAAAGGTAAATATTCACTATTCTTCCCACATTCTTCCTAGAGAATATTTGCATTTACAAATCTACCATTTGACACAAGCTAGGGAAATGTTGAAAAATATTTTAGAGCATATCTTGTTGCTCCCACATTATGCATTATTTGTAATCATTAGAGTTCACATGATACCACACTTATTTGAAGAATATGGAGTTGAGATTATTTATAAAAAACTCTTTATTTTGTGTTGGATCCTCAAAATGCTATAACACAGGCTGAGAGTATGATGGATCCTTATTGTAGCACATGATGAGATTATGCTAACAAAGGGGAACTAATCAAATATA
The DNA here is from genome assembly GCA_019776745.2 of Taxus chinensis. NCBI lineage: Eukaryota > Viridiplantae > Streptophyta > Pinopsida > Cupressales > Taxaceae > Taxus > Taxus chinensis. The sequence continues at coordinate 915,438,320 of CM034146.1, read as the reverse complement.
TCCATGAGATATATGAATGCATCCTTATTGTAGCACATGATGAGAGGCTACTACCATTTGACACATGCTACGAAAATGGTGACAAAGATTGTAGAGTATTTATTGTTGTTCCCACATTGTGCATTATTTGCAATCATTATAGAACATAATACCATATTTCTGGGAAGAATATGGAGTTGAGATTATTTATAAAAACTCTTTATTTTGTGTTGGATCCTCAATATGCTATAACACAGGTTGAGAGTATGATGGATCCTTATTGTAGCACATGCTGAGAGTATGCTAGCAAAGGGGAAATGATCAAATATGTCCATGAGATATAAGAATGATATCAGTGAAGTATCTAGAACCCTTATCCACTAATCCTACATGGTTGAATTCTAGAATAAAAAAATGAAGCTTAAACAATCAAGGTAGGTTCTATAGTTATTCAATACTTCGAAGTGTTTGAGAGCATACTTGCAAAATCCAATTTTGCAAATCCGATAATCATGGAAATCCATGATAATTCATATTTTTTAGGCATTTTTTGAATAGCTTGCGTGCATTTTGTATACTTCCACATTTTTTATACATGTCTACTAGGGCACTTGTAACTACATTTGAAACAAAATAACTTTCCATTATGCTTTAATGAATGTTTATGCCTTGTTCTAAATCAACCATTTTGACACACACTAGCAAGATGCTGGAAAACGTTGCGGAGTTGGGCTTGTTGTTCCCATGCTATACCAAGGAATTTTCAACAAACCATGCTCCAGTGTCTTTTAAACAAACCTTGTTTGTGCATTTATTGTAACTATTTCATACCACAAGACTACATTTTACCGAGGAATTTAGTGAAACAATTCATATACAAAGTGCATATATACCAAAGTACTTGCAACATCCCTCTTTTTATTCTATTCGTGTAGAAACATTAATTTTATAAAGCATCCATGTTGAAGAAGGGATTAGTTGCTAAGGGAAAATACCCCATAAACTAATTAGAGTATATAACATATGGAGAGTTGTGGGAAGTTAGAAGTAATAATCTATTATCAGCTAATTTTGACTTTGCAAAATTAAATAATATGAAAATTTCAATTTTTTTTTTCAAAAGTATTATTTTGCATGTTTTATCACCTTCATCGCAATCGTCTCGTTCTTGTGATTGTTTCGTTCATTTCTAGTGATAACTCCTCCCGCTAGGTCACAAACTGCGTTAATAATTAATTAATTAATATTTAATTAATTTATTGCCCTTTATTCGATAAAATCAATTTTATTAATTTTTGGGTCTATAATTAAATAAATATTAATATAATATTTATTAAAAACATAAATAGACAAGTTGTATTTTTTATTGCCGGGGATGCCAAATTGGTTTCCCGTACCCGGATTTCCCTTTTCTTGGAAAATTCTTCTTATTTCCCCACTTGTGGGATTTCTTCTACTGATTGCCAATCCAACCGGTTTGCAAACGAGAAAAAAATATCCCGATCTCCCATATGTGGAAAAAGGGTGGGGATTGCCAGCTTGCCTTGCCATTTCCGTTGGAAAATGGTTATCTTTTTCCCATTTTCCCCTTAATGCCACTACCTGAAGGAAGATGAGTCAATTATTTCAACGGGAAGGGAAAACTGTTACGGGGAATCTTCTTTAATTCCCGTAACCATTTCCCCATGAAAGTAGCTGGAAGAATTTTTGTTTCTTATTGAAGTCTCTATACTCAATTGCTCGTGCTATTGCTAAATTGTTTTTTTTTTTTGCATTGAACAATACAAAGAAGAAACAAAGAATAACAAGTGAACGCATCGCTGTGAGAAGAACTAAGTTTACGCAAGTTTTGAAAGGAAATTATTCCCACACATTGGTAAAATTTGAAATATCTTTCCTAAAATCAGAATCTCCACGCATTGTGAAGGATAATAACAACTTCAATGTAGGGGAGAAAGCAACAAAGGTCACGTGGGGAGGATAAAAAGGCAGTCCAAAATGCACGCCAGAAAAGACAAATTTCCACGCATTACCCAAACTATTGTTCACACATTAGAGCTAGCAAATACACAACTAAACACAAAAAAGATTCCAAAGGTGGATAATTCAACAGACCAAGCCTTAGAGGAGACCACGTGGGGATAAGAAGACAAACCCACACATTCGGTAGAGGAAAAATTCAACGCATGCTTTGGAATAAATAAAAACAGTCAACAAAAACAAAGTTTACACGCATTTTGAAGGAGTATAACAGATCCACGCAATCAAAATAACCACCCACGCCAAAGGAAGTTTAAAAAGCTGTTGAAGGAGAAAAGTATACCATAAACCAAGCAATTTCCTAACCAGGGTAAAGAAGACAGGTCCACACACCCAGGAAACTAAATCCATACACATTTTGCAAAGGAGCAGAGTACACACTGGCCAAAAGACCACGCTGCCAAAGAAGACACAGAAAATCAAAAGCTTTCATCCTTTGCAAGTTTCTCACGCATCCATTGCCCACGCCAGTGATTGGGAAGAACTCACCAAAAGAAGACCAGGCCACACATTGGTCAAGGAAAAGAAAATAACAGTCTTCCACACATTGGATAAGGTAGAATAAATAAAAAATTTCAATGCATCCATTAATATCTCCACACATTCATTAAAATCAGGAGAATTTCCAACACATATCAAGGAAGAAAATAGCAGTCCAAAACATAAACAGTCCACCACACATGCATAGAGATCAACGCCCAGCCAAGAAGAAATAACAGTAGGAGAATTTCCAACGCAGATAAAATAAAACTAAATCCACACAGGCCAAGTATTAACAATATCCACGCTCGGGCAAATACGAATCTCCACGTCTGGTTTGAAAATAATTTCCAACGTAGAGAAGTAGCGAATTTAAAAAAATATTAAATTGATCCACACAAAATATTAAAATTAGGAGATTTTAATTAAAAAATAAATATCGTTGTTATCACAAGATTTGGAACTCTAGTTTAGTCTCGATATGTTTGTATCGAAATTCAAAAAAATAAAATTTTGTTACCCGGGATTGATTATTATTATTTAAAATAATAATAATAATAATAATAATAATAATATTAAGACGAGTTATATTCCTTTTGCATAAACGGTGGTTCGGAGACCGAGCCTCGACATTGTTTACATTGTTTTACGACCCTGAGTCATTTTTTTGTAAAATTCATAATGGCAAAAAAATCCAAAAAATCTGCAGGAAAGTCGAGGAAGCCAGTGGAGAAATCAAATAAGTCCGCGCTCAAGTACGAATTATAAGGAAGCGTCCCTCCCAGTTCTATCAAGTTTGCATACGACAATATCACTGATAAAAATCTTGGTCACATCAATGTGCAACAGTTTTTTGATCGAGTGAAAGATGAAGGGAAAACCATATTCTCAGATAGGCTTTAACATAGCGGTCTACCCCAAGTAGTAGCATTTACAGTCTCAGTGCAATGCCCGACTTGCTAGTTATCACTTGCGCAAAAAATTACGATCCCAAGAGACGAGGAATTTATAAAGATAATCGCGAGCCTTTCCTCTTAATCAAACCAGAGTACATTAAGGAATTACTCAGCATATTTGACTTCTCTGAGAATGCTGACATCACTCGAAAGTCAGCACAATATTTTTGAGATGAAGAACCCCTCAGGTGGAGCAAGATGGTTAATAAAAACTGGTTAGTGACCAAGAGGCCTCTAGTTGACTGGATTCCTAAGGATCTGTATCGCATTGAGTCCGTGGAGGAAATCGGGGACATGATCACTCTCCTGAGTTAAGTCTTTGGTCTACCCTCTGCCAAGAGTTTCCACCCATGGATGTATCAGTTTATCTGTATCATCCTTTCTAAGAGAGAGTATGTGGATTCAACCACCATCATCAGTGATACTCTTCACAAACAATTGATCGAAGTGAAGATGACTGGATGTTTCTACATGACATCATACCTGACTTATGCAGTGGCTAGATGAAAGCTATTTTTGGGTCTTGAAGGGAAGGGAGTCATGGGTCAATCAAAACATGTCTTCCATTCTTATCCATAACTAAGTTTCAAAAATAGCTCTCATCATTTCAGAAGAGTTAACGATACATTCACCTTCCACGTGATTCAAAACCTGAATCAGAATACAGAGGAAAGATTCTCCAAATCGGCCATGGATGTCATTTCCCAATGGGGAACATGGTTTATTCAATTTTAATCCTTTTACTATAATCGCATGAGTGACTTTGCGGGTACTCCATGGAAGCTTCCTAAGTACGTTAGTGAAAAGTGGGCATTAATGGAGCTTGTGCGACGACTATTCCAAGTTCACTATCTTCTCAGTGACGAGCATCGTTCTAGAATTCATTTCCCAATCTAAATTGGGGAATACCAATGTCCAAATCTCTTCAGTGCACAACTCATGGAGAAAGAGTTTTCCTTCATCACGATTCATCCACATATGAAGAGATTCTAGTTTGATATCAACAGATATATGCAGAAGATTCTTGGAGCCAAGTATCAACACAACCCTAACATGGAATATTTTTGGGCTACCTATTCAGATGAACATGAAGTGAGAAGGTGATATTTTTCTCGCCTAACCATTGCTCAAATCAAGGCCTTTCACATAAAAAATCCTCCATATTCATTGGTGGATGATGATGAATATGTTATTGATCCCTCATATGATGCAGTTTCTTTTACCTTATTATTTAGATTTTTGCGGCTAAGGAAAACCCATTTAAAGCCAAATCTTCACTCAGAGAGAGGGGACTTAACCAAATTATAAAGAGGAAATGAACAGCTCGCAGACAACGACAAGTGTCAAGCTGGCACAACTTCGGAAGTTAAAGGGGATACTAAGTATCAAACTCTTGCAGAGCTGATATGTGGGACCGGCAAAAGAGTAGGAAAATGAGCCCGCAAAAAGTGCCAAGTGTCCACCCAGCGCATCCCCAGAGACATAAAGAAAAATAGAATCAAGAGGATGTGCGAGCCTTCCACGTAGATATTGTAACAAATGGACTCCATCTTCAAAGCAAGCCATAAAGATGACAAGCCATCAGCGATGTACAAGTGATTCGGGGTCTTATCTGTAAGATTTAATGCTTGAGGGATTTTTCCAAAAGATCGGAGGGGAAGGGTCATTTCATTACAAAATATGCACTGTTTGAATCAAGGGTCATTTGTAACGAAAATCTTGCCTCTTTCTAATGTAATACTGTGCACAACCATTGGAGTAATATATATGTTTCGTGTTGTTTCTGGTTCATCATTCACATATGTTTATTGTCGTTGATCACCTTTATTTTCATTTAGAAATTGTGCATCTTTGGCTGTTGTTGCAATCTTTGGTGTTGTGCTAAAGTATTTTGATACGATTGTGTATTTGGTTGGCTTCTCGGTGTATTCTTTTTGGCGCATTGCCTTAGTTTGTTTTATGTTTTTCTTTCTAGTTTTTATGACCCCTATCCCACCCCACAAAGAAGAGCCAATTTCTATAAGATATGGAGGTCTCCTTAGGACGCACGTCCCACCAACCTAAGGATTCCCACGACTCTTACGAAAGTGTCCACCAAGGATGTCCGTCAATAGTTTTCCTGGCACGCTCGGTGGGAAAAATCAGAGTGATACTTTATTATGGCATCAGCTTGGTCGATTCTCGAAGAAGTTCAAACTTCCATAAAGATGATTGTGGAGTACATCCAGCAACTCCCCAGGGTCCGACCAAATCATTACAAAGGCTCGCAAAGCTCCCTCTCATCCATTTTTCATTTTCCTTTCCACACCTCCCATTTCTCTTAATATAATGAGGTGGTGCAATCATGACTTCATTACCACCAAGGGATCCTTCCCTTGTTCATATCCAAACCACAATTTCTGCACTACCACCATCTTCGAGCAACTATACCTCACACACCAGCAAACAAAGGCTCCAAATCTAAAAGAAGAGGATCATATGGTAAGAAGTGATATGCGATCACGAGGTTCGCGTCTCCAATCCAATAGAGGAGAGGTTACAAAGGTTGCCTCTATTTTTCCTCCCCATAAAGCAGCCCCCCCCTAAAAGATCCTTATCAACGGGCTCCATTCTACAAAATGAAGCCACATATGATGGAGAATTTGTAGATTCAAAAACCATCACATCAAAGCATAAAACTTTGACAGAGTAGGAAGGAGATAAGCTCGAGTGCTTATCAGATCTGGGGGAATGTCTCGATGAAGAGGATCCTGTTGAAATCACATATTCTCTCACTTCATTAGAGAAATGATAGAGGCCACCTGTTTCTCATAACCTTTTCACTAGACCTGATTCAAAGGCTCTAGAAGAAAGTATCATTAGAAGCTTTTTGCTTTAAATCAAAGAGCCTGAATTCACAAGCGAAGATGCTAAAATGGGAGAGAGGAAAGAAGATGAATAAGATGAAGCCCTTCAAAGCAATCCACAAGGCAGCCTCGACCCAAAAGAGATGAGCCAGAGTGATAGACATAAGAAAGAGGTATGACCAAGCCTTACCTTAGGTTGTATCTCATCGAGCAAGTTTCCAGCACCAGTCATGTTCATTTCAGAACATGAGGATGATCTTCAAGACCCCCAGGGTCAATTCCAACACCTCCAACCAAAATAGAATCAAGAGGAGGTATTCATACTGTTCACTGATACCATGGGTGGAAGGGTGAAGGGTAGATTTTCACTCTCACTACAAGCCATATCAATAGCCAAATTATTCATATGGCCACATTTTATAAGGTCCTTTCCCGTTTCAGGTTTTGTTTAGCTTATGCAAAACCAGTTAGACTAGGAGTAGGATTAGGTTTGCTTTCAGTAGAATAAGTGCCTATGCACACACTGCATATCTCATTTGAGACATGTATGTTTTGTCTTTTGTATATTTTTTCTTCTATATTACTTTAAAAGGGACCGACGACGGCTCCTGCTCACCAAGGAAATCACCATCAGCTGAAGACAATTGTAGTTTTCGCTTTAAACCAAATGCAGAGCAACTAAAATCAGCCAAAGGTTGGCATTGGCCACCCTTTTCAATTTTCTACTCTCAGAAAAATAGAAGCTTAGTAAGTTATAATATGAGAGTGGGAAGGATCTGAAGTCAAGCGGTAATTACAAATGCTCCACTCAAAGCCTAAAGGAGGCCATGTCCAAATTCATAGAGGCTTCAAAATACAAGTTTCATAGTAGAAGATCATGGGTTCTTTTCATTTAGCTGGCTAAATGGTACCAGTGAGTCGCTAGACTACTATTTAGATTAGTGCGGAATCACAGCACCCCCGAATGGCCTGAGTGAGTGGGGAATTCGGTGTGATTGCACAACATGGGACCATCTCTCAAGCTGCGGGACTTGTAAAACTTGAGATGGACCTCTGGAGAAAGTCAGTTCTTTCTTCCTAATCTACTTGCCACAAGCTACTCCAATGCAGGAATAGTCTATCTAATCCTAATCTAACCATTCCAAGGGGATAGGGAAAGAGAGAGGGTGAAAGAGAAGCCTACACTAAGCAGTGATACACTAGAAAAAGAAGTGATTGATCACATATCCAAATTTCTTGATATGGAGAGAGGTGAGCAGAGGAGAGGGTGGACAAGATGCACCATAGACTAGAGATTTATTTCACATAAAAAACCACTTCAAAACCCATTAAGCATAGCTCTCAGAACCTGTAATAGACATCATAATATGCACATTATACCCTGCAATGACGAGAGGTGAGAAGAGATGATAAAATAAGGAAGGATGGACAAAATGCATCACAAAACATATTTTTTTGCTCTAAAAGTTCACACAGTACATCAGTAGTAAGCAAGAGGCAAGGACATGCAATTACAGAGTTGTGAAAGGAGGCTTAGACTCTGCATTCTACCCTAAGAGAGAAAGAGAGAGAGGGGTAGAAAAGAAACAATCACCATCCCTTTGAATATCCCCCTCCTTTACAATATATAGAAAGAATAAGAGAGAGGGGAGGGAAGAATTTGAATCCTGCTTCAACCACCTTGGGATATACATTGAATCCTACTTTGAATGCTCAAACACTATCAATTAATGCCCCTCTCAAATCTACCTACAATCTGTTAATTCTGGTTCCTTATGTCTTTTTGGCATGTTGAGTAAGAAGAAAGGCAGATCAAATCAAATCCGATCTGGTAGTTGGAGCAATTGGATTATGCAATAATGGACTGAGAGATGTTTTCCTAATTTTCACCCACCAAAGCCTACTAAAAATAGTATTTTATGCTTCCATGGCATAGAGGGTGTTGATACGTTTCCAAAAAGTCTTCTCCCACCCAAATCTGAGTTTCCAATAAAAAGATATGGCCATCTGAAGTTCCTCGGGTCGGGCGCTTAATATTTAAAGAGTCTGTCCATACAGGGTCCACATGGCAGCCCTGCGCTTCTTGAAGATTCAGCCCCTTCCTCTTGCTTTTGGAATTACACTGGATTGCAATTTGGCGGATTTTTTGGGCTCCTCGGAATCCTTTGTATTTTACCTAAGTATTTTATGCTGGCGGAGACACTGTGCCTGACCTGAGACAAGTGGAGGCCTCACGCTCATTTGAAAACTGTCTCCAGTCTTTACCTTTGAATTTGTGTGGTTGAGACATGTGGAGGCCTCTGCAGGCTCTTGGAATTTTCATCGGCCGCCTTCACCTTTTCAGACTCTTGGACACGTGGCGAGTTGGTGCTCGTTTGAGATTTTCTTTTTGGGCCGCACCTTTGAAGTTGTGCCATTGAGACACTTGGCACCTTTTGCGGCTTGCTCTATTTCCTTTATATTTTGGCTAAGTCCTTTTTGCTTGGAAGGGCCATAAGTCTGACCCTGGACATGTGGAGGCTTGGCGTTTGTTTGAAAACCCGCTCTGAATTTTACTTTTGAAGTAACATCGTGTTGAAACTTGGCTCCTTCCACGGCTTTCCTTTGTTTTGACTATTCAACCCCTGACTTTGTCCCTTTTGAAGCTAGGACACGTGGAAGGCCCGCACTCATTTGAGTCTCTGCTTTGGTTCATGCCTTTGAATTTGTGCTGATGCAACACATGTCGCTGTCTGCTGGCTCTCTATACTTATCTGTTTTGGGCCTGCTCTGTCTCCCTTTTCATACTTGGGACATGCGGCGAGCCTGCGCTTGTTTGGGGTTTCACATTGGAGTCTATCCTTGGAGTTTCACCATTGAAACATGTGGCAAACTCTATGGCTTTGTGACTTTTCAACGGCTGATGAGACCCCGCGGGCTCGCGGGCCCACACTTGAAAACTGCACCATTTCTGAAAAGTGAAAAAGTTTCAAACTCCCCCGTAGACCCACTGGCCCACTTTCATATTTTGGGAAAAATTTCCTCCATGGCCTTGTAGACCCGCTTTTGGAAAAAAGTCATCCCTAGGTCCACCTTCCCGCATTTTCCATGGCAAAAATTCTTCCCTAGGCCAGCCTTTTCCAAAAAATCCTCCTAAGGCCCGACGGCCCGTAACTTAAAAAATATGAAGAGTTAGAAGGACTTCCTTATATCTATGGAAAGGGGAAGAAATTTCCTATCTATTGGAAATGTTTTTAGGGGCCTTAAATTCTTGGAATATGTGAAAATTATGACTGAAGAAAAAAAATGGGAAAATGGTGTCAGTTGACCTCAAAAGAAGTGTTAGCTTATTTTGGTCAATAGGGATGTGCCAGCTCTGACAAAGGCTCTAGCTCACCAAGGAAATCACCATCAGCTCAACATAGTTACAGTTTTAACTTTAAACCAAATGCAGAGAAACTAAAATTAGCCAAAGGTTGCCATTGGCCACCCTTTTCAATTTTCTACTCTCAGAAAAATAGAAGCTTACTAAATTTTAATATGAGAGTGGGAAGGAGCTGAAGTCAAGCGGTAATTACAAATGCTCCACTCAAAGCCTAAAGGAGGCAACGTACAGATTCACAGAGGCTTCAAAATACAAGTTTCATATCAGAAGATCGTGGGTTCTTTTCATTTAGCAGGCTAAATGGTCCCAGTGAGTCGCCAGACTATTATTTATATTTTTGCGGCTAAGGGAAACCCATTTGAAGCCATATATTCACTCAGAGAGAGGGGAATTAACCAAATTTTAAAGAGGAAATGAACAGCTTGCAAACAGTGAGAAGTGTCAAACCGGCGCAACTTCAGAAGTCAGACGGGAGACTAAGTATCAAACTCCCATGGAGCTGACACCTAGGACCAGAAAAGGAGTAGGACAGTGAGCCCATGGATGGTGCCAAGTGTCCACCCAGCGCATCCCCTAAGACATAAATAAAAATAGAATTAAGAGGATGCATGAGCCTTCCACGCAGATATTGCAACAAATGGACTTCATCTTCAAAGCATGCCATAAAGATGACAAGCCATCCACCATGTATAAGTGATTCAGGGTCTTATCTGTAAGATTTAATGCTTGAGGGATTTTTTCAAAAGATCGGAGATGAAGGGTCATTTCATCACAAAATATGCACCATTTGAATCAAGGGGCTGCGAACCAATGCATAAAGGGTTGAAATATTTGGCTATGTAATAAATAGCCGAAAAGGGTTTTCTCAAAAGATGAGTCCATTTCAAAGGAGTTGGTTACAAAATTATCAAAGATGCATTAAATGGGCATGGAGCTAACTTTTCCGAAGGGGTCATATCATGGGAAAGATTTGAGGAAATCCATTTCAGTCACTTCACATCATTTATCATAATTCAAAGGTGGTTTGAAGGGAGTTCGAGAATTTTCTCTCACCTTTTTATTTTTCTAGATATTGTAATCAAAGTCTGATAGAAAGGGAGTGACTTAAAAATATACTTGGAGGGAGATCATATTTTAAGATACTAGGAGTCTTAATATTTTTCTCTCTATCACCAAGATTCTCTTTTGCTAGGAAAAGGAGATCTTGAAACTCCAACATTTTGTCTGGGTTTTGTAACGGCAATCTTGCCTCTTTCTAATGTAATATTGTGCACAACCATTGGAGTAATATATATGTTTCATGGTGTTTTTGGTTCATCATTCACATATCTTTATTGTTTTTGGTCACCTTTATTTTCATTTAGAAACTGTGCATCTTTGGCTGTTGTTGCAATCTTCAGTGTTGTGCTTAAGTATTTTGAGATGATTGTGTATTTGGTTGGCTTCTTGGTGTATTCTTTTCAGTGAATTTCCTTAGTTTGTTTTATGTTTTTCTTTCTAATTTTTCTGACCCCTATCTCACCCCACAAAGAAGAGCCAACATATTTCAAATCTAGAGGTATCCTTAGGATGCATGCCCCACCAACCTAAGGATTCCCACGACTCTGACAGATGTGTTTGCTAAGGTTGTTTTTCAATAAAAGAGATTCTAGTTTGAGATCAACAGATATATGCAGAAGATTCTTGGAGCATAGTATCAACACAACCCTAACATGGAATATTTCTAGGCTTCCTGTTCAGACGATGATGAAGTGAGAAGGTGAGATTTTTCTCACCTAACCATTGCTCAAATAAAGGCCTTTCACATAAAAACTCCACCAGATTCATTGGTGGATGTTGATGAGGATGTGTTGGGTTTTAAAATGGTAATGTAAAAAAACTACAATTAGGGGACAACAAGTCCCTCCTCTTTATGGGAGAGGCTCCCTTATTGAAAGCAAGCCGTAAAACTTATATACAAATGTACAACTTTCATATTAAGGCTGGACTTCTGACATCTTGAAATGCTTTTTTACCAAAATAGGTTATCAATACAAACCAATGAAAGAAACTGAAGAAAGGAAAGAGCAGAATATAATAGTACTTTTAGGAAATATAGATAGTAGAGTATAATCTTATACGTACTGAGAAAAGGTGATACAAAACAGAATCATTCACATTCACAGCATAAGATATCATTTCATAGACATAAAGTTCTAGAAATCATATCAATAAGAACACAAAGTTTCTTATTACAGAAGATAAATGATCCACAACTTTTAGGTAAACAATAAGAGATAATAAATGAAGATAGAGAGAAAGGGTAAATTATTTTGTATTGATTTATTTCGATTCTAATTACACTTCAAAAGTATCAGAGTCCAACATTTTACAATGAGCCAAGCTCTTACATTTATAGATGAAGTGAAGAGAGGAGACGAAGAGAAGGAAATAAATCTGATTTGGAAGATCAACTACCAACCATCAATGCCCCTACAAATCTTCTTACAATCTGTCAAGTCTCGTTCTACATGTCTTTGGCATGCTAAAGAAGGAAGGATGGAAGATTAGATCAAATCTGATCTAGTTGAAGCAGTCGGATCACATATTAATGGGGTGAAATAATTTTTCCCAATTTTCACCCAAATCAACACATCTAGTCGATTCTCAATGTCATTTTTTGTGTAGAAGACATCAAGAGTATTCCAAAAAGTCCTCTCTTGCCCAAATACGAGCTTCCAGTTGAAAGATATGGCCATTTGAAATTCTGCATCAAATCCATACAAAAATGGAAAAAATGCAGTCTTTTGCAAAATGGATCCGCGGGCCCGAAATTCACTTTGCACCTTTTGCGAAAAATGCAAAATTATAAAAACCTCCCGCAGCCCCACAAGCCTACAACTTCACTTTTGATATAGGTCTGACATGTGAGTTTACCTGGGTGGCGACGAAGTCGCGGCTCACTTCATAATTTTACTTCTTTTGGAAACAAAGCTAAATTTCCAAAAGTGATCCGACAATCCACCTTCCCGCTTTGAATTTCAACACGAGCTTAACATTTGAATTTTTTCCCTTTTGGAAAAAAAACCAAAAATTTCCAAAGTGCCATGAAGACCCGTCTTCCCGCTTTTGACTTTTCAACACGGACATCAACACGTGGCTTCACCTGGGCGCCAACGGGGTTGCGCTTCACTTTTACAATTTTAATCCTTTTTGCCATAGTGTCTTAAAACACTAAAGGACCCTCCTTTCTGCCACTGCTTGATTTATCTAATAACGATCCTTCGGGCCACAGAGCTAATTTGACACTTTTTGTTAAAGTAACAAAGTGACAAGTTCACACGATAAAACTCACCATGCCACATCCAATTAGATATGCCCATGTATCCGTTGACATCGGGACAAAAATTGACAGGGAAGATACACCCGTCATTCACAACTATGGAAAATACAGAGAGGGGAAACTCCATCATTTATTCCTGAATAAAAAATTGCTCTGTTTCCTTTATATTCTGCTTAAGTCCCTCTCGTTGGCGGAGACGTTCTTCTTGACCTAAGACACATGGAGGGCTAGTGTACATTGAAACTACCCCCCGAACTTTTCTTTTGAAAGAGTGCCAATTGGATGCGTGGAGGATTCCACAGACTCTAGACTTTTGAATGGGTGGATCTGTCCCCTTTTCGGACCTGGGACATGTGGAGGGCTGGCGCTAGTTTAGGGTCTCTCTTTGGGCCGCGCCTTTGAAGTTGCACCGATGAGGCACGTGGAGAGTCTGCGCTCACTTAGGATCCTAATTTGAACTTGACCTTTGGAGGTGCACTGTTGGGATTAGTGGAGGCTTCCACCGGCTCTTTATACTTAGCCAATTCAACAACCGACTCTATCCCCTTTTTAGACATGGGACACATGGAGGGCTGGCGCTAGTTCAGGGTTTTTCTTTGGGCCACACATTTGAAGTTACACCGAAGAGGCATGTGGAGAGTCTGCTCTCACTTAGGATCCTGCTTTGAACTTGTCCTTTGGAGGCACGCCATTGGGATACATGGAGGCTTCTGCCAGCTCTTTATACTTAGCTGATTCAACGTCTGGATTTGTCTTTTTAGAATCTGACCACGTGGAGGGCGTGCACATGTTTGGGGTCTCTGTGCTTGTGCACCATACCAAAAGTGCGCCGAAGAGACACGTGACATGTTCCGTGGTCCTTCTATACTTAGCCGATTCAGGCCTTGATTGAACACTACCTTTCTCCATTTTTCTCCCGATGAGCTCTACTCGCTTCCGGAATCAGTTTTTGGGGTTGACTAGGAGTCCATGCAATTGGGCCAACCCTTCCATTCTTCCTGTGTAAGATTGCATTCGACCAATTTTTCCCCGGGGGAAAAATTGGGATAACACTTCTCTAACACCACAGTCGTTTCCATGCCTAGTGATAAAACCAGATGCATCATATCACGGCCGCAGAAAAATATTGATGAATTCCACACATTCATGAAAGGAGTTAGAAAAATGTTCCAAAACGCATAGACTGAGGAATTTTAAATGGAATTGGCGGATTAAAAACTGAGTACCAACACTTGGGACTTGCAAATTTGTATTTCACAAGAGGGGAATTTTAGGGCGACAAAAGTTGGTTCTTTCTGGAGATGACTTGACTTGGACAAAGGAATGAGGCAAGACAAGAATCCAAGAAAAACTCCTGGGAAAGAAGACCAGTGTCTTATCCATTGGGCATTAGAGTCAAAGGTAAAGCCAATACAAAAGACAACACATATCAAGGAGTAGGAAAGGAAAAAAGCCAAAACTGGGAAAGTATATACAAAGAAAGAAGAGGATATTTACAGGAGAAAGAAGAAGGACTACATGAAACTTACACAACTCCAGAGATAGGATGAGAAAAATAAGTACCTTTGTGGAACAACATGGTGAAAGTATGAGGCACTCATGAATTGAAGATGAGCAGTTGGGCGTACCAAAATATCATGGGAACACTATGTGGCTTGAAAAGAAAAATTGAGGAAAGAAGACCATCAAGATAGTGATACTCCATACTAAAAAAATTCAGTCATTGTGAAGAACTGAATATCTTCTTGAGGCTCCTCTTATGTGGATGAATAGTGCCATACAAAGACTTGTACGACCCTCGACTCCCTTCATACTGATTTCTACACATCACCAAAATCTCATAATTGGATCCATGAGAAAATCCAATCCCAATAGTGTCAACTCCCTATTTTGATGGAATGATGCTAGCATATGAATGAAGATTGTAATTATCACCATGGCACATCTATTGAGAAACATAAACTTCCATTGAATTTTCCTTGTCATCATCTTCAAGAGGAATTTGGAAAAAGGTACTAGATGGTTTACCATTAGGTGTAACCTTGACCATGTTTCTAAAAAACATACCTGCTGTTTTTGAAAAATTAGCACCTGATTCTAGAATATCATGACTCTTAGGTACAAGTTGCGTTGCTGATTTGTCTTCATGATTAGTAGGGAATTGAAATGCTATCAGACTAAGTAAAGATTGATCAACAACATCATCCTATTCCTTTTGCTTGCATTGTGAAGGGTGAGCTGAGATAGGACTGTCATAGTTGTGAAGAAAAGATTCTAGGCATGGCTCTCCATTTTCTATTTATTTCGAAGGACAGCAAAAAGGATCATGTGTGCTCATCTCATCCATAGATATAACAGGGGAACTAGTGATCTCATTAATTTATTTTTTCTTTGGGTACAGGAACTTGCTTATCTTTGAGAGAACTTAAGACAACAAGAGAATGGTCCAAAGTGATCTTCATCTTAGTGCATTGAAATTCTTCAATCATAGGAGAGAGAGGGATCTTGTCCATTTTGTTATGATGAACATCCACTTCCACTAGCATAGCGGCACTTCTTTCAAAAAAAGAAAATTCAACCTTGGTACATGACATATCTTCTACATACTCTATTTTAGGTTGAAAGAAAACCTCAAGTTGTTTGTCTTCTTCATTAATTTAAGGAATATTAAATTGATATGCATCGGGTGGAGCAACAAGAAGACATTCATTGGTGGAATTGAGATAATGCTGAGGAATGAATATGTGATGATGTGGAGAATCATCATGGGCAGTTTCTAGAACTTGAATGTTCTTCTCTTTGTTATAAGGTGTCTCAAATTCATTGACTGAGTGTTCTTCAGCTTGTTTTACCTTCTCATGTGCTTGGAGCTGCCTTCATTGTCTTTGTACTTCTCTCATGTACTGTATGGAATCTATAGGTTGTACCAATGTTGGCAAAAACAATCTTAGACATATACCCCTGTAGAAGTTCTACAGAAACTGAGCCTGTTCTAGACTGACTAGAGCTTGAAATTTTTTAATTTGGAAATCTCCATCATCATCCTCATCACTGTCACTATCATTCATTGGTGATGTGGGAAAAAAAGTGATTTTCATTTTCCTTTATTCTTGGGAAGGTTCCTCGATCAAGAGAATGAACATGACAGGATTTCATTCCCCAATGGTCTTTTTCCCACTTGTATATCGCGGAGTCGCCAAATCAAAAATGATCTTGAAGTTATTATTTTGAAAGGGATGTGTTTGAAACAAATTCCCCAACGGAGTCGCCATAAACTATTGGGTTATAAAATGGTACTTTAACAAAACCATAGTTCGGGAACAACAAGTCCCTCCTCTTTATGGAAGAGGTTCCCTTATTGAAAGCAAACAAAAAAGCTTATATACAAATGTACAACTTTCATCTTACGGATGGACTTCTGACATCTTGAAATGTTTTTTTACCAAAATAGCTTATCAATACAAACAAATGGAAGAAACTGAAGAAAGGAAAGAGTAGAATATAACAGTACTTTAAGGAAATATAGATAGTAGATTATAATATTATACGTACTGAGAAAAGGTGACATAGAACAGAATCATTCACATTCACATCATAAGATATCATTCCATAGACATAAAGTTCTAGAAATCATATCAATAAGAACATAAAGTTTATTATTACAGAAGATAAATGATCCACAACTTTCAGGTAAGCAAGAAGAGACAATAGATGAAGATAGAGAGAAAGGGTAAATTCTTCTGTCTTGATTTCTTTCGATTCTAATTACACTTCAAAAGTATTAGAGTCCAACATTTTGCAATGAGCCAAACTCTTACATTTATAGACGAAGAAAAGAGAGGAGAAGAAGAGAAGGAAAGAAATATGATTTGAAAGATCAACCACCAACCATCAATGCCCCTATAAATCTTCTTACAATCTGTCAAGTCTGGTTCTGCATGTCTTTGGCGTGCTGAAGAAGGAAGGATGGAAGATCATATCAATTATGATCTAGTTGAAGCATTCGGATCACATATTAATGGAGTGAAAGAATTTTTACCAATTTTCACCCAAATCAAGACATCTAGTTGGTTCTCCATGTCATTTTGTGTGTAGAAGACATTGAGAGTTTTCCAAAAAGTCCTCTCTTGCCCAAATCTGAGCTTCCAGTTGGAATATATGGCCATTTGAAATTCTGCATCGAATTTGTACAAAAATGGCGAAAATGAAATCTTTTGCAAAATAGATCCGCAGGCCAGAAATTCACTTTTGCATCTTTTGCAAAAAAAGAAAAATTATAAAAACCTCCTGGAGCCTCGCAAGCCCACAACTTCACTTTTGATATAGGTTTGACATGTGAGTTTACCTGGGTGGTAAAAAAGTCGTGAATCACTTTATAATTTTAGTTCTTTTGGAAACAAAGCTAAATTTCCAAAAGTGCTCCGACAATCCACCTTCCCCGCTTTGACTTTTGACGTAGGCTTAACATTTGACTTTTTTCCCTTTTGGAAAAAAAAACCAAAAATTTCCAAAGTGTTATGACGACCCATCTTCCTGCTTTTGAGTTTTCAACATGGGCATCAACACGTGGCTTCACCTGGGCACCAGTGCGGTTGCACTTCACTTTTACAATTTTACCCCCTTTTGACATAGTGTCTCAAAACACAAAAGGACCCGCCTTTCCGCCATCACTTGATTTAGTCAATCAGGATCCTTCGGGCCACGGGGGCCAATTTGACACTTTTTTATCAAGGTAACAAAGTGACAAGTTCACAAGATAAAACTCACCATGCCAAATCCAATTAGAGATGCCCATGTATCCGTTGACGTTGGGACAAAAATTGATAGGGGAAGATACACCCGTCATTCACGATTGTGGAAAAATACAGAGAGGGGAAACACCACCATTTATGCCCAAATAAAAAATTTCTCTGTTTCCTTTATATTCTGCCTAAGTCCCCTCCCATTGGCGGAAATGTTCTACTTGACCCGAGACACATGGAGGGCTGGCGCACATCAGAACTGCCCCCCAAACTTTACTTTTGAAAGAGTGCCGAATGGACACATGGAGGCTTCCAAAGACTCTGGAATTTTGAACGGGTGGCTCTGTCCCCTTTTTAGACATGGGACACGTGGAGGGTTGGTGCTAGTTCAGGGTATCTCTTTGGGCCGCGCCTTTGAAGTTGCACCGATGAGGCACATGGAGAGTTTGCGCTCACTTAGGATCCTACTTTAAACTTGGCATTTGGAGGTGTGCCGTTGGGACATGTGGAGGCTTCCACCGGCTCTTTATAATTATCCCAATTCAATAATCGGCTCTGTCCCCTTTTTAGACATGGGACACGTGGAGGGCTGGTGCTAAGTTCAGGGTATCTCTTTGGGCTATGACTTTGAAGTTGCACTGATGAGGCATATGGAAAGTCTGCACTCACTAAGGATCCTTCTTTGAAATTTTCCTTTGGAGGTGTGCCATTGGGATGCGTGGAGTCTTCAGATGGCTCTTTATACTCAGCCGATTCAATGGCTAACTTTTTCTTTTTAGAATTTGACCATGTGGAGGGCCTGCGCACATTTGGGGTCTCCGCATTTGTGCACCATACCAAAAGTGCACCAAAGAGACATGTGGTACCTTCTGTGGTCCTTCTATACTTAGCTGATTCGGGCCTCGATTGAACACTTCCTTTCTCCATTTTTCTCTTGCTAAGCTCTTCTCAATTCCAGACTCAGTTTTTGGGGTCGACTGTGAGTCCATGCATTTGGGCCGACCCTTCTGTTCTTCTTATGCAAGATCCCGTTCGACCAATTTTTCCCCAGGGGGAAAATTGGGATAACACTTCTCTAATGCCTCGGTCATTTCCATGCCTGGCAGAAAAACCAGATGCATCATATCACAACTGTAGAAAAAGATTGATAAATTCCACACATTCATGAAAGGATATAGAAAAATGTTCCAAAACACACATACTGAGGAATTTTAAATGGAACTGGTGGGATTAAAAACTGAGTACCAATACTTGGGACCTGCAAATTTATGTTTCACAAGAGGGGAATTTTAGGGCGAAAACAAGATGTTATTGATCCCTCATATGATGCAGTTGCTTTTACCCCATTAGAATGAATTGATTGGATCAAAAGAGATGAATTTTCTCTTGATAACAAGAATCAACCGATTCTCGAAAGAAGCATATCTTGGTATGAAAGAGAACTTGCAAAGTTACCATCAATCCAAGATCATACCTCAGGATTACAAAAATTGTCAACTCAAGGAGGTATCCAATCAACAAAAGCTTCTTCTCAATCAACCTCCATGCCATCTAGTCATACGCATAAATAAAGAAAGGAGTGGTTTCCGAAATCCACTTCACCAAAGAAGGTGTCACGAGGTGAAAAATCTAAGGGTCCTAGCCCTAGTGAAGGAAAAGAGCGTGTATCAATATTTTCCACTTCAATTAGAGATTCTTCTACTCACATTGCTGATAGTTCGCAGAAGCTCATAGTAAACAATCCTAAGCCGTAACTTCCACAAGAGTCCACTCAAGTGCAAGTAGTTCATATATCGAACACTTCTGACCCTATAGTTCACGAAGATATTTCTCAAAATCTCCTTAATGTTCAAGAGGTAGATATTGAGGTTATTTCTCCATAAATTAAGGTCATGGAAAGGATTCTTATAGAATCTAATGATGTCGAGAACAATAGAAATTTTTCTTTGGACTCCAAGATTTTGTATGCAGAAGTGGTGAAGGATACTCTTTTTTGGGTGATTATGAAATCAAGAAAAGGAAGAGGGTTGTCAAGGCAATTGACATTGACTTCGATGCCCTTTTCAAGATTTCAAACGATCGCATTCCCAAGAAACCAAAAGTGCTTTCTTGAATAATGGTGGATGATGACGGAAACATATTTACTCGGTCTTGACATCCCACAAATTGACAAGGAATGTGATGCCATGATATCTACTTATTATGAAGTTTCTAGACTTGGACTTGGGAAGTCCACATTGGAAAGGTAATGGTGATGGCCCAAGATTCAATAGATATCGTGCTAAAGAGGCTTGAGAAATATAAGTCTCAGAACTCTAGCTCAAGGATGAAAAGAATCAATTGGTGGAATATAGTTAGCATCTGATAAATCCTATATCAACCACTTTCCCAGTACCCGATGTAGTGGCTACCCCTGATGAAGAAACTTTCAGTTTATCTAAACAAATAAACAAATTGGGTCATGCCACTAAATCTTAGCTTTCAGAGATTCTCGTTTTTGGTAAAAATACAATCAAAACAACTGTTAAGCTCCATGAAGATATCAACACATACTTTGATCCAATTCTTTCTTTCAAGGAAACTTTTTTTTCTAACATATCAAAATTGGATCAGATATTACCTAGTCTATAGGAGATGACAAGTATGGAATCTTCAACTTTGGCCATTAAAAATTCTTGAACTTGGATGTCGAGGGATACACTTTCTTTGGTTCCTACATCTCAAATCAAGAAAGACACTTCTCAAGGATTCTATGATCCATTACGAGAGCATATGTAATGAAGCCTTCAATTCACTCGCCTTGATTTAGGAGTTCATAGCTAAGATCCCTTGTAATCTTGTTAATGAGAAAAATAGAGGCATTCATTAGAACATGTAGAGGAGTAATTTTCACAATTGTTCAAAGACATGTATACTCTCTCCATCAATTTCTTTTCAGCTTCAATGGAATATTGCATAAAATTAAAGAACTTGTTTGAGAATATTCAATCAAATATGGTCAATCTGAATGACATGCCATGTAGGATCCTAGAATTGCAGGTATTTTGTGATGCTATTCTTCGACCAAATGAACCTCTTGAAGAAGAAAATATGTTTGAAATATTGGGGAGGTTTAGATCCTTTCAATTGGCGAAGGCGACGGATCCTAATTTTACCGATGGGACAAGGAGATATTTTTCCTAGTATCTAACAAAGTGGGAGAGTCCATTTCTCATACAATTGAGATACGCGGACCCAATTTCAATGGATAAGGCACTGGTTTTTGTCGTATGTTTCAAAAGTGGTATTTTAAAATGGTGTTATTATTAAACTCAGTTCTAGTAAACTATGGATAACTTAAGTGATTTCTATTTTTAGTTTCTTTTAATAAAGTTGGTTGAGAAAGTCAAAGTCACTTAAGATACCCTATTTAATGTTCATGTAAACCCTAACTACTTTGAAATCAACTTTTGGGTTATAAAAGGAATTTGGATGCTCATTTGTATGGGGTGAATTTGAGAGAGGAGAAGAAAATGATTTTGTGTGCAAACTTTATTTCAAAGAAAGAAACTTTGTGTTCTTTTGAGAAGACATTTTGGAGTTAATGAAATATGAAATTTGTGTCCCATTCATTGTCTCTTATAGCATTTGATGTTCTTATGTTCACTATATGTTAGTGTTTTGAATCTTCCATGTAAATATTATCTTAGATCTTATTTTCAATGATACTACTATGTTTTTTCTAGTTCACAGTGATCAAGATTTGATTATCTACTTGCTCATGTGTGTTCCCTTTTACTCATTCTAATTTAGCTGATGCAAACTCTATTTTATTTGTGTTAGTTATTTATTGTTCTTCTCTATGCAATATTAGGCTCTTCTTTTACCTAACTCTTGCATGTTCCTTCCATTCATTCCTTTCCATTACTTTCCTTCATTCCATTCCATCTCCCTCATTCACTTTCCTTTCCATTGATGTTCCAAAACACCCCCACATACAATTTTGAATGTACAGATGTAAATATAATTTTTGTTTTCAATAAAGGCAACCTCACCTTCATTGAGGAGGGACTTCATTCGCACACTGTTGCATGTCATATACATGTGTGAAAATCCATATGCTAATAGTTTTTGGCGACTCTACAGGGGATTCTAGAATATTTATACAGTGCTTGATTAAATATTTATGACTATCCCCTCTACATAAGATCCAATTCTTCAAATGAATCTTGTGCTCAGTAAATATTTTTAAGGAGACATTGCTGCCAACCTTCGAATAATAGCTTGGGAAAACCATGAAAGCTTGCAGAAATTTGTGGCTATTGATAGAGCCATTGACAGAGAAATCTACATTGAATACCTTAGAAGAAGATCACCCACACTGGTGGCTTGAAGCCCGCCTGGACATGTGTTGATCATTGTTCACCGACACAACCATCTTCCACCAAGGAAATAATTTGTATGACTGTTAAAAGTAACTCATCTATCTTGAAACCAAATATTCTTTTTGAAGATACTCAAGAAGACATATCATTAGATTTTAAGCAAACTATTTGGAAAAAATGCACGAGCAACTATAATTTTCATTTCGCCACATCAACACTAGATAACAAAGAAGATCAAGTTGTGAGAGTTGCCAGACTCATTCAGATGCAAAGAGATCAAGAAAGAGAGCGAAGAGAAAAGGAAAGAGCTGATCAAAACATGCTAATGATCCTTTCAGAGTAAAGATTTCAAACTGGCAGGAAAGAGGTTTACACGAGGAGAAAAATCTAAGGGTCAATCAGATCCTGTTTTTGACTTTCAAGGAAAGTTTGGTTTCAAGTTATCTCTTCTAAGGAGGAACACACCTCGTAGATTTATAAGCCTTACAACAAGTTCTGAAAGAGAAAGAAAGGAAAGAATCTCTACAAATCAATCACTTGTTCATGCTCACATTGTTTTTCCTTTGCATACCACCTTTCCCAAGATGGTAGTTAATGTACCATGGGAAAATTCCATAGGCCCATTGGCCTTACCAGCTTAATATGACCTCCCACGAGGATCTAGGAATATTCTTCCTACGTTAAATGGAGATGGGAAGACTTCACTTGATGACCACATTTCCACCTTCTTTGTTGCATGCGCAATTTTGTCAGTGGAATATGAAGATGTTGATGTTAGCCTCTTCATCAAAACATTACAAGATGTTACTGTAGATTGGTTTTATCATATGCCAAACGGAGGCATTAAAAACTGGAATGATATGAAAACTAAGTTGGAAGACTGATTCAAGATGGAAAAAGATGAACATTCTCTTCTTTCCCAACTATCTCAGGTGAAGAAAGAGCCAACAAAACCCAAGAGGAATTTCGTGGCTAAATTCAACAAAATGGTGAAAAAAGTTCCTGCCGAAATTTGTCCGAATCTTGATGGAAAAAAATGTTTCTTTATTAACACACAACAACCAGAAGTGTGCTATCAAATGAGAAGAGCTAGAGTGGTTGCTTTGGAACTTGCTCAATCCTTGGTAATAGAAATCAAGGATGACTTAATCATGGCGGGAAAATTCAAGAAAAATTCCCTTAAGGGAAAGAGTCAAGAAACCCCCAATGATTATGATACCATACTCACTAAGTTGGCTAATTATGTGCTAGCTTTGAAAAGGAAAGTTTCTCAAAGTAGTAAACTTGCTCCTTACAAAGACATCCTAAGAAAAGGCTACGTTCCCAAAAAATCCAGAATTGTAGGCACTTCGACGAGGCTTGCTATTGAAGAAACTCTCGCAACTAACTCAAAATGTGATGTCATTGAAGAAAGAAATGATGAAGTTGAGGTCATTGAGGTTGAAGAAGAAGAACCAAAATTTGGGACATTTGAACCAGAAGTCGAAGAGCTTGAAGCAGAGAGTAATAATCATTTCTTTGAGTATCATTTAGAAGAAGAATATGAATAAGAAGAAATTATAGAAGATATGAATAGTCAATCCTTTGATGTCATCACATGATCTTAGAAAAAGGAGCAAAGTACCACTAAGGTAGAAGATAAAAATAGCTCCGAGGAAGTTACTAAAGAATATAATACTAAGGAAAATTCCAAAGAATCCAAGACACTGAGATTCTTAAACAGTTAAAAGCCACTGAGGTTTCCAAGATCAAAACTATCTTAAAGAAAGGAGGTACTTTGTCAAGTCAATTAGTTGATAAATCAGCTACGAATTAATTTTATTCTTCCACATCAGTATCAACCAAGCCCAAAGAAAATGTCAAAAGTGTGCCATCATCAAGTTCGAAAGAAATAGTATCTGAGGAATTAAGTATGGCCATTTTTCCCAAATTTTATATCATTGATCACATCTATAAAATAAAAATTTCCATGTCACAAGCAGAGTACTTGAAGTCCAATAAGGATCAACTCGAGAAATTGGTCCAGTTTATCAAAGGTGACTCTACTGTTCATTCCTCCAAAGGAATTCTAGAAAAATCGCAAAGATGGGAAGACTCAAAATATTGTGGTGGCCACTGCACCTTCGAATGAAAACATTGAACCTCTCTTTATGTCCTTTCTGATGAATGGATGCAAATTAAGTAATTGCATTATAGATTCTGGAGCCTTGGATAATGTGATGCCTACAAAATTAGCACATGCTCTTGGATTGAATTGTACAAGAACATCGGGATCCTGTTACTCAATGGAGACAAGACAAGTTCCTCTGATTAGGAAGATTAAAGGTGCTCAAATTGTTTTAGATAAATTTCCTCAAAAGAGATTCAAGGTAACCATTCTAGTTGCTGACATTCCTACTTCATATGGTATGTTGTTGAGCAGGAAATTTTGTAGAGATCTGGGTGGTGAGATTTAAATGGACTGGTCTCATGGTATGATCCCTATCAATGGAGAAATGAAGAAGCTAATGCCAAAAACTTAGGAAAAGTTCACCGTAACGAAAACTGATGACCCCCGCACACAGGTCCTATTTCAAAACTCAAGTATGGGTAATTATATGATGACTACAGAGGTTCATGCACATGAGGTCACTTGCCAAGATCCCAATGAAGTTTGGGATCTTGAGTTTGATGGAATTTTTTACTCAATAGGTTCTGACATAGGAGTGGTGCTCATATCTCCGAATGGTAAAATATTTCATTTTTCTTACAAACTCCAATTTTCAAATACTAACAACACTGTAGAATATTAATCATTAATCCTTAGCCTCCAAGTTGCAGAAGAGAAAGGGATAAAATTTTTGTAGGTTTTCAGAGATGCAAAATTGATCATGAAGCAAGTTAAAAATCAATTTCAAGTAAAGAATTATCGTTTGAGACATTACATAAATAAATTATGGGACGCGATAGAAATCTTTGATGATTTTTCCATAAAATCTGTCCCTTGTGAAAATAATGACAAATAAGATTCTCTAACAATCTCAACTTCATTAATGATTCCTCATTCAGAGTTTGATCAAGACAATTACACCATTGAAATGGTTTTTAGGCCAAGTGTTCTTGATAATGCAGAAAGTTGGCAAGTCTTCAATGACGATAAAAAATTTATTACCTTCTTGGAAAAGAGGGATAATGTTGAAAATTTTTACTTTAAAGGTAGTGATTCTGCGTTTCATGGATTGATGACCTCATCCATTCAAGAAGAAGTTGAGAATGAGGATCCTGGTGATGGCATCATTCAACTCAAAGGAAATAAAATTCCAAAACGATTGGTTTCACTTGAAGAACTATTCCATAAACATGACATGTTTATCAAAGAGAAAGAGAAGGAAGGACCTATGAATTATGCTGACTATGAACAAGTTGACATTGGTACCATAGAAAAACCTCACCTAGTAAACATTGGTAAGTGTTGCTCACTTGAGGAGCACAAAAAATTTGTAAGCCTCCTTACCAAATATTCTGATGTCTTTGTTTACTCATATAAAGACTTTAAGTCTTTATAACCTAGGGAAATGGAGCATGCCATACCTTTGAAACATGGTGCAATTCCATTCAGGAAGAAGCAAAGACAATATAATCCCAAGATAGCAGGGACAATATTCCATGAGGTTCAAAATATGTTAAACGCATGAAAAGTGTTTCCTATTTAACATTCAACCTGGATAGATAATATTGTTCCAGTTCATAATAAAAATGGGGGGAAATTAGGATTTGTGTAGATTTTATCTATCTTAATCAAGCTTCCTTGAAGGATAACTATCCACTGTCGGTCATGGACCATATTTTTTAGGAAGTAACTGAATCAAAGATGATATCCATGCTAGAAGGTTTCTCTAGTTATAATAAGATTGAAGTGGTTAGAGAAGATCAACATAAAACCATGTTCACCACCCCTTGGGGTACGTTCATGTATAGAAGAATACATTTTGGTTTGATCAATGCTGGCACAAATTTTCAAAGGGCTATGGATATGGAATTCATAGATTATAAAGATAAGATCATCGTGATATACCTAGATGACTTAACAATGTTCTTAAAGAAGCTAGAAGATCACCTAAGAGATTTGGAGAAAATATTGCAAAGGTGCATACTTCATAAGATCTCCCTGAATATGAAGAACTTGATGTTAGGAGTTACAAAAGGGAAAATCCTAGATCATATTGTTTCTAAAGAAGGAACTAAGATCAATCCTGAGCGTGTTCAAGCTATCAAAGATCTTTCCTTACATACAAGTAAACCTGGAGTTCACTCATTCTTTGGGCAGGTGAATGTTTTGAGAAGATTCATGTAGGATTTTGTCAAGCTGACCAAAGAAATCACTGATATGATGAAAGGAAAATAATCCTTCAAATTTTCAAAGGAAGGTAGATAATAATTTGAACAAATCGAGGGTGCTATTGCAAAAGATCCTACATTGGTGTGTCCTGATTTTAAAAAGGATTTCATAATCTATTGCTATGCTTCCCGGCACATGATCTCTACCATCCTGACTCAACACAATCAAGAGATTATCAAATATCCTATTACATTCATGAGTTATAGATTTAAGAAACATGAACTCAATCACACCCCTTTGAGAGGCATGTATACGCGGCGGTCAGAACTTTGAAACATTTCAGATACTATGTTTTGAGTTTGCACACCAAAGTCTTAGTTCCAAACACTGCAGTTAAATCAATGTTGACACAGCAGGAACCATGATCTAAAAGAGGTAACTGGGTCTCCAAGATCTAGGAATATGACTTGGACACTAATCCTACCAAGTTAGTTTGAGGAAGAGGACTTTGCCAACTCATCACAGAGAATGAGCCACAAGATGACTTTGAAGAAGAACCAGTTGAATAAAGTTTATCATTGGTAGTTTTCATCAGTACCACAGACGAATGGTATTCTGATATAGCCTACTTTCTCACATATGGTGAATGTTCTGAGATTTTAACAGCTAAGGAAAAGAGAGCTATCAAATTGAGAGCTGTCAGGTATTTTATTTGGTACAACACATTATTCAAGAAAGGAATTGATGACATGTTCCTCAGATGTATTGATAAGGAACAACAACCTAGGTTGCTTGAAGCCTTTCAAAATCATGATTGCGGTGGTCATTTTTTGGTCCAGTGACAACTCATAAAATTTTGCGAGCACATTATTACTGGCCCACTATATTTTCTAATGCTCAGAAATGGGTAGAAAAATGTGAAGCTTACAGACAATTCATTGGAAGACCTAAATTGGTAGCTTATCCCTTGAATATAATTGTCATTGAAGAACCCTTTCAACAATGGGGTTTGGATTTCGTCGGGGTCCTGAACCCAAATTCCAGTGCTGGTAATACTCACGTGCTCACTGCAACTGACTACTTTACAAAGTGGGTAGAAGCTATTCCAGTCAAAGAAACATCTATTGTGGTAATCAATGACTTCATCAAAGAGAATATATTGATTTGTTATGGAATTCCACAAAATATCATGATGAAAAATGCCACCAATTAAACTTCTGTAGATATGATAGGTTTTTGTTATGGGTATGGGATATATCTTTGTCTCATTATTTAGATTACTACCCATAGGGAAACGATTAGGCAGAATCCAGTAACAAAAAAATCATTACTATCGTAAGCAAGTTAGTAGAAGAAAATCAAAGAACTTGGCACAAAAAGGTATATGATGCATTGTGGGTTGACCGCATAACTCCCAAAAGAGAAATCAAGATGTCTCCATTCCATCTCTTGTATGGAACTGATGCTCAAATTCCCATCACTTTGGAGTTACTAGCATTATGATTGGCTCAAGCAGTTGACGATGAATGCTTTGCCAATGTGCCGGATAAAAGGATCATGTTCCTAAGAAAACTTGAAGAACAAAGAAGTCAAGTAGCGAACAGGATTGAGGAACACCAATCCAAAGTGAAGAGGTTTTTTGACAGGAAAAATAAGGAGAGGCAATTTCAAATCAATGACTTAGTTCTTCTCTGGGAAAAAATATGTGAACCAAAAGGAAAGCACGAGAAGTTTGATTCGCTGTGGCTAGGCCCTTTCAAGGTCATACATTTATGTGGAGATGGCACCTATTACTTGGCATATCCTGATGGAACACATTTTCCTTTTCCCTAAAAAAGGAAATATCTCAAGTATTATCAAAATTGAAAATGGGTTGTCCCCCGTATGTACATGGGTAATTAGGATTTTGGTTTGTTTCTTTTCTCTTTGTTTCAGTTTCCTCTCTTTCGTCATCCCGTTTTTGTACTCCTTGGGATCGTATTCATTAAATATTTGGGTCTTGATTCATTGTCGCATCCGTGAAGTCCTTGTCCCCAATTAGAGCCAACTATTATTAGCTAATTTTGACTTTGTAAAATTAATAAACATAAAAAATTTCAATTTTTTTTCAAAAGTGTTATTTTGTGTGTTTTATCACCCTTGTTGCGATCATCTCATTCTTTTGATTGTTTCATCCTCCATTTCATTCATTTCAGGCAAGAACTGCTCCTGCTAGGTCACAAATTAGGTTAATAATTAATTAATTAATTAATATTTAATTAATTTATTGCCCTTTATTTGATAAAATCAATTTTATTAATTTTTGGGTCTTTAATTAAATAAATATTAATATAATATTTATTAAAACTATCAATCGACAAGTTGTATTTTTTATTGCCAGGGGAAAATAAAGCTTCCGCTTCCAATTGTCAGGGATGCCAAATTGGATTCTCATACCCAGATTTCCTCTTTCCTGGAAAATCCTTCTTATTTCCCTGATTGTGGGATTTCTTTTACTGATTTCCAATCCAACCGGTTGGCAAACGGGAAAAAACTCTCCCGATCTCCCACATGGGAAAATAGGGTGGGGATTACCAACCTGCCTTTCCATTTCCGCTGGAAAATGGTTATCTTTTTCCCATTTTCCCCCTGGCAATTAATGCCACTACCCAAAGGAAGAGGAGTAAGTTATTTCAATGGGAAGGGGAAACGGTTACGGAGAAGCTTCTTTAATTCCCGTAATCATTTCCCCATGAAAGTAGTTGGAAGAATTTTTGTTTCTTATTGAAGGAAGTCTCCATACTCGATTGCTCATGCTATTGATAAATTGTTTTTTATTGCATTGAACAATACAAAGAAGAAGCAAAGAATAACAATCCACTGTGAATGCATAGATGTGAGAGGAACTAAGTTTATTCAAGTTTTGAAAGGAAATTATTCCCACACATTTGTAAAATTTGAAATATCTTTGCTAAAATAAGAATCTCCACACATTTTGAAGGAGAATAACAACTTCAACATAGGGGAGAAAAAAACAAAGGTCACGTGGGGAGGATAAAAAGGTAGTCCAAAACACAGGAGAGAAAAGAAAAGTTTTCACGCATTACCCAAGCTATTGTTCAAACGTTAGAGCTAGCAAATACACAACCAAACATAAAGGAGATTCAACGCAGGAGTAAAAAGGTGGAGAATTTAGTAGACCATGCCTTGAAGGAAACCATGTGGGGACAAGTAGAGAAGCCCATGTATTGGGCAGAGGAAAAATTCAACACATGCTTTGGAATAAATAAAAGTAGTCAACATAAACAAAGTTTGCACGCATTTTGAAGGAGTATAACAAATCTACAGAGTCAAAATAACCACCCACACCAAAGGAAGTTTAAAAATTTGTTGAAGGAGGAAAGAGTACCCAAAACCAAGGAGTTTCCCACGTAGGGTAAAGAAGACATGTCCATGCACCCAGGAAACTAAAGCCATACACATTTTGCAAAGGATAAGAGTACACACTGGAGAAAAGACCACATTGCTAAAGAAGACAAAGAAAATAAAAAAAAATCATCCTTTACAAGTTTCTCATGCATCCATTGCCCATGCTAGTGATTGGGAAGAAGGAAGAACTCAATAAAATAAGACCAGGCCACACATTAGTCAAGGAAAAGAAAATAACAGTCTTCCACACATTGGATAAGGTAGAATAAATAAAAAATTTCAATGCATTCATTCACATCTCCACGCATTCATTAAAATCAGGAGAATTTCCAACACAAATCAAGGAATAAAATAGTAGTCCAAAACACAAACAGTCCACCATGCATGCATAGAGATCAATGCCCAACAAAGAAGAAATAACAGTAGGAGAATTTCCAACGCAGAAAAAATAGAAAGAAATCCACACTGGACAAGGATCAGCAATATCCACACTCAGGAAAATACGAATCTCCACGCCTGGTTTGAAAACAATTTTTGACGTTAGAGAAGTAGTGAATTTAAAAAAATTTAAATTGATCCGCGTAAAATAATAAAATCGGAATATTTTAATTAAAAAATAAATATCATTGTTATCGCCTAATTTGGAACTCGAGCTTAGTATCGATATGTTTGTATTGACATTTAAAAAAATTTGTAACCCAAGATCGATTATTATTATTATTTTAATAATAATAATAATATTAAGACGAGCTATATTCCTTTTGCATAAACGGTGGTTAGGAGACTGAGACCCGACACCGTTTACATTGTTTTGCGAGCCTGAGTCATTTTTCTATAAAATTCATAATGGCCGAAAAATCTAATAAATCTACTGGAAAATCAAGGAAGCCAATGGAAAATCAAATAAGTCTGCACTCAAGTACGAATTCCAAGGAATCATCCCTCCCAGTTCTATCAAGTCTTCATACAACAATATCACTGATACAAATCTTGTTCACATCAATGAGCAACAATTTTGTGATAAGGAGAAAGCTGAACGAAAAACCATATTCTCGGATAGGCTCTACTATAGCAGTCTACCCCAAGCAACAACATTTTTGATCTCGATGCAATTCCTGGAGCTAGTTATCAATTACGCAGAGCATTATGATCCCGTGAGATAAGGAATTTATAAATATAATTGTAATCCTTTCCTCTCAATCACACCAGATCACATTGAGGAATTTCTCAACATACCTGACTTCCCTGAGAATGTTGACATCACTCAAAAGTCATCACATGAATTTTGGGATGAAGAACCAGGCTCAGGTGGAGAAAGATGGTTAATAACAACTGGTTAGTGACCTAGAGGCCTCAAGTTGAATGGCTTCCTAAGGATCTGTACCATGTTGAGTTTTTGGATTGGGCCACTATTATCACTGATACTCTTCACAAACAATTTATCGAAGTGAAGATGATTGGATGTTTCAACATGACATCATACCTGACTTATGTAGTGGCTAGATGAAATCTATTTTTGGGTCTTGAAGCGAAGGGAGTCATGGGTCCATCAAAGAATTTATTCCATTATTATCAGCAATTAAGTTTCCAAAATATCTCTCATCATTTTAGAAGAGTTAATGATGCATTCATCTTCCACACAATTTAAAACCCGAATCAGAATACAGAGGAAAGATTCTCCAAATTGGCCATGGATGTCATTTCCCAATGGGGAACATGCTTTATTCAATTTTCATCCTTTTCCTATATGCACATGAGTGGATTTGTGGGTACTCCATGGAAGCTTCCTAAGTATGTCAATGATAAGTGGGCATTAATAGAGCTTACATGACATTTATTCCAAGTTCACTATCTTCTCAGTGATAAGCATCATCTAGGAATTAATTTCCCATTGTCCAAATTGGGTAATACCAATGTTCAAATCTCTTCAGTGAACAACTCATGGAGAAAGAGTTTTCCCTCATCATGATTCATCCATATGTGAAGATATTCTAGATTGATATCAACGAATATATGCAGAAGATTCTTGGAGCCAAGTATCAACACAACCCTAACATGGAATACTTTTGGGCTACCTATCCAGACAAACATGAAGTGAGAAGGCAATATTTTTCTTGCCTAACCATTGCTCAAATCAGGGCCTTTCACATAAAAAACCCTCCATATTCATTGGTGGATGATGATGAAGATGTTATTGATCCCTCATATGATGTAATTTCTTTTACCCCGTTTCCATGAATTGATTGGACTAAAAGATATGAATTTTCTCTTGAAAACAAGAATCAACCGATTTTCGAAAGAATCATATCCTGGTATGAAGGAGAACTTGCAAGTTACCATTAATCCAAGATCATACCTCAGGATTACAAAAAATTTCAATCCAAGGAGGTCTCTAGTTAACCAAAGCTTCTTCTCAATCAACCTTTGTGCCATCTAGTCATATGCATCAAGAAAGAAATGAGTGGTTGCCAAAATCAAATTCACTAAAGAAGGTGTCGTGAGGTGAAAAATATAAGGGTCCTATGCCTAGTGAAGGAAAAGAGCGTGTATCAGGATTTTCCACTTCAAGTAGAGATTATTCTACTCACATTGTTGACAGTTCACAAAATCTCATAGTAAACAATCCTAAGTCATGCCTTACACAAGATTCCACTCAAGTGCAAGTAGTCCAGATATTGAACACTTCTGACCCTACAGTTCACAAAGATATTTCTCAATATATCCCTAATGTTCAATAGGTAGATATTGAGGTTATTTCTCCATAAATTGAGGTTGTGGAAAGGATTCTTGTAGAATCTAATGATGTCGAGAACAATGGAAATGTTGCTTCGGACTCCAAGATTTTGTATGCGGAAGTGGTGAAGGATACTCCTTTTTGGGTTGATTGTGAAATCAATAAAAGGAAGAGGGTTATCAAGGTAATTGACATTGAATTTGATGCCCTTTTCAAACTTTCAAATGACATCAATCCCAAGAAACCTAAAGTGCTCTCCCGAATAATGGTGGATGATGACAAAAACATATTTGCCTGATCTTGCCATCCCACAAGTTGATAAGGAAAGTGATGCTATGACATATGATTATTATGAAGTTTCTAGACTTGAACTTGGGAAGTCCACATTGGAAAGGGACATGGTGATGGCCCAAGATTCAATAGTTATCATGCTAAAGAGGCTCGAGAAATATAACTCTAAGAACTTTCAGCTCAAGGCTGAAAAGAATCAATTAGTGGAATATGTTCAACATCTGATAAATCTCATATTAACCACTTTCCCAGTACCTGATGGAGTGCCTGCCCCTGATGAAGAAACTCTTAATTTATTAAAAGAAATAAACACATTGGGTCATGCCACTAAATCTTGGCTTTTAGAGATTCTCGTTTTTGGTAAAAAGACGATCAAAACAACCATTAAGCTCCATGAAGATATCAACCATTATTTTGATCCAATTATTTCTTTCAAGTAAACTTTTGTTTCTAACATATCAAAATTGGATGAGATATTACCTAGTCTATAGGAGATGACAAGTATGTAATATTCAACTTTAGCCATTAAAAATTCTTGAATTTGGATTTTGAGGGACAAAATTTCTTTGGTGCTTGCATCTCAAATCAAGAAAGACACTTCTTGAGGATTCTATGATCCATTACGAGAGCGTATGCAATGAAGCCTTTAATTCACTCACCTTGATTCAAGAGTTCATAGCTAAGATCCCTTATGATCTTGTAACTTATAAAATCAGAGGTATTCATCAGAACATGTAGAGGAGTAATTTTCATAATTGTTCAAAGACATATATACTCCCGCCATAAATTTCTCTTCAGATTCAATAGAACATTGCATAAAATTAAAGAACTTGTTTGAGAATATTCAATCAAAGATGGTCAATCTGAATGATATGCCAGGTAGTATCTTGGAATTGCAGGTATTTTGTGAGGCTATTCTTTGACCAAATGAACCTCCTGAAGAAGAAAATATATTCGAAAAATTGGGGAGGTTTAGATCCTTTCAATTGGTGAAGGCAAAGGATCCTAATTTTACCGATGGGACAAGGAGATATTTGTCCTGGTATTTAATGAAGTGGGATAGTGGTGAAGGATACTCTTGAAATGTTGCTTTGGACTCCGGGATTTTGTATGTGGAAGTGGTGAAGGATACTCCTGTTTGGGTTAATTGTGAAATCAAGAAAAGGAAGAGGGTTGTCAAGGTAATTGACATTGACTTCAATGCCCTTTTCAAGCTTTCAAATGACATCATTCCCAAGAAACCTAAAGTTCTCTCCTGAATAATGGTGGATGATGATAGAAATAGATTTACGGATCTTGACATCCCACAAGTTTACAAGGAACGTGATGCCATGACATCTGCTGATTATGAAGTTTCCAAACTTGGACTTGGGAAGTCCACAATGGAAAGTTACATGGCAATGGCCCAAGGTTCAATAGATATCGTGCTAAGGAGGCTTGAGAAATATAAGTCTTAGAACTCTCAGCTTAAGGCTGAAAAGAATCAATTGGTGGAATATGTTCAACATCTGATAATTACCATATCATCCACATTCCCAGTACTCGATGCAGTGGCTTCCCCTGATGAATAAACTCTCAATCTGTCAAAATAAATAAACACATTGGGTTATGTCACTATATCTTGTCTTTCAGAGATTCTCATTTTTGGTAAAGAGACGATCAAAAGAAACGTTAAGCTTCATGAAGATATTAGTGCATATCTTGATCCAATTATTTCTTTCAAGGAAATTTTGGTTTCTAACATATCAAAATTAGATGAGATATTTCCTAGTCTATAGGAGATGACAAGTATGGAATATTCAACTTTGGCCATTAAAAATTCTTGAATTTGGATGTTGACGGATAAGATTTCTTTGGTGCCTGCATCTCAAATCAAGAAAGACACTTCTCGAGGATTCTATGATCCATTACGAGAGCGTATGAAATGAAGCCTTTAATTCACTCACCTTGATTTAGGAGTTCATAGATAAGATCCCTTGTGATCTTGTAACTAAGAAAAATAAGGGGTATTCATCAGAACATGTAGAGGAGTAATTTTCACAATTATTTAAAGACATATATACTCCTGCCATAAATTTCTCTTCAGATTCAATAGAACGTTGCATAAAATTAAAGAACTTGTTTGAGAATATTCAATCAAAGATGGTCAACCTGAATGATATGTCAGGTAGTATCTTGGAATTACAGGTATTTTGTGAGGCTATTCTTCAACAAAATGAACCTCCTGAAGAAGAAAATATGTTCTAAAAATTAGGGAGGTTTAGATCCTTTCAATTAGTGAAGGCGAAGGATCCTAATTTTACTGATGGGATGAGGAGATAGTTTTCCTGGTATTTAACAAAGTGGGATAGTGGTGAAAGATACTCTTGAAATGTTTCTTTGGACTCCAGAATTTTGTATGTGGAAGTGGTGAAGGATACTCCTTTTTGGGTTAATTGTGAAATCAAGAAAAGGAAGAGGGTTGTCAAGGTAATTGACATTGACGTCAATGCCATTTTCAAGATTTCAAATGACATTATTCCCAAGAAATCTAAATTTCTCTCCTGAATAATGGTGGATGATGACAGAAACAAATTTACGGATCTTACCATCCCACAAGTTTACAAGGAATGTGATGCCATGACATCTGTTGATTATGAAGTTTCCAGACTTGGACTTGGGAAGTCCGCATTTGAAATTTACATAGCGATGGCCCAAGATTCAATAGATATCGTGCTAAGGAGGCTTGAGAAATATAAGTCTTGGAACTCTTAGCTTAAGGCTGAAAATAATCAATTGGTGGAATATGTTCAACATCTGATAAATACCATATCATCCACATTCCTAGTACCCGATGCAGTGGCTTCCCCTGATGAATAAAATC
Organism: Taxus chinensis; assembly: GCA_019776745.2. Taxonomy (NCBI): domain Eukaryota; kingdom Viridiplantae; phylum Streptophyta; class Pinopsida; order Cupressales; family Taxaceae; genus Taxus; species Taxus chinensis. Next base: position 915,402,613 of record CM034146.1, on the reverse strand, counting down.
TCAATCTGTCAAAATCAATAAACACATTGGGTTATGTCACTATATCTTGTCTTTCAGAGATTCTTGTTTTTGGTAAAGAGACAATCAAAACAAACGTTAAGCTCCATGAATATATTAGTGCATATCTTGATCCAATTATTTCTTTCAAGGAAATTTTGGTTTCCAACATATCAAAATTAGATGAGATATTTCCTAGTCTATAGGAGATGACAAGTATGGAATATTAACCTTTAGCCATTAAAAATTCTTGAATTTGGATGTTGAGGGACAAGATTTCTTTGGTGCCTGCATCTCAAATCAAGAAAGACACTTCTTGAGGATTCTATGATCCATTATGAGAGCATGTGCAATGAATCCTTTAATTCACTCGCATTGATTTAGGATTTCATAGCTAGGATCCCTTGTGATCTTGTAACTGAGAAAAATCAGAGGTATTCATTAGAACATGTAGAGGAGTAATTTTCACAATTTTTCAAAGACATATATACTCCCGCCATAAATTTCTCTTCAAATTCAATAGAACGTTGCATAAAATTAAAGAACTTGTTTGAGAATATTCAATCAAAGATGGTCAATCTGAATGATATGCCATGTAGTATCTTGGAATTGTAGGTATTTTGTGAGGCTATTCTTCGACCAAATGAACCTCCTGAAGAAGAAAATATATTCGAAAAATTGGGGAGATTTAGATCCTTTCAATTGGTGAAGGTGAAGGATCCTAATTTTACCGATGGGATGAGGAGATAGTTTTCCTGGTATTTAATGAAGTGGGATAGTGGTGAAGGATACTCTTGAAATGTTTCTTTGGACTCCGGGATTTTGTATGTGGAAGTGGTGAAGGATACTCCTTTTGGGGTTAATTGTGAAATCAAGAAAAGGAAGAGGGTTGTCAAGGTAATTGACATTGACTTCAATGCCCTTTTCAAGCTTTCAAATGATGTCATTCCCAAGAAACCTAAAGTGCTCTCCTGAATAATGGTGGATGATGACGAAAAAAGAGTTATGGATCTTGACATCCCACAAGTTTACAAGGAACGTGATGCCATGACATCTGCTGATTATGAAGTTTCCAAACTTGGACTTGGGAAGTCCACAATGGAAAGTTACATGGCAATGGCCCAAGATTCAATAGATATCGTGCTAAGGAGGCTTGAGAAATATAAGTCTCAGAACTCTCAGCTTAAGGCTGAAAAGAATCAATTGGTGGAATATGTTCAACATCTGATAATTACCATATCATCCACATTCCCAGTACTCGATGCAGTGGCTTCCCCTGATGAATAAAATCTCAATCTGTCAAAATAAATAAACACATTGGGTTATGTCACTATATCTTGTCTTTCAGATATTCTCATTTTTGGTAAAGAGACGAACAAAACAAACGTTAACCTCCATGAAGATATTAGTGAATATCTTGATCCAATTATTTCTTTCAAGGAAATTTCGGTTTCTAACATATCAAAATTAGATGAGATATTTCCTAGTCTATAGGAGATGACAAGTATGGAATCTTCAACTTTAGCCATTGAAAGAATTCTAGAATTTGAATGTCGAGGGACACACTGTATTTTGTGCCTTCATCTTAAATCAAGAAAAAAACTTCTTGAGGATTTTATGATCCATTACAAGAGCGTATGCTATGAATACTTCAATTCACTCACCTTGATTCAAGAGTTCATAGCTGAGATCCCTTATGATCTGTAAATGAAAAAATCAGAGGTATTCATCAGAACATGTAAAGGAGAAATTTTCAGAATCACTCAAAGACATGTATACTCTCACCATCAATTTCTCTTCAGCTTTAATGGAACGTTACATCAAATTACAAAACTTGTTTGGGAATATTCAATCAAAGATGGTCAATCTAAATGATATGCCAGGTAGAATCTTGGAATTGCAGGCATTTTGTGAGGCTATTATTTGACTAAATGAACCTCCTGAAGAAGAAAATATGTTTGAAACATTGGGGAGGTTCAGATACTTTCAATTGGAAAAGGTGACAGATCATAATTTCACCGATGGGATGAGGAGATAGTTTTCCTGGTATCTAACTAAGTGGGAGAGTCCATTTCTCATACAATTGAGATAGGAGGACCCCATTTCAATGGATAAGGCATTGATTTTTGTCATATGTTTTAAAAGTGGTATTTTAAAATGGTGTTATTATTGAACTCAATTTTAGTAAACTGTTGATAGCTTAAGTGATTTCTATTTTTAGTTGCTTTTAATAAAGTTGGTTGAGAAAGTAAAAGTCACTTAAGACACCCTATTTAATATTCATGTAAACTCTAACTACTTTGTAACCAACTTTTGGGTTATAAAAGGAAGTTGGAGGCTCATTTGTATGGGTGGATTTGAGAGAGGAGAAGAAAATGCTTTTGTGTGCAAGATTTATTTCAAAGAAAGAAACTTTGTGTTCTTTTGAGAAGACATTTTAGAGTTAATGAAATATGAAATTTGTATCCCATTAATTGTCTCTTATAGAATTTGATGTTCTTATGTTCATCAGATGTTAGTGTTTGAATCTTGCATGCAAATATTATCTTGGATCTTATTGTCAACGCTACTACTCTGTTTTTATAGTTCACAACAATAAATCTCTGATTAGCTACTTGCTCACGTGTGTTCCTTTTTACTCATTCTCGTTTAGCTAATGCAAACTTCATTTTATTTGTGTTAGTTATTTATTGTTCTTCTCCATGCAATATTAGGCTCTACTTTTGCCTAAATATTGCATGTTCCTTACAATCATTCCTTTCCATTCCTTTCCTTCATTCCATTCCATCTCCCTCATTCACTTTTCTTTCCATTGATGTTCCAAAACACCCCCACATACAATTTTGAATGTACAGATGTAAATACAATTTTGGTTTTCAATAAAGGAAACCTCACCTTCATTGAGGAGGGACTTTGTTCCCACACTATTTCATGTCATTTGAATTGATGCAAATCCATATGCTAACATAATCCATAAGAGAAAAAATTTTGTACAATAGCATTATGAGAGTGTAATTCTAGTATTTTCACCATTTTTAATGCATTAGGAGAGAGTAATTTTAGTGGCTTGTGTTTTCACTAGAATTTTGAATTCATGCATTGAAGAAACATCATCTTTTCGATAAGGGATGCTATAATGTAATTTTTTTAAAAACAAATCTTAAATTCATTTGTTGACAATTTTCCCGGGTTTCAATAGAAAAACCATTATTTACATATTTAGTGATGGCTGCAAATTATATGACATATTCAAAATGTGTTTGAGAGGTTGTAAAACATCTGTAGATTTACCTAGTTATTACATGTAAAAGTAATATTTTTTATAATCATCTACAAGGACTTCTATGAAAAATTCTATATCCATTCAGAGGCTTTGTCAGTAATAACCTGATTTTATTTATATATTATTTTCATATTTTCTAGAAAAGAGAAAACTACAACATCAAAAATGGTGAAAAAAATGGCTTGTGTATAGTCTGTTCTTCTCTCACATTTGGTTTATCATGGAATATCATAATTGCAACTAATAGAAGACATATCCATCCCCACAAAGCATTAAAAATGTTTCACCAAATGTAACCACATGTGTCTAACATGATTAATTCCTCTTTTCTAGCACACTACCAACATATGCCAAATTCAGAGCTTTAAAAAAAATTATGGACATTTTCCAAATGAATTATGGAGAAAGGGTATTTGGAAGATGTTTTATTTGTAAGTTCCCTGATATATATGTTTGAAAAATTTGGATGCATACACAAGGCATGTGAATTGTTTGATGAAATGGCTGAAATAAATGTGGTCTCATACACTACAATAATTGTGGGATATGCACAAAATGGGTTAGGTGGAAAGGATTTGGTAAATTTCAAGAAAACACAATTGATAGATGTAAATCATGTGTGACTCACCACTCTGCATCTTAACGTTTGGTGTATTCTATGTGTTCTTTCTTTATGTTTTCCTTTAAATATTTTTATTATTCTTATTTGATGACACTGAAAATCACCAAGACATCTATTGCAACTTCTAGAACCTTTTCCTTGCATTTTTACCCTTCACAATCATGAAATACAACCACAAAAACAAGTGATAAATTTTTTACCTTCAAAGTTGGTTTTCATGTCTCAAATTCTGACCTTTTCCCCTGCCAAAATAAATTTATGCAAGTAGGTTTGGTGGATTTCCAATTTCGCAGATTTAATTATCCATCACCTTGGGGAAAATGTTCCACATTAGGGAAAACCTTTCAAATATTGTAATCATTATAAATTGTAAGGTCACATTTCAAGCATTTTATGTCAATATGTGAATTTACAGTTACAATTTTTTTGGGTGAATTTCATTGATAGTGATGAAGAAAAATTAACATGAAATTTGAATTCTATTCCATATGTAGATTTCATTATTAAAGAACTAATCAAGCATCATAAAGAAAAAGTGGGTAAATTGAAATTATTTTCTTGAGAAATATGATTATATGCATGTACAAGAATTGTTTTCAAACATTGAAAGTTGTTTTTTAACTTTTTGTACTAATTAATATTCTTTTCTTAATAATGCGTACATATAATTGGAATGCAAATGGATGTAGGAGATGATCTGGAGTTAGAAATTGTAGCCAGTGAAGGTAATGCATTCATTGGTATAGATAGGGTTCAGAAATGTTTTACATATGTTGGAAACTTGTGAATAAATTGTAAATGATAAATTTGTATGATATCCTTTCAAGTATGTCACCAATAAGGGGTATTATTTAATTTCTATGCAAGAGAAAAATTGGAAAGTTTTAGGAATAACCTTGTGCATTAAGAGGAAATTGAAGAATTTTTTAATCTTTTATTTTCCCACCCAATAGCTATGCGTGTTGGCACTTCATCTAGGCATGTCTGAATGCTCACCCAAAGTAAGCACAACCACAAGGTCCCTCATTTGGTATGCTTATCAGGAATTTAGCATACATATTCATCATAGTCATAACCAAAGAACCATTCATTCATGCATAATAATCATCATAAACATGGAATTTTGGAAACACATATAATAATGAAGTAAATCATTCAAGAAGAACAATAACACTGATACTTCCGAACACCATCACAAGCATAATTGTATTACATAACAAATAGCTAATTACAATAAACTCAGTAAATTCGTGCATAGGACCTGTGTGATTCCATTCAAATTCCAAATTCATGACTACATAATACTAAAACCCTCAAGAAGCTCTAACTCGCAAACATATCCAGACCGACCCCTTCACATAGATGCACTACCTATATATAAGGGAGGGGAATTTCCCTTCACTGCTTCATGTAGTTTCCTAATAAAAGGCATGCGTACAAAAATATCATGCATGTTTTTTACATTCTATGATAATAATAAATTAACCTAAATATATGACTTGTTTTAATATTATTATTAGCTCAACCTGTGCATGATCCTTTTCTGTCTCTACATGTGTTTTTTCCAAATATAATTTCCTTTGTGTGCATCCCAAGCTACCTTTCCTTTCTCTATTTATAGACCTTTCTTTGACACCACTCTTATTTTCTATTTTTAGCCATGTATTTGGAAAAATGGATAAGTCCTTGACTTCACGTCTCTCTCTCTCTCTCTCTCTCTCTCTCTGTGAGCCCCTTGCATGCTATCCTTTCCTTCTACACATGCATACTCCTGCACGCAAGTCTCTTCCCTATCTGATACTTAGTCAATTTCTTTGACCAAAATTACCCCACACTAGGGATATTGTCCGTCCTCAGCAATATTAAACCAAAGAATATCCCTCAACTATAGAATAAAGAATGTGTAAATGAAAGAATAAGGGGCATATACCCAATAAACTAAAGAAATTCCAGGTGCACATTTGAATTCATTTCTGGGATGGTTGTAGCATTTCAGGAAACTCTACATTTATGATTCTCTCCATCTTCTCCCATTATACTAACTCCTTAACAGTTGCATCTGGTATTGACCTGATAATTTCTAACACCTGCGCGAGGTGCATGCTTTCACCTCTCCTTTAATTGACTGAAAATACTTACAAGGAATGATATCATCTTCTCAAAGTCATCCATTCTCTATGCTACCAATGAACTGAATTATTTAAGCCTTATGTCAAAGGCTTCTCTAATAGTTTTAAACACCTCCCACTTCTTCACAATCTCGACCATTATCTCTTCTTGCCCAATTTTTTCATCTTTCTTGGCTTCCTGTGCCTACGTAACGTCTTTCTTTTCCCTGATGGTATATTCCTTAAGGATAGGGTCAAGGTCTTGGAAATTTTCAAACACCCATCCCACCTTCTTCAAGTACTCCTTCATTTTGGTACTTAGCGCTTCATACTCTACTATTTTATGTGCTATAGCGGCCTTACTCTTTTTCTACAACGCAGCCAATTCTTCTTCTGTTAGTCTCTTCACATAATTTTGTTCTTGAAGTAGCATTCCCACTAGATCCTCCAAATATTACAGTGTTGTTAGATATTCATCCTTATCCCTTTCTTTCAAGTTTGGACGCACTGTAGTAATTGAATCTACAATATGTTTGACCTTAATGAACACATACTTCACACGTTTTTCTACTTTATCTCGTGCCTCCATAAGCTGCTGCACTTCTTACTCCTTATTCTTCTTATCTTCAATAAAAACCATGATAGTGGCCCCTTTATGTAAATTCCTCCGAGCCACCTCTGCTGCCATTTTTTTATAGCATTGCTAGCTTGCTCATTGGTTAACTCTGTGGGCTTAATAGTTACATGGGTTGTACCTGACGCCTTCTTCATCCTGCGCCTCGCACATTCTTCGTCGCTAATGTCAATTTATGGCTCTTCCATGTGAGTTTACATACTCCATGAGAGCATCTTCCTTGTACACATGGTCACACCTTCAGGATTTATCATCTCCTAACCATAGAGGTCCTTATTCTGTATAGTGCTCTAGAACCTTTCGCATAACACCTTTGTGTGATCATCGATACAATTTACTTATGGTGTGAAAAATATCTCTTCCCTCCTCTTTCTTCTGCCACTACACCTACCTATTGGCACCTACTTCTCTGCACTTGCACGCACGCTACATCCATCTCCACCTTAATCTCCCACTTCTTCTATTGGATTACCAGCATCCTTGATTTCCTCTTCTTCCTTGAAGCCTACCTTGTGCGCTTTATGTACCTCTGCATTGTGATGTGCATTTTCATTCTTTGGTTATTCTCCATCATCCTCCAAATTATGGAAGATTGGAGTTTCTTCATCATGCATACCATTTTCTTCAGAATTTTCCCCATCGATGTCCTCATTTTTCACCAATTTTTCCCTTATTCTTAATAGGGGGTCTTCTTCTCTGCACTCGATTTGGGTAGAGTGACCCTCGATGATTTCCTTACAGGATCTGAAGTTCCTGTGCCAATGTCTTATTCTTTGCACATCCTTCAAAAATTCTTTTTATGACTATGGTCGAGCATAATTCTATCTTCTTTCTTCACCTACTCATCCTTATGCTTTTATTCTTCTCTAGGAGGGGTAACCTCACTTGCTATCTTTGTCCCCCAAGTCTTCTTACTTTTCGGTGGCCCTAGGAGTGGAAGGTATTCTTCATCAAAATACTGTCCATTTGTTATTTTAGGATTCAAATAAATGTAGACCTTAATCACTTCTTCCTTGATTATTGTCAGAGTCTAAGAGGGGATGCCTATATTATCTGACTCCATGGTCTCCACATATGCCATTTTTCCGGGATACACACACTTCTTGTGCAAAGTATGGCTGTTTGCATCTACCTTGTTTGCATAAAATTTCAGCTTCTGCGCATAAAACAACCTTTTTACTAAGGCTTGGAAGTATCTCATTGTAAAGGCGAATAGGAGTTTACACCAGGGACTCTTATCACCAGACTTCATATAAAAACTTCCCAAGAAGAAATGTTGATACACCGCAAACTCAGTCTAGCCATCCAAAACAAAAGGCAACTCCCTTGGTACTTGCCACTCATGCTCGAATGCCTCACATACCCACATGTACCATCTACCCACCCTGAGTTTGTATGCATTAGTTTTCCCATCACACATATACTCAACAAATATCTTTACAGGGGCCTTGTAAGGAAGCTCATATACCACTGATATAAGCGCTCAGGCTTGCCAAAGCAATGAAGCTCAATAAGTTGTAGAACTCTTATGCTTTCCAAGTCCTTTTGTATTTTTTCATCATAGACTAATTTTCCATTTGGGGTCCTCTCATCCATATTTTTCATTACTTAATTCTCTATTTCACGCTCATTCACCTCCCAACGATAGTTGAAGTCACTAATCTTGCACTTGGTCAATTGTGATTCCCACTGCTGACCCATAATCACTTCACTGGGGTACTACATCTCAGAGAACCATTCTTCTGGCACATCTTCTGCTACATGATTCCCATAGCCTTTTCCTTGTCCCTTCGGTGATATAGTCTGTGCCTTCTTTGGTGCTATTTTTTCTTTGTGTAGCTTCACACTTCGAATCTCCAAAACCTTTGCACTAGGTCTGTAAAATGGACATTCTGTGATAAAACCATAGCTCTATAAACAACCTTTGAACCTCGTGTCACTTAACCCATGTCTTCCTTCCAAACTCACAAATTCTCCGAAGGATATCTTAACTTAGGTCGTGTACAAATTCACTATGGTTTATCTCAAATTTATTTCACACAAGATCTTCACACTTAATTGCTATTACCTGCTCTCTAAAAGATAAAATTTCTTCAATATGCAAGGTGAGAATCAACTCACCAGTGGCCCCTTTTATATATTTTCAAAAAAATTACGCATTAATTTATCCTCACCTACCACCGATTTAAAGCATTAAATACTCTTTTTTTATTTTTTTACACTTTTTCCTTCTTTCTTCGGTGCATGACATTCGTAACCTTCTAGCACGCCACTACTTCCTAGGTTATAGTCATTTTTGTGCACACTCTACTTCTAGGCCTACCAAGTTACTGACAATTATCACATGCTTTGACATAATCCTTGGTATCCTTGTATAATGTCTCTCACCATAATCCATCTAGAAGGATCTTGCACGCAGTTGCATCTCCTACAATACTTTCATGATATTCCTCCATAATAACATGTGCTCATGCTCTAAAAAACACCTACATAAGACCTCGTCACGACCCATTTTATACAAGTCTCCTCCAATGAGCTGATAAGGTGCAACTCCAATAGCGAGCTGATTCTTCTCTATTTTTTTCATCCCCTTTGGCGCAAGTTTAGTGCGCAAAAATAATGCAATGTCCTCCAAATCATCTGACACGTAATTTATCCTAAAAAATTCTAAATCAAGCATAGTGTCCTCAATACTCTGTCCATCCTCTCCATAATTAATACTTGATAAGTGATTAGCTCCCATATTTCTCTTTTCTGGCTTTACAAAAATTGTAAAATCAAATTCATAAAAAATGAATATTCATTGACAGATGGGCCCTTGCAAAACACATTTTTGACTAATTATTTCAATGCCATAAGATCGGTGTAGAAAATAAACGGGGTGGCCAATAAGTACTGTCAAAATTTATGAAGTCTACTGATGTGAATCCAGCTGCAAGAGGTTGAAATACCTCCAAAAACACACATAAACACCTTTGCAAATAAAACCAGGAGTTTCACAATAGCTTACTTCTCATTCTGGAATTCACACTGATCTATTACATCATTACCATTCTCCTTTTATTTCAAGACTACTCTAAAACCCTAAAATGCCAAAAACCCTAAAATGCCAAAAAACCCTAAAATGCAAAACAACTCGGATTGACCCCAAAATTTGCGTGCCAAATATGCATTCATAAATTAGGGCTCACGCAAAATTTGGACTTATTCTGACAAGCACAACAAAAGTTATTAAAGTTCTAAGACCTAGTCAAAAGCAGAAAAAACATTCGGAGCCAATTTTAGGCCACTAGATGACGGAATCCGAGCCCGAAAACGTGCCAAAATGAGCACAACCTTGCAAGAAAAGTTGTCCCCAGCATAGTACTAATGTATATCTACCACCCTGTAAAATTTCAGGACGATCCAACGGTCGGATCAAAAGTTATGGCCTCTGCAAGTTATGCTCCCACATCATTCTCCCCTGGTTGAAAAGAATTCAGCTCCTGCGAATTCTGTTGACGGAACTCATCTAATTTTGCACTGTCAATTTTCCTCAGCTCCCACTCAGGAATCCAAGTGTTTTCTTCTTGCTGCAAACCTTCCCACTGTACCAAATATCTGTTGTAGCTCCCATGTCTAGTAGTGATTGTCTTTTGGTCCAAGACACGCATTACCCTCTCCTTTTTCTCCTTCGGCATCTGTTTCTTCCAGTTTATTTCTTCCTCCTCTGCAACATTTTCATCATGACCTGGAAACTTATATAAATCAGAAACATTAAAAACTGGTGAGATAGCAAAGTTTTCAGGTAGCTCCACCTTGTAGGCATTATCACTCATTTTCTTCAGAATCCTACATGGCCCAATCTTCTTATACTTGAGTTTATTATATGTTCCCTTTGGAAACCTCTCTTTTCTAAGATGAACCATCACCATATCTCCTTCTTCAAATACACTTACTCTCCTACTGACATCTGCAGCCATTTTATATTGTGCATTACTCACTTTCAGCTTTTCCCTCACTTCATCTTGTAGCTGTAGAATGTGTTCTGCAAATGCTTCTGCATCATCACTAGTTTCATCTTCACCTGGTAGAACAATTAGATCAAGGACCCCCTTTGGATTCCTACCATATACAATCTGGAAAGGAGACCTCCCTGTTGACCTGTTTATCGAGCTATTATATGCAAACTCAGCTTGAGGTAAAGCTAAGTCCCATTGTTTTGGCTTTTCTCCAACTATACAACGTAGGAGATTTCCCAAGCTTCTGTTCACTACTTCAGTCTGCCCATCAGTCTGGGGGTGATATGCACTACTGAACTGTAGTTGTGTCCCCAATTTCTTCCACAGAGTCCTCCAAAAGTGACTCAAAAACTTCGTGTCCCGATCTGAAGTGATCGTTTTTGGAATTCCATGCAATCTAACCACTTCTGAAAAAAACAAATCTGCAATTCTGGAAGCATCATTAGTTTTTTTACAAGAAATAAAATGTGCCATCTTAGAGAATCTATCAACCACAACAAAGATAGAATCATTCCCTCGCTGTGTGTTAGGAAGCCCTAACACAAAATCCATACTCAGATCAACCCATGGCCCTGTAGGGATAGGCAATGGCATATACAACCCAGTATTCTGTGCATGACCCTTAGCCATTTGACACACTCTACATCTTGCTACAACCCTACTGATGTCCCTCTTTACCTTTGGCCAATAATACTTTTCTACAACAAGAGAAATTGTCTTACTTATACCAAAGTGTCCAGCCAACCCTCCACTATGCAATTCTCTTATAATATTTTCTCTCATTGAACCAGCAGGGATGCACAATTGTTTCCCCCTAAACAAATAACCATCCTGTATCAAATAATCAAAAGAATCACTACCTACTGTAGGCTCCTTAAGCTTTCTGACAACATCACCAAAATCAGGATCACCTTCATACAATTCCTTAACTGCCTCAAACCCTAGGACTTTATTTTCCATTGTTGTCAAAAGGGCTACACGCCTACTCAAGGCATCAGCAACTTGATTCTGCTTACCTGACTTATGCTTTAAAACAAAAGTATATTCTTGCAAAAATGAAACCCATTTTGCATGCCTACTATTTAGTTTCTTCTGTGTGTTTACATACCTCAAGGCTTCATGGTCAGTGAAGAGTACAAATTCCTTTGCTACCAAGTAATGTCTCCAGTTCCTTAATGCCTGAACAATAGCATAAAATTCCACATCATAAGTAGAATATTTCCTCCTGACTTCATTTAGCTTTTCACTGAAGAATGCCACTGGTCGTCCTTCTTGACTCAACACAGCTCCAATCCCAACATGTGAGGCATCACAGTCAACCTCAAAGACCTTGCTAAAATCTGGCAATACCAAAACAGGTGCTTCTGATACTTTCTTCTTCAACAATTCAAAACTATCTGTTGCTGCCTTGGTCCATACAAACTCCCTCCCTTTTGTACACTCTGTTATGGGTGCAACAATGCTACTGAAATTCCTGATGAACTTCCTATAAAAAGTTGCCAATCCATGAAAACTACGAACCTCTGTCACATTCCTTGGAATAGGCCATTCCAGAATTGCCTTTACTTTTTCCTCATCCATCCTCACTCCATCCCCTGATATGAAAAATCCCAAAAAAACAAGACTCTTCTGAAGGAATCTACACTTCTTTAAGTTTGCATATAGACTCTCTTTACGTAACAAGTCTAGCACCAATTTCAGATGTAACAAGTGTTCTTCCACTGTCTTACTGAATATCAAAATATCATCAAAATAGACAACAACAAACTTACCATTGTATTCTCGGAGTACTCTGTTCATCAACCTCATGAATGTACTGGGTGCATTAGATAGCCCAAATGGCATCACCATCCACTCGTATAATCCATCTTTTGTTTTAAAAGCAGTTTTCCATTCATCCCCTTCACGGATTCGGATCTGGTAGTAGCCACTCCGTAGGTCAATCTTGCTAAAATATCGGGCTCCCGCTAGCACATCCATCATATCATCCAATCGCGGAATTGGAAACCGATACTTAATTGTGATCTTGTTTATGGCTCTACTGTCTACACACATTCTCCAGTCTCCATCTTTTTTGGGAGTCAATAATGCTGGAGTTGCACATGGACTCATGCTTTCTCTCACTAACCCTTTCTGTATTAGATCTGTCACTTGTCTGTTCAACTCTTCACTCTGTGTCGGACTCATCTGATAGGCTGCCTGGTTTGGAAGGGCCGATCCTGGGATCAAATCAATATGGTGTTGAATATCTCGCTTTGGGGGTAACCCATCTGGTAGCTCATCTGGTATGACATCTTTGTATTCTTTTAGTATCTTTTCTGCTGCAATAGGTATATTAAAGCCTTCTTTCTCCAGCTTCTTTGACATTAGTGCATAACAACATCCAACTTCTTCCATTTCTGTAACAAACTCTTTTGTAGCCAATAAGCCCTCACTCTTCTCTTCTTCCTTGAAGGGTAATAAGACCACCTTTACACCATCCTTCCAAAAGGTATATGTATTTTTCCCTCCATCATGTGTAACCTTTCTATCGTATTGCCAAGGCCTACCCAGTAATATATGACATGCATCCATTGGGATAACATCACACCACACCTCATCCCTGTAGGTATTCCCAATTGAAAACTTTATAAGGCATCTTTTATCTATGGTTACTTCATTTCCTTTCTTGAACCATGATATACGATAGGGATATGGGTGCTTGTCACAGCTCAGATTCAGTTTATCAACCATTACAGTTGAAACCATATTTTCACAACTACCACCATCAATAATAATTTTACATACCTTTCCTCCAGAGGTGCATCTTGTTCGAAATATATTTGTTCGAAGCCACGAATCAGCTCCAGCAACATCACGTTCTTTCTCCTTCCTTGGGACAATCATCGTCCTCCTTATCATGAGGGTTTCACCCAAGTCTGCAGCAACCTCCATTTCTTCTTCCTCTTCAGCCTCAACCAGATTTACTCGTGGTTTTTCTCCTTGCCATCTATCTTGTGTAGGATAGTGCGGACACTCAAAAGCTCTGTGCCCCTCTTCACCACATCTGTAACATGTATATTGCCTTTGGGGGCTATTCCAGCCCCGTCCTCCATTATAACCTCTTCCCCTCTGAAATCCCCTACCTCTTTGGTAGTTACCATGGCTTTGACCAGAATCTTCATGCCCTTCTGTATTAGAGGATTCACCTTTTGTAGATTCAAATCTACCCCTGCCCCTCATTGGAGATGATGATGGACCTCTCTTCACACCTCTTCTAAAATTACTCCTCTTGTTCTTTTCCTCTGCCTTTAATGCAAGTTGATAAGCATCATCTAGGCTATGGATCCGGAGCATACTCAGCTCATCTTGTATGGTGTAACTCAACCCATTTATGTACCGTGTAGCCTTTTGTTCTTCAGACTCTCCCTGTTCCACCCTGATTGATAACTTGTAAAATTCATTAGTATACTCCTCAATGCTGAGATCCTTCTGCCTTAGGTTTTGGAACCTTCGAAAGAGTGTCTGAGCATAATCTACAGGAAGAAACTTTTCTTTCAGCTTCTTTACCATTTTATTCCAGTTTCGGATCTTGCCCTTTCCATTCCTTTGTCTTTCATTTTGTAGGTGATCCCACCAGATCAATGCATGTCCGGCTAACTTAGTGCATGCAAACTTAACCTTCTTCTCCTCTGAAAGGGTTTTCCACTCAAAGAATTTTTCCATGCGATTTAACCAGTCAATCAACTCCTCTGGTCGTAACCCTCCACCATAATCAGGAACATTAATCTTGATGTCGTCATTCTTTCCCTCTAAAGCCTTGATCAATCTCTCCTCAAATGGTCTCTCATTCAAGGTTTCTTCATCTCTCTCATTTTCTTCTTCATCTCCTCCTTCATTCATTAATGGAGGCTCTTCTTCAATATCACTATCTGGGTTTGCATCCCCATTTGCATGTCTCCTTCTAAGGCGGGTAACTTCCCCCGTGAGCTCAACAACTTGTCTCTGTAGCTCCTGCATATGCCTATTCATCTGGGCATAACCTCCCCTCCCACGTCTAGCCATGGTTATATAAAACAGAGGTAAAAACTACACATAAAAATGTAATATGTTACCTTAACTATTTCCGCAAGATCAAAATCCAGCTCTGATACCAATTGATGTGAATCCAGCTGCAAGAGGTTGAAATACCTCCAAAAACACACATAAACAGCTTTGCAAATAAAACCAGGAGTTTCAAAATAGCTTACTTCTCATTCTGGAATTCACACTGATCTATTACATCATTACAATTCTCCTTTTATTTCAAGACTACTCTAAAACCCTAAAATGCCAAAAACCCTAAAATGCCAAAAATTACCTACTTCAAAACAACTCGGATTGACCCCAAAATTTGCGTGCCAAATATGCATTCATAAATTAGGGCTCACGCGAAATTTGGACTTATTCTGAAAAGCACAACAAAAGTTATTAAAGTTCTAAGACCTAGTCAAAAGCGGAAAAAACATTCAGAGCCAATTTTAGGCCACTAGATGACGGAATCCGAGCCCGAAAACGTGCCAAAATGAGCACAACCTTGCAAGAAAAGTTGTACCCCAGCATAGTACTAATGTATATCTACCACCCTGTAAAATTTCAGGACGATCCAACGGTCGGATCAAAAGTTATGGCCTCTGCAAGTTATGCTGCCATATTTTCATGGTTTTCTTGTACGGAAATTTGATCCTAATTAATATCTATCATTTCCCTTTTGTTTCATGAAGCAATAATTATTTAATTATTTAATTGTGAAAATTATTTAATTAATTCCCAAAATATAAAAATTAAATGGGGAATTAATTAAATAAATATTTAAGTGGTTTTTATTGATAAAATCACGCTTTGAAAAGGGGACGCCACACCTAGGGGAAATAAATTGCTTTTATTTAATAATTTCCCTCTCCTAGGGATTTCGAATTTTGTGCCTCCTTGCTTATAAAAGGAGTGTTGGGATCATTATTAGACTCATGTTGATTTGATCATTTATGTCTCTCCATGCTTGGAGAAATGGGATGTATGACCTAGATTTTCATTGTGCTCTCTCTCATTCGATTTGGAATTTAAGTGGATATGATTTTGAAGACTTTGTCATTGAAGATTTGAAGACTTGATATTTATTTTTGCTATTTTGGAAAGTGGCGACTTTGCTGGAAATTTCTGTTGCATTTTTGAAAAATTCTGTTAGTTGGAATTTGATGAATTTATGTTCATTGGAAATCTCTTTTTCCAAGCTTTCCAACAATGGTAATTTCGTGTCAAAATTCCAAGTATTGCTCAAGATATGAATTTATGAAGATTTCTATTATTTACCTAATTTCCCAAAATTAGGGCAGCTGCTTGTTTTGGAGTTTCAAGTGAATTTTTAGCATGGCATTCGTGGATGAAAAATTCTAAAATTGATCTCATAATTTTCCTTATAATTTATGCTTCGTTTTGAGCTATGGTTCATAATTTTCAGATAAGTATTTTGCAAGTTATGAGGGTTTGATGCTGCAAATGTATTTCAAGATTTAAAAATCAGATTTTCCATATTTTCATGGTTTTCTTGTACGGAAATTTGATCCTAATTAATATCTATCATTTCCCTTTTGTTTCATGCAATTCGGAGTTGTAAATCAAAAGTTATGGAATTTTGAATATTTCAGCCTAGGGTTTTGACGAACTTACTAAAAATAGTAAGTTCCAGATTTTAGTACTTTTGTTGAGGGTTTATGGTTGAAATGTAAGATTCAGATTTTTATCTTCAGATTTGGCTAATTTTCCACTTTGTTCCAAAAAGGGGACATCACATCCTCTAATCCCAAAATCACTGTTATTTAGCCAGATCTACCAACAATCCATCTTTAAAAATAATATGACCAAACAAAGTGCCAAAAGATGTACCAAATATACACTTTTTTATATTAAGAGAGATGTTTAACCCAATGCATCTTTCAAACATGAGCCTCAGATTATGACAGTGATCCTTAATCAACCCATAGACAGTCCAATCATCCAGATAGACCTACAAGAACTTGTGGATGAAGTCATGAAAATCCTTTACAACCATGCGCGAAAATACCGTTGGCATATTCTTTAATCCAAAGGGCATAAAAGTATATGCAAAATTTCCCCATTCCATGGTGAAAGTAGTATTTTCTAGATCCTTGTGCGCAATGCGCACCTAGTGATGGCATGAGAACCCATCAGTGAAGGAATATATCTCACGCCCTGTGACTCCCTCAAGGATCTCCTTAACTAATGGAGTAGGAAAAGGATCAATAACACATAAGGCGTTAAGTTCCCTATAGTCAACACAAATCTTTATCCGCCTATATTTCTTGATGTTGATCACCATGAGACTAATGTAATAAGATTCCTCAATTGGTTCAATAATCCCAAACTTACACATCTTGTCTATTTATTCTTTCACTTTCATGCATAGGTTCGGGTTCATCCTGTGAGTCCTCTTTTGAACTAAACACGCACTCTCTTTCATCCTAATCTTCATGTCTCCTAATGAGGGATTTACACCTTTCAATTCATGGTAACTGTTATCCAAAATTCACCCCCAAGGTAAATTTTGATAACATGCATCAAATTCTTTAGTCCCAAGCAATTATATTGATTCAAGGCAAAGCATCATGTTGCTGGGGTCCCCTCAGATTTTTTCTAACTCCCCTGGCCAAGAAAGAAAGAGCAAGCTCTGAAAAAAATGTGAAAAGGTTGCAGAAGACAGGCTCGGGCCAGAAAAAATCACGAAAAATGGCTAAGTCTTAGTCTCCGGGACAGCCGGGACAAAAGTACGCAAGGGACGCGTGGGACGCGAAAGTGTGAAATGGGTGAAGGATTGTCCGGGAAAGCCGGGACAAAAGTACACGAGGGACGCGTGGGACGTGAAAGCGCGAAATGGGCGAAGGTTCGTCCGGGACAGCCGGGGAAAAAAGTACGCGAGGGACGCGTGGGACACGAAAGCGCAAAATGGGCGAAGACAGAAGAGGAAAAGTCAACGTTTGACCTGCAAAACTTCAAACGGCCATATAACTTTTGACTCCGAGCTCCGATTTTCACAAAATTGGACTTTCTGGAATGAGCACGACGTCCTCTACGCCATAGAAACTGGATTTATTATTTTTGATGAGGGTAGATATATTTAATTAAGAGAAACATATTCGGCTCCAGTCAGTTAATGTTCATTCCCGTCAAATGACAGAAAACGCCTGCCAGACCCAAAATAGCTGCCCACACTCAAAAGGCCATAACTTTTGCATTTCTCAACGAAATCACACAAAATTGGTACCGTTGGAATTGTGGTTCCGAGAGCGATGCATAGAAATTAAGAAATTCCAGATTTGATCAGAAATTAATTGAGTTTTTTTAAGAAAACATGGCCAGGTTCAGAACAGTGTTTTATTTGGTAGCTGGGAGTGCAATTAAGAGGCTATGGTCATCATTCTTTCTCTGCTGCAGCACATGGGACAGTATGGGGAGCCTTTTGCAAGTAATATACAATTATTTCACTCAATTTAATGCTTCTTACAGGTGGTTGAAGGACAGATTTCGGGATTTCCATTTTCCCTTCTATTCTCCTTCTCATTTTTTCTATAAATTGGAGTGTTGGGCTCATTGTAAAAGAGAGAGTTTTTGGGTAGCAAAGCTCTGTCAAAATTGCTTTGTGAAGCCAGTGTGTTGCAGGCCCTTGTAGTGGACTCCTTGCATGGTGATCCAGGCCCTTATCTTGTAATAGACTGAACTGTGGATACCAGGAAGCAATAAAATACAAAGTTTGTGGATGTATCTTCCCCTGCTGTGTTTTCTTGCATTCTTCTTGCCCCTTTTATCTTTCTACAAGAATATTGTGTCTATTACTATGTTCTTGCAGGAATTCACTAACATTGTGTATGCTTGGAATATTGTTGTGAATGCATTTTGCTAGATTATGGTGAACTGTCATCACCTCTTCTAGTGTGCACTTTCCCTCTGTATTTCACACATTTGGAGATTACTCTCACACCCTCCTTTTCTGGTGTATCACCACTTTAGTGTAGGCTTTCATTTTATGTATTCTCTCTCCTTGGTCCCTTGGAAATTTAGATTAGAACAGTTAGCTTATCCTGCATTAGAGTAGATTGTGGCAGGTAGTTTAGGAGCAAGAACCAACTTTCTCTGGAGGTTTGTCTCAAGTAGCAAGTCCCACAACTTGGAGATAGTACCCATGTTATCCAATCACACTGTGAGTTCAAATACATGCACAGGGGTGCTGTGATTCGGGGATAACAGTAACCTCTTAGAAACAAATCCTGAAAATCACACGATAGCTCAATGATATTTGCTACCTCTTGTTCTGAACAATAGTCTCCTATGATAGCCTCTTTAGGCGCATCCTAATTACCAATATTGACCTTATTTTTCTTCATAAGAGCATGGTACATGCATTCCTTTTCATTTGTAGAGTCCATCACCTCACGCACACCCTATATATGGCTAATATCCAAGTTCTCGACCTCTTCATCATCAGCGAGGTATACCATAGTCCCCCATTCTTTCTCTTTCTATGCACGACCCAATTGCATCTCTTATATCTCCAATGTATCTTTTCTTTCCTCTGGATCAAGGTATCTAAGTAACTGAAGCATAAGATCCTCCACTTTCACACTATCTCCTAATGTGATGTGCTTCATGATCTGAAAAGTCCCATGTATAAGTGGCTAATTAGAAAAATAATCAAAAGTATGAACAATACTTTTAGTCATCTTGTACTAGCTTGTAGTCTCCCTTTTTAAGTGAACATGGACATACCACATGTGCACGCATCCTTGCATAGTGGAATAAAACCTATGCACCCAAAGAGATGGTGGTAAATACTCTTGTCCTTACGCCCATTTTCTCTCATAGTTATGGACGTGTACCAAAGTAGGACTCTTCCCACCATACTCATATATAAGCATGGGCACATTATTCTGGGAAAACCTTATCAAAAAGGTGATTCTCACTTCTCACCATCCCAACTGGTTATCCTTATGTGTTTTCCACTGGCGCACTACCATTCCATGTAAGGTATAGACCAACATATTCCTGCGATCACCTTCATTCTGCCAGTGGTTCTCCATAGCACACAAGAAAAAATCAGGATTTTCTTCACCAGTATACCTAGGTAATTATGTTGCGCCCAAACAGCTAACCATGCGTGGTCTGACCATCCTAACGACTCTTCCTTTCATCTCGCACCCGACTATCTCATATGTTCCATGGGCCCAATTATCACAATCAACATTGGTGGTGTTGCTAACAGATGGTGTGTCTTCCCACTGAAGTACACCTTCCTTAGAGGGCTCCACGTTCTCAAGATCATAAACTATGTGTGCATAAATCCTATTCAAATCTTCTTCACTTACGAACTCAATGTAAGGTGTAGCCTTCAAATCATCCATGGGTATTGTTATCCAAAATACCCCCCAGAGGCCATTTTGATAACTTATGATTGTTTTGAATTTGAACACAGTGAAATGAGAAAAAGTGGGAAAAATCAGTGGTGGGGACGTTCCTTTCCTCCTTTCCAAGCTCCTCATTTCCATACTTAACCAAAAAATAAAATAATTAGGTCTTTTGGGGTGTATTTCATAAAAAATGGGTCAGGGAGGAACAAACGGAACAATTCCCATGCTCCTTATATTCACCTTATTGCCGCATCGGCCATAGGAGGATTTTGGGGAACAATGTATTGTGGAATGGTTAGCTATTTTGCACACAAATGGAATAATTATTTGGGGCCTCAATTTCCCTGAATATCCATTTGAACTGAAGAGTAAAACGAAGACAGTGTGGTGTGGGCGAAGCGAGATTTTTAGGAACAAACGGAAAAATTCTATCGGGTCAATAGTTCTCCACATGACCAAGTCGACCAACTTAGCAGGAGGAGGAATAGAGAGAGGTAGAGAGATATGTCAAAAAAATGGGTGATGCAAGTACCTATGGAACCAAGGGAACAATTCTTGTGTTCCTTTGGATCGCTGATTGACCAACAAGTAGAGTGGAATCCGAGTTGCAGGGGAGGAGACAATGTTGCGGGTATTGCAGATAAAGCGGGCCCAGAAGGAATAAAGTGAACCATTCCATAGTTCTACAAATTATCTGATGAAATCACCAACCCGAACTAGGAATAAAATGATTAGTGTGGACTGTGGAGACCCGCGTGGAGCTAGTTGCGACCTTCCTAACACCCAAAACTTCAAATGGCCATAATATTTTCCCTGTTACTCCAAATTCCACAAACTTGGTACTGTTGGAAATCTCTCATCATGTACTACACCAAAGAAATTTGATTTATTAATTTAGGTAAGGATAGGTGGGTGAAAAATAGGAAACATGATCCAACATTAAAATATGCAATTCCAGGTAGCTCAACCACCCAAATTGATGAAGTATGGTGCCCATTCCTTCTCCTACAAGAAAAGTATCATAGGGGAATGGTATTGTAAGGGTGTCCATGCCTTTTTAAGACACTTAATGCATGTTGTTGGTGGTTGAACAAGAAAATCTGATTTTCCCTCTCTTTTTCCCTCCTCCCTCTTTACCATCTTCTATATAATGTAAAATATCTCATTTAATGGGGTGATGTTCTAGAATGTAAAGTAACTTTGTCAAAATTATTCCTGAGAAGCTGTGAGTTGTAGACCTTTATTTTAGCTTGGAAATGTGATCTTTTGTCTTCTTCTTCACATGTAATGGTTTGTGCATACCTTGAAAGTAATAAAATTATTTTTTGTGGCGTTTATCAACCCTGACTTATGTTTTGTTGAATTTCCTTACCTTTTCATTTTTGCTGTTGTATTTTGTGCATGTGGATCATTTATTTGTGTCTCATGGAGAATAGAAGGTACAAAATTTGTTTTGGTTGTTTTGGATCTATGTCACTCATGTTTGACCTTTCCCTTCTCCATTTTCCTTCTCCCTTTTCCCTCATTAGAGTGTATTCACCCTCTTCTTGGTGTTATCACCTATGTTAGCTTAGGATTTCCCATTTTCATGCATCTCTCTCTCTCTCTCCCTCTAGTCCCTTGGATTTTCAGAGTATGGTTAGATAGTTCCATTTCCTTCCTTAGGAGTAGTTTAACATTAGGAATAGGTAGAGGAACCAACCTTATATGGAGGTCTATCTCAAACTAGAAAGTCCCACAACTTAAGAGACAGTCCCATGTTTCCCAAAAAGACTTATTACTCATTCATTAATCCATGACAAATTAGAGGGTGTTGTTTTTAGGAGATGATACGAACTTCCATCATGTCATCGAAGTGGGATTTATGAAACTTATATTTAATGATAATTTTGTTAATAGCTCTGCTATTTGTACACATCCTCTATGTCCCATCATTCTTGGGAGTCAATAGTCCTAGATGTACATGTGGGATCATACTTTCCCTTATAAATCCTTTTCTCACCGACTCTGATACTTTCCTAATCAATTATGCATGTATTTTTGGACTCATCTTGTATGAATCTTGAATTGGTATGGATGATCCTAGAATGAAAGCAACGTTTTGTTAAATATTCCTGTATGGTGGTAACTCTTTTGGTATTACATCTAAAAATTCTTCTAGTACCCTATTTTCTTTAGTTGGTATGGATATAACCTCTATATCTTCTTTCTTTACCACTAGTGCATAGAAAAAATACATTATCTTCATCCATGTGATAAAATCCTTTGTGGAAAGAATACTCTTTATTTATTTTTCTTATTTAGGTGGAAACAAAACCACATTTACAATATCTTTCCAAAATATGTGGGTATTCTTCTCTCCTTCATGAATTACATTTCTATCAAATTATCATGGTCTCCCTAGTAATACATGACGTGCATCCATTATAATAAAATTACACCAAATATCATCCTTACAATTCTTTCCTATAGAAAATTTAATCAGACATCTCTTATCTATAATGTAGCTTCATTCCCTTTCTTAAACCATGAGACCCGATTGGGAAAAGTATGCTTTTCACATCAAAACCCTAACTTATCTACATTTCTCTGGAAACCATATTTTCACAACTTCCATCATCAATGATAATGGTCGATACCTTTCCTCTAGATGTGCACCAAGGAAAATTTTAGTGGTGAATTTTCGTAAACTCGCAAATATTAGGGATTTTGGAAATTGGAAATGGAAAATTTTCAGCAATCCCTTGTTGTCTAGTTCGCCAAAAAATTTGGCCAACAAATCATTTGTATGGGTCATTTTTCCTGCTATTTATATGTAAAAATTAAATTATGCATGTGATTGCTGAGGTATAATACATAGCCTGGGTTGGACGACAGACAATGGATACTTATGAAAAATTGTAAAAATAAACTTTAACTCAATTTTGGGTCATAGATGGATACTTTCATTCTCAAAAAAGTGTTGTAAGTGGATAATATATCTTAACACGCCATATATATATTTTAAATATACTTTCCTTTAAAAATGGAGTCATTTCAGCTCCTACATTAAAAGTTATGTCCTCTGCAAGGAAGGCCTCAAAATCTACATCATGTCTCCTCAGTTATGCATGATATTGTGGACATTTGAATTCTCTGTGGCCTTCTTCACCAAACTTATAGAAAACATAAGTTCTAAATGGGTTATCCCATCATCCTTCACTTCCAATATTGTTATTTCCATAGTCTCTCCCTCGCTTAATCCATCTTCCTATTTGTTTTTTAATGAAAACCTTCGATGCTATCATCTTTTCAATCACGCATTATTTCTCCTCAAGTGTGTAACTATACCCACCTCATCCTCCATATTGGAGATGATTTCCCTCTCTTTGGTCATACAAATCTTCTAAAACATAGCCATTCTTATTTCCTTTTACCTTTAAAGCTAATTGATAAGCTTCTTCCATGTTACTCATCATAGGCATGTTTGGTTCATCTTGAATAGAAAATTTCAAACCATTTACATACCTTGAAAGCATATTATTATTTGTCTCACACATTCTCTAATCAAATGGAAAACTTGTAAAATTCATCACTATAATCCTTGCACACTATAATATTTCTACCTCACGTTTAAAAATCTATTTTATATGGTTTGAGAATATTCCACAGGTAAACATTTTCTTCATCTTCTTCTCCATCTTTCTCCAATTCTTGATCCTTTCTTTTTATTTTTGCTACCTCTCCTTCTGTAAGTGATCCCACAATATCATAGCATGGCCGTTCAAATTTTTGCATGAAGATTTGACTTTCTTCTCTTCTTTGATTGGATTCCATTAAAAAATATAATTTTTTTTCATATTTTTAACGAGTCTATCATCTTCTTTGGTTTTAAACTCCCACCATATTTTGAAACATATACCTTAATCCCTTCATTCCTTCAATCATGTGGTGTAATAATCCTTTCCTCAATGGTTTGCGGTTTCTTTTATCGTTCTTAATTATGTGTTTCTTATTCTTGAATTGAATCTTCTTTTGTATCATATCATCTACATCTTCTCCTCGAACACATAATAACTTCTAATAACTCCTATACTTTCCTCTCTAATTTTTGTAGAGTTTGATAGATCTATGCATAAATCCTTTTACCTCTTTCCATCGTATCCTAAACCTATGCTCTAATACCAAATGATGGGGAAAACAAACGAATAAAAACTTATTGTATTCAACAAAGAAAATCTCCAAATAAAACTCTAGTTAATGCTCAGTATTCTATTGTTTTGATTACATAAGATGCGCCCCTATTAAAAAGTGCAATAAACTCCTAATTAAACTTAACTTCTCATCCAAATTTGACCAGAGTTGTTATTTTTAGTAAAAAGCACAATTTATAGCAATAACTATTATTAGCAAGGTTTGAATTTAGCTTTCTAGATCCTACAAACTTGCATAACATTATCTACAAACATAAATTAAATATTTAATTGAGTTTCAACTCAAGTTGACTCATAATTACAAAAACACATTATTTTGAAATTTTAAAAAAAACTTCAAGCCCAATTGTTTGGGATGGATGGCTTTAGCATTCAAATAAATGTCATAAGATACATACACAACTCAATATAGTGTAGATATGTTTGAGAGGTTTCCGTAAGAAAATGGATTCATTTATGTCCCTTATAAAAAATTATGGCCTCTATAAAGAAGGGCACAAAATCCACATCACTTTGTTAGAGTTTTTTTGATATCCCTACACACTATTTCCTAATAGTGTTTGGTGTCCAGAAGAATAGTTTAAATATAAATATCCAATGATGCATATTCAAGTTCATTTAATGGGTTGTACTCAAGAAGAGATATTTTATTATTCCTATTACTAACAATGCCACTCCTTGAACTATCACTTAACTCATTCTAATTTTGATTCCATTCTTATGATCATCCTCTCTAAGTGGTGTAGACAAATTATATACTGGTGTAGAAAAATTATCTTGTTATAGATGGTTTGTCAAAATAAGCTGCAATAGTTCATCTATTAGAAGGTGTTTCACTTGAACTATTTCTTAAGGTTTCCTGATTACCTGTCATTTTGTGTAAAGAATTTTTTTTTAAGTTACTTTAGTATTTGAAAATTTATTAAAACAAAATTACATAATTAGAAAAAACGTCACCACATTTTAAAGCATGACATCAAATCAAAGGTGCCAAGGTGATTTTGAAAATCCATTACTTTCCTATAAAAGAATCACTCTCTTGAAAAAATTATGTGCACGAACATGCCTAGAAAAGAATACCAGGTTAAGAAAAGAATTTCATACCTTTGAAAAACATTCTCGGTCTAGAATAACATCATAGAAAGGGAAAATCTTTATATTGATGGAAAAACATCAGTCATTTAGGGAAAATAATCCTTGATTAGAAAATAACTATTAAAATAGAAAGGTGTTTATATTTAATAAAATTTCATAAATACATTAATTGTAAAAGTGGTCCCACATAGTTTTCAATTGATCAAAAGATTACTTATAGGCAGTAAAATACAATGCTAGATGAGATTTGAATGACATTAATAGATATTTTTATTCACATATTCACAAATCCACAGTTAAAAAGGATGAAAAATAGCATTTAATTTTAATTATACTATATTTACACACATATATACATACATACATATAATTGATTTTGTTAGGTGTATTTGGGGAATTAATTAAATTTTACATTTTCTCTTTAAACCATGAGCGCAATTCAAGGGTATATAGATTGTGCTGTAATCTAAACGTTTTCAATATCTTAGACCATTAATTTACTAGAAATCCAAATATTGATTTACCATTGATCAAAACTAGAAACCCCATTTTTTTTAGAAATCTCACGACAATTCAAGTGGAAATAGTAACATATATGGATTTCTTGACAAGATATGACCCGACATCCTTTCAATAATTAGTTGGAAGTGTAGAAATCCCTTAAATTTGTCTAATTACATAAATTTTCCACTAATATTTTTTGTTGATGGGGTTCACCAAAATGAATGTATAAAATATGCCCACCTCAAATTAAGAATTAAAAAAGAGATAAAATACAATAGAAAATATCTAATTGGATATATAATTTGAATAGATTTAGATATAAAACTTTGATTTTATTTAAATATCAAAGTTAATAATTTTCATTATGATTCAGACATGTCCTCATAAATATGAAGTTGTCTAACTTATCATGATTAAATCTAGATGCAAAAGAGGGATATTATAAGGACCATAATGCCTATTCTAGACCACTACCAATAATTTATGGAAAGTCCTCATGAGAAGGTGAATCCACAACACAAGTCATTGCTCTTTTAAAAAAATGACTCTCCCACTTAAGGAAATGCGCCAAAGCTAAGGAGGGAAACTTTGATTTTTTAAAAAGAAAATATAAAAGAAGATGAGCTCCACCTCTTGAAGATATGCTAAGTATTCTATTTGAAATTGCTTCATGCTTGAAGAGAGGGATGTATGCCCATGTGATCTACTAAAAGGTGTTTTTATCAACACCACCTATCTTGTGGAGATTTGAAGACTACTTGAACTTGTTCTTGCTGGTTTAGTGTGTTTTATGATTAGATTTATGATTATTGGTGTGGCAAATTGCACTAAGAGAGTTTCCTTGCCCTAGTGCATTTATTTATGGTGCAAATCTTGTTTTTGTTGCATGATTTGGGAGTATACTTGTTAGTTTTCAGATCTGTTGTGATTTGCAATTAATTTCCAACATATTGTGCCAAGTTTGAATGCAAAGAATCATCATTTTTGCTTATTTATCCTTGCTGGTCACTGCTGGAATAAATCCAGCTATAGCGACATGATAAGGAGTGTATTTGACATGTTTTTGGTGAGCATATAGCAAGATCTGCAAATCTGATTTGTTTATCTTTTATTTATGAGCAAGGGAGGTCCTTTTTGGTGTGTTTGGAGGCTGAGAAAGTGCTAGAAATATTTTTATTTATTTTTCTCAACCTTGGTGTCTAGATTTGAAAGTTTGGATTTTATTTTGGCGGGGTATAAGCGCTCAGAAAACTCTGATTGTTGGTTCATTTGAAAGAGATTAAAATGTAGTTTTTGATGCAATTTATTTCACTTGAAAATGATAAATATTGGTGAAGTTATGGATTTTAGAAGTTTTCAGCTGTCTGCAAGCCTGATTTATTTAATTACTACTGTCATAAAAATAAAGAGGATTTAATTTCGAATTGATCCACCCATCTAACCTACAACCTTAGCTACTTCCAACTCCATTTTGGGTTGTAATTAGCTGACATTGCGTTATTTGAGGTTGATTCAAAAGGATTTACTCCTTCAATTGATTTCTATCCATTTGTGGCATTTTCCAACTTGTCCCAAAAAAGAGACATTATATAGAAAAAAACTGGAATGTGTTATAACTTCGAATGAGAAGTGAAATATAAAGAGAGATAGTTGTGATTCACCCAATATTTAAAATGTCATGGGTCACTATGCTACAATTATACAGACTATACTAACCTGTGTAAGAACTATAAAGTGTTGATGAGAAATGAGATAACAAATTAATAAACTAAAATACAAGATTTAACAAAATAAATGCAAGTGCTTTTTGTCCTCAGTGTCAACACCCTTAACCGTCACTCTCCTATTTCACTGACTTCACTCTATTTCTACTTAAATCAATTTTTATTTCTAAATTAAAGTTTGCAGAAATAATCTATGGAGTGGATTTCCCAACAAACATTCAAAGCTAAAAACTGTGTTATTTTTATGCTGTTCGGTGCTCTACATTATAATGACATATCGTATAGATAATAATTGAAACATAGTGAATTTGCATGTGATTTAGACAGGGAATGGTCCCAAGAACACAAAAGTAACATAGAAAATGCCAAATGCTACCGAACTCCATAAAGAGTAAAGAAACATTATTCATAATCTTAGCCAGCTATATTGATTTAGACAGATCAATCCCATTGGGAAACAATAGAAAACATAGAAAGCCACCACTCTTTGTGTTGTCCTTACTTTTGCCGCCCAGATTGATCGAGTGTATACATCAATAATATTTTAAACTTTAGTACACAACAATTATAGCCTAATACGAGATTCACCGAATGAATTTTGTAAAAAATATTCTACTCTCCTGATGTTCTTCTAGTTATTACTACAGCTCTTGTTATTCGTCTTCTTCCCACTGAAAGAATCTTGTTATAAACTGGAGTTGAGATGTTTTTGTTTTGCTTTTGAATTATATTGAAAGCTTTTCCTCTAAGAAATGAGGTCCCGGTTACTATGGGAGCATTCTTTGTATCGATACTTTGGTAGCATTCTCTTGGCCATGAACAAAGAGGTTATAGAGGTGAGATAGCTAGAGTTAGATGTGGAAACTTTTTTGAATTGGGAGGAGGAGTCGACTTGTCTCTTCTAGGGGCTGGTGGACTTCAACTTCCCAGTCATGCATACCAATAAGAGTGGCAGTGTAGGGGAGACTACCTAATTATTGTAAAAATCACGTTGAGAATGACTTTTATAGTAGTCTCTTCTTCGTCTAAAGATGGAGACCTTGAAAGACACTTTTTTCCCTTCCGCACCTACAACACATTGAAAATGACCATATCTTTATTGCAAGATGTGAAATGAGAATCAATAGAAGAGTTATAGGATAGGTAAATTTATTTCTTCCAAACAAGGAAAAATATTTCTACTATGAAAATATGAATAATCAGAGTGTAATCTCGAGGAAGAAATGACCAGTCTCCTAAAAGGATTTTCTTGAAAATGACGGGTTCTAGTCTAAAAGGTATGAAATATTCATGAATCGAAGTCAAGGATAGCTACATCTTTTTGCAAAGCCAAAATATTAGCATGCAAGTTTTTTAAGTGTCTATAGAATAGATATGTTGGCTGAGGGCCCCTTAAATGAATAAGGCAATGGCCAATTTGAAGATCCTGGTGAGGTAAGCACATACAAAGATATATACTTGGGTTCTAAAACAATAGTCTAGTACATAGCATTTAACCTTCGTATCCAACTATTAGTATATGGGTGAAGGACCACTAAGCAATAAGCTTGTTGAAAATGGATTTTTAGGTGACAATTATTTAGAACCCTTACTAGAAGAGTAATTTTAATAAGGCCTTTTGTTAATTACCGATTCCATTCCTTCCACTAAGAATGAGAGGAAATGACATCAAGTTTGTGAAACAGTTCAATATTTAACTTTATTAAAATCTCCTTGAGTTATTTTTGGTCCCCATTTTCCAGATGAAATTGGGTCTATAATTATGCCAAAACAACAAATTTATAGTCTATCCACAATGGTCTGCAAAACATATCTTGCAATGTGTCAATCCCACTCCTAATGAGTTCAAGTGCATGGATCCATAAGATCTCAACAAAAGGAACATAACAAAAAATTGATCGCAAGAGATCACCATAAAGAATCTTGATTAAAAAGTAACCCTTTCTTGAAATCCATCACCATTCCACATTAATCAAGGATTGAGATTTTCTCGTGATTTTTAGGCACTCTCAATAATAAAATATGTAACTAATTTAACTAGATCTCTACAAATAATGAGATTAATAAATTCGATGCCTTTTCATATTAGTTGACAATAAGCACAGAGGGTCATGTTTATAAGGTGACACATATCATGTTTGATCATACATAGGGTTATTTTTATTTATAGTTGTTGCACTGGTATACTAGTTGAAATGGGGGACGAGAATGGGAGAATGTAGTGGTTAATCCTAAAAATTAGGGGTATTATTTAGGGTCCCATGATTACATATGTTTTGAACATTTATTACTAATTAACTCCATGTGGATGACAAGGAGATACTTCAATTATGTAATTTTATAGAAGGAGATTCCAATGTTCTGTTTTTACTCTCCTTGGCATTCATTTAGGACAAATAGCTTGTCCTTTCCAACTAATATCTAATAAACCTAATCCACTATCTTCCTTTACAAGATAATGAAGTTCCAAATATTTTTTTTGAAATTCCTTCCCTTTTTCATAACTATCCCAAAGGAAATCTCTAAGATACTTTTTAAGCTTTAGATAAGAGGCATTTGAAGGAACCACCATGAAGAGTAATAGAAACTCATTGTAATCATAGTTTTCAGAAATTTACAAATATTTCTACCATAGAGAGGGATTTGGTCATCTACTAGGAAAATATAGATGGATCTAGAGGTTAAAAACCCTATGGTTTATGCAGATAAAGGCGATGCTCAAAACAATATGGAAATAACAATTGTTATCCCTGTATCTTTAACTAAGGAGGATTCAAACTGAAAGATGGTGGGTAGAAAAAAATGGTCAAGCTAAGAGGTTACTTGATCAGAACAAAATACAATTACAATCTCAAAAAATGAGGTGATGATGGCACTTGTTTGAAGGATGTTTTTTTGTTTTGTTTTAGATGATCCTTGTATATTGGTTTGTTTGTTCCTTGTGAGATCTCATATAATATATTCCTTCTTGTGTCATCCCTTGGAGCCTTTTCCAGAATTTACCTATCAAAATAAATAAAATGGAATTCCCATAAATTAGAATAATTCATCATGTTGAATGTGTATCCAAGCATTCTTGCTTATCCATGGATATGGGGTAGGAAAAACTTTTTGTAACTTTGATCCTTCCTTTATTGTATCATTGAGCATGAAATAAGGAAATAAGTGTTAAAGTAATTCATAGTTTTTTTGGTTCTCGAATCTTCTACAAGGGTAAGAAAAAAAATTGTTAGCAAAATGACCAATGACTAGATGTATATGATCCATTGAGGATAATGATATTCCTTAAACCATTCCTTGTATTTTAACATTCTTCAACTAAACATAGCCAAATCACTCCATGAGATGAAAACATAATAATAGAGCTAAATGACAACCTTGTGTAATTGAGTGAAACAATTCAACATGCTTTGAGAAATTTCCATTGATTGATAGGAAAATGAAGCATCTACCAATATAATTTTAACAATTTAAAAGAAGCTAGGAGGAAATCCTATATATTTTAACATAGCCAAATGAATGGCCATAGAACACTATTATAGGATTTCACAAAATAAATCTTAAGAAACAAAACTCATTGATTATGTTGGCATGCCCAATATATTCCTTTTCCAATTGCAATTACGTATTCAATATTATGTACATCCTTCTAATAAATTAAGTTTTATCAAGAACAAAATATAAAGGAAGGTATGATAGATGCGCACTTCGATGGATTTGATTATAATGTTGTACTATACATTAAAAAAGGTAATTGGGTGACATTTACAACTAAGCTCTTAATTTTTCTGCAGTCACTATATCATGCACTTATTATATACATCTAGCCTCTAAATACTTCATTTATATGTATGATTTTTAAGCAAGAGAACTAATAATTAACACCTCTTTACTTTTATTTGACATTTCTTCTACCATCTTCCTATTTATTGCTTATTGTTTCTAATTAATAACTTATAGTTTTACACACTAGATGATATCTTACTCAGCTATGATTTCCCTATTTTATCTTTTTGACACCCTATACAAGACCGTCTAGTAGGGATAGGAGAGCTTGAATGCTACCATCACCTTTGGGCGCTTGTGTCCTCTTTAACTCTTTTTCTGATCTTTCAAATGTTACTTCTTCCTTGTCTTATTTTATCACTCTTAATTGGTCTTTTTCTTATTAATGATGAAACTTAAGCAAAGGAATCATATATACATGTCTTATTTAATCTCATTAGGGTGGAAAGAATTTAACAAACACATACATATACAAGGAGCTGATATTTTCTATCTACTACATTAAGGAATGCAATTTGGACTGCAAACTTCATTGCATATGAAAATTTATTGTGAATTCCATACCATACATTTACATTTGGGACAAAGTAGTTGTATCCCACTATCTCTTTGTGTGACTAGCACTAGGGCATCCTAGCTCAAGCGACACTCTTCCAATCACACACACACACACGCACACAGAAGAACTACATAGAGTTTGAAATGTAGTGCATCACTCAGTGACAATCACATTGGGGTGACCAACGAGGTCATTATAACTCAAGAGTTTGAATTACTTTACTCAACTAAGAGTTCTTGAGTACTATGTAGGTATCTAGGGTTTATTTTACAGGTCACGAGTGTGACACAACGAATCTAATGTGACATAAAACAAACAAGGACTGACACTAAGTGATAGAGAAGGAAAAATATCGTGAGCATTCTCACAGACACCAACACCTAGAATAGACACAAGAGAAAAAGAGGCCATGTCCCATTCAAAGCACTCCTTTCCTTGACATTATTTCATTCTAGTTCTAAAATCAAATCTCATATAGTTCAAAATCTACCTTTCTAGGTCTTTCGCCAGCCCAAAATTAGTCTAGACCTATGATGGTAAGCTAAGTCATCATCCAAACCATATCTATCACTCTTTCTTACATTTACTTTGCATGATCTTGCTTTAATATTGTTTTATCTAATTAATCAACAATGTTCTTATCTTAGAATTAAATCTTATTAAATCATTTGGTGAACCCGGTCCCTTGCAAATCCTTAATGGATCCATTCTTCTCCACACCCAAACCATACCTTCATTATAGTTCATATATGCATTTTATCTTTAGATCCAATCCTAATTTTCATCTCTCACGTGCCATAAAATCATATTTGTAATATTTTTCCTAGTGTTTCATGTTTCATCCTACCCTTTTGGTCATCTTCTAGGGCTCCCTATTTTCAAATCACCTTTTCTTTCATATCTCCCACATAATGAATATATGTTAAAATTAATTTGAGTTTATTTTTCATTTTTTAATATCTAACGAAAACCTCTTTTTGTTTTCCCAAATGTTTTGCAAAATTTTTGAAAATTCAAAATTACTCTTTTTACTAATTAAGGCATAATTTGAAAAATTCAAAGTTTTGGCCAAATCCCTTTGGAGGTTTTTCTTTCAATTTATATAATTCAAAAAATTCTCATTGGTGCAAGGGAAAACCTAGGACAAGGACACCATTTCACACACAAGCACAAATAACTACATGAAGTATGAGATGTAGTGTAGTGCTCGGTAATAAGTTCACTCATCGGGTGACTGTCACGGTTAGTCTAAATTCACATGTTGCATATTTTATTCAGATCTGATGTGTTTGTGAGCTTATGTAGATGATTACAATTTATTTTATAAGTTACAAGTGTGATTAGAACCCTAACAAAGAAACCAAAATGACAAAAAATTAATAGAAGTGAAGATATTCTGACCTAGAAAATACCATAGCCTAAACATTCGCACATTCACAAGCACCCATAATAGTCACCAATTCCTGGGGCACTTATTTCCTCTAGTGATCACTTCTGTCAAGTACAGTCCCAAGTTCCTGAGCCCTCAACCAACCATCTCGACATTGTTTCTAGCTAGATAGAACACTTAGATAGTCATGCTCAATTCCTAATCAGTTGAAATAATATAAGTTTCTACTCCCTTTGCAATTACTTAGAGTTAATCAATTTTAGAGACTTGTAAATTGATTATTGTTGCATATAGTCACTTGAATATCATTTTTATAGCAGTTACTATGAAATTAGATTTAATTCAATTTATATTAAATCATTTGGTGAACTCCACTCCTTGATTGAACTCATTTCCCTAGGATCCACATCCCTCATGGCTAAAAAATGGTACCGATTTCTAGATCAACCTAAGAACTTTATGAACATTGAGCCAATTGTTTCCACACAAGCATAAAATCTAAAGTTTGCGATTTCATCTAAAATACCCCATATCAACCCCATGTCATCCAACACCTCCTTGCATTCCAAGTGTTTGATTTTGATGATCTCACAAGTCTTGAGTCTTTCTTTGTCTCCCCCATTCAAAAACTTGATGAATATGTTCTTCCACCCACTTCAGATATGAATGTTGCACGATCTGCTCCTCCTTATACTATGGTAAATGATAGCACTAATTAAGATTCTTTACATGATGAACTTATTTCCTATGAAAATATGGATGATAGTGATTAAGATTATGATAATGAAGATGCACATGTTAATGATGATGTTTATTGCCTTAAGATTGTTGAATGTGAATCTATTCCTCATATCTCATTTACTTCTGAAAATGTTTATAATGATTTCCATGTTGAAAGAAATGCTGATCCTAGTTCATATCCTATTCTTCATGATGATCATATACCAACTGAATCCTCACATGATACACCTCTAGAGGCATATATCCCCTTCTTCCACACCCCATTCCCCTCCTCAAGTCACTATGATAACTCATAATGGAAAAAAATCAACCCCTCAATTTGCCTCTCACAAATCAAACTATACCCCCGCAAGACATCAATTCCTTCATGCATGTTGTTTGTGATTTGCAAATAAAATTACACACCCTTACATTAGAGAAAAAATACTATTATGCTTCTATTGACAATAATACCATCATGCAAATCTCATCCCTAAGAAAATTCACAATTCCATTTTTCCTAAGGGTTTCATTATGCCTACTTTTTTCACATTTTTATGGCACGAGAAATCCTTACCTACATCTCAAAGCTTTTCGATTAGCCATGGATTCATATTCCAATGATAGGTTGTTACTGAAATATTTCAATCATAATCTTGTGGATATTGATATTCAGTGGTATACTCATTTACTTAGTCGATATATTATAACTTATTATGATATGGAGGATGCATTCCTTAGACGTTTCATTTCTAATAATGGGCCTTAGCTTCTTTGCATCAAGGAAAGAACGAACCAATTCTAGATTAAATTTTATGCTTTAATTATTTCATGCACCATTTACTTTTTCAGAATATTGATCTATAAATGCAATATATCTTTTCTCATGGATTAATTCCTTATTTAAAAGAAAAGCTATTATATGATACATGTGATTCCTTTACTACTCTTTGTTGTAAAGTTATTGACTTGGAAAAATAGTTACTTGTGGATCTTGGCATGGTACTTTTTTATACCTCTTATGTTCCTCCCTCAGCTACTAAGTCCTCTACTCTCCCACCTATTGTACCCCATTCACGATCACCATCTCCTCCTCCACATGATAAGCATTCCTCCTCTCCACCAGCTTTTTGACATCCACCTAGATCTTCCCCACCTCCCAACCATGGACCATTATACTTAGATCACGTGTTACTAGACCACATGATATCTTATGTACTTTACTTGATAAGCAGATAATTTATTAACCTTCCAACAAAAATCACCCCCCTCACCGAATGAACTGCCATCGTGACCACCCATTTTTTAATTTCCATAACATTAATGGCCGCCATGAAAATGATTTTTATGCCCTACATGATCTCGAATCCAACTGTTAGCAGATAAGGGTTTCATTTCCTTCTGAACCTACTCTCGTGATCATTCTCTCTCTCTCTCCTCTTCCATGTAGATGAGCCTATGTAACCATTACCTTACCTCATTCACCACCTCCTAAGGTCTTTATTTGTTCCCTTCATAAGGTCATCATTCATCCACCTCATTCGGTTGTCCTACCTCTTTTCACATCCTCTAAACCTAACCCTATTGTTATTGCCCCACAATGGATTCCTAAGAAGCCAACTTCTGCATCTCCCACCATCACACCTCTCACTGTTGGCACAGTTTCCTCTAACATCCAATTTGGTACCTACATGCATGATTCTACTCTTCCGCATGCTTATAATTTGCACCACCCGCCTCTTAACCTATGGTATATGATCCTCATCTCCATATCATTACCCGATGACGCACTCCTATTCTCAAGGTTCATACATGGCTGTTGACGAAATTGTTACTCAAATGAACCTTACTCTCAAGATGGGAGGAAATCATCCTTTTCCCCTCTATCCTTATCACATTCAATTATCTACGTCGTTACACATCTCACTCTTGTAAAATTATCATTGCATCATTATTTTATCATCCTAAATTTCTATACAATTATCTCATCACATAACCATCTTTATTTATTTGCTACTCATTTCTACGTTTAAGCACTTGTATATCTCTATCTACTGCATGATATATTATTAATTATTATCCAAATGTAATTATTATTCAACCCAACAATTAACACTCTATAATTATTTATGCATCATCAAAAATTTCAACAATCAACATTATCTATCAAATCAAAAATACCACCGATGTATACAGAAGTAACAAAATATACAATCACTTCTAGTGCAACAAACAATCACCACATAGTACACAATAGACATGAATACCAGATAAGCCATCAATATGCTCATATATATATATATATATATAAAATCCAGAATCAAGGTTTCAAAATACAATCGTTGGGGGGAAAGCCCTCATGCCTCAATACATCTTATATAAGTTACATCATATTTTCCCATTAGTATCACTATCTATAGTTGTGGTAGATCTATAACTCAAAGCTTCACCACTAAACCTTAATCATCAATCTCAAGCTCTATGTATCTCTAGCTGGCTATGCAATATAGCATTCTCTGCCACCTACTTTGTAAATTGGCCATAGAGCTCCACATATCGTGTAAAAACATCCTGGGCTACGCCACCCCCTCATACCACTTGCCTTTCCTAATCCACCTCTGCAGGAGCCTCGTCACACTCACTCAAACATTTTTTACATATGGTCATCACTATCACCATAGGATCAAATAGATGGACATGCTTACATGCAATCACATCCCCCCTCTATAACATCCCTACACCCATAAGCACGTATGGAGGCATGTTTTGATTCAACATGCATATGGAGGTATCCATGATCAAAGTACAATAAGAATCGTGTGCAAACACATGAAAAATACCTCATATTAGCAACTATAATCTATCGTATTCATTAACCAAATTAACAAATAAACTAATAAAAATATATGATACTTACGCTCTTCTCACGTCATTGCTACATCATCTACCTTGAGAGTGGGTACCTGACCTTGCCTCATCCTCCTATTGGCCCACCTGCTGCGTCTACTACCACTAGAAATAATAACACCCATCGGTGTTTCTCCCACTACTTCCTATATGCCTCGGTATACCCTACATCGTCCACTTGTATTGGCCCTATGGCCGCATATTCCTCATCTCAACCTAGGGGAACTAGCTGTGATCATGTGTGGCCTAGCCTCGACCCTGGTTACCTCACTCCCATGGTAAAATGACACCATATGTATGGATCTAGGGGCACATCTTGGGCCGTACCAAACTGTTGGGATACTCGCTCACATTAGAATAGCTTTGCCACTCCTGGAAATTGGTCCTCCATCCATATGGTGCACCAAATACACCACAACTCAACGTCATCCTCCACCCATCCTCTTTAATCTCTATACAACCTCCAAATAATTGCCTCAGGGCCCATCTAATCCAATGTCAACATGTATGTGGTCATTTCCATACTCCTACTCTGGGTCCTTACCCACCTTGATATAAATATCTCTCGCCGAGCCCAATCATCCCATGGCCCACTAAGTGGTCTCACTATCACTATATGCTCATAAGCCCATACATGTAATAGGGGATCCACTCCTATCCCGCCACCATGGTCCTCTTGCATGAATAAATACAAATCCCTATATAAATAGGACAACATGCATCGTGCCCATGCATATCTCATGCCATGCTCCTCTATAATATGAAAAATCCCATGCATCCTATACAGAATGTAAACCTCACCACCCTCATTGACCACTGATGAAGCTAGTACAACTGTAATGAATTTGTATAATCATGGAACCCCAAACCTCACAATTGCATCCAAACTAATATACTTATCTGTCTACACTTAAGAGCCTACAAAATATTGTTGTACTACCCTCATATGGCTACGGGCATCTAATATTGTCATAACTTGTACCCTCTCTTTGACAATAGGTAACCTCAATATCCTATACATATCCTCTAGTGTCACTGTCATATATCTTGTTGGAAACCCAAAACGTGCACGTATCTGTACACCACCTCTTGCAAAATACTATCAATAATGACATATTATAGGGTACCTCCCCTAATCTAGTGATGTGCCATAAGAAGACATGGTCCAATACATCCCATTCATCATCAGTGAACCCAAAACCAAGCAATGTTCTCAAATGAAGTTCCGCACATAAATATCTCGAGTGTATATCACTATGCACAATTGATTCAGATCTCCAAAACCTTTGTATGCATTCATCACCTTCAAACAAACTATTTCAGTCACTTATCTAAATACTCTATTTTGGGGGGGCTCATTCTAGTAGTCTAAAATAGCTAAAATGTGCAATTTTGATTTTTCAGGCTATAAATCATCCCCACAACATCATTCTTTGTTCTGACATCTTCATGCAACACCAACACATCTATCAAGATGATCTAATCCTTCGAAAAGATGAATGTCACTCACTTTACCTTTTAATTATTTCACTAACCTATTATTCCTTTGGGCCTCAAATAAAAAAATATTGAACTCATGAATTTATGGATCTCTTCACTTCTTGCCACCCTATTCACAATCTCATTCAAAAGGTTACATTAACTATTAAAAACATTAAAAAGAAAGATTTGATATATTTATTCAAGAATCCTAAAACTACCCTAATTGTGGTGTTAAGGACAAATACCCTTCTCCATTCATAAGTGTAAGGTTAGGATCCTGCCAAGAATAAATTAAGAACATTTTCTAACACCATTTTATCCTACTGAGGTGTTCAAAAAAAATTCATCCACTCATAGCTTGGAACTTCTCCTTCAAATCCATCTTTTATTTTCTAATGCTTTCTCTTCTTTTTAGGCCTGGTCTTAAATAATTTCCACCCTAATACCCCTTCCAAAAGGATTCAAGATGAAATAAAGGTAAATTAGGATAATCATTTTTATTTATCTTCCTAATTTCAAGTTTCAATAGAGGTTTCTATGCAAAGATTCCACCGAATTCATCATTCTAGGGTCATAGTTAGATTTGATAAAACTATGATAGTCTGATGTAAGAAAACTGGTAAAGATTACTCCAAATATACCCAATGGAATATTCAAATTCTTTCAAATTATTTATCTAGACCCTTTTTCTAATTTTTCTTTCAAATTTCAAATTAAAATTCGATCATTCAGGGCTCCAAACATTAAACCCTAGCTAAACTACTCTGTTATACAACTGTCTTAGTTTGAGGAGGCAAATAAGCTTATAAAATGAATTTTATTCATTTTCAAACCTAGATATTTGGTCACAAGGATGGTTCCAACTATGTATTCATTTCTCTCTTAGTAGTCAGTGTCATTCTCATTATTTACTTCATGTTCCATGGAATTGGGGTCTTCTCAGAGCAGGTCTCTACATGATACAAAACCCTCACCCTTGTATTTAAAGAAAATTAATACTTATTACCTATGGTAAAGCCTCTATCATGTTTGAAATGCATTCACACAATCCTTATTCTAAAATCCTTACCCTAACACTAAGCATTATTTCAAATCAAACACAAGTGACCAAAATACACATGCCCAGTCCTTGTCTTTGAGATTACTTCAATATGCAAGAAAAAACTGGTAAATGATTTAAATTTTAAGGCCTTAGACCTTATATTATCAAATCATCTAATATTCTAACATATTCATTCTTTAAGGATATCTTATCACTATACCACAACTTACAAACCTCAAAATTTTGCAAAAATGTAGACTTATAGTTACACAGTCCAATATTCTTGCATTATGCAATGAAAATACCCCAAGAAACTCATTCCCAACCTTAGAAAGGACACACCAAGAAACACCATGATGTAATGACATACTAATCACCAAAATTTTCAAATGAATTCATTCAAAACTTTGTAGGAAGCACTAAATATATAGTCACACAGTCAAGTATATTCTAAGTAATAATTCTCAAAATAGAGTATCCATTCTCTACCTAACATGAATACCAATAGAACTGTTTCTCATATGCTTCTATCAAAAAGTCATAGTCGATGACCCCTTAGGGTCTTCCATCTTCCTTAAATGTAGCCTTTGATCATCCTTTAATGGGATTAAATTAATTTGTGTCTCTTCAAATGATGCTCCTGCATTAACAACAAAATCAATCAACAAAACACAATATTAACATGCATCCATGCTTCAAATTCAATCATATAAACATAAAAATAAACTAAAATAACCCAACAATACAAAAATTATCCCCTTGACACTAGTGCCTAGGAGTTGGACACTAGTGTCCCATGACATGTCAGTACCTCCGGGAACTGGGCCCTAGTTTCCTAATGGACAAAAAACCCTTTCCAATTTTGTATCAGTAAAAAATAAAAACTTTTACAAAATCACAAATTTCACTAAAAATGATAAAAAAAAACAAACATATTTGACAAAAAATTCCAGATTTAATCATGACATACCAGATTCCTAGTCGTCCATGTAGCCAAGGTCACCATCACCCTCTCAAATCTCATCCAAATAGTCTCCCTGACACATGGCATCCTCACAGCTCATACTTCAAATCACACTCAATCTCGGTCCAAAATGAATTTACTATTCACCGTTTTCCTATTACTATATATAGTAATTCAATTTTACTCTACACTATAGCTACTACATTATATCATTCTTGCATATAATACAAGCACACAATTCAGCTCATATCTTGAGCCTCGTTACTCTGTTTTATCCCCATTTGCAGAATCCCGATCACGGTTTAGTCCAACACCCGTACTATATTATTCTAAACACTCTATCTTCAATTCTAGAACATGCACTATTCAATATCTACACATAATTTATCAACACTATTACATCTCCTATACTATCTCTTGGTCACTAATACAATATTTAACATCCTTTCTTTCATCTCAGTACTTGTTTCTCCACCCCTTTCCCTTTCACAAAAAAGGGGGGCATATAATCAGGACCATCTTATAATCCCTCTCAAGATACAACACAATCAATTGACACTCCTAATACATTACTATCACATTTTCTCTAATCTCATGCAAATACATTTA
Organism: Taxus chinensis; assembly: GCA_019776745.2. NCBI lineage: Eukaryota > Viridiplantae > Streptophyta > Pinopsida > Cupressales > Taxaceae > Taxus > Taxus chinensis. The sequence continues at coordinate 915,361,559 of CM034146.1, read as the reverse complement.
CATTTATTTTGTATGACAATTGATAATTTTGCTATTTTGAATCCATTCTCACAAATGACCGGATTTGGGAGAAAAACAAAACCTCTCCATGAGTAATCATCCAAATACATCCTATTCAATCAACTCCTATCATTCAAACCAATCAACTAGTATAATAACCCTATTTATTATCACTTCTAGATGACCTAACTTGGGAGATCCATTACGTTACCATCACTTCTAGATGACCTAACTTGGAATCCATATAATGCTATTCAAATTGGAAAACCCACTACTATAGGAGTGAGGGAAATGAGATGTCATTTCCTTTCTTATACTGATCCTATGTGGGTTCTTCAATTACGACAAACAAATTTCAATCGGAAGACAATGGTAACAAATAAGTCCTTATCCATTTGCAGTGGTTGGGCCTTTTAGGGAAGCATTAATGGAAGGAAAGAAAAACATACTTGTCTCCTCAAAACTCTTCCTCTGGAAGAAGGATGCCCATAATTCAAATATAAACAAATAGGGTTCGGAATCGATCACGCCCTACCTATTCTATCATCTTTGGAAAACATATGAAATCTCAAAACTCATCACAACTATTTCCCCAAGTCACTCCTTACAATAGTTTGTTATCTCTTCATACACTGCATGGTTCAAAACGTTGATCCATGTTTTTCCACACTATAAGTTTCTATGTTCTACACACACTCTCTAAGATGGCTTCTCTAGACCCTATACAGGTATGTTTCTTACTTCCTTTACACTACTTGAATTTTCTTCAAATAACATAAAAGGGGGGGAAAATGTAGATACAAAACTATGCACATAGAATCACTTTAATATGGCATTGTTATGCTTTTATATAGGGTAAATGCAGCAAGTTGGTGGACAATTACGTACCGCGATCACGGTTTTAACCATGATCACCGAATTGTTTTTGTAGGTTTGGTGATTTCTGAACCTAAAATTGGGATCATGGTTTAAAAGCGTGATCACAGTTTTGAACTGCGATTGCGGTCCTTTGAGACAAAAAAAACAAACCTGCGACTCCTCATTTTCCCCCATTTTCCCCTGTGAACTGCAATTTCTCCTAGACCTTTGGCACTCGAGCTTTGAATTGCTCCTAAAATTTCTCCTCAAACATCTGGATCACGAAATTTTTAACAATGCCACCAAGATGAAGAGGCAAGCCCTCGATTTTGATCAAATTTCTTTCATTTTAGGTTTTTTTTTGTGATTTTCATGGGTTTTTCAATTTTTTATTTATATATACAATTTTTTTTATTTTTTTCAGTTGCTCGGAAAGCTCGTAATTCTATAAAATGTCCAAATATTCCTCAAAACCCACATTCCTCAAAACCCTCCTTCAAATGTAGATCCGCCTCATGTGGATCATTCTATCCCCATGGAACCAACAGGAACATAAGCTGATATCGTTGGAAGAATCTAACAAAATAAAATTACCATTGAGAACCTTATTCAGACTATAAGACAAAATCATGCCACAAATTTGTCCTGCATGAGTTTAGCCAACACATTACAAACATTGATTGGCGAAGTCGACTCCGCAACCAACCAAATAGATAGATGGAATACCTTTAGAGGTGATTGTAGGTGGTGGTATGCGGATAAATTATCCCATGCGGTCGTAAAAGACAAAAAAATTGCAAAATACCACATACGTGCACTATTTACTTATCTGAGAATCGATGCCCCCCGTCCCTACTTGCAAATGATTCCCAATCCATTGGTGCCATGATGACAGAATCAAGAACAATTTTTGGGACTGATGGAGGATGGTTTTTGATTATCCACCATGTAACAACAATGAGGTTCCTCTCTATTTTTTGAAGAAATTATATTACAAGTTCGTGCTTGATGAGGTTCCAAATTATTTTGACTTTTTTAAGTTTTATGGGTGAGGAGGTGGCTCTGCACAGAGTAGACATGGTGCACGCATTGGTCAACCAAGGATCCCCCATGCCCCAAAACCCCCACAGCCTTCAATTATCCCTCCTACAATGAAGGAGGTTGTGTAGATTGACACACTACATGCATTAAGGGAGCTCACTGACACTTTGACCCAACATAGTGACCAAATTACATCTGGTAATGTTGGTGGAGGTGTCAGTTCTAGCACACCACACCATTATGGATCATGTGGTGTCATATGCACTATGGGCGAGACATCATTTGCTGGACCACATGATTTATTTTCTCTAGATGAGACGATGGCGGATATTTTTGGAATTGGTACAAATTATCTTGGTCTTTCATAGGTAAATGTAATACACACACACACACACAATAGTTTAATTCATTTGATATTTTAATATATATGTATTTGATTACGTCATGCACATACATGTAAAAACTATTTTTTTAATTTTAAACAACAAGAGCCGATGAAGGACACATCCGGCGTCGACATGCTAGCTACTGCAGTTGGGCATGTTACAGATGTAAGTTTCAAGTTGTACTTACATTTCAAATTTCATTTGATTGCACTTTTATTATTATAATGTTTCACGTGTACATGTACATATTAATATGTTTATCTTTTATACATAGGAGCTTGGAGGGTCATCATCTGCTCTGGGCACTGAGGCTACTAGCATGCCTCATGTAAATTTTACGCAGGTTAGTTTCTCATTATACTTTTTTTTCTAATTGTGGAATTTTAAATGTGTATCTACTATTGTAGGAATTTTGGAGACTCAAGTAGTATCAAAGCTTCCCTAGAAGATCATTAAACCTAGATTCCTTGTTTTGTTACTATTAGCAAATTAATATGTATTGGTCTATTATGTGTTGATTATGCTTTGGGTCTAATTTGTGGTAGTCATGTAGATTAATATTGACATGTACATGTTTTTTGTATAGCTTATGACTGCCAGAGAGACTCCTCCATATATGCAGACTGTGGAGGCTGATGTAAATATTGTTATAGCATCTGTAGATCCACTAACTGAGGTACAATTTTTTAAATTTGTTAAATTTTGGAAGAATTTTTTCTTATTACTTAAATCTACAATATCAAATTTTGTACATGAAATATTTAATTTAAACTATTTATTTGTATGTAGCTTACCCCTCGTGAGTCTACCGTTGACTCTGTGATGCGTCGATGACAAATTGATAGGGATCATGATATTGTGGTAAGATTTCACATGCATTAACTAAATTCTAAGTTTTTAAATTTTGAATGTATTTTAAAAATTTGGGTGTTAAAAACTTGTTGTTTATGAATGTGCAGGCTAAGTTGCAGGCCTGCTTAGAGACACCTAATACCACACGGATGAAATCCGTAGTGGCATCTACCTCCACTACATCCCTAGGTCGTGGACATGCTTCTTCTAGCAGCACGAAGAGAGGGAAAATGTTTCATGATTAGATTCATATGATCTAGATGTATAGATATACATATGCCATCTGGTCCTAGTTCATGATTCTTCATATAGTCTATGTATATAGCCTTATGCGACCACATGTGGTCCTATATGTATGACACACTTAGTTCGATACATGTTATGAACTTATATTTTCAGAGACACGTCAAACACACTTAGTTTGATACATTATATTTGTGTTGGTTTTCATAACGATATTACTTCTATGTTTGATTTGATTTCATTGCACATGATATCATTCTATGTATGTTTTCATAACCATATTAGTTCTATATGTCTGATTTGATTTGATGGCCTTGATTATGTGACCATTATGGATATGATATATGATATGTTAAATGTTATTGTTAAATGATATATGATATATGATGTTATGTTATATAATGGTTTTGAAGGTTCTTGGGTGGAAGATCATTTTTTTCAAGAGATACAACTGTGGACTTATATCAATTTTCTTATTTTAAGCACGTGGTTAACACACTCCAAAGTGGGACAAAAAGTACACAATTAAAAATGGTCTTGAGGTATTTATTACAATTCATTTTATATTTTTTTAGTGTACTTACAATTTATTTGTTAAGTATTAGTCCAAATTAAACTTGTTATTGATGTGTGTAACAATAAGGTCCTAATTTGAATTTGCTTGTAAAACAATACAGAAACATTGTAGAACTTAGTTGACACAAGATATGAAAAAATATTTTAAAGAATCTATTGTGTATTTACATGCTTTAAAAAGAGATCATTTAACAATCATTAGAGTATTTACATTGTAATGTGTTAACCTTGTTGCAATCTCATTGATGCTATCCAAGTAGCATGAGAAGTCATGCCCTGGGAGGTCGTGGTCCAGCAAACTGTCACTGCCAACGCGTTCAATTAGGGGGTGTATATGTCTTTGGGTGCTATGGAGGGATCTAAGGAGGACCGGTTTGGAGTCATACTACCCGATCTGGAGCCTTCCTAACATTCCTTGAGCCTTCGTGGTATAATTGTTTACAAACTATCTTTTCTAGGCAGTCCTTGGAAATGAATGGAGACGAGTAGTGAGAAACCATGCCTTGGGATGTCATGGCACCGAACCAAATATGCCAACATGTCTAGGTGGACAAGTTCCAGTGCACTGACAACGTCATGCTAGGTTAGGCTCAGGCTTCATTCCGGTGCATGACAACGTCGTTGCTTTCGGGCTACTTTGTTCAGGCGTAGTCCCTTAAGAAATATAGTGCCATAAGAGACCAAACAAATGGTGTTCAACTTCAACGGGTGACTAATCAGAACTATGTGGCAGCTAGAGATCCGGGCTACTTCGTCGTTAAGATGAGACCAATACACCTTGGCACTAGGGACCCTAGTACCCTGTCTACTACAGTTCCGTCCTCTACGAGACTTCAATGTCTCAATATTTTCTGTCTCCAATCGGTGCTCTCGCTGCCCTATTATTTGAATACACGTGAAATAGTGAAGTTTGAGCCAGTGTAAGGCTGTCAAACGTTATATTTTGAAAATGGTGGGTCAAGGCACCAAACCAACTATGCCAACACATCTAGGTGGCCAGGTGAATGCTAGAGGAGGCATCGTTTTGGTGCGTGACAACATCATTACTTCTGGGCTACTTCGTTCGAGCGTAGTCCCGTAAGAGTCCTGAGACAGAAAAACCGTTCAACTTGGACAGGTGACTAATCAGACTTCATGGCACCTAGAGACATATCATTAGATCCTACACCTTGATGTAGGGACCCTCTGAAATAGAATGTATCAGTTTTTTCTATCTCCAATCGGTGCTCTCGTTGCCATATTGTTTGAATACGCTCAAACAGTTCGTAGCTATAGAGCAATTTGGGCCAGTGTTCCGACTGTCAAACGCTATATTTTTCAAATGGTGAGGTCGTGGCACCAAATTGATCTACACCTCAGCACCCTCTAAATGTCTAGGTAACCATGTGAATGCTAGAGGAGGAATCATTCCGATGTTGGAAAATGTCGTTGCTTCCGAGCTACTTCGTTCGGGTGTAGTCCCTTAAGAGCCCTGAGACCAAAAAACCATTCAACTTTGACGGGTGACTACTCGGACTCCGTGGCACCTAAAGATGTCTTATTGGATCCTACACCTTGGCGTAGGGACCCTCTACATTATCCTGTCTCAGTTTTTTCCGTTTCCAATCGATGCTCTCACTGCCCTATTTTTTACAAACGCATGAAATAGTGCAGTTTGAGCCAATGTAAGTCTGTCAAACGTTGTATTTTGCAAACAGTGGGTCGTGGCACTAAACCGATTGTGCACATGCATATGGATGGTCTTGTTAGCACTTGGGGAGGCATCGTTTTGGTTCTCTAAGCTCCCACTGCTTCTGGGATACCTCCTCCGGAGTCAAGAACCCCCTCCACAGGTACATAAATCATTGTTAATTGCTTCTCTTTTCTTGTAAAACAATGAAATATTCTCTTAGCTTCGAGAATAAAAAATTCTCTACTAACAGTGCCAACCACATGAACGTGGAAGCTTTTCTAGCACCACTAACCTGCATAAAAGTGTTAGTCAAAGAAATTTAAGTTTCAAATCAAAACCATACTAGATATATACAAAATACACAAATTTAATGAAATATATGAACTTGAATCTATAAATAACAAATTTAAACAATTCAAAGAAAAATTATATATCAGACAAGCTCAGGTAAATTCATTCCAATGTTCACTATCAGGATGTGAAAGTGTCCAAGCTTTTTTGGCACCACTAACCTACATAAAAATGAACTAGTCAAAGAATATTAAGTTGAATCAAAACCATGTATACTAGATATATACAAAATACAAAAATTTAAAAACTTATTATACAAAATACTAGATATATAAAAAATACACAAATTATTTGGTTGAAAAATTTAAACACTTCAAATAAATTATATATACCAGACGTGAGCATGTAAATTCATTCCAAGGAACCATCAGGATCGGATCTACTCTGAATAGCAGACATGATTTCTTCATGATCTAACTCTCGAACCTTCCAAAGAATCTTGTTATTAGGCCTTCCTCGATATCTATACAACTGAATATTTGTGGCTAGAACTAGTTGTGAATATAAGAGTATTTTCCTATGTGTCTTAAAGTGTTCTAAAACCCAAATAGAGGAGATTTTTATTGGATACCGTCGAAGCCAAGATTCGAGTAACTACCACTGATCCTATAGGGTACTCAATATTTTCACCATCTATAACAGGAGAAGTCAAATTCTTTTTTTCCTCGATGCAACGATATAAGAAATAGTTTGTTCCTTCTTCATTGTCTTCTGTCACAATAACTGCAAACACATGTCCTACAAAAAACAAAGGTTTCAACTCAAATTTAAATTACATATTAAAATTTCAATGGACATAATTCAATACAAAATTTTAAATAACCATTTACCTTGTCGCACCAAAATCAAAATTTCATCAAAGTCCTTGGATGTTGTAACTTCATCTGCAGAAACAAGTTGTAATGCCTGTGGAGGTTGATAACTAGGAAGCGGAGTTAGAGGCCTACAAATCCATCCATCCACCCATTCTTGTGAATCACACTCAGCAGTGACAAATTCAATACAAGATGCACAAAAACATGCCAACTTTCTTGTCCATGTGGCCCACGAAGTAGTGTCTGAGCTACAAAAAAAGAGTGCATATCACTGGACCCTGTGAGTGTCATACAATCCTCGTAGTTAGCAATTTTTTGTTCCTCTATCAACCAAAAATATCTGCAAACTGTGAATTTTCTTGAGAACCTCAAGCCATGTTGTCAATACACTATTCCACTATGCTCTTTGCATCTTTTAATTTAGCACCATCTTTGTACTTCAACTCTTCTCTTGCAAGAGCTCTTTTCACACATGCCCCTACACCATCATGCTCTCCTTTTCCATGTCCAGCCTTAGTGAAACTCCAAATATGTTACACACCCATCTTGACATGCATCCTGCTCATCCAATAAAACATTCGTGTATTCTTAAACTAAGACGTGTAATTATCTGACCATATATAATGTTGTTTGAAGTGGATGTCCCTATCAGACAAGTTTCTATAAAATAACTTGAAACACCCTTGCACAAATTCAGTAGAATGAGTACGATCATCACTGATATAAAAGTGGTACTCTCTTAAAAAAAATTTGATCATTCTCTGTACTGTCAGGAGAATGTATAAATGCTATATGCACAAAAATGGCAACTTGTACTGAGTTGTAATATTGCGATTGAACCTCCATTTGTGGTTGCAATGTGTAATTCTCTGCAAAATCGACCACTGAAACAATAGTACCAATAGGAAATGTGTCCTTGCATATCTTGAACTTGTTCATCCAACCATTGAGCTCTGTGTGTATGCCTAGCATACTCATAAACAATTTCATCCTTAAATTTTCTCATAAATTGAAAAACAGGCATATGTTCTGTAACTAGCTCACACCATTTAGACTCTTTTCCATCTTTCAAATGGTATGGTACTGATTTATATTTATTAAACTCAACTAAATTATGTCCTATTGTACCTTCAATTTTCTCATGGATGCAACTTTCCAATTTAGGTAATCCACCGCATGTACCACAACTTCCATCTAAACAATCTTGACTATAAAAAAATTTTTCCAACTTCTCTTTCACAAAATATTGTAGGTATGAAATCCTTGGAAGATATTGGTGGAAACTGAACACCACATTCCCATAACATAGTTTCAGAATGAAAATTAGAATGAATACGTAAAAATTTAGCATAATGCATCTCAAATTCAACATGTTGCCTACAACAACAAGTGGTGTGAGCGTGGTTGATTTTCACATAGAATGGTTTCAACATTTCAAAAAAACGTTGACTAATTTTAATTTCTAGATGCTCTTGTTCAAACTTACGAAAAAATTGAGTTTGAGTCATATCTAAGAAATGCTTTGGATGTGGTTCACGATTAGTAGAACCAACTCTCCATTTTACAACATCTCTTGTATTAGGTGAAACTCTAGTGTTATCATGCCAAAATTGAATAACAAATTCTCTTATAGCATCAGATTTATCTTTTTCCTTACGTGGTGCTCTAGCAGAAAATGCCCAAAAATTGGTGTTATTGAGTGATTGAAGGATATTACATCTTTCAATTTATTTCATTAGAGTTTTTAATTAACTTTCAACATTCACCTTGTTTGCGTAATCAAACGTTGTTTTTTATTGATTCACTTACAACACTAGTAGCAAGTACACGACGCACAATATTACTATCCCTAGTGTGTCTCTTGACACCAACAGTGTGATATGCATCATGAAGGTTTTCAACAATTGTAGAGGTTTGACCACGTATATTAGATGTTGTCAATCCTAAGGTGTTTAATGTAGGTCTCATTTTAATCAATTTCATCAAACTAACCAACAAATGACATCTTTGGGAATCATTTAAAATTTCAAAATGATTATCCCAAATTTTAGTGGATTTTCTTCTGATTTTCGATTCAAAAAGTTTGTCAGACATTGGTTTCAAAATGTTTTCATCAATTTCAATAAAATAATTAGGTTTCTTATGTAAAATCCTAGGAGGTGTTTTTGTCAAATTTTTCTTGTCTACAGTTTCAACCTGAATTTCCTTATTCACATTTTCATTGTCTCCTTCAATTTCAACATTAAGTACATCATGAGTATTTAATTCTTCTTCAACATTGACAATAAAAACATCTTCATCACGAGTATTTAATTCAACTTCAACATTGACAGTAGAAACATTACTTGGTTCCTCATTGCTTACAATAGTAGGGGTTGAAGATGAACCTCTTCTTGATTCACGAAGATTCTGCATTCACTCAACATTTTGAAATCTGTTTGCCTCTAATTCGTCTGGTGTTTTTTTACTTAATGAATTCCTTTTTTGACTTCGTTTATTGTCTCCCATGATGTTTTGCTTTCAGTGATAAGAAAAACGTGCCTGGAGAAAGTGATAGAATTTCACAGTAATTCATACGGTAAGGTCAAATTGTAAAAATCACATGGTAATTCAAACATTGGGATGTGTGTAAATATGATTTAAGAACCGCGATCGTTCTTTATAAAGCTGCGATCATAGTTTATAAAGTGCGATCACATTTTACAAACCACGATCGCGGTTCTATCTATACCATCAAATCTAACCCTAAGGCTCGGGAAATCTTTGTTTTTCCCCAACCAAAGCTATGGGAGGTCATTATGGCGTGTAAAAAGTCAAAAAACTTCAAATTTTCTCTTTCGCAGACTTGAACCATGCTAAAAAACTGAAAACATTTCACAAAAATGGTGCCATCGAGTAGGGGAGACTGTTAGCTTCCTAGAAATATTGATTTTAAAGTGAATAGAATAAGATAAATATCATTTTATAATTTTTACTAACAATAGGTCTTTAAGACAATTTTTTCCCGTGAATGTTCATGTCTACGTTTAAGACTGCAACTTTTGTTTCTCTTATCAAAATGTGATAAAACTTATACCATCCCAAGCATGGAGAAATTCTATACACATTAAAAAAAAATTGATTTCGATATTTTTTGATATAGTTATGGCGGGCAAACAGGAAAGTGCTCCATTTTCTAAAAAATTTCAGACCACTTTCACGGAAAAAATCATAAAAAAAAATATTGCTCGAAAAAATACAAAATAAAATCCATCCCAAGATAGACAATGACATCTAAATTTTCACCAAATGAAAAAAAAAAGATTTGGTCATCCAAATCGGGCAAACGGACTACAATCTTATAGGTTTTTTCAAAAAAAAAACCAAGTCATATAATTTTGAGTGTTTAATATAGCTAAACTTGTCTGTTTTTAAAAAAAATTAGTAGTTTAGAAACTAGATTCCGGATGCTACGATTCATATTTATATAAATTTTTTCTAATTTTGAGTACACGTATTGCTAATAATCCCTACAAGTTGAGATTTCACTATTTTTTGCAATATGGCGTCCACTTATGACCCCTTTTTTGTCCAACTTCCTGCACTTACCCATTAATTTTCCAAATAGATTCAGCAAGTTTGGATGTTCGCCAACAAATCTATTATTTTGTGAAACCAGTGTTGGGCTTCAATAGTCTGTGACGAGGGAAGGAATATGGGAAATATCTGTGTATGGGAAGGGGCAAGGGTGTGATGTTTGGGTCGATTGTGGATTGCAAGGTGGAAATCAGTCAAAAGGAGAGGAGGAAATGGTTGTACATGTGCTTGGAGTTGAAGCAAGGTTGGTACATGAGATACTTTCATATGGCTTCCCAAGAAAATGGGGAGACATGGTAGTAGTTAGCAAAGATGAGTTCATACCGAAGGAATTGGTATGGTCGTGCAAAAGAGTTTCCATTGAAGTTACTTACAGAATGTTGGTTGGCAATCCTTCAGTAGTTGTATTTTATGGAAAGATTGGAATGTCAGATAATGGTAGGTTGTTATTCAATGTAAGTTGACAGATATTAGATATTGTCGTTGTTCTACACTACACATTGTTGCTCAACAGTTATGTGATTGTTAGCTCAACAGTTATGCTGATATCTTAATTTCTTTCATAGTTCTCTCTTCGTTGGGCTCGTTTTGCAGGAGTCGACATGATTGTGAAGTCATAGACCTATGGAGTACCACATGTTGGAAAAAAGTTGTGCGGGTCAACAGGGAATGATGCATTGTTTGATGACATACAAATGCAAAAATAAGTCAAAATCAATAAATTATATACAATTGTAATGCATGTGGAGTTCCAATGGGAACTATGCATAAGAGGTAACATTTTAAGGATAAAAAACTGCATTTGTTGCATAAGGAAAAGAATATTAGTTAAATGGAAAGATACAATATGTTCTAATAGTATAAAAGGATGCAAATACATATATAACAAAAGTGAAAGTAATATTCATTTATTTTCTTAATAGAAATTTCAATCCACATATTAGTATGAGGCAATAATATGTCTGCGTAAAAGGAAATACAATAATTTTATTTTGAAGTAGGGAAAAAGAGTGAAACATAGATATGAAATAACTAACATAGCAATAACTAACATAGCGGTGATGGTTTAAAGTATAGAAAGGGATGGGTGAGGGTGTAAAGTTTGAAGGGAAAAGTGTGTTAGAAATATTTGCGTAAAGAAGGTTATGGTGGAGATGCACTGTTATCTGATTTCTTTGAACTGAGGATGACACATTTCAATATTTTGTTTCCACAGTATGTCTCTTTTTTCAGGGAAAGTGTGAAGCATTATTCGTTGCCAATGACATTGCTTATAATTTCACTAGTCGTGTCTGCATCTATAGACAATAGGTGGAGGTTGCTAGTTGCAATACCCATGATTGACTTTGCTATCTCATCAAAAGTGGTAACTGATTTGAGTTCTCCTTTTAGGTCCTTTAGGTCGATCTTGAGTGCATATCTATAAGCATAGTTCTGAACTTGTATGTTGTAACTTGAACAGAACCATGAACCATTTCCATTCTCTTGCACTTTTTTCTTGCATTTTTTGTCACCTTTTTGAAGAGGGCATGCCTTGTAAAAAAAGTTATCCATGTTGATATTTGTGATTTCTACAGTAACCATGCCCCATTCATTTCTCTAAGTATTCCCCATTTATAGGACCTACGAAATCGTTGTTATAGAGGTCACATTTTTTGGAGGGCCCAAAAAATTTCTTGTGATAGAGGGCACCAAAAGGGAGTAGTCATGAGAATCAACCCAACCATGAAGTCTATTAGTTTATGAAATTAGAGGGTTGATGTAACATTTGGTACTTGAAACAATGTCAATTGAGGTCCCATTGAAACCAGAGATGCAAGAAAATTTCAAGGAAAGGACTTGAAGATGTGGTATAGAAATAATTTCCTCAAATTATTTGTTTATCTCATCTAAGTGTTGTCCCCACAAAGTGACATTGACACTGAATCCTGACATGTATTTTAATAGTAGAGTTCTTCTCTTTGTTTCAGAATTTTCATGCCTATGAATAGTTGAGCATGCTGAGAACATAAAAATAATGCCAATCAAATCAACAGAAGAAATGACAACGCTTGCAGGTATATCCTTGATTTTTGTGAAGTGAAAGTGATGGGAAGGTATTGTATCCTCATTTTCTATGAGAGGTTTTATGGTTGAAGATGGTTGTAGTAAAACCTCCAAAGCAGTGCTCAAATGGTTGTAACATATCTTTGCATCAGCAATCCTCCCAATCCCTCCATTGGAAATTGTATATAGCTTCCCATTTTCAATCTACTCATAGAATTCTTCGGTGGCCTCATTGAAATAGGTGATTTGGATTTCCCCTCCTTCCCGATCCACAAAATCAAACCCAAACATGAAACCATCTCCCCTTGGATTGTGATATTCACGAAGGGTTGTTTTTGCTAGGGCATGATCCTCTACAGACCACATGTGTATATATGTATTCAATTGACTTATTTGAGTTGATGTTCTCGTAAAATATTTGTTAACTTGGTTTACACTTGCATCTGTTTACAGAAATTGACTATCTTGGAGAGCATTTGTTGGTAGTTGGGTTGGAGCACCAATTACCAAATGTGTTTCGACAACAACATTCATTTCAATGATAAGAATAGTTCTGCAATAGGGAAAAATTTAGAACTAAGCAACAAATGGAAAAATCAAATGGAAAGAAATTAGAATTACTATAGGGGAATTATATACATTGGTAATTGAGCAAGGGATGAAGCTTACAGTTCATTTTTTATCATTCTAACATGGGATTTGTGTAAGTAGACAATGGAGCCTTCTTGTATTGATTTTTCGGTTACACGACTTACAAATTTGGAGGATAGAAGTGATGTCTGAAAATGTAGCCCATCTGAAAGGTCTACACAATGTTGGACACCCGTGTTGAGAACAGAGCGTAGGGAGGACAAGTGAAATATCTGAAATGTAGGTTCAACATTGGAACTACCCTCAATTAATTGAGAAATGCCTTCATGTGTCAAATTTATTTCCATGACAAGTAAAAGATACTCGAGAAAGTGGGAGTTCTACAAATATATGGTGGAAAATGTAAACTTGTAGTGCAGTCAAACATGAAATGAAGGATGCGTTCACATATCATGCATTTGTAAATAATGCTCGAACCTTTAAAGTTTAGTTCCTTATTCATTTATATTTTCTAAAAAGTGCAAACATGAAGTCTAACCCTTAAAACAATTCAATATGCAAAAAAGGTGATATAATGTACAAATATTTGGATGAAAACAACTATAAATTGCATGGTTATTTCTTGACATTTTAAAACTATAGCTATTTTTATGTAGATATAATGAAGAACACATTAAAAATGCATTGTTGTTGGTTTACATAAAGAAACGAGCAATTTAAAAAAGGAAAAATTGAACACATATGTTGAAAAGTTAGATTTTGTGTTCCATATGTACTGCCACAATATATACATGCATTTATTTGAAATGAATTACAAATTATTATGTTAAGAAAATAGAATGGAAAACAATAAGAATAATATGTACACTTGAACTAAAAAAACTATAGGTTTTTGTAGGGAGATATAATGATAAAGAAATTAGAAAAGCATAGTTGGTGGTTTATAAAAAACTGAACATGTATTTTAAAAAGTTTGATTCTATGTTTGATATATACTACCACAATACATACATGGAATTATTTGGCACGAGTTATAGTTTGTTTCAAAAACACTTATAAATAAACGAGTACAAGGGACTTTTAAAAGCAAATTTCTTGCTTTTTGCTTGTGTAATTTTCTTTACATGTTTCTTACAGTTTTGTCCAGTTGCAGATGCCTTGATTATTATTCCCATTTTCCTCAATTTGTGGGGTGGTTCATATTTCAGTGCATCTTTGTTAGAATCATAAATCGAGCAGAATCCTCACGAATGTGATCCAATTGTTCGTAATTTGGAGAGAAAAATTAGGGATGTTGGTAACAGGTGAAGGTGATCTCTAATCATTTCGGCTATCACTATTTTAGGTGGTTTCGGTTGCCTACAATGAAAAAAATTAAAAACACATTAAATAAGTTTAAAATCTTCCTCCCTTTGCAAGAAAGACATAGTTAATGTCAAGCCCATTATGATTGAGGCTAAAATATGCCTCATTAGTGTGCAATGAATACTCTCATTTTACTACCCTTTTAATCAAGTTTGTTTGTATTTCATAACTTTTGTTTGATCTAAATATAAGTTTAAGATGTAATTGTCCATCTTTTGTTTGATTTAGTTCAAATGTCTAAAAACTCTATAATTCCTAACAAATTCCTCATGCTGAAAATCATCTTGGTAATAGGGTTGTACAATCTATACACTTTAGAAGTTTCTCTATAGATAATGAAGAAGCAATTTTCTTGTCTATTATTTAATTTCTTCCTTTTCTCATTTAGCATAAATTCATACGCCACACACCCCAAAAATTTCTAAGGTGATCCACTTATATTATTTGCTTATCCACACTTGCGGAATCTTATCATACACAACCTTTATATGACATCTATTGAGAAAATATACTATTATTGCTACAACATCACCCCAATATTCCAATGAAATATCCATTCAACTTTAACTTGAATGATTCTATTCTCTCTCATAGATATACTATTTTGTTGCAATCTATATCTTTAACTTTAAATTGATTTTTAAATGCCTTCATTCTTACATAAATTTGGAAATTATTTAGAGACATAATTCCCCCTCTATTTATTCTCAGCACCTTAACGAAGTGTCCACTTTGTTTCTCTACAAAGGTTTTTGACTTGTACAATAAGAAGTAGACCCATGTCTTTTTGCTAAAGTCATTTATGAAGGTCATAAAGTAGAAACTCTTGGGTGGAAAGAGGGTCTCCATTGGGCTAAATAAAATATTAATGCACAAACTTCAATAGTGATTTACCATGGTTTCATATGTTGTTTTCCTAAAATGTAAGCGTCACAATTTTTTTTAGACTCTCAAATGTTTGATAGCCCCTTTAACCATATCTTTCTTGAACAAAAAAACTTAATCCACATATACTTAAATGTCATCCTTGAATGTTGCCTATTGGGATGTGGCTACAAAATGATGCATGTGCATGGGATGTGTTGATATGGAACAATCAAATTGTTGAGATGTATCAATAGAATGATGCATGTGCATGGGACATGTTTCTATAGAAGAATCATATTGCATCCTCAAAGCTGAAGCAATTATTGGGGGAAGCTCCAAGATGCTTCTTTACAATTGATATCAGAGGTGTTAAGAATATGAAATTCAAAGCCACTTGCTTAAGGAGGTTCCATGTTTAGGAGAATATGAAATTCAAAGCCGATCACCTTCTTTTTAAGTATTGGAACACAGGATTCATAGACCTCTTAAATGGATCTTTCCAATATGAGGAGGAAACGGTTAAGGTAAAAAAGAACCTTTGAAAATTCTATTATTCCTTCGTTCCGAACATACCAGATTTAGACATTTTTCACAAAAGATCAAACTGGTCATGGCCCACTGCTACCCAATTCAAAACATTATTGATACAATTATTGCTTCGATAAAGAAATGAACAATAAAAACATGAGCCAACATGTAAGAAAAGTAAGACCCATCATTTTGGGACTATAGATTCTCTCCACTATTGAGTGCATATCAAAACTACTACAAATAATTGTTGATGGCCCATTATTAAATCACGAAAAACCTCATTTTTCTTCATTCAACTTTATTTTTAACTGTGGTGACGTGATTTTTCCTTGATGCAACTTTGTTGGAACTGTGGATTACGTTGCTGTTTTAGTAGATACATGTCTATATAATGTTGTCTTATCTCGTCATAGATCAGGATTTTCATGAGTTTCTTTCCATCTCTATTTTTTTTTCAGAAACATCAACAGCAGAAGAGAGAGAGCACAGCTTCTGCCCTTAGCGACTAGAAGCTGTGCTCCTCTCTTCTCGTGTTGGCTTATCTGAAGTTTTATCAGCATTAACTGCGCCGGAAAATTTAATATATGTTGCTGCACACCCTTTTATCGTTGTCTTTTTACGTCCCATTAATTTTGTTGCTTTTAAACGTCGAAGAATTTTCTGTAAAAAGAAGTCAGAAACGGTGATTGTGTATGTTTATACAAAAGTAGGAAGTGATTCTGAGAGGAATTTCTACAATTCGAGATGTAAATCATGCATTATTTAAAACACTATGCTAAATTAACTGGGAAGTCGGTTTTGTTAGGGATTTTTTTTGCAATTAGAAGCTGTGATGTTTTAATTACGTTAATATCCGTCTCTCGGATAGCTGTTAGTTTTTTCTTTTACCTTTTTTCCAGCATTGATAATAGGGAGAATATATGTTTCAGCAAAATAATAGTGAAAGTTAGAGGCAAGAGAATTTCACTCATCGTTTAGTTTGGTTGTCATTCTATCACGCCATTTTATTGGGATAATGTGCGATAACTGATTTTAGTTCTTCTCTTCAGATATATCTATTATCATTATTTTTTCTAACTTAGATCAGTAGGGTTGCTATCCTGCTTACTCTTGAACTTTTTCAGATACGTCAATAAAGGGATACATTCTTGAAAAAATGCATTTCTTAACACCCATTGGTATGTTGTAAAATAACATTACACTATTTAGAATTAGGAGGATCTGCAGGGTGCATTGTCATTTCTCAAGGAAGACAATCACAAGTATACACTACTAATGCAATGCTTCACTTTCTTTGTTGCTTTGATGTGTTTTGCAATTAAATTTATCTCAAAGAATGATATTCTATAGATGTGCCGGAGCAACAATATTTTGATTTTGGTATATCAAGATTTAGAATTACTACAATAAATCACCGCTACAATTTCTTTAATAAATATTCTTAGTATATTCGTAATTGTTTGCCACTATCTGGTTAGGCTTGAAAGCACGTCCAATAGATTTTAAATCTGTGGTATTTCTTGAACGAAGTGTTAATCCCACAACCTGCTTTCTTATTATTTTGTTGGAAAATCACAACTGTAAGAAAAAGCTTATATCGAGTTGCATCTGAAGACTCGAAGGATTTAAAAAATTTCTCAAATATGTTCTCACACACACATTAGTTAGTTAATAGTGATGTTATATAATTCTTTAAATATAAGATATGTAATTGGGTCTATTTTTAAAATAGGTAAGAAATTTATAGAGAAATATTATCTAGATGAGTGTTAAGAATAAGACTAAGCCATGCCAAAATTAGAAAAGTGTATGATAGTCTATTTTTTTTTAAGAAAGCACTAAAATGTTTTAATCTTTATTTTCAATGAAAGATGGAGATGAATATTCAAAGTAGTATCACTAATGAGAGAGATTTCTACAAAGTTGATTTTTAAGAATATTCTTAAATCCATTTTTATTAGGTTTGTTGAGAGAATTTAATATTTAATATTATTTAAGTTTTTTTTAAAAGAATTTTAAGGCTTCAAGCACTTCTAGGATGCTTAATTATCAATTGAAGCCAAAGTTTAGTAGCACACTTGACCTCTTGTTTCTAATGCATCCTTCGGTTTGACTCAAATAAACAAGTTAGGAGATATGGTAGGGGAAAGGAGTACACACACACACATTTAGATTTTGTCAATTTATTATCTTTCGAATTCACCTCTAAGTTGGATGTATGTCATTTCTTTGTAGGATGAAATTTTGGTTTCCATTTGAACCATTCATTTATTATTCCTAGCAACCTTCCATCTTCTACATTGATTCACTATAAAGAAGATGGTGTCTAAGGAAGACGCAAGTTTGTAAGTGGAATGTTTTTGTAGACATAAGTTGTAGATTGCAAAGTTACAAGTTTATGAGACATACATTATAACACCCCTACAAACAACGTTCTAGGAACATGTTGAAACCTTAAACACTTATCCCAAAAGTTGCGACTAATTTATTTTTGTTTAAGTTATAAGAAGGTTACAAGGGTGTTTGACCTTTAGGGTTCATTAACTTAACTTACACCAATATTCTCAACCTTACGATAAGGGAACTAGGTCTAGTTCAAAGATTAAATATTTTTAATTTATCTCTAAAGTCAATTAATTAATATTGTCTAGGAAGGTGCCATAATTACTTTGCTTGGTTAAATCCTTTCTTCTCTTTAATTAATGATCAATCCCAACATGGTCAATCTTATACTTAGTTGTTTTTTCTCATTATCCTATTAGCTTTAATATCCCATATTTCATTAATTTACTAAAACATACTAGGAGCTAGGGAAAAAGACTTACACACCAAGGTAAATAAGTGACCCCATTCACCCATCTACACATACCTTTAATTTTTATTTAAACATCTATAAAATATTTTCCTACCAAAAAAAGTAGGGTTGATCCTCAACCCATGGATTAAGCCAATCTTGGCGATTAGATCCTAGGGTTCCTACTAAACCTAGAAATCCTTATGAATTCTTATTAAAACCTTGCCTTTATTCTAAACTCCTCATTTGGTCTATTTTCTCTTGTTTGATTTGCAGGTTAGAGTAAAAGAAGCCATGAGAGCAAGAGGGGAAGAACTATGGAGGATTTTCTTCATGATCAAGTTTAGATTTGCTTAGATTGTAGTTCTATTGTTGTAATCTATTTCATTCAATGATAGAAGGAAGTTTTCCTTTCCAAACTGGTTTTATTTCAAACCATTTGTATTTGGGGTTCTCTATTTGGGGCAAACCCTACCCCCATTAACAAAAAATAAACAGAGTTTGTTTAAATTACCATTTGATGATTTTATTGCTTAAAACAATAAGATTTTCCATTGTTTGATTGCTGGAGGTGTCCTTAGTAATTTTACATGCTTAAAATTTTAGTTATAGCAAGTTAGAAATTGTGTAGACGCAAAACAAGAAATTTCCGCCGTAAGTGACAGGACCGCCACCCAGAGTAGGCTGGCAGTCCTGGGACCACCACCCCTCCTGGGTGACAAACAATGAACCGCCACCTTATGGAGCGGCGGTTCTGAGACCACCACCTTTCTTGAGTGGTGGTTATGAGACCGCTGCTCTGCACATGGTGGCAGTCATGTTCCTTAGGAACAAAACCTTAAAATTTGAGAATTTTCCAAAAAAAAAGTTGTTAAAAGGTTTAAAATTATATTCTGAACTTGTTTTTATGCAACTAAAGTTTCATGTTTTGGGATTTCATTCTATTTGTTCATTTCTTAGTTGAAAATACTCATTTTAAAGCATTTTGAATTTCAATAGTAACAATAACAACTACAAGATCTATTCCATTTTGTTCAACTAAATTTCTTTCTATTTCGAGAGTATAAAGGATCAGAATCTACTTAAAATGTTATTATTTGTTTTACATTCAAGTCTACTAAACATACAAATTCAACTTCTTACAACTTTCTCATTTACAATAAAACAACTTCATAATGAAAGTAAACCTTCTTTTTCCCTTGAATATAACTCATATATTTTAACACAAAGAACTAATTTTCTCACAATATAACCAAGATTTCAAGTAAAGAGAATTACTTTCTTTTCTATTTCTCAATAAAAACTCTATAACACAAATATTTCTTCTTACTTTTTTATTTGTTTCTTTCCACATACAATACAACTTTAATAACAAATGTTTGAATGCAAATTTTCTTCACAAGATCAATACAATGTCCTCCACTTGAAGTGGGAAATCATACAATATTACAAGATAAAATGGAATAAAATATTACAAGTTCTTCCAGTGTAAGTGGGGATAACACAAAGCAAATTTTATTATTACAAGAAGGATCTTCTTAGGGGCTCCACAAAAAGCTCCAAGCTTCACAAAACCAGTAATATATCTCTTTCCAGCTTCATTTGATCATAACAAAAAGGGGGAAATGTAGACACCAAATTTGGGTCACACTCCAACCTTGAATCCCTTTTAATTAGGATCAGAAGTCATCTTCCTCATTGGCCCCTGAGCCCCAACCACATTTTAGTGGAATATAGATTCACCTCATGGCACATTATTAATTGTTTCCACATTACAGTCCAAGATTTCACAACTCATACCTCCACCTCACTAGGACACCTCACCCTGGACTTCATTCTAGTGGGAATTTAACTCACACTAGACAAGGCTTCAAATGCATCACCCTTAGCACTAAGAACATCACCCTCAGGTCACTGAATGCATCGCAATGAGTTATAACTCCTAGTGTTGAGTCACTTAACTTGACCTAACTAGCTAAGACTTCTTCCTAAACCCTTACACTGGACTCTTATGCCTCCCTCAAGATTCTTTTATGCCTCCCCCATTCTCGTGTGCCTCCCTACAATCCACTTATGTCTCCCTCAAGCAGAATAACCAAGGAAGAAAGCATGCCAAATCTAGGAAGATCTTGTCCTATTTTTGGTACTCAACCTATACTTTCCTACCCTAATCGATGTTGGTATATTCCTCAACTGATGTCGGTCACCTAACTGTCATCGAAAAATCCTTTATAGTACAACTCCTGCAATATTTTACATGGGTTGGTCATTTTTAGTTTGGAGAGTTCTATTGCATTCAAGCATGAATCAGAGACTTCTCATAATCCAGATGACAGGATATACATACAACCACAAGCCCAAGCAAGCATTTGACAACAGTTTAGCTCCAACCTTTCCATGGTAGAATATGATCCACGGGCATACACTCTAGGATTATTTCAAGCGGCACTGAACACAAAATATCTTCATGGATCAACTAATCCGTAAGCACTTCCTT
Organism: Taxus chinensis; assembly: GCA_019776745.2. NCBI lineage: Eukaryota > Viridiplantae > Streptophyta > Pinopsida > Cupressales > Taxaceae > Taxus > Taxus chinensis. The sequence continues at coordinate 915,340,498 of CM034146.1, read as the reverse complement.
CAATCCTACTAAATATGCAAAATGCACGAGTACAGTATACGTGATTGTAACCCCCAATCAAGTATTGTAACTTGATCTAAATAGAAAAGTGTAGAGTCCAGGGTGACCTGGCTTTCATGTAGGACTTTCATTTTCTCTTGTATTCCTTTAATCCCACCTTCTCACCAATCCATCAACTCCAACCACCTACGCACCTTTTGTCTCTTCGTGACCTACTCCTTATGACATTTCTGAGTCTTCTTGGTAATATCACGAAACCAAGCCCACTCCTCCCTAAGGATAAAAATTAATTACAATCACAGAGAGTGCACTCAAAAATGCTTTTATTAAATTTTTACCACATTTCCCAAAACTACCGAATGTCAGTTACCTTAACTATTGTCGGTCTCCCCAAACTTTAGGTCGGCATCTGGATCACTAAACCAATTTAAGAGGTGTGAGACTGTGTTTGACTTTTCCCACAAGCCTTCACAAAACTACCTTCTAACATCACATAAACTCCACCTAGACCTTACTAAACACCCTAGAGTGTACCTTACTTAACATCCCCTGTGCACTCAACTATCCCAACAAGAAGCATACCTTGCCTAATGTTATATCTAGTTTATATTTCAATATTTTGCTTAATCTAGTGTGTTGATAACATTTATGAGATTACCTAAGGATCAAAGTGTTAGCAATTAGGACCTTTAATCAAGACACTACAACCCATTAATAATAAAAGGGTAAAATACATACACCAAATTCCAAAGAATTAATAAAATTAATTACATCACTAAAAATCACATACTAACATCAATTAAAGGAAAATAAATAAAAGACAAAACATAACCCCTTGGTCACAATTTCCCCCTAACAATAATTCCAACACACATACAAATACATGTTACCATGGTGACCCTTGTTGAACTCACCTAGAATTCCAATTGGGTTGGTCTCTAATCCCCCCTATAGTTTGTCGTGATATGTTTTAACTGTAAAAAACAAAATACCCCTCTAGCCTCATGGCCATATTAACGATATCGACGTAATAAAACACTTACATCTAACTATCAATTTCAAACATCAAAGATCATAGCTACTATAGCTAAGACCAAATAATTTAACAATTATTCCCATTTTCAACATTTCAATTCTACTCATACAACAATTTGCAACTAAGATCAAAGACCAACTGGATCATCAGATTAAAGCAATACTCTCACTCGTTCACAATTTCGCCAATCTCCAATATCAATTAAATCACAAAAATTAATTTGAACATCATAATAAAAACCAATTATGAAAATGATTCAAAATATCAACCTATATTTATTTGACAACACATCATTTTCTTCCATACTGAATGTCTATCAAAAGTTAATTTGTTCGGTTCCAATAATGTCTATCCTTCAATTCCCCTAACACAATGTGTTAATGTCATTCCTATTAATATCTGCCGGTAATAAAGGACAATAGTGTTTACATGTCCCGACACAGAGATAAACCCAATACAACAAAACAATATCAAAGATTAATGCTATCACAATCAAATTACGACAATGCAACAATTCTAGCCCATTGTTTTATTCTTAAAACTCCATCAGGGTCCACATTATGACATATAGTTAAATTAATAATAATCAAAACACAATGGAGTCATGATGCCCCGCACAACTTATTAGTATGCTAATTGGAATAAAGCAACAAGGTTTACATTTATAACAATTCGGAAAAGTTAATCATGTTTAATTTAGTGTTGAAGAGAAGTGGGAATTACATCCCCCTCCTCTTAGATTTGACTTCCTCCCAGAATTCATGGAGAAAGAGTTAGGAAACAAATCAAAAGAAATAGAATCACATCCTTTGTGGAATTCCTTTGCTTCAACAAGTGTGGGTCTACAGAACTCAAGTTGAGTTCAATGCAATTTAACGAGAAGAAGGGAGATCGAAAGGGATGAGTCCAAAACTTTATTTAAGTAAGGTTGTAACATATAATTCTATAGAGTAAATCTATGTGGTCAACCAAGTTCCAGCATATAACATCAAAACATTAAATGGTCAAAAGGAGTCTCAAAAATAACCACCGAGGAATGAAATAACTGGGAGAATTTCGTGCACTCGAAATAACCATATAGTCTCCCATGGATCCCACAGACCGTGGCAACAAAAGCTAAGGCTTTACACTGAGGTTAAGTTATGCTTTCAAAGTTCGTTATTTAGACAAGGCTAGCACATATCAACCACGACTATTAATTTATACGAGAAAATATGCCTACTCAAAGGTCTCACAATTTTTGAGATCACACAAGAGGGTAAGTGCACGAAGTTGGGGGGCTAAATAGTGGACAAAAACCTAAAAAAAGTAAAACATGTACGCGTTCTATTATAACGTGATTACGTTTTAAATTGTAAGGTTTGGGATTCACTGATGCATAACACATACATATTATAACGCGTACACGTTATGCCTACTATAAAGAAAAAAAAGAGGCCTGAGCCTCTATCATTTTATCTCCCTCAAACACAAGTTTCAGAGCTTAACCATGCCCTTGCATTTTTTCATTCAGTTGGATCTCAAGCTCAAAGGATCATTTCTGGATCATTGGGAAGATCTGAATTGACGATGGCACCACAGAGAAGAGGTAAGCAAAATTATTTTCTCAAAATTTCATTGAAATATGATAATTATATATTAAAATTTGAATTGAATACATATTTTTTATTGTTACAGTTAGAGGTTGAGGGAATCAATCATAACCAAACCCTGTTATTCCTGGCATCCCTCCCGAAACTCCCACAATTGCTCAACATCCCCCAGGTAGTCAAGAAGATTTAGCAGCCCACATAGTTGAAAACAAAATTTAAATTGAGGATTTAATCAAAACAATGAGGGATTCACAATCTACAAACCCCCACCGTGCCTCTCTTACAAATACAGTGGAGGCATTACTTGTTCAAGTTGATGTCGCAACGGGGAAAATTGATCATTAGACAACTTATAGAGAGGGTTGTAGGGTTTATTACTCCAACAAATTGTCATATGTGGATGTAAAGAAAAAATAAATTTCAAAAGAACTCATATGCGCCTTATTCATGGACCCCCGCACTAATTTTCCTGTTCTATTGTCATGTAAACGGTTTCCCATCCATTGGTGCAATAATAATTTGATTAGAAATAATTGTTGGGACCGATGGTGGATGGTGTTTAATTTTCCACCTTGTAATAACAATGAGGTGCCACTATACTTTTTAGAGGAAACTGTATTGCGAGTTTATCCTCAACAAGATCCCAAATTATTTCGATTTATGAGATTTCCAGGGCCGAGGGCAAGGAACTACATAGGATCGACCAGGTGCACAACATCCTCCTATTCAATAGGGTAAATTCCCTGCATAGAAGCCCCCTCACCCTGATATTGTCCCTCAAGTAGTGAAGGAGACAGTAGATATTAATACCCTCCATGTGCTTTAGGGGGTATATGTGACCCTTGTTCAACATACGAGGGAGATTTCTAAGCCATATGTTTGCAGAGGTACATAGAATATTCCCTCAGGGAGTACTAGCATGAGGCCACATCTTTTCTCATCATGTGGTAACATAAGTTTGGGGCCCGAGGAGGACGATACTTTCATGCGTATTGATTTTGGTGCACCTAGTACTAGGGGTGCACACGATACTGTCACTATGTCAGATGTCCTTTTGAGTGAGACATTTGGATTACATTCATCGGCGTTACCTTCGCAGTCAAATTTGTTATGTTTTGTTATGTTTGTTACAAAAAGTTTGGAGTACTTGATTTACTTATATATGTTAAATTTTTGAAATAATTGTATTTGTACATGTATATGCATTGATATTACAGTGCGCGGGAGGCACATCTTCATCCCGACCACAGGCGGCGAGCACCATGCATACACATACATTCACTGAGGTAATTTAGAATGTTAATTATGTAAAATTTTCACATACATGTGTGTGTGTGTGTATATATATTTTCATGTATATATATTAGTTTTGAAGTTAAATATATGTATGTTCTTGTATGTCCATCTAACTCACATGATATACATGTTTGATAAAGATGTTGACTTCACTATACACCCCACCATCTCTGCGACAAGTAGATAAAAGTGTTTCTGCAGTGATTTCATCTGTGTAGCAACTTACTGAGGTATTAAAAAAACACGTAAATTTTGTTAAATTTTTTGTGTAATTCATATTATGTTAAACTACATGTTAGTAATGTCTTTCATTGTAGAATTATTAAATTATGTTAATAATGTCCTTCATTGTGTATATGCAGGAGTTACCTGCAACAAGTAGCAACCCTGTTCATTTGATTCACAGGCGTGGCAGGGTAAAAACAATAGTTCTATATTGATAAAAATTAGTTAAAGTATTGTCATTATGTACATACATGTACTTATTTCTATTTTCACTAATTCTGATGTTATATTTTCTGATCTTATGTGTATGTAGGGAACTTCAACCGCCTCCATTTTTGTTTTGAGGGCACGAAATCCTCCATCTCGTTGTCTTCATACCCCCGTTCGTATTGTAGGAGCTCCCGATGACTCATTTGAGCATGAGATGCAAATTCGGCGTGATTGACAACTTGTGGTAAGTTTGTGTATTTATGTAAATACTTTCATTCTAGCATGGCCTTAAATACATGTTGAAAACATATATAAATTAAGTTTTGACAAAAAAATATTGTTTGCATTTATAGGCTCATCTACAAGAAAGTATTTAGTGAAAGAGGACTTGAAGCATGGGTTCAGACGATCCAAAGTTATCTCATAGATCTCCATCTTCGTCTAAAGGAGGGCCTTCTTCGAGCAAGGCCAAAAGAGGGATAGATATTGATGAGTAGGAAATATATATGTCTTACATGACATTGTTTTTGTATGCCTATGTGCATGGCATTATATGTACGCCTATATGGCATTTGAACTTGACGGTATATGACGTATTTGAGAATTTTTGTATTTATTATGCACATTAAAATACTATTTGGAACTTGATAATTTTGTATGAGACCTTCCATTTCTATGATTATTTTCACATGAAACTAATATGATGTGCACTTGAAAATATTTAAGACATTATAGATTATTTTTTCGTTTATTGGTGATGTACATGTACTAGCATTTTCAATGTATAATATGCATCAAACTTTGGAAATCAATACTTATATAATGTATGTATATAAAGAGTTACCTAATCTGAGTAATTATTCATTCAATTTATCAATGTGTATTTACCTTACTTGTGTTTCTTCTTGCTCATGGTCTCTTTGTACTAGTTCCTATCTTATCATGCACTTACTACATTCTTATATGCTTCTTAGTATTCTCCCATGTTAAAACACTCGAGAGTCGTTACAATTTAATGCCTTTCATTTGTTGATATTTTGAGAATGTCTCTCACTATACATTACTCCAATGCTTGAGAATGTCTCCAGATGCAATGACATTCTAATTCAGACACTCAATGATTATTGATTGTCTAATCTTATCAAATTTTTGTTATCACCTTTAAATCTATAGGAATTTCATGTTATTTGGAAAGCACATAACACCCTTCACTAGGCTTGATGACTACCCCTATCCTTTTGAAGGTGCTTTTGAAAGCATCCATGGGTTTATCATAACATAAATTATCAATGCATGGAAGGTAACTAAGTCATAGGCCAACTGACTCCCATCTAGAACTAAACAAGAAAGATTTACTGGGTGATTGATAACTCTCGTGTGTTCTTAGACATACCCCTATTAAATTCATTCTTAAGCCAATCCAGTCATTCAAGGCCCTTAAGGGACTACACCTGGATGAGCTATCCTGAAAGCACGGGTAGCATAGGGAACCAAAAAAACCTCCACTAGCATTCACCTGGCCATCCCGACATGTTAGCGTAGTTTGTTCGGCCCCACAAGCTTCCATTTGCAAACTACAACGTCTGGGATCCCTACACTAACTTAGACTGCAGCATTTCGTGTGTTTGTAAACAATAGGATAGTGAGAGAAACAAATGGAGATGGAGAAAACTGGGAGAGGCATTCGTAGAGGGCTTCAACAGGGAGGTCTCAAATCTGACGAGACTTCTCTAGGTGCCACAGAGTCTGAGAAATCACCCGTCAAAGATATAGTTTGTTTTGGCCTCAAGGCTCTTAAGGGACTACTCCTGAATGAGGTAGCCCAAAAGCACAGGTAGCATTGGGACCCAAAAAAATCCTCCAATAGCATTCACCTTGCCAACGCAACGTGTTGGCATAGTTGGTTTGGTCCCACGAGCTTCCGTTTGCAAACTATAGCGTTTGGCAACCGTAAATTGACTCAGACTGCAGTATTTCACGCGTTTGCAAACAATAGGATAACGAGATGGAGATGGAGAAAACCACGAGAGGATTTCGTAGAGGGCCCTGACATGGAGGTCTCAGATCAAACTAGACATATCTAGGTGCCATGGAGTCTGAGAAATCACTCGTCGAAGATATAGCGTGTTTTGGCCTTAGGGATTTTAAGGGACTACGCCTGGAAAAGGTAGCCTGAAAGCATGGGCAGCGTAGTGAACCAAAAAAAACCTCCACTAGAATTCACCTGGCCACCCCAACATGTTGGCCTAGTTGGTTTGGTCCCACGAGCTTCCTTTTGTAAACTATAGCATCTGGGAGCCCTACATTGACTCAGACTACAATATTTCAAGCATTTGCAAACAATAGGAAAACGAGAGAACCATATGGAGATGGAGAAAACAACGAAATAATTTTTTAGAGGGCCTTGACATGGACGTCTTGGATCTGACAAGATGTCTCTAGGTCCCACGGAGTCCGAGAAATCACCCGTCGAAGATATAACGTGTTTTGGCCTCAGGGCTCTTAAGGGAGTACACCCGAATGAGGTAGCTCGAAAGTACGGGTAGCATAGGGAACCAAAAAAAATCCTCCAATAGCATTCACCAGGCCACCCCAACATGTTGACGTAGTTGGTTTGGTCCCATGAGATTTCATTTGCAAACAATAGCGTCTCGCAGCCGTACACTGACTCAGACTGCAATATTTCATGTGTTTGCAAATACTAAGACAACAAGAGAACCGAATGGAAATGGAGAAAACCGCGAGAGGATTTTGTAGAGGGACCTAACATGGAGGTCTCAGATCTGATAATATGTCTCATGGTGTCACGGATTCTGAGAAATCACCCGTCAAAGATATAGCGTGTTTTGACCTTAGGGCTGTTAAGGGACTACGCCTGGACGAGGTAGCCCAAAATCACGGGTATCATAGGGAATAAAAAAATCCTCCACTAGTGTTCAACTAGTCACCCTGATGTGTTTGCATAGTTGGTTCGGTCCCACGAGCTTTTGTTTGCAAACTATAGTGTTTGGCAGCCGTACACTGATTCATAGTGCAGTATTTCACACGTTTGCAAACAATAGGACAGGGAGAGAACCAAATGGAGATGGAGAAAACCATGAGAGGGTTTTGTAGAGGGCTCTAACATGGAGGTCTCGGATCTGACAAGACATCTCTAGGTGTCATGCATTTTGAGAAATCACCCGTCAAAGATATAATTTGTTTTGGTCTTAGAGCTCTTAAGGGACTGCACCCGGACAAGGTACCCCAAAAGTATAGGGAGCGTAGGGAACCAAAATAAATCCTCCACTATCATTCACTTCACCACCTCAATGTGTTGGCATAGTTGGTTCATTTACATGAGCTTCTATTTGCAAACTATAGCATCTGGTAGCCGTACACTGACTTAGACTGTAATGTTTCACGCATTTGCAAACAATAGGACAACAAGAGAACCAAATGGAGATGAATAAATCCACAAGAGGATTTCATAGAGGGATTCAACATGGAGGTTTTGGATCTGATGAGATGTCTCCAGGTGCCACAGAGTCTGAGAAAGCACATGTCGAAGATATAACATGTTTTGGTCTCAGGGATCTTAAAAGACTATTCCCGGACAAGGTAGCCCGAAAGAATGGGGAGTGTAGGGAACCCAAAAAAATCCTCCACTAGCATTCACAAGGCCACCTAGACGTGTTGGTGTAGTTGGTTTGGTCCCATGAGCTTCTATTTGCAAACTATAGTGCCTGACAGCCTTACACTGACTTAGACTGCAGTATGTCGCACCTTTGCAGACAATAGGATAGTGAGAGAACTGAATGGAGATGGATAAAACCGTGAGAGGATTTTGTAGAGGGCCCCAACATGGAGGTCTCAGATCTAAAGAGACATCTTTAGGTGCCATGAAGTCCAATAAATCACCCGTCGAAGATATAGCATGTTTGGGCCTCAGGGCTCTTAAGGGACTACGCCTGAACGAGGTAGCCGGAAAGCACGGGGAGCATAGGGAACCAAAATGAAGACTCCACTAGCATTCACCAAGCAATCCGGATGTGTTGGCCCAAACGGTTTGGTCCCACGAGCTACCATTTGCAAAATATAGTGTCTGGAAGCCTTACACTAGCTCAAACTACACTATTTCGTGCATTTGCAAACAATAGGACAACGACAGAACCGGATGGATATGGATAAAACTGTGAGAGGATTTCATAGGGTCCTGACAATTTTTCCATATTAGTATTGAAGAGCTTCAAACTTTCATTGAACGACTATAGAAATCTAACCTAAATAGTTAGAGTAATAGACTAAATCAACATTCTATTTCTCACATATAAAATGAATTTCTTCCTTCAAAATAGAAACTATGGGTGAATGCTCAATCAAAAAATAAATTACAATTCTAAATGAGTTTCAGGCTCAATTATCAATACTTCATTGCTGTTTTTCTTACCAGTATGCTGCTTTTGGAACTACCTAGTTTGATTTGTGAAATTGAAGCAGTTGGGATTAATAAAAATAATCAACTTGGCATGTTGTCCTTAAGATTATCAGTGATTCTATCGACAACATCACATATATCTTTCATTCTAGTTAAGTTGTGATCCTTCTAAGCTTCCCATTTTCTTTTTCTTCTGCTCATATCTTCTCTTTAAGTTCTTCCAGGTTTTTGGGTAATCAAATTGACTCTTTATGACTTTGAGGAGGCATTTCTTCTTGAATCATAGTGACATCTTCACCCAATTGTTTTTCTTCACGATGTTCATTGTCATCTAAAGTTGAAGACTGAAATTTTATATGGCCTTTGGCTTCTTTTTGGGCACAAACAACCTTTTGTAATGTCAAAAAAAAGTTAGGCTCTTCATTCTCTGTTTGATTGAAGATATTCATTCTTTCAAAATGAACAGTTAGAACATTTGTGGTCTCCCCAAAAAAGCTAAGTTCATAGTCTAAATAGTTTCATATTGTGGCAAAATCATTGAACATTGGTGGTTTCCTCCACTCGTGCTTTCGGGCTACCTCGTCCGAGCGTAGTCCCTTAAGAGCCCTAAGGCCAAAACATGCTATATCTTCAACGGGTGATTTATTGGACTCCGTGGCACCTAGAGACGTCTCGTTAGATCCGAGACCTCCATGTTGGAGCCCTATAAAAAATAATCTTGTAGTTTTCTCCATCTAGACTCAGTTCTCTCGTTGTCCTATTGTTCGCAAAGGCGTGAAATAGTGTAGTCTGAGTCAGTGTAAGGCTGCTAGATGGTGTATTTTGCAAACGGTAGCATATGGGACCAAACCGTCTGGGTCAACATGTCTAAATGGCCTGGTGAATACTAGTGGAGGCTTTGTTTTCGGTTCCCTATGCTCCCCATGCTTTTGGGCTACCTCGTTCGGGCGTAGTCTCTTAAGAGCCCTAAGACCAAAACACCTTATATCTTTGACATGTGATTTCTTGGACTCTGTAGCACCTAGAGATGTCACGTTAGATCTGAAACCTCCATGTTGAAGCCCTCTACAAAATCCTCTAGTAGTTTTCTCCATCTCCATTCGGTTCTCTCACTATCCTATTGTTTTTAAACACGCGAAATAGTGTAGTTTGAGTCAATATAAGGCTGCTAGATGCTGTATTTTGCAAACGGTAGCTTTTGGGACCAAACCATCTTTGCCAACATGTCTATATGGCCTAGTGAATGCTAGTGGAGGATTTTTTTTGGTTCCCTATATTGTTCATGCTTTCAGGCTACCTTGTCCAGGCATAGTCCCTTAAGAGCCTTGAGGCCAAAACACACTATATCTTCAACGGGAGATTTTTCAGACTTCGTGGCATCTAGAGAAATCTTGTTAGATATAAAACCTCCATGATGAAGCCCTCTAAGAAATCCTCTCTCGGTTTTCTCCATCTCCATTCTATTCTCTCGTTGTCCTATTGTTTGTAAACACGCGAAATAGTGTAGTTTGAGTCAGTGTAAGGCTGCTAAATGTTGTATTTTGCAAACGGTAGCTTGTGGGCCATGGGACCAAACCATCTAGGCCAACACATCTGTATGGCCTGGTGAATGCTATTGGAGGCTTTGCTTTGGTTCCCTACGCTACCTGTGCTTTCGGGCTACCTCGTCCGAGCATAGTCCCTTAAGAGCCTTGAGGCCAAAACACGCTATATCTTTGACAGATGATTTCTCAGACTCTGTGGCACCTAGAGACATCTCATCAGATCCAAAACCTCTATGTTGAATCCCTCTACAAAATAATCTCATGGTTTTCTCTATATCCATTCGGTTCTCTTGTTGTTCTATTGTTTGCAGATGCTTGAAATAGTGTAGTATGAGTCAGTGTAAGGCTGCTAGATGATGTATTTTGCAAATGGTAGGTTATGGGACCGAACCAACTACACCAACACATTGGGGTGGCAAGGTGGACACTAGTGGAGGCTTTGTTTTGGTTCACTATGCCCCTCGTGATTTCGCGTTACCTCGTTTGGGTGTAGTCCCTTAAGAGCCCTGAGGCCAAAACACGTTATATATTTGACGGGTGATTTCTCAAACTGTGTGGCACCTAGAGATGTCTCGTCAGATCCAAGGCATCCATGTTTGGTCCCTCTAAGAAATAATATCATTTTTTCTCCATATCCATTTGGTTCTCTTGTTGTCTTATTGTTTGCAGACGCGTGGAATAGTGTAGTCTGAGTCAGTGTAGGGCTGTCAGAAGCTATAGTTTGCAAATAGAAGCTCATGGGACCAAACCAACTATACCAACACATCAGGGTGGCCAGGTGAATGCTATTTGAGGCTTTGTTTTTGTACCCTACACTCCCTATGCTTTCAGGCTACCTCATCCGAGCGTAGTCCCTTAAGAGCCCTGATGCCAAAACACATTATATCTTCAACGGGTGATTTCTCAGACTTCGTGGCACCTAGAGACGTCTCGTCAGATCTAAGACCTCAATGTCATGGACCTACATGAAATCCTCTCACATTTTTTTCCATATCCATGCAGGCCTCTCACTTTCCTATTGTTTACAAAAGTGTAAAATATTACAGTTTGAGTTAGTGTACGGCTGCCAAACGCTATAGTTTGCAAACGAAAGCTCATGGGACCGAACCAACTACACCAACACGTCGGGGTGGCCATGTGAATACTAGTGAAGGATTTGTTTTGGTTCCCTACACTACCCGTGCTTTCGGGTTACCTCATTCGGGTGTAGTCCCTTAAGAGCCCTGAGGCCAAAACACACTATATCTTTGACAGGTGATTTCTCAGACTAAGTGGCACCTAGAGACGTATCTTTAGATCCGAGACCTACATGTCAGGGTTCTCTATAAAATAATATTGTGGTTTTCTCCATCTCCATTCAGTTCTCTCGTTGTCCTATTGTTTGAAATGCGTGAAATATTGCAGTCTGAGTCAGTGTACGGTTGCCAGATGCTACAGTTTGCAAACAGAAGCTCATTGGACCAAACCAACTACGCCAACATGTTGGGGTGGCTAGGTCAACACTAGTGGAGGATTTTTTTGGTTCCCTATGCTACCCGTGCTTTCGGGCTACCTTTTCTGGGCGTAGTCCCTGAAGAGCCCTGAGGCCAAAACATGTTATATCTTCGAAGGGTGATTTCTCAGACTTCGTGGCACCTAGAGATGTATTGTCAAATCCGATACCTCCATGTCGGGGCCCTCTATGAAAGCATTTCATTGTTTTCTCCATCTCCATTCAGTTCTCTCATTGTCCTACTATTTGCAAATGCGCGAAATACTACAGTCTAACTCAGTGTAAGGTTGTCCATTGCCAATCACCTGAAAAATATAGGTGGTTCATACAATATAGGTGGTGAAAAGAGAATTTTAATAAGATATTTTTACAATATAGGTGGTGAAATGAGAATTTTTATTTGTTGTTCCTTTCTAATATTTAATTTATCTTATCTTCACTTGGCTTTGAGAATAATAAATTCTCTACTGACAGTGACAACCACGTGAAGGTGGATAATTTTTTAGCACCACTAAACTACATAAATATGTTAGTAAGAAATTAAATAGAATTTTAAATCAAACAAAATCCTTTAAGTAGATATTCAAATTAAATTTATGAAGAACATACATTTGCAAATTCAATCCAATGAACCGCAAGGATCAAATTTAATCTTAACAGTAGCAATAATTGTTTCATGATCTGATTCACGAACCTTCCACAAATTGTTTTTTTGATGGCCGAAATCGATATTCGATCAATTTAATATTTGTTGCAAGGACAAAATGTGAATAGTGAAGTATCTTCTGGTTTACTTCATAGTCATCAAACAACTAAATATTTGATTTTTTGATAGGATATCATCGAAGCCAAGTTCCAATGACTACCACTGACCCAATGAGATACTCAATGTTTTCACCATCAATGACTATGGAAGTCAATTTTTTTCCCCTCTACACAACGAGACAAGAAGTATTTTGTTCCCTCTTTGTTAAATTTCATCGCAATAACTATAAAAATGTGCCCTATGTATCACAAAGTAAAATTGTTCAGTCAATTTAAAAATACATTAAGAGTTGACCATTTAATAATTTATAAATCTAAAACATGTCATGTACATATATGTATGTACCTTGTTGCACTAAATCAGAGACTTGGTCAAATTTAGGTGATGTTGTCATTTGATCTAAAGACCCTGCAAGTTGTAATGCTCGTGGAACTTCATGTGTGTCGAGTGGAATTAGAGGTCTACAAGTCCATTCATCCACCCACTGTTATGACTCACATTCATTCCACACAAAATCAATGCATGATATATAAAAACATGCCATGCACTTAGTATAAATAGTCCAAGCACCTGCATTTGAACTACGGAATGAGTGCATATCACTTGATCCTACAACTGTCATATAATCTTCAAAGTTTTCCAGATGTTGTTCCTCTATCAACCAAAAATATCAACGAACCGTTTATCTCTCTTGAGATTCATGGCCCATATTCTTGACACACCAATCAACAATTTTTTTTGCATCTATAAATTTAGCACCATCCTTGAACTTTAACTCTTCTCTTACAAGTGCTCTTTTCACACATGCTCATACACCATCATGCTCTCCTTTTCCATTCCCTACCTTAGTAAAACTCCAGATATCTTGTACATTTATTTCTTTGTGCATCCTGCTTAGCCAATAAAACATCCGCGCATTCTTGAATTGTGATGTGCAGTGTTCTGACCAAATTTAATGTTGATCAAAACTAATGTTCCTCTCATTCAAGTTCACATAAAACAGCTGGAAACACCCTTGTACATATTTTGTACAATGTATCTGATCACCACTGATGTAGAAATGATACTCTCTTAATATTTTTTGATCTTTCTCAGTGTTTTTCAGGAGAGTGCATGAATGTTATATACACGAAAATAAAAACTTGCACTGAGTTATAATATTGAGACTAAACCTCCATTTGTGGTTGCAATGTGTAATTCTCTGTGAAGTCAACTAATAAAATAATAGTACCAAGTGGGAATGTTTCCTTTCTTAACTTGAATTTTTCATCTAACCATCAATCTCTATGTGTGTGCCTTACATACTCATAAAAAATTTCCTCTCTAAATTTGACCATATATTCTGATACGGGTAATTGTTTTCTAATAAGCTCATACCTCTTAGACTCTTTTCCATTTTTAAATTGATATGACACTAATTTATATTTAGTGAAATCAACCAATTATTTTCCTATTGAATATGTAATCTCCTCATGGATACAATTTTTCAAATTTGGCAAGCCACCACATACATTGCACATTCCATCCAAACATGCTTTGTTATAAAAAAATTATCTTGTTGATTTTTCAAAAAAAGTTGTCGAAATAAATTCCCTTGAAGATTTTTGTGGGACATTTAATCCACACTCCTACAACATGATGTAAGTATGCAAAACATGACGTATTTGACAAAAAAATATCATAATGCATTGAAAATTCAACATGATTCCTGCAACAAGTGGTATGTGCGTGATTGATTTTCACATAAAAGGGTTTGCTCATTTCAAATAATCTTTGGCTAATGTTAATTTGTGGATTTTTATTCTTACACTTAGAGAACAATTCTGTTTGAGTCATATATAATAAATGTTTTGCACATGATTCATGATTACGAGAACCTATTCTTCTTTTTACTGTATCTCTTCTATTCGGTGACACCCTTGTGTTCTCATTCTAAAATTTTACAATTAATTCTTTTAGAATATCAGATATATTCTTTTCTTTTCGTGGAAGTCTGCTAGAGAAAGCCCAATAGTCAATGTTATTGACTGACTGAAGACGTTTACGTCTCTCTATTGCTTTCATTAGTGTTTTTCTATTTAGCTTCAAAGAACTGCTTGTTTTTCTAATCAAGTGTTTATTAATTGTTTTATCATTTACTATACAGTTAGTAAGTGCATGCCATGTAACATTACTATCTTTGGTGCGTCTTTTGCCAACTACAGTTTGGTATGCTTTATGTATGTTTTCAACAATTGACGCATTTTGATCAACAAAATTAGATGTTCTTAACCCCACGGTCTTCATTATAGCTCTCATATTAATTAATTTCACCAATGTAACAAATAATTGACATCTTTGTGTGTAATCTAAATTCTCAAAGCAATTATCCCAAATTCCACTAGCTTTTCTTCTTGCATTTATTTCAAACATTTTGTTAGGCATTGGTTTTATAATGTTTTCATCAATTTCATATTAAGTGAATTGGTTTTCTTTGCATAATGGAAGGAGGTGTTCTTAGAGGTGAAGATTCGTTTATAAGGTTACTTTCTTCATTCAGTGTTTTCATACAAATTTTGGGGTTACATTTGGATTCTCAGGTAAGGGTTCAACAATTGGATTCATATCAATTTCTTCATCCATACCAACATTATCATTCAATTTAATATTATTATTCATTGCAAAATCATTATTATCTACATTTTCATTATGTATTTCATCCCCATTTCTAATACAATAGCTACATTTGATATAACAGATGTACCTTGCCCTACTCGAAGTTTTTGCATTCTCTTCAATTTCTTTAGTCTCTTCTCTTCCAATTTCTCCAGTGTCTTGTTCTTGACTTTCCTCTTGTCCTTAGCTCAACATTTATCACGCATGATTAGAAAAAATCAACTAGTGGGGTAGGGGACAAAATGAACAACTAAAAAATCATGCAAGAATGTAGAGAAAATTACAGACAAAAACATAATGTTTGCAGAATTCCCATGAAAGAGATGAAAGGGATGTTGGGGGGCCACAATATATAAACAAAGAAAAATGTGTACACATTATAATGTGTATGCGTTATGTATTTTATCTTTTTCTAAGCCATGCCTCAAGGCTTTGGATTCGATTTGGATCCCCAAGCCCTGAGGCATGGACCTATACAAACACAGCAAACAACGTGTTTTGCAAAAAAATGTAAAAATGTCACTTCCTATATGATAAATAAGAATAAAACAAATGATCTATTTTTAAAAAATTATACCATGACTTAGAACAGAGTTTCTTCTTTTTAAAAATATAATTTTTCAAATTTTCTGACTAATATAAGGTTTCCATATTATTTATTTTCTATGTCTTTTTATAGCTATTTTTTGAAGTGTAAATATGTCTATCTTTCATGGTGTATCTTTTTTTGGGTGATCAAAATTTTAAAAATATTATACTAGCCCAAACTAGGCATAATTCTATACATATTCAAAATAAAAATCTAATTTTCGATATCTTTTGAGGTAGTTAGGGGGGACACGGTCGGAGCTCCATTATTTTTCAAAACATAAAATTTTTGTACTAGAAAAATAATAAATAAAAAAATAGTCGCTATAAAAATCTAAAAAAATGGAGCCCAAACTAGATGCTCCTAGCTATCTTTCTACCAAAGGGTTTTCAAAAATACTAAATGGTGTTCAAAAAATGGTGGGGGCACGAAATTCACTCTATAAAGTTTTTTTAACAAAAACATGAGCATCTGTTGGTATTTTAGTTGTTTGACCCACTTAAACTTATCCATTTTCACTAAAATTTTGTAGCTTAGAAACTAGACTCAAAATGCTACGATTAATATTTCTACAATATCTTCCAATTTTGAGTGTAACTATTTCAAAAAATTCATACAAGTTTAATTTTTTTCTTCAAAAAAATGCGTCCACTTAAGAACCCCTTTTGGCCCCTCAACTTGGTGCACTTACCCAAGAAGAGGTTTAGCAACAAGGAAGGGCAAAGTTAGCCAACACATTTACGATCAAGAAATCTCTTCATGGGAAGCAATTTTATAACCCAAGAGGGTAAAATTAAATTTTTCCTTGAAATACTAAAGAAAACATGACCTTTACGATTTTATAAAACTTGATTTTGCATTCAAGAACGAACACACAACACTAATTTGATTTAGAAATGTCACACATTTAGAAGGAATTTACTCGAGAACTAACATATCAATACAATAGGCACCACTCACTCTACACAACACAAAGGGATTTATTTATCTTAAACCCTGCTCAAGTTCGACATAGCCATAAGAGAGAACATGCATAAGTCATAACATCCAAGAGCACTCAAGGGAGCTAGAGAGAAGAACAAGTAACGAGAGGGGGTCCAATTGCAGCCTAGAAGAGCATCATACCAAAAGCGAATAAAAAAAACCTTACAGAAACAACTTGCACTTTCCTTCCTAACGGTAAAAAGGCAACAACCACAAGGTGACTTAAGAAAAAGAAGAATGAGGATTTCTCAAAGTTATCTCATATCCTTAACATATGTTTCCTTTAAATTACAATGACCTATGTTCCCAAGAACTAAATCAACACACAAGGAGGTTGTTTTCTTAAAAACAAGAGATAAGACCCAATCCTAAAGGCCACAACTCACACTCGTCGAGATACAAGGTTACGAAGAACCAAACTCCTACAAGGGAAAGGCACATACATCTATGAACAAGGGAGTATTACGCAATTTGAACACATCACTATCAACAAGGTGTTTCACAATTCCAGGTAGGTGGCAAAACTAAAGGTTCAACTATACTTAATACATAAATCTTAGTTTTTTTATAAATTGACTTATTAAGTCCAAAGTTATAGTTTTCTTGGTAAACACAATCCTTACAAGTTTTCTTAATTAAAACTTCCTTTTATTATGACATCACAAGTTTGTGTTATAAGGAGCACCACTAAGGTGGCATGATCTCTTGCCATTCTGAATAGGTGGAAACAACATTTATTTTACTTCTAAGGAAAGGTAAAATGAGAAAATGTTCCTTTTCTGTTTTCTTTCCACATAGTTTGATTCTTTTATTAATCTACCAAGATTATATAAAGAAAAATTCTCCTTTTTCCTAATGTTCTATTTTATTTATTTACTTTTGTCTCAAAATCCAAGTTCCTCAATTAGGGTCTCGTTATGATTAATTAATAATTTTACCAAATAGATTTTAATGAGAAGGAAGAGGCAACCAAATCACATTATTACTTTCATGGGAGAGAGAGAGATGAATCAACACATCACATTTTTAATTCTATAGGAACAAGAGACATTCAACATAGCAAACACATCATTAATTTTGTAAGAACTAGGAATCTATCATTCAACATGTACCACACCAATATTTAAAGGGTTTACCAAATAATTACAAGAATCATTAAACATTTCTAGTGGGTCTCTACAAATTTCAAATGAAGTTACAAGGAAGACTCATTAAAGAGGTATATTTAATTTTACAAATTTACGAGGTTTACAATGTTTGTTGTTTAGGTTCAAATATTTTACTTGCATAATAAGACCAAGAAAGCTTTCAAATCAACACCCATATTTCTGCAAGATACCACCAGCCAAGCAACAAGATGACTATGCAAAATTTAATCCAAGGATACCACATTCCATTAGAAAACATCAAATACAAGAGAACAATCAATTAATCTATTAAAACATGGAATCTACGACCAAGAGTTATAGTTTTAAAAGGAGCACAATATAAGCACCACCGAGATAAAAAAAATAGGATCTACCAAACTAACATCTCTAAGAGAAAGGTTCAAAAGACCTAACAACATTCATAAGTGTCTCCACGTTATCTAAAGATTAATAGGTCATAAAGGTTTTACTCATAATAATCTAAAGGGTTAAGATAAGGGTAACCTTATTCATAGGTCAATGAGAGAAAAACAAGCACACTTAATTAGACACACTGCCCGAATTGGCTTAAATCTAACCATAACTACCAAAATTCATACAATCCAGCAGTCAATACTTTCTATAAAGAAACAAGGAAACCATGATAAAAACTTAGCATGCCATCAGTAAACATCACTTCCAAAAAACCACTTATCCACTAGAATACAAAGTCAACCAAGAGTCAATCCGACCTTGTACAAACCATAAGCTCATAACCAAACACATCTACTATAACGAGGAGGAAAGCTATTACCAGGTTGTAAGAGAATCACCACAACAACTATCAAACTGATAACTAGGCCACACTACACAATGAACTCTCTCTCTAGGAAGACTGAGTAACGAAAGAGTCACTCCAAGATCCTAAGCACACTCAGGTTTCTGTCTTTCCAAAACCAAGGCATAACTTAAAGCACCTAAGAGGACGTTCAAGGCACCCAGAGTGTACCCCATATGACGGAATGTCACTATACAAATAACATAGAACCAGCTCAATAATATGTAAGAAAGAATCACGTAACATTTAGCTAAGTAGCCAACAGATAAACGAGCTCCGAGTCACCAGTCAAAGTAAAATCCAAGAAATATTAGCAATCAAGGAGAGTGGCTAAATAGCTGCATTGCAATGTCTAAAAATTCTCACAAAAATATAAATAACTAAAAGAGTCTCAGAGCTTCTCAATCCAATCGTAAAGTAAGGTGCTGGTCTTTGATAAAATAACAAAAGTTTATGAATATATAAAATACATAAAGTCAACATCACAATCACTTCGCAACCCTTCATGGCCGCTAATAGAGGTACTATACCTTGAGCTTAGTTATAAGAATGCATACGCAAGGCTGGATCAAAAGTGACACCAAGACCTAATATTCACTTACTCATATGGGGATTAAGTCACCAAAGCGGCAACCAAAACTAACTCGTCCAACCACTTGAAGGAAAGAGGGGAACTTTAGATGACTAAACAACTTCTATTTTACTCTTTCAGACCCCAACACACAACCACAAATGCCAAATCACAAGACTCACACCATACAATTTATCGTTCCAACAAGGAAGGTTCTCATAGGGTTTATCGCATCATACGACTAAACCAAAAGTGAGGACTCATCAAAAATCATCTTTAAAAGGAAAACAAGTTCTTGCTACACTAGAATTTCGTATGAATATCTATTTAATTTTAACATTTTTAGTTATCCGGGTTCGACAAAGCGTCCTTGGTGAGTTCAGCAATTTGAATAACTTTATTATTTTATTATTATTTTAATCATGAAGGTTCAATTCTTGCTAATTGGTTTCTATTTTCAATTTCCACCTATGGTCTAAGCATTGAACCCATGGCTCTGATACCAAGTGTAACACACCTAAAAATAATGTTCTAGGAACACGCTAAAATAGTAAACACTTATCTCGAAAGTTACAACTAATTTTTTTGTTTAAGTTATAAGAAGGTTACAAGGGTGTTTGACCCTTAGGGTTCATTAAATTAACTTACACCAATATTCTCAACCTTACGATAGGGGAACCAGATTTAGTTCAAAGATTACATATTTTTAAATTATCTCTAAAGTCAATTAATTAACATTTGCCTAGGAGGGTGCCATAATTACTTTTCTTGGTTAAATTATTTCTTCTCTTTAATTAATGATCAATCCCAACATGGTCAATCTTATACTTAGTTATTTTGTCTCATTATCCTATTATCTTTAATATCCCACATTTCATTAATTTACTAAAACATACTAGGGACTAGGGAAAAAGACTTGCACACCAAGGTAAATAAGTGACCCCATTCACCCATCTACACATACCTTTAATTTTTATTTAAACATCTATAAATTATATTCCTACCAAACAAAAGTATGGTTGATCCTCAACCCTTGGATTAAACCAATCTTGGCCATTAGATCCTAGGGTTCCAACTAAACCTAGAAATCCTTATGAATTCTTATTAAAACCTTGCCTTTATTCTAAACTCCTCATTTGGTCTATTTTCTCTTGTTTGATTTGTTGGTTGGAGCAAAGGAAGCCATGGGAGAAAGAGAGGAAGAACTATGGAGGATTTTCTTCAAGATCAAGTTTAGATTTGCTTAGATTGTAGTTTTATTATTGTAATCTATTACATTCAAGGATATAAGGAAGTTTACCTTTCCAAACTAGTTTTATTTCAAGCCATTTGTATTTGGGGTTCTCTATTTGGGGAAAACCCTACCCCCATTAACAAAAAATAGAAAGAGTGTTTTTAAATTACCATTTGAAGATTTTATTGCTTAAAACCATGAGATTTTCCATTGTTTGATTGCTGGAGGTGTCCTTAGTAATTTTACATGATTAAAATTTTAGTTATAGCAAGTTAGAAATTATGCAAACATGAAATGAGAAATTTTTTCCGTAAGTGACAGGACCGCCACCCAGAGAAGGCCAGTGGTCCTGGGACCACCACCCCTCCTGGGTGACAAACCATGAACCATTGCCTTACCTGAGCAGTAGTTACGAGACCGCCGCTCTACAAAGGGTGGCGGTCATGTTCCTTAGGAATAGAACCTTAAAATCTGAGAATTTTCCAAAAACAAAAGTTGCTAAAAGGTTTAAATTTACATTCTGAACTTGATTTTATGCAACTAAAGTTTCTAGTTTTGAGATTTCATTCCATTTGTTCATTTCTTAGTTGAAATTACTCATTTTAAAGCATTTTGAATTCCAATAGTAACAATAACTACAAGATCTATTCCATTTTGTTAAACTAAATTTCTTTCTATTTCGAGGGTATAAAGGATCTGAATCTACTTCAAATGTTATTATTTGCTTTACATTCAAGTCTACTAAACATATAATTTTAACTTCTTACAACTTCTATATCTCCTTCTTTCTCATTTACAATAAAACAACTTCATAATGAAAGTAGACTTTCTTTTTCCGTTGAATATAGCTCATATATTTTAACACAAAGAACTACTTTTTTCACAATACAACCAAGATTTCAAGTATAGAGAATTACTTTATTTTCTATTTCTCAAAACTAACTCTATAACACAAATATTTCTTCTTTATTTTTTTTATTTGTTTCTTTCCACATACAATACAACTTTAATAACAAATGTTTCAATGCAAATTTCCTTCACAATATCAATACAATGTCCTCCACTTGAAGTGGGAAATCATACAATATATTACAAGCTAAAATGGAATACAATATTACAAGTTCTTCCACTCTAACTGGGAATAACACAAAGGAATTTTTATTACAAGAAGGATATTCTTAGGGGATCCACCAAAAGCTCCAAGCTTCACAAAACCAACAAGGTAGCTCCTTCAAGCTTCATTTGATCACAACAAAAGGGGGGAGAGGCAACACTCTCCACCCAACCAAGAATTCCAATGAGGAGGAGAAGCCATCCTCCTCATTGGCCCCTGAGCCCCAACCACTTTGCATTGGAAAATGGATTCAAATCATGGCAAAAAAAAAGCTTCTGCATCACAAACCAAGATTTCACAACCATACCAAAACACAAATAACTCAATGCTTCAATCACAAGAATAAAAAACAAAATAGACAAGGCTTCAAATGCAAGAGCCAAAGGAGAAAGAACATATGGGGAGGTCACTTATGCCTCCCAATGGGAAATGAGTGCCTACCTTAACACCTCCAATAAACATCTCAAAACCCTTACACAATCTTATGCCTCCCTCAAGAACCTTTTATGCCTCCCCCATTCTCTTATGCCTCCCTACAATCTCTTATGTCTCCCTCAACAAAATAACCAAGTAAGAAATCCAAACAATTTCTTGTCCAAGATGGGTCATTCAACCCAAACTCCCTCCAAAACATGAAATATAAACTCTTATGCCTCCCCACATGAAAAATCCCCATATTTCCCTCCTACACCACACTTAGGAAATATACCCAAGAACCCAACAAGCATAGCAAAACACTCAAAACAAGCACATATGCAAATAAAATAAAATAAAGCATTTAACAAGATTTTAGCTCCTACCTTTCCATGGTAGAGCATGATCCAAGAGCATACCCCAAACTTCTTCAAGCCCAAAAAAACACCAAGAAGCTCCAAAAAATCCACAAACACTTCCCAAAATCCTCTAACTCCCAAAATTCATGAGCACAAAATAATGAAGTAAACCCCAATCAACCAAAAGAACTTGATTAACTAGAAAAGGGAGAGAGGAGGGTGAGGTGGCTCCATGCAAGATGCCACATCACTCATCCCCAACTCCACCTCACAAGTCAAACATCAAACTCCAAAGCACAATTAATAAGTGGGTGAAGAAATGACATATTACTTGCACACACAATTCAAGCCCACACCTCCTTGAACAAAAATTAATTACATGAAAGAAAGTGCACTCAGCATTTTACATTTTTGTCTTCTCAAAATATTGTTCTCCAAAATGAGCCCCCTGCTTATTTTGGCTAACTTACCTTCATTATTCCCTTCCTTGTGCTTTAAATTTAATTTTCACACATTTAAAGCACTCAAGGGTTTCTAGAAATGGATCCATCAGATAGGAGTTTTCTTCCCCTTTCCAGAAAGGTAAAAGTTTCCTCTTAACTCCAAATATTTCGAAAGTTATGGTCGAAGGAGTTTTTTGGGGAAATTTTCCCTTGACAGGCCCGTGCCCAATGAGAAGGTGCCACATGGTGGCAGAGGTCAGGCCAGCAGAGGTAAGTTGGAAATTTTTCCAAAGAGGGCAAAGGGCGCAAAGGGAAAATTTTTGCCCGTAGGCCCATGGAGGAGGACGGAGAAAAAGTTACGGAAGGCCCGCGGCTAATGAGGAAGCGACACGTGTCCATGACAGTGGTGGGAGTTAGAGGTGTGGATGAAACATTGGTTTTTCTCCAAAGGAAAAGAGGCACAAATGGAGAAAAAGAAACATGCCCCCGCCAAGAAACCAGAAGCTAACATGTGTCGTCGGAGCGGCGGAGTGCAGGGAAAATTTGGGAATGTTTCTCGATAAAAAAATCAAAGGGGAAAAGCGAGGTTTGAGCCCACATTTCCATTAGAAAATGGGAAAGTGACACATGGCAGAGGAGTGGTGGGGTGTGGGGAATTCTTGGCAGATTTTCCCAATTTCAAAAAATGGAAAATTTTCAAGTTTTGGCCCGCCAACCCAATGTTTGCCCTAAAATTGTTATTTTTGCCCTAAATCTTCAGAGGGGCATAACTTTCGATCCCGAGCTCGGATTTTCGCGTTATTTATATCTTTGGAAAGATGTTGAAGTCCTCTACAAGATGGAGGGTTAAATTTTGATTTTTAATGGATATTTGTAGGAGAAAAATAGGAAAATGTCTCTGGCATGTAGAAAACACAGAAAATGCCCCCAACCACCAAAATTAATGAAGTTTGGGCCTCTTTCTTGCTCTACAGAGAAATGTACTTTTGTGTATGGGTTTGTACATGAATCCCATCACATTACAGGTGAGATTGAATGGATTTTTTGGTGGTTTGATTTTCAATTTTATTTTCCCACGTTTTCCACATTTCTTTCATTCTGTTTGATGGTTAAAAGCTAGATTTGGCTCATTTGTAAAGGTTGTTCATCATTCTTCTCTTCCTCTCCCTTCTTTTCTTCCCTAGGGTTGAAAATGGAGTTTGAACCTCCTCCCTTGCTTTGTAATGGTTTTTTTTTCCTCTTACCAGTAAAATGATGTTTTATGCAAACTTCTGGAGCAATAAAAAAACGTGTTTTGTGATGCATTTGTCCATCCTTCCTCATTTTTCTTGTCTTCTTCTTGCCTCTCTTCATTGCAGGTATTTATGAATGTTTGAATGTTCATTGTAGGTTTTGAAGTTGTGTTCATGGAGTTTTGGAACATTTTTTATGTAAAATTTATCCTTGGTTTTGTGATACACTTGTCCATCCTTTCTATTACTCAGCACTTCTCGTTCCATGGCAGTTTTGATAGATGTTCAGAATTTTCCTTCTTTGGTGTTTCACTGTTTTAGTGTAGGCTCTATTTTTCCCTCTTTTCTCTCTCTCTCTATCTCCTTGGCATAGTTAGATTAGGATTAGATTAGATTGCCTACACTGGAATAGCTTGTGGCAGATAGTTTAGGAAGAGGAACCAACCTTCTCTAGAGATCTTTCCCCATTTGCAAAGGTCCCACACTTTGGGAAAGCTCAATGTTGTGCATTCACACCAAATGACATTGCCTTAGAAAAGAAGATCCATAGGTCATTTTGGGGGTGTTTTGAATTTGCACTAACATTTTTGGCATGCCTGATGGGACCTTAGAGGTCTTCCACTTTATTTTTGACAGGTTGGTGTGTTCTTGTTAAAGATTTAGCCTTTGGAGGCATATTCAAAAGCACATCTGGCGACTCCATCTGGTAAATAATTCATTCTCTGAGTTGCATACCCTCTTTCCATTCATTTTTCATCCATTCTTCCTTCCATCTCTTCCATCTTCTTTCATTTCATGAAGTTGTGCAATCATGAATTCATTTTCATCATGGAATTCACATTTACAACAATAGTATATTCCACCTCCAACATCTTTTACAGCTCCTTCAAATCAGCATTTTGATCAAATTCAAAATCAGTATGCATATTCATATGAGCAAAAGTGCCAAAATCAGTTTGGCTATGGTCCTTTCCAAGAGCAGGAGTATGCACACAATGAAGACAATCAAATGGAAGATGTTGATTTTGTGGAGAAGATCCAAAAAAAGGAGGCTGGCATGGTGCAATCAAGAGCAACAACTCAAATGAATTCTTTCAAAATTGGTTGTAGGGAACCTTGTCCATGGGTTGGCCCTTTTCCAAAACACTTTAGCCCTCATGAGAAGCTTGACTCCATGATGGAGATGCTGCCCCAACTTGGACAATGGACAATGGAGATAGAGGCCTATAAATTTGGTGTTGAACAACCTTGTCAATGGGTAAGTTCTAGACCATCATCTAGTTTTTCTCCTTCCATTCCTCAAGTAGCACCATCTCATTTTGAATGCAAAATTCCAAATCCATCCTATGCTGCCCTAAGAGTTGATTCCATTTCTCCATCCCCTAGTCTTCCATCCCATCTCAGTTTTTCTTATCTCTTCTCTTCCAAATCCAAATCCCCTCCATAAGAGAAAAAAGAAATACCTTCCACTCCAAGGAAACAAGAAGTTTCATCTCCCCCACCACAAAAAAAATTGCGAAATCAATTGAGTTACAACCCACCCCTCCTCTTGCATTCCCAATTCCATGTGGGGAAGAAGAAATTACAAAAATCAGTCATGAAGGATAGCAAGAAGAAGAGCCAAACAAAGAATTTTTTTTTTTTTTTTGGCAAGCTTGGCTCTTAAATTCGGGATTACAAAAATCCCCTTGATGGTGAAACCAACAGAGGAGGCCAAGGTCGAAGAAAAAGTGGCGGTTAGGACTGATTTTTTCACAGCAGAAGAAGAGTAAAAAGAAGAGGCAAATCAGCAATCAATTTGCTCAGAATGTAGTGTCCATGTTGGCACTCTACTTGACGAAGATGTTGATCCAATTCAAGTTGCACAATCAGCCATGGAAAAGAAAATCTCTAAAAGAGATCTTGCAGCCCCAACTCATCCTTTAGAGCAGCATATTGAAGAGTTTGACTTGACAAACTTCATGCTAGAGGAAGAGTTCAATCAAGAGCAAGATTGTCTTCAAGCAGTAGAGGAAGGAGAATTTTCTCCAAATCCAAAAGAAGAGGAGCAAATTCTAGTTGTGAGGGAGAAAAGTGCAGATCCAAAAGCTTTGATCACAAAGCAGGCTCTAGAAGAACCTTTAGTTCTTCTTTCTACTTCATCTCTCTCGACTTCTAGTGCTGAAGAAGAGTTTGATCTCTCAAACTAAATGTTGGAGAATGAAAGAAACCATGATGATCAAGTTGCAAATCAAAAGAACACCATGGGGGAGGTTGAGCATTTGTAGTAGGAAAACAATGAGGAAGTTTATTTGTCAGTTTTGGAAGACTGTTTTGATGAAGAGGAACTGGTTGAAATCATGCCATTTTCTCCTTCATCACCCACATTCCAAATACAAGAACCTGCTGCCATGAAGGAGAGCATTTATTTGCAGCAGCCTACATTTTATAACAACCTTTTGGAGCCAATATTGGAAGATATTAATCTTCCATGTTCTTCATTGGAGGAAGAAGGAAAACAGTAGAAGAACTTCATCACTTCTCCCACATCATCCATCCAAGAAGTTCTACAAGAGGACTCCATTTTTGGAGTTGAAAATCAGAGCAATAGGCATATCAAACGGATTAGACCTTGTCCAATAAGGTATTTGGCTTCATTGGAGCTAAAGGGGAAGTCACAACCAGTGATGCTTACTTTTAAGCTTGAGGATGAGCATCTAAGCACCAAGGATCAGCTACAATACCTCTACAATCCAAATGCAAAGCAACTAAAAGAGGTATGTAACTTGTTTTCAGTTGACACCTTGTTGATATGGGTAGAATACCAGTTTCTTGTTGATTTTCCACTCATCCTAACAGCCATGATCAACTCCAAATAAATTTCATGGCTTCCCATTTTGAAGAAAGGAAGCTATTTTCCACAACCAATTGCAGGGTTTGTTTAGCTCACCTTTGCTTCCAGTTAGAGTAGAGTAGGTAGGTTTTCTTTTAGCAGAAGAATTACTTGTGCACACTGTGCATATCCCACTTGGGGTATGTATGATTTCTAATTTTTTACATAGTTTTTTGGTGATGTTGTGTTGCTCTTGCACAATCCATTTCAATGGGTTTTGGTGAAGATCAACTCCAAGTTTCAGTGGGTTTCCAAATGGCTCAGAGTTCAGATTTTCATAGTTTAGATCAGAATCAGTTTATCAGGCTTGACTCCATGCCAAATGTATGCTTCCAAGGCCACTGATCATTCATCTAGCAGGCAGATGACCCCTAAGAGTCGCCAAATTGTTATCCAAAATGAGCCCCCTGCTTAGTTTGGCTAACTTGCCTTCATTCTTCCCGTCCTTGTGCTTCAAATTCATTTTTCACACATTTCAAGAACTCAAGTGTTTCTGGAATGGCTCCATCAGATAGGAGTTTTCTTCCCCTTTCTAGAAAGGTAAAATTTTCCTCCTAACTCCAAATATTTCGAAAGTTATGGCCCGAAGGAGTTTTTTGGGGAAATTTTCCCTTGACAGGCCCGCGGCCAATGAGAAGGTGCCACATGGCAGCGGAGGTCGGGCTAGTGGAGGTAAGTTGTAAAATTTTCCAAAGAGGGAAAAGGGCGCAAAGGGAAAATTTTTTCCTGCAGGCCTGCGGAGGAGGATGGAGAAAAAGTTGTGGAAGGCCCACGACCAATGAGGAAGCGACACGTGTCCATGACAATGGTGAGAGTCGAAGGCGTGGAGGAAACATTGGTTTTTTGCCAAAGCAATAGAGGTAAAAATGGAGAAAAATAAGTGTGCCCCCACCAAACAACCAGAATCCAACACATGTCACTAGATTGGCGGAGCGCGGGGAAAATTTGGGAATGTTTCCCGATAAAAAAATCAAAGGGGAAAAGTGAGGTTTTATCCCGCGTTTCCATTAGCGAATGGGAAAGCACCACGTGGTAGAGGAGTCACAGGGCAGAAGGAATTCTTGGGACATTTTCCCAAATTCAAAAATGGAAAATTTTCAAGTTTCGACCCGCCAACTCGATTTTTGCCCTAAATCTTTAGAGGGGCATAACTTTCGATCCCTAGCTCAGATTTTCATGTTCTTTATATCATTAGAAAGCTGTTGAAATCCTCTACATGATAGAGGGTTCAATTTTTATTTTTGATGGATATTTTAAGGAGAAAATAGGAAAACGTCTCTGGCATGTAAAAAACACAGAAAACACCCCCAACCACAAAAATTAATGAAGTATGGTCCTCTTTCTTGCTCTGCAGAGCAATGTACTTTAGTGTATGGGTTTTTCCATGAATCCCATTACTTTACAGGTGAGATAGGGGGGATTTTTTGGTGGTTGGAGTTTCAATTTTATTTTCCCATGTTTTCCACATTTCTTTCATTTTGTTCGATGGTTAAAAGCCAGATTTGGCTCATTTGTAAAGGTTGTTCATCATTCTTCTCTGCCTCTCCCTTATTTTCTTCCCCAGGGTTGAAAATAGAGTTTGATCCTCCTCCCTTGCTATGAAATGTAATTTTTTTCTTCTTACCAGTAAAATGATGTTTTGTGTAAATTTTGGAGTAATAAAAAACATGTTTTGTGATGCATTTGTCCATCCTTGCTCATTTTTATTGTCTTATTCTTACCTCTCTTCATTAATGGTATTTGTGCATGTTTGAATGTTCATTGTAGGTTTTGGAGCTGTGTTCATGGAGTTTTGGAACATTTTTTGTGTGAAATTTATCCTTGGTTTTGTGATGCACTTGTCCATCCTTTCCATTGCTCAGCTCTTCTTGTTCCATGGTAGTTTTAATAGATGTTCAACATTTTCCTTCTCTAGTGTATCACCATTTTAGTGTAGGCTCTATTTTTCCCTCTTTTCTCTCTCTTTGTCTCTTTGGCATAGTTAGATTAGGATTAGATTAGCTTGCCTGCACTGGAATAGCTTGTAGCAGGTAGTTTAGGAAGAGGAATTAGCCTTCTCTGGAGAGCTTTCCCCATTTGCAAACGTCCCAAACTTTGGGAAAGCTCAATGTTGTGCATTCACACCAAATGACATTGCCTTAGAAAAGCATATCCATAGGTCATTTTGGGGGTGTTGTGAATTTGCACTAACAAACACCTAATGGGGTCTAATTTTGAACCCCCAACCCATAGGTAGGGTTGGCATAAAATTTAAGAGGTGTGGAACAAATTTGACTTGTCCCACAAGCTTCCAAAATTGGCCTCTAAGGCCAAATTCTAATTTCCATGAAGGGGTAGAGTGTACAACACTCAAGATCCCCAAACACTCAACTATCAACACAAAATCCAAGAGAAACCTAGCCTAATAAATGAATCCCTTTGGTCACATCTATAATTAGTTTAGGGCAAGATTAATTTAGCTTTAATTAAGACACTACACCCAATTAATAATAAAAGGGTAAAGCACCCTACATACACCAAATTCCAAATAATTAATACAATGAATTACATCACTAAAAAATCCCATACTAACATCAATTAAAGGAAAATAAATAAAAGACAAAACATAACCCGTTGGTCATAATTTTCCCTTTCCAACACACACAAAAATACATGTTGTCATGGTGACCCTTGTTGAATTCACCTAGAATTCCAATGTGGTTGGTCTCCAATCCCCTCGTAGTTTTTCGTGATATGTTTTTCCTGTAAAAAACACAATACCCCTCTAGCCTCATGGCAATATTAACGATATCGAAGTAATAAAACACTTACATCTAACTATCAATTTCAAACATCAAAGATCATAGCTACTATAGCTAAGACCAAGTAATTTAACAATTATTCCCATTTTCAACATTTACGATTCTACTCATACATTAGTTTGCAACTAAGATCAAAGACCAACTGGATCATCAGATTAAAGAAATACTTTCACTCGTTCACAATTTCGTCAATCTCCAATATTAATTAAATCACAAAAATAAATTTGAACATCATAATAAAAACCAATTACGAAAACGATTTGAAATGTCAACCTATATTTATCTGACAACACATAATTTTCTTCCATACTGAATGTCTATCAAAAGTTAATTAGTTTGCTTCCAATACTGTCTATCCTTCAATTCCCCTAACACAATGTGTCAATGTCATTCTTCTATTAATATCTTTCGGTAATAAAGAATAATAGTGTCTATGTGTCCCGACACAGAGATAAACCCAATACAACAAAACAATATCGAAGAGTAATGCTATCACAATCAAATTACGATAATGAAACTATTCTAGACAATTGTTTTATTCTTAAAAAATCCACCAGGGTCTACAGTACGACATATAGTTAAATTAATAATAATCAAAACACAATGGAGTCATGATGCCCCGCACAAATTATTAGTATGCTAATTGGAATAAAGTAGCAAGGTTTACTATTATAACAATTCGGAAAAGATAATCATGTTTCATTTAGTGTTGAAGAGAAGTGGGCATTACATACATCTTCATTTGCAAGGGATTGATTGGCACATATCTCTCCTACATAGTTTTTTTATTTATATACATCTTCATTTGCATGGAATCACAAGGAACACATCCTTCATACATATTTTGTCTATTGTGAATAAATTCTTCGTTGTGATTATATTTGGCATACATCTTTCCTATAGTGTATTTCCAATTAATGTAGATATTGAATAAAGATATTTTACTTCTACAATTAAAGTATCATTTCTACAATGCAGTTCTTTATTTCTTCTATTTGAATAATTTTATTATGAATGTGTTGTCATAGCATATTGAATGCCACAACTAGTGTGCTCTCCACTAAAATCTAAAAAATAATTCAGATCAAAGTTAAACATGAGATATAAATATAAGTGTTTGGTTCATTGGTTTTATTGTAATGAAGAGGTGAAGAAGTGAGAATAAAATTGTAGAAGTCTTTTTATACAATAATATGTATTTCAATAAAGATTATTTCATGTTTATTTTATCAGCACATATATGTGTATTATGTGTTTTGCAATCTACATATGACCATTATCTTTCAAGTTGGAATTATAATGACCATTCAAAATGGTATAAGAGATAAGTTATCAATGAGATTTCTTAGTCAAAGTATATAGCTAATGGAAGGTGTGAGGAGAAATAATCTTAGTTTAAAATTTTATCAATTTGACAAAACCTAATTATGATTATTGAAACATCTAGATGACTACATTATTTATTTCTCAAGAGTTTTGGGATTTGATAGAGAATAGTTTTTAAAAAATAACAGAATAAAGCATCATATAATGCCCTCCTACAAGCATAGAAAGATATTACCAAATATAATATGAAGGATGTTAAAGATGTATATTATCCAACATGTAATGGATGATTAACAAACTACACCAACAACAAGATTCAAACAAGCATGTGATAATCTCAAAAATCCATATCAAGGAACTAACAAAGTTAAACTAATATGATTACAAATTCTTCTAGGATACATGGAAACACATTAGAAGGTAAAGATATAGTAGATATTATTGTAAGGAGTCTTTTTGGTTTGTTTGACCCAATTGTATTACCAATTGAATTTTCAAAATATGTAGCAATAATATCTATTTATAAATGTAAGAGGTCTTTCCAAACTCATGAGAAAATGTTACTGAATACTGTAGAACATTATTAATCCCTAGAACATGTAATTAAATCAAAATATTCACTTGGAAACTATGGAGGCACACGAGGAAGAGGAGAAAGTAATAAATGTGATAGAAAAAGTGGAAGGATTAACAATATCCATGAATAATGAAGATCCAAAACCAATTTAATTACAAGTAGATTCATATAGAAGACGAAGTCGTAATAATAATCATGGAGGTTAAAATTACGAAAAATTTAATGTGTAATGTCATTATTATAAGAATTTTTGTGAGTATGAAATTGCTTTTAGGAAGAAGAAGTTTGATATGAATAGGAACACTCATAAATGAAAAGGTACAAATCAAGTTGAAAATGAAAATAGTAGTTCATTTTTTTTATTGTGAATGTAATGTGGTACAAGAAATTAAACAGGAAATGTGGTATCTAAATAGCATTTATAGTAATCACGTGAGTTAATATAAGGATATGTTTACAAGCATAGATGAATTTGTAGGATAAAAATTAAAATGTGGAAATGATTAAATGTTAGTTGTCTTGGGATGACGGACCACAAACATTAAAACCAAACAAGGAGAGAAGAAACAAATCCTATATATTTATTATATTCTAGGTCTTGAAAAAAATCTAATAATAATTGGGATTTTAGTACAAAATGAAAGATTAATGAGAATTCAGTCACATAATATCCATTCTGCACACCATCACTACATTGAAAACCATACACAAAGCATAATATAAGTATAAAATATTATTACAAAAGAATAATATTAGAGGGATTTGACAATTAGTTTCCCACAACACACAATGAAAAAGATAGGTGAGGGGTATAAATAATTTGTACAAGTTGATGAAACCCTCCTTTCTTTTTTGCCTCTAATAAAGTATTTTACACCAATGGTGTCCTTTAAAAAGGGAGATAACACATTTAAGTTTAGTAACCATAAATGCAAACTCCACGAGACATATGCACACAAAAATTATAATCAATATAACAAATAAATTCTTAAGTAAGCTTAACCAAAGTGCATATAAATAATGCACCAACATCCCCTATTAAGTGTAACTTGGGGAGGCAATATAAAGAATGAATGATAAGAATCCTGAGAAGAATTATCCATAGAAACCAGGACATATGAGAAACCCATGCTTAATAAATATTATACCTCATAATGTAGAGAAATAGGAGATAAATCATAGAAAATAATCCTCCCTAAAACATAGATACAATGAGTGAAATTGACACATAAATAATTCTAAGTTTTCTCAAAAACTCATAGATCAACAAAGTGTTAAAATATGATAAGATATGTTGCAAGGATTCCAAAGAAACATCACAACACACAAGTAGTATAAATATGATGAAGGTGCATTGGATGGAATGAAATCCATGAGAAAAAATTCAATGGGTGGTGTACAAGAAATAAAAGACACATTGTGAATGATTAAAATTATCACTGGGAGCACAATTTCACTATGTAATATCAATGTGTTGGATTAATTGGAAATAAAGAACATGATGGAGAGTAGGCGTGAAGTCCATTTTCAAAATGATGGTTTGTTGGAGCAGGGCAGGGAGGACATGAATGCTGAAAGGCCTCTCTTGTGTGCAGAGAGACTCTATCAACGCAAGGAGGAGACTATTCTTTCGTTGATCCCTTCAAGGCATGTGGATGCTCCATCTCTCCAAGTTCCTGAGGAGGTTGTGGCTCGGTCACAATGAAGATATAAGACTACATTTGTAGGTAATTTTTTTGGCCTTAGACCCAACATAGACTATGTTAGAGCTTGGTCCAATAGAAAATGGAGGCCTGTTGGGTGGCTAGACATAGTGGATCTCTCTAATAGCTCATTCTTTTTTATATTTTTGCTTGAGGAAGATATTTTGAGTGTGCTTCAGGGGGGAATGGTTTTATGGAAAAAATGTGTTATCCTTGACTAGATGGTATCCTAGTACACCAGTACAGGCTCCTCCTATCTTCCCAGTCTGGGTAAGATTTCCAGCCTTCCCTATGGAGTACTAAGAACTGGATGTGGTTTTTGGAATTAAAAAGGCCATTGGAAGCTTTATTACAATGGATCCAACCACTCTGGCCCATACTAGACTCATTTATACAAAAATATGTGTCAATTCTCCCCTGGGTAGGCCACTACCCTTGTCTATCCTTCTTGCCTCCAAATTCAGGTCATGGGAGTAGTCCTTAGTGTATGAACCCTCCACTATTTTTGTGATAATTGTAAGAATATTGGGCATAGTATGGTGAGTTGCAGAGCTATGAGCTAGCTTAGAAGGGGTGTGATTGTTGAGATTCATCCTGGGGTCAGCTCCGTCCCGGTGGCTTCCTCTTCATCTATAATGAAATTACTTGAATAATTCTTATTATCACCAGCAATAGAACACCAAATAACACAATATTGTAGATAAATGATCTCAATATGCAAGTATAATAGCTTATCCACTTCGAGGGGGAAACCTCTAAACATACAATAAGACTTAAATGCTTAATATGATGATCTTAACTACTACCTACTAACCCCTATTTATACTCTTCTATGATATGGCCATCCCCAATTCTGACCCACCCATGATAATGAATGAACATATATGAAAGAGATAAGAACCTATGAATAACCAAGAGAATTTTGATAGCCAGATGTAGGCATCTACCATTTGATACACTATATATTATTAAGGGCATATAATTCCCTTCCCCTTCAAATAAACATTTTCTTGAATGTCGAGAAGCTCTTAGTACTGTAGAAGGAACTTTATATCCTCCCATGTTGCATCTTGAATGTCCATATTCTTCCACTTGATTAGGTACTTAGTAATAACCCTTGTCCTTAATATTTTAATGTGTGTTTGAAGGATGCATTCATATTCAAATATGACTCTCCCCTCCCTCATCAATCTTAGGTAATATTTTCTTGGTTGATACCCTCTATCGAATTACTTTCTTTAGGTAAGAAACATGAAAGAGTGGATGTATTCTTGTTATCTGCAAAAGTTCTAATTTTTATGCTACAATACCAATCTTATACAATACTTAATACCAACCATAATACTTAGGTGAATATTTTTATCCTTCTACTATTTTTTCAAATACATTTTCTTATATGGTTGTAAACATGGACTAAAACCCAATCACCAACTTAAAAATGTGCTTTCCAGTGCGATGTTGATAAGATTTTTGATTCATGCGTGGTTTTTTGGCATGGCCAAGTTCTCCCTGAGACAAGAGAGGACCTATTGTTGATTTTGAATGTGTTCTTCTACTTCTCTAACCTTTTTTTTTCCTCTTAATGTTAATTTGATGGATGGTGGATGGTACCCATAAAGTACCAAAAAAGGAGACATTTTGGATGAAGTATGGAAGGAACTGTTATAACACTATTCTATAAGTGGAAGCCATTGGACCCATATCACTTGTTTATCTGAGGTGAAGCAATGGAGATATCCCTCTCAAACAATTATTTACAACTTCTATTTTCCCGTCAGACTCGGGATGATAAGAAGAGTCTATGAGATAACTGAGTATGCAAACACGAGAATAAATTAGTCAAAAAATTACTAGTAAATATAGCTTCCTGATCACTTACTATAATATTTGGCATCTCATGTAGCTTCAGAACTGTGTCCATGAAAGTTGTTTCTACTATGCTTGTGGTAAATAGGTGTGACAAGGAACAAAAATTAGAATATTTGGTCATTCGATCTACAAAAACCATGATTACATTTTTTCCTTCAGATTTAGGAAATCATGTGATGAAGTCCATTGAAAGCTCTTCCCACTGATGGATACGAATGGATAGAGGTCGTAGAAGACCTAGTGAATGGAACTATTTAACCCTTATTTTTCTAAGAAACCATGCATTCGGCAACAAACTTTTGGACATCCCCTTTGAGCCCTTCCCAAAATAAATCTTGTTTGATTCAATGATAAGTCTTCAAGAATATAAAATCTCCCCTACTGGAGAAGGGTGAAGCTTAAATAGAACCCTATTTTTAATGGTGGACTTCTTACATAGGTATAATCTATCTTTATACCATAAAGCATCCCCTTTGCAATACCGAATTTTTATACATTCTTGGATAATTCTGTAGATTATGAATGAGGTTTTGTGTAGTTGGGTTATTTATCCATTTGTAATTTTGCCTCCTCTACTTAATCTTCATGTAAGATGGATATGTCACATAAGAATGTTGTAACCGATTTATTTTTCCTAAACAAAGCATTTGCAACTACATTCTCCTTCCCTTTCTTGGAGATAATCTCAAAATAATATCCCAACATCATTTGAGAACCATTTATGTTTTTGTTCAGATGATAAGCATTGCTTCAATAAGTATCTAAGACTATCATGATCTATCTTCACTTTAAAGTGTCTTCCTATGAGATTTGGTGTCCATTTCTTTAGTATATGAAATATGGCTAGCATTTCCTTCTCATAAGATGGATTTGAAAAATTATTACCTTTTAATTGATGGCTCAAATAGGAAATAGGATGACCTTCTTTCATGAGAACTACCCCCATACCAGACCCCGATGCATCACATTCAACAAGGAATGTCTTTGGAGAAATTTGGAGTATCCAAGACTAGAGTGGTACACATGAGCCTCCTTTATCTTCT
The DNA here is from genome assembly GCA_019776745.2 of Taxus chinensis. NCBI lineage: Eukaryota > Viridiplantae > Streptophyta > Pinopsida > Cupressales > Taxaceae > Taxus > Taxus chinensis. The sequence continues at coordinate 915,304,169 of CM034146.1, read as the reverse complement.
TAAATGATTTGGTAGCATCCTCATTCCAATGGAAAAATTATTTATTTAATAAAGTAATGAGAGATGCTCTTATAGTTCCATAATGCCTTATGAATCTACAGATAATAGCCAATAATCCCCAATAATCCTCAGAGATTATTTAAGGTGTTTGGAGCCTTCCACTACCTTATGGCCTTGATCTTATTACGATTCAATTTAACACCTTCATGAGAGAAAATTTGACCCAAATATTCAACTTCCTTGACTTGAAAATAAGACTTAGAGGGATTTACAAAAATTTGATGTTGCTCAAGGTTTTCAAAAACAATATTTAAATGATGAAAACTTGTTCCTCCCATGTTTTTCTATAGATAAATATATAATCGAATAACACTTAAACAAAATTTCCGTAAGAATTTCTTAATAAATAGAATTCATCAAACTTTGAAATGTCGAAGGTGCATTTGTGACTCCAATAGGCATTAATATAATGGCCTTTATGTGTCTAAAAGGTCATTTTATTAACGTCTTCATTCTTGATTTTGATTTTTTGGTATCCGGAATGAAGATTGAGCATTTTTGAAGTAAACAACACCATGTAACTCATCAAGTAAATAATTAATTACAAGAATAAGAAACTTATATTGGATTGTGTACTTATTAATTTCCCTGTAATTGGGACACATGCACCACATGTCATCTTTCTTATGCACCATCACTACTAGATAAGAATAAGAACTTTGACTATGATAGATGATTTCTTATTCCAACATCTCTTGTACTAATCTTCTTGATCTCACTCTTATTACACATGTGGGTACCGATAAGGTATGATGTTTGGAGGTTGGATCCCTGGTACTAACTAAATAAAATTATCATGATCTCTCTTTGGAGGTAAAAACTTTGGCATATTTTCAAGACACAACAGAAGTGTGCATCTAACACTACTTGCATATCTGATGGTATAATTTCCTTAGACTGATGTGCCTCCAATGAAAATAGTTGTGCCAAAAATCCGTCCAAACTAATTTTTTAGCATTTTTTTGCATTTGATGAGAGCTCACTAGATGTGGAGACTTTGATATTAAGCCTCTTAGCTCAAAAGTCCTTCCTTCAGAATTGAAAGTGCATGAACAATTCTTGGAAGTTCATCTAAGTGGTTCCCAAAGTGGTAAGCCATTTAACTCCTAACACAATGTTTGCTCCTCCCATAGAAATGAGAATACATGGGGCTATTTAGTATGTAATCACCCATGGTGAGCTTAATGTTATGGCATTTTCAAGAACAAGTAACGTTACCTCCATCAACAATCATTACTTGACATTTAGGAGCTGGATAAATAAAACAGTTTGGGTAGATTACTAACTTATGATTGATAAGTTTGTGAGTACTTCCTGAGTTAATCAACACTTTGACCGTCTCTTTTTTTAATAATCCAACCACCTTGAGGGTTTGGGGGGTGCTAATACCTGAAATTTCATGGCATGAGATCATTGGTTGGGGATATCCTGACTTCCTCCTCTTGCTCGACCATGACCTCTGACTCTTAATCTTCTTCCTTCTCTTCATCTTCACTAGGCCCATCAATGTAGAACGAATTATTTTCAGCACATTTATGTCATGGTCCATATTTACCGTCATAGTTAAAACATAACCCTTTTTCTCTCTTTTCTTCAATTTTTTGAGGTGTCAATCTAACTGGCCAAGGGAGTGTCTGGAGGCAAGGTGTTGCGATCTCTAATATTAGTGAAATTTTATCTCTTGCTTGAAACAAATTTTTCCTCTACCTGATTTTGCATAATCATATAATCAGAAACCTTATGAGGATTAAACATACGCACCTCATGCTCAATGTGATCCTTAAGACCCCCAAGAAATAGGTCATTTAGATTCTCTTTCAGTAATATTTTCCACCCGCAAAGAAAGGTTTTGGAATTGATGAATGTAATCCTTAATGGATCATATTTGTCTTAACTTTTCATAATTAGTTGAAAGTAATTTTCTGACACACTAGAACTATAGTGTACTTATAACTCTTCGGTGAATAATGTCCATGTAACATTGAGACCACTCTTTTTCCTTTAGCACATAACCATCGATACCAGATGAATTGGTCAGGTTCGAGATACAAATATGCCATGGTCACCTTTTGTCCTGATGAATATGATGTAGTTCAAATAAATTCTCCATTTGGTTGATCCAATTGAGTGGATCCTTTCCATCAAAATTACACATCTCCACTTTTGGAAACATCTTACGGGCCTATAGAGTGCTTGTATTTGGATTGGGCATGCTCAAAGATCCACCCTGGCTCATTTGTTTATTAACTTGACCTGAAGATCCACCTTGGTTGATAGAATGTATGATTACCCATTATATGTGTACTTGAATTTATTCATGAAATCCTCCAATTGTTGTCCAATCCTTTCCACATCCTATTTGTCTGACCACTTGAGACTTGAGGTTTCTGCAGGTCAAACTCAATTTGGCTTACCTTATGGTCCGTCGAAGTAAACCCTAACCCTGAGGAATCATGTAGTTACCACTTCTGACTCCAAATCCTCAACTATTATCTCATCCTTTTCTATGGTGTTTTACCTCAGAGTGATGGGATTCAGTTTTTCCTCTTGTGGAAGGCCCCGCCATGATGCCCCAAAATAGTAGGATTTAGGGATCAAGGTCAAATTTTAGGGTTTCATGGTTTGATAAGAGTTTGGTAAAATATAAAAAAACTTAAAGAACAAACTCAAACTAATTTTGTATCCTCTTTTTGAAAATATAAAGAAATTGGAAAAAGTTCACAAACTGTAGCCTAGGGAACAATTTTACAAAAAAAACCATAACTTTGCAATAAATTTTGGAAAATAAAGAAAAAAAGTCTAAATGTTTTAGGGATTCTTACTTGGAATGATTCACAAATCTTATAGAAAAATATCTAAAAAATTATATCTAGTTTACAAGATATAATAGAAACAAATAATTAAGGTTTTTGCTTTAATTTTAGCCTGAATCACAGCTCTAATACCACTTGTAATGAAATTACTTGAATAATTCTGATTATCACCAGAAATAAAACACCAAATAACATAATATTGTAGATAAATTATCTCAATATGAAAGTATAATAGCTTAGCCACTTCGAGGGAGCAACCTCTAAAAGATAGAATAAGACTCAAATGCTTAAATATGATGATCCACTACTACCTACTAACCCCTATTTATACTCTCATATTCTATGGACATCTCCAAGGATGGACCACCCATGATAATATAACATATATGAAAGAGATACATAATGATAAGAAGTTATTGTTATCCCAAATTTTCCCCTGGCAAATTTGGTCAAAACAAGTCCTGCACATAAGGAAATTATGAAGGAAACAATGTAGACCCACAAGCTCACATTTCAGGAATACAAACAAGTTGTAGAGGGACTCTAAAATGGAGTGGTGGGGCATGTGAAGGATTAAACGACCCTGTGTAGTAAAGAAATTCAAAAAATGGCTCTTTCAAGTGAATCTGTGCTTCAAAACCAGCAAATAGACTCGGGTAGACTATAAAATGAAATAACAGAGTCAGAGTGCAAAGCCGAGAAGTGTCAAAGAGGCCAGAGGCTCAAAGAAAAAAAATGGTGAAGTTTGGAGGTCTTCGGGCTCAAAATAGTTAAGAGCGAGTCCAAAATCGACTAAGTATGGAGGAGACAGTAGAGAGAGCCATGTGTTAGCCCAAAGCTTCTCCAAAGTTGAATCCAAAAAAGGGAGGCTCGAACAAGCGTCGGATCCCCACATGTCCAAGGACTAAAATGGAGGCAGATTCAAAGCATCAAATGCAAAAGACAGATAAAGCGGGCCTCAAAAAAGGCTAAGTATAAAATTTTTAGTGGAGGCAACCACGTGTCATCTCGGCACATCCCCAAAGGCAAAATCTTGGGCAGAGACTCAAACTTGCGCCAGCCCTCCACGTAGCTAATGGTCAAAAAAGGTTAAAAGGAGAGCGGGTCCAAAATTGGTTAAGTCTTCAACCCTGTAGATGCCTCCACGTGTCTCACCTACGCATTGTCAAAATTAAATTCTGGAGGTAGTTTTCAAATAAGCGCCAAGCCTCCACATGTCTAGGGTCAGATTTTTGGCCGGCCAAGCAAAAAAGACTCAGAAGAAATATAAGGGACCCCAAGGAGCTCATGGAGGCCACCACAAGTCATTATGGTACTATTTCAAGAGCGAAGGGCAAGGGCCAAATCTCCAAGGTGCACAAGGCCTCCACATCGACCCTACAACATGGGTAAACTCTTTAAATATTGCGCCCCGTATCCCTAATATTCAAATGGACATATCTTTAAACTGGAGAATCATATTTGGCTAGGAGAAGACTTTCTAGAAATGTTTGGACACCCTCTACGCCTTGGGAACATAAATGATCATTTTAGGAAGGCTCTGGTAGGTTAAAACAGGGAAAAAGTCTTCTAAGACATTAACGCAGAATTTGATCTCTTCAACTACCAGATCTGATTTGATTTGATCCACCAGGGAACCAGAAGTGACATATTGTGGAAGGATTTATAGAAGGCATTGATATTCAATGGTTGAGCTTTCAAAATGAGATTCAATGCGTATCTCAGGGTGGTTAGAGCAGGATTTGTTTTCTTCCCTCTTCTCTCTCTAATTCTTCTTATATATTGTAATAGAGGGGCACATTCAAAGCGTTGGTCACTATTTCTCCTCTGCCTTCCCCCTCTTTTTCTTCCTCAGGGTCAAAAATGGAGTTCGAACCTCCTCCCTTGTTTTGTAATGACGTTTCTTTCCTCTTGCTCACTGATGGTGCACTGTGTAACATTTTGGAGAAATGAAATCCATTTTTTGATGCATCTGTCCATCCTTGGCTCATTTTGTTGTCTCTTCTTACCTCTCATCATTGTAGGGTATACTGTGCATACTTTTGATGTCTATTGTAGGTCTTGGGAGTTGTGTTTAATGGGTTTCAAAGTGGTTTTTGTGTGATACCTACCTCTGGTCTGTGGTGCATTCTTTCTACCCTCTCCTCTGCTCACCTCTCTCCACTTTAGATGGTCGGGTCTATGATTCAACCACTTCCTTTTCTAGTGTATCACCGCTTAAAGTAGAATCTTTCACCCCTCTCTTTCTCTCTGTCTCCTTGGAACGGTTAGATTAGGATTAGATTAGCTTGGCTACACTATAATAGCTTATAGCAGGTAGTTTAGGAAGAGGAACCAGCCTTCTCTGGAGAGGTTTCCCATTTGCAAGGTCCCACACCTTAGGAAAATCTCAATGTTATGCAAATCACACCAGATGACCCTACCTTAGAAAATCAGATCTGACAACTCATTTGGGGGTGTTGTGATTTTGCATTAACAATTATGATAGCCACAAGTCGGCTATATACATAAAATGTAAGATATATGATTAAGGGCGTAACATTGTCTTATAGATCTATTGTTGGAGTTGCTTTGGTGTCTCCTACGGTGGAGACAGTTTTGGTGGAGCTAGGTCAACATGATGAGCAGGATGTGGTATCACAAGCAAAGACGATGTGGGTAGATAAGGATTTTTCAAAGTCATATTTGACCAATGAAAAATACGTGGCTGAGGGGTGATTGATTAGTTGGAAGTTTAGTGCCATGTTCTCATCGTTTCAGACATTAAGACCCCTACGTTGAAGATGGATTGTTCTACGGGGTGGAGATTCTGAATTTTGATGATGGGAACAATATGGTGGGTAGTTTTGTGCTGAAAAACTTGACAGATGTTCAACCACATGTGGGACAACTTGGTGACAATGAGGTTGAGCTAGACGAAGAGGACTCCTATGTTGACGATGATGATGAATATGGTTTTGATGACTCCCTTTCCTCGGCTTTGAATGTTATTGTTTTTTCTGTTGCACCTTTCGATTTCTCCATGTTGAGTTATGACAAAGAATTTATACCTTTAGAGGAATCAATTTTGGAGGATTCCTTTTAAGAATCAAGATTGAAACGGGAGGAAGAGGAAGAACGATTCTCAAAAGGTAAATTAGAATTCGTTTTAAATATTTAATATGTCCCTAGATCATTATCCAGGTCTTCCGGTGTATCAGTCCCCATTCCTCTATACCCCAAATCTCTTAAAATCATTAAGGTTTGGGAGGGCCCTAGATATCAAGACTATCTGAAGATAACTTTTGGTTCACACATAGAGCTTGAGGATCCACTTGAAGACAATGGCTAGAATATTATCCATCATAGAAAGTCCAACTAGAGGTGATTGTTTTGGTTTCTTATTTGTTTCATTTTCACAGCTAGGCTTCTTGTTTCTAGGTGTCCTTCTCTAGTTCTTGATTTCTTTATATTAGCATTTGTCCCTTTTGTTCCTGGGTAGGGTCCCAGTAAAAAAACCTTTACCCTTAATAAATGAAAATTATCATTGAAGATGCACTATATGGAAAGAAATCCATCTCTAAAGAATGTACAAGATGTGCTACACTATTAGATGGAAAAAAGGTAAATAATATAAAACTATATAAGTGGGATGAATCTATTACTAAACCACTGACAAAGATACATTGTATGCATTGGGATAACTCCGTACATGGAGACTACTAATATGTTGAAGTAGTGTAAAAAATAAAAATATGCTTCTATATAAATTGTGGAAGTAGGTGCAAGGGACATTGACCACCCACAAAATGACAAATTATAAAGTATATGCAATGGAAAATCAACAAACACCAAATTAAAGGTGTACCTCACCACATATCCCCCATAATTGATTTTTTTTGTAGAGAATGTTGATATTTTTATGAGTAGATAGAATCCACTCGAACACAGACAAAATTCCACTATATGCACCAAAATAAGTACACTTTAGAAGGAAGGAAATATCAAATACAAGCTAAAGGAGACTATGAAAGTTCCTAAAATAAGTCTATAAATATAAATACAATATATCTCTCAAGAAGAAAATAAGAGAGTTTCTCTACAACTTATGGGAAGAGATATTAACCAATGAATAACTAAGTAGAAGGAGGAGATATGTGTGGTATAATAAGTTAAATAGTGGAGAAAATTTACCTATAGAGTCCTCTCAAACAACATTGTCCACATTGCCAAAAGTGAACTTATATCCACCCAAGATGAATATAGATAGCTAACAAGGATTCATTTATAAGGATCTACATAAAATTAACTATCGAAAAAAATATAAACTCCCAAGTAAACTTAACCAAAGTACATAGAAATAATGCATCAATATCACCCATTCAATATAACCTAGTGAGGTAAATATGAAGAAAGAAGGATAAGAGTGCCAAGAATAATTAGCCATAGAAACCAACCCTTATATGAAGTACCCATGTATAATTAAAATTATCCCTCATAAATTAGTGAAAAAGGAGATAACCCATATGTTGTCATGGATCAGTGAAAATTTTAAAAACTTCGAAGTCATGAACAAATCCTTCATGTTTTCGACATCTTTCCCCTCTTCTTGAGTCATAATTGAATATGAGTTCATCATTTTTGGATCAAATTTATTAAAATTGGGTAAATCGGATGTTTGGGGAATAAGTGGATTTTTTCCCTTGTTCCACTTTCTCCCTAATTTTCTGCAAATGTTAATTCCTTCATTCAAATTAGTGAAATCAGGTAAATTGGGAACTATTGGAATTATTTTGTGTGTTCTTCGCATTATTTACTTAAATTATCCCTTGGAAAAAACACAAAGTAGTTAGCGAAGTCAGTGTTTATTAGAAACTTTTGAGATGTTATTTGGTTCCTTTTGTTCCCCCGACTTTGGGTCTTAGCTGACCCCTAAGAAGGAAACAAATGCAGTAGAAAAAATCATAATTTGGTGGAACTAATGAAATAGTTCTTACATTCCACTTGTACTGATTATCTTTCTAACTTGGCCCTTGGCCAAAATGATAACAAATGGTTAATAATGTCCTGTAAATAACTAGTGGAACAATTTCATAGTTCCACGAGTCCCCTCAAAACACACATGTATCGGTTTTAAGGCCTTTTTGTCTCTAGACTACATTTTGTGAACCATTCTCTCATTCTTCCACATCATCGATTTTCCTATATAATGGCCGTATAGGGAATTTATTTTGAAAATTATAAATCACTAATTTTCTAATTTACTGTCCATATACGGTCGACCCATCATGAGAAAGGGGCCAAAATTGGTTGTGAGTACATAACATCTTGTTAACAGCCCAAGTGAGCATTTAAGTGACGCAACCTCCAAAAGTGAATATGTCACCATGGTGGCAAATTATAGTGTCCCCCCATGTCCTCATTGAATTTTTTTAAAGGTAAAAAGGGACATCAAGGGTCTCCAAGTGCACCATAGTTATTTCTAGATGTCTACCTTCACCAAACACTGCTCAAAATACCCATTCGAGAGTGTCATCTTACCCCGAGAGCTTCCCTAGGAGTTACATAGGAAAACCTTATATGATTTTGACACAAAAAAGGATGATAATATCATTTCCATAATTTTAAAGAGCCAATTCTACCAATTTGAAATTCACCCCTCTTTCAATTTTGTTCAAGCATGTGCACTAGTGAAAGGAAATGCCACCAAATTTTATGACGATAAAAATGATATACAACACATTATGTGTGAAGAGGGGCCTCACATATGTCACTTTGGAATTTTAATCAGGTGTCAAATCATCCTATAGCTCTTAAAATTTTTTGCTGAGTCTCCACAAGGATTAGAGGTATTCATCTTCACTTCCTGGCCAATATCTAAAAATGTTCTCCTTAGAACTTCTTAAAACATTTTGTGATGTGAAGTGAGAATTCATAGATTTCCGATGAGTATCTTATTACTTTCCAAATCATCGCGAGGATATTGAAAAAGTCAAAACAAGCCAACTATCTTTTTTCACTACTTTTTATTTCCTTACACCATGCTACAAGTAGACCGATGTTACAAAACTTGTTCCTAAACCTGATTTTTCTTGTAGAACTTTCCTAAACTACCTCAAATGATTACATAGCTTTGCTAGAAAATTACTAGATGCCTTATCTTCTCCCTTTATGTTCTCGGGGGGTTCTCACCAAATGGAAAGATTCTAAAAATAAACTTTTTTGGGCCTCTAGGATTACTTGTCACCTTATGGATCTATATAAATTCATGAATTAGCTCGAATAACATCCCTTGCACATGACACACAATTGAAAAAATCAAATTAGCAAATTCGTCATGGCCATTATGAGGATAAAAAAATGACTGAGTTGGCTAGAGGATCAGTTTACATTGACTGGGAGAAGGATTTTAAAATGTGGCTTAGGTTTTCATGGATTTTTTGTTAATTTTTCATGTTACATATTTTACATGAAAATATTTGGCTCTTTCTGGTGACTTGTTCTAATTCGAATGGAGTGAGGATAGGACAAACGAGAACTCCAAAATCTCAAGACACTACGTGGATCCGTGCCTTATCCATTGGGTTATAGAGACACTACTTTAACATACTACCACAAGAAAGGAACAACAGACAAAACAAACACACAACAGAAAGGGAAACACATACAACAAGAAAAAAACACACACATAAAAGGGAAACACAAACAACAAGGAAGGGAAACACAACACCTAAAATCACCTATAGTACATGCAGGGGAAAAAATTATTTCATTGAGGCACTTTTCAAATCATCCTGAGGATCCTGAAACATTCAAATCAAACCAACTAGCTTTTTCACTACTATCATTTCCTTACACCATGCTACAACCTGGTGCTACACAACTTTTCTTAAGCCTGACTTTTCTTGCAGAAATTTCCTAAACTACCTTAAATGATTACATATATCTACTACACACTTCCCAGATGCCTTATCTTCTCCCTTTATGTTCCCAAGGGGTTCTCACTAGATGGAAAAAGTCTAAAAATAGGCCTTTTTTCGGCCTCCAGGAGTACTTGTTTCCTCATGGATCTAGATATATTCATGAATCAACTTCAATAACATCCCTTGTACATGAAACACACTTGAAAATCAAATTAAAAAATTCCTCCTGGCCATTACGAGGGTTAAACAGTGACCGAGATGGCTGGGGGATGGTTTTACATTGATCGGGAAAAGGATTTTCAAATTTGGATTAGGTTGTCATGGATTTTTTGTTAATTTTTCATGTTACATATTTTGCATGACAATAGTTGGCTCTTTTTGGTGACTTGTTCTGAATTGAATGGAGTGAGGAAAAGACAAGCATGAACTCCAGAATCTCATGACACTGATTGGATCGGTGCCTTATCCATTAGGTTATAGAGTCACTACTTTAACATACTACCACAAGTAAGGAACAACACATGAAAAAAACACACACAACAAGAAACAAACACACACATGGAAAGGAAACACACACAACAAGGAAGGGAAACACAAAACCCAAAATAACATATGGTACATGTGGGGCACAAACTGCTTTCATTGAAACACTTTTCTCTTCGGATGCTACTCCTAGATGGGTAGCATTGGGTGATGATGTTTTGAAAATCCATTTATTGGTTCAAGGGAAGTAGCTTCTTTTCCTTAATTGCTTATGAAATCTAGGTGCTTTCACAGATGCTTGTATTCTTGGGAGGAGTGAGCTTACATAATTAATCTAATGTTGAGAGCTTTGCCCACAAACTTCGTTGTTCCTACTATCTTTAAAATTACTCTCAGATTGTAAATTTTCTTCTATATTCATCCATATTGTTGATTTTCCATTTTTCATCTCACTGCTACCCCCATGGATGATGTTTGATTAAATTGTTGAAATGTTCCAATTGATTATCTTTCCCACATTTATGCTTACTAAAAAAAAATCATGAGAAGTGTTGAGTCCAACCTTTTGTTCTATTTTATCATGAATCACTTGGGCACTGAATGAAGAATGAAACTTAGGTTCATACCTATCTTGCATAGCCATGACATGAGCCAAGATATAAAGACCAATCTCTGGATATTTCATTCTTTGCATGACTTTCAAGATTTCTTGCATAGAATCTTTGTTCAAAATGTCTAGAATCTCACCTCCACATTCATTTGGAGAATATTCATTTTGATATTTGAGGAAACAATTTGGAGAAATTGATTCACCATTTCAAAGCTCATTGAATTTCACACTTCTTAATTATGAAAGGCCTTATCTCTAAAGGACTTCAAGACTTTTGTTTCAACCTTTTCATCATTGAGGGAATCTTCCTCTTCAAATGGAACAAAGAAAATTTCACTTTCATCATTACATCCATCCACCATTTCCTCAAGAGGGATACCTATGTTATAATTCCATGGCTTGTATTAGGAGTTCAAGGGTGAGTTGGGGATCATTTTTTTCTTATGCAATTCTCATCATTTCTTTCAACGGATTCCTATTTCAAATATTTCAAAGGCTCATCATAAATTAGACTCTCTTCTTCATGGAAGGAATCTTTAGTGAGAGGCTTAAATTGTTTTCTGTCATTACACCCCACCACCAAGATAATTTTCTTCTTCAAATGGAAAAATGAACACCTCTTCATCATTAACAAACACAATTGATGATCTTTCAATTTGGAACTTCTAAAGAACCACTTCATGGCCTACATCATTTGGCAATTCCGGAATGTGGTTTTATAATTGAATATATTTCCACTCTTCATCATGATCAATACCCACCGGAAAGGATTATTTGGTCTGATCAAGATAAAAACTTCATCCTCATCTTCAAATGTTATGATAAAAATTATATTCCCGTTATCCTAGTACAATATATTAGATTTTGGATCTCTTGAAATTTGTACCATGTATTTCATATTTTTTACCAGAACTAACTTTTAAATTTGTCCCCTAACTAGAATGGTTGAAGAAGACCAATTCATATAGATATTACCTCCCAAGTCTCGGCAGAAACTCCTACTTAGTAACATTTTGAATGATGTTGGAATATATGCTCCTACAATAGTCAACGATATATTATTATCTCGAAACTCAATGAGGGGCAACTCTGAATTCTTTATCTTCCCTACAAGTGGGACTTCCTTGAACTTCATTGAAAAAAAATCCATTGGCCCGTGCTAAGGTAATTCCAAGAGCATTGGAAACTTTTATGGCCATCACATTATCAGAAGCTCCTGAATCTAATATACAATTATTCAACTAGTATCCTCCAATGAGTAGGGAGAAATAAAATGGATCAACCTTATTGATCTTGGATGTACTCAAAGAAAAAAATTATGATATGCGGGAGCAGGTGGATTTGGCAGTAATACTTTGGAACTAGGACCGTGCAGTAATTAGCTATTGAACTACTACCTTTTATATGATAGACAAGCCTATCAAATTGTTCTAGGTGAGTCTGTAAATATTTAGATTCATAAATCCTCACTTTTGACTTGATCATATATTCTATGATATCAAAAGGGGTGAATGTAGCTGCTACACCATTAGTCCTATAGATTATATTGGATATGTAGTGCCAACTTGTGGCTTACATAATCTGTCTTCTTGTCATATAGTATTAATTTATGCTTTTGTATGTTTAGTAGGTTAGCCTTGGTATTGGCCATAACATAGGATTGGTATATATAGGTGGTAGGGAGGAGTAGTTAATAATCATATTGAGCATTTGATTCTTATTGTATGGTTTGGAGGTTTGCCCCTCGAAGTGGCTAATCTATTCTACTTGCATATTGCTATCATTTATCTACAATGTTGTGTTCTTTGGTGTTCTATTATTGCTAATATTTAGATTTCTACAAGTATTTCCATTACAAGTTGTATCAGAGCCTGATCTCGGCCAGAGCTACGTCAAACCCTAATTGCGAAGGTTCATCTATAACTCAAAATTTGTAGCTAATTTTTCTGCAATTTTTTTTGTGGTGTGGAAAAATTAGTCAGGTAAGATCCTCTCCAAATTTCAAACATTTTTTATTTTTTTTGTAAACGTTATAGCAGTTTCATAAATTGGCTACCTAGGTTGAAATTTTTGGATTTTTTCTATTTTTATTATATTTTCATAAAGGTTTCCAAAAATTAGTTAGGGTTTCTTCTTTAATATTTCCTCTATTCGGCCAGTAATTTTATCAAAACCCAAACCCTAAAGTTTTTTCCGTATTCCATCTACGCCGAGTACCAAACCCTACATCATGACCAGTAGATCAACTCACGACTAATTGAAAGATCAAGAAAATCCAGGAATGACCCAAAATAATGAAGATATGGATTTAGAATATTTTGGTTTAGGAGTATCTGATGTAGTCATCCAAATTTAGGAAAGGGAAAATAATATGGTAATGATGACCTCAATAATGAGCTTTCTCATCTGAAAGGTAGCCTTAGGGGTGAACATCAGATGGATTTTCAATCAATGAAATAAGATATGTTACTCGCTCTTTCAAAAAAAAATCCCAATTCTAGTCATATGGGTTCCTCTAGCAATACGAACATAGGTCCAAATCACTCCAATCAAGGAGGAGCCTCTACAAATTTAGGTGGATCTCCTCACCAATGGTGTGGCATTGTTTCAAAAGTGGAAATGCGTAAATTTTATGGAAAGTATTTTCTCAATTTGATTACCCAAATGGATAGTTTCTTTGATCTCCATCAAACACCATCCGGACAAAAGGTGACCATGACATCCTTATATTTAGAGCCTAACCAATTCCTTTGTTATCGTTAGTTATGTGCCCAAAGGCAGAAGAATGTTCTAAGTGTCACATAGACCATTTTCATTGAAGAGATACTATAGTTTTAGTGTGTCACAGAATTACTTCAACTAATTAGAAAAGTTTCGATAAACAGGTTCCGTACAGGATTATGTCCATCAATTCCAAAATATTTCCTTGCATGTGGAGGATATTACTGAAGAGTATCTAAATGACCTATTTCTTAGGGGTCTTAAGTACCACGTTGAGCATGAGGTGCACATGTTTAATTCACTCAAGGGTTCTAATTCTATTATCATGGCACATAGGGTAAAGGAAAAATTTCTTTCCAACACAAGGAAGACTTTCACTAACACAAAATATTGTAACACCTTGCCTCCATCGTACCCTTGGCCAGTTTGATTGACACCCTCAAAAAATTGAAGAAAAAAGTGTAAAAGGGTTATGTTTTATGGTTAATTGTCTCACGCCGCATGAACACCCCATATTATAAGCAATAAACTACTTATAAAGTGCCACAAATAGGGGGTTATCATTGTTCTTGGGTGTTTTATTACATGCAGATGCATTCTCAGCTGTGTCTGACGTCTTGCAACCTTGTGTGTTTTCTTACACCCTTCTTTTCTTACTTCTTTCTATTCTTGCAGATGCACCATGGAGGATTTTTTTTTCCAGACTTGAGCATTATAGGGTTTCTTCTCAGCCTCTACCAATTCTTCTTGGTAGAGAATCATGGTGGGCTTCTATGGACCGTTACTTTACTCATGAGGACCTTTATCCCTTTCTATATGGAAAAGTTCATGCACCCACTGATTATATCATCTTGAATACCACCTTGACACATACGACCATGTTGTTGGTTACTTGACGTTACATGTCTCCAAGAATCTCCTCCTTCATGTGGTGTACTCAGATTTTTTTCACACCATTTGGAACATTATTCAGTTATTATTTGGAGACCATTTAGAGGTTGTTTCTTCTCGTATTGGTACATTTCTCTCCTCTCCTTCTTCATATAATGAAAATTTTCTTGACACAGACTTGCTTGTTCTATCCTTGATGATGAGGATTGTTCTTCTAGTTCTGATGACAAGATTACTACTAAGGACTCATATCCTCCTTCTCTCAACCACCTTCCATAGAATGTTGACACTCCTCCCTTCCCATTATACATTGAGCAGTCTTGTCCCTAGCCTCATATCGTCATTACATCTTCCTCATTTATTTTCACTTCCACTGTGTGAGGCCCTTTCCACTCCTCCTCCTTTATACATGAATGATTCATACCTGTTAGACATCGCTCTTCTATTTATTGAGCCACCCTCTTAGGACGAGTATCTATCATAACTTTATCTTCTCTTCACAGTGCCTACTTATGATGTAGTATAGGAAGTTTCTCATCCTTTTATAGGTGTTTCAGAAAATTATTTCATATCCTTTGTTGGGAATTACACTTCTAGGACTCTTATCACTTCCACTTTTTTGGATACCATCAGTAATCCACCTCCTCGTTTGGATCATATTTCTAACTATTTTGGGGGTTCTTGCTTTTCCTTAACTTCACTTGGGAATCCTTTTGGTGGATGTTCCTCTCTAACACTCTACCAGTTATACATTCATGGAATTACCTTTGGTTCCTTTGCACTCATTTGATAGACCTATGTCACATTTCAGTGGACCAGATTCAGAGTTATTTGTACTTCTTCTTTTGGTTTCCTTCACAAAGTGGGTGGACTTCCAGTAATCTATTTCCATCCTTCTTAATGGTAGGCACATTGTTTGATGTGGTTGGATTTTATTCAATCTACAAGTTGAGGACCATGTCATCGACACTCTTCTTGGATACTTCCTAAAGTTACAGAGTTGAAATCTGGTAGCGGCTTCACATATTTTATCTTCTTCCTCTCCTCTCTTCTTCTTCCTCCAGAGAGATTTTGGTTTTTACATGGGTACCTCATTAGGACCTTAGTTTTTCGGGACCCATTGACACATATTTCTTAGGTTGTTAGGGGATTCTTCCATCTCTTGTAAGTGGATGTTTTTCCCACTGGGTTTTCCTCCGCTACTTTAGATCCTTGTTCATGGGTGCCTCATCAGACTAGCTGTTAGGACCCATTTATTACTTCTAACTTGCCACCTCATCCTAAGTTATGATGAAGGGGGTGTTTGTGTGTGTACTTTCCCTTGTCATCTTAGGGCATTTTCCAAGTCACATGGCGAGTCATATCACTTAGGTGAAGTCATAGGTCTTAGGTGTTTTAGGAGGTATGAAAAATGTTGTCATAGATTCCATCATACACGTCAATGTGAGTCAGTGCCTCATACGTGATTTAATTTACATTTCAGGAATGTGACTCCTCTTTTCCACTTATGGAGGTATGATTGTCTTGCATTGGGAGTTACACAACACTCCTATTTTTACTCCTTTGTTTATATCTATGAATATGAGAGAGACATTTTATTTGCATGCAGATTTCATGGTTGAATGTTTGCTTCCTCATGGAACTTCTTCACGCTGCCATTCGATTGCAACTCGGTTGATGTGCATGTTATCCCGTATGATCCTCGTTCTCATTTTCTCCGTCAACCTTATGTTTGTGTGAAAAAAACATGGCTATGACATGTATTATAAGATATGTTTTTTTCACTTTACCATGCCTTAGTATTTTTTACATAACATCATATGAAAATTGTTAGATGTGTAAAGTAACTAATTTATCTTTCCTCTATAGAAATGTTTGTACTAAAGCTTTCAATTATGCATGTGATGATCCCATCAACATAAAATTACATTTATCAAAATATGGAAACATCTCATCAAATTCTAATTTCATTGATAGTAATGGAGAGTTATTATAATTTAATATCATAACAATTTAAATGCCTTTAGGTGTTAACATTTAAGAATTTATATCAAATGATAAAAGTGTAGTCGTAGGTTTCTCATATTAATTTTGTGTCAATATATGCAATACTAACTGTCATATTACTAGATCTACACAACAAAATTTTATATCTATTTCATTACATTGCATTTAATTGATGTTCACGTGATCAGTAGTAATTTTTAGGATATGATGACTTATAATTAATTAATTTGAGTATTAAACTTTTTTGTTATGTTAGATGTGTGATTTTACATTATAGTATATGTGCAAGGATTTATTTTTTAATATCGTAATATACAATAGCAATTAGGAATGAAATGAGTTACAAAAGTTCAATTATGTATTATATTTTTTAATGAACCTAATCTATTTACTTATCATATCTAATATATTTAATAATTAGAATGAAAAAACATAATCCAAAATTATTTTGAATGGTATAAAATGAGGATTGTATACCTCCAAATATATACCACCCATCATGTTTCATAAACAATGTAAAACCGTCTTCACTTATTTAAAAAAAAATCACTTTAAAATACCTTACTTGTTTTCTATAAATTGAATTCTCTAATAAAAAAATAGTACAATTAATTTAATTAAAATATATACGTTTAAACGAAGTCTATAATTAATTTTCTCTAACGAAAATTTCTTATAACTTCTCATAGAGAAAGGGATGGAGCTCGGATGAATAAGTGTCACAATGTGACTAGTCTTTGCCTCAAGTTAAATTGTTGAATTGTTTTAAATATATTAGGATTGACTTTTTTTTAGTAATTAGCATCAAATAGCTTCAAAAGTGCAAATTATTTATTTGAAAAATGGGTTAACATTTGGGGCTATTTTGTATTTTGAGTTAATTTAAATCCACAAAAAAATTATATTGCTCTCGAATAATTTTGTTTGGGGAAATGTTCCATGAAAATAGATATGTCTTAGAGCATTTTGATGTGACCTTTATATTAAATATCATGCTTAGGAGAGAATTTGGATTTGACATGACACTCCATTTAATGAACATTAAAGAACTATGACATCATTTTTTTTTGTATGGGAATAAGGAGAATAAGGAGAAAATTCTATCAACCAATCAAATACATGTGAAAAATTAGTATTTGTAAATGAATAAAACAAAATTATTTAAAACTATTACTTAAATCAACTGAAACAAAAATACTGAAATGTGATTGGTTGAAAAAAGACTGAGTAATAGGAAAGTGCATACTATGGCAGGGATTTTTTTAGTGGCGAATATTCATAACTTGGTGAAAATTTCATTTTAGGAAAAATTAAAATGGCAAATTTTTGGAACAGGTCAATGTCCTATTCGCCTAAAATTTCCAATATAATTTATTTTAGGGTTTGACTTCGCCTACCATTGAAATCTAATCCTATATAAACCTAGGTAATTCGTTGGGTAGTATACTAGTAACTTACTACTAGCTTAAGACTGAGGTACCAACATATCAAGTATCATGAATTTGTAGGGCAGGTTGTTGACGCATGACGAGAGGTTGTTGACGCATGACAAAAGGTTGTTGATGCACAATAAGAAGTTGTTGATGCACAATAGGAGGTGGATGACACACGACAATCCTATGTTGTTAACGCAAGACAAGAGGCCACAGACGCACAACGGGAGATTATCATTTTACAGTAGTGTGACATCAAGGTTGTTGTCGTGCAACAACAAGTTTACTGTTGTGCAATAGTAACCTTGTTGTCAGGCGAAAATAAGGTCATTTTTGCACGAAAACAATGTTGTTGTCGTGCGTCAATAAGGATGTTGACCTTGTTGTTGCATGTCTTCAAAATGAAAGCTTCTTTGGGGAGAAAATTTCACACATAAACCCCAGAAAATTTGCATGTTTCGTGAAAGTGTTTATGGGAATATTCGCCTGGAATTTTCCACCCTCGATTTCCTATAAGTCTCTTAAAATGAACCCTGTACTATAGTTACCATGTCTTTGGTAGGGATTAATATATACCTTTCCACATTAAAGAGATGGAGGGTTAAAAACATATTGGGTTCTTGAAATAAAAGTCCGTGAGAATTTAGTATGCAACCATTATCTTTTGGGGAAAAGAAAGTATGATGAGTAGTTGTCTGCTTTGATTTTAATGGTTCATTTTATCCTTATTCACATTCAATATCAATGTCATTCATTATTTAATACCTCTAATTCCATACTTTGGATTCTCCCAATGCATTTCCACGCAAGCACATAAGCATAACCAACACTAACATCAACTCCTAAAATCCCCACCAATTATAAGAAATCAATCTCGATAGCTTAAATGATGACATTTGATAAGCATCAAATTCAACTGCATTATTGGATCTGATTTTGTGTGAGGAGGAGGTGTATAGCTAGAGTGGTTCGTGCCATTTTTTCATGGTGGATGTTGGAATGAAAATACATGTTATTAGATCTTAGATGAGATCTCTGACAATGAAATAATTGCAGCATTGCGTGTAGTGATGGGTATACATGTATGCTGATGGATTTTATATGGGTTTTAATGTAAATGTTTGCCAATTTTGTCTTTTTCTATCTTCGGCCATGTGATCATTATTCTTGTTGCGATCATTTGGTTGTTACGCGCCAGAATGTGTGCATGTGCTGGTGAAGGTTTTGTTATTGGATTCCAATTTTTGTTTTATATTTGAGCATTTTCCAGCGATTTTCTTGGAATTTTCCAAAAAAAAATTGCATTGTATGTCAACTTTCTTGAATTTGTTAAATTTTTACACCCAGAAATATAATTTTCATCTTAAAACTTATAACCAAAATTTTCATCTTCTATGAAACTGTCTACATGCAAATTGAAACTATCCCTAAAATTGTGAGCAGGACAAATTCTAAAGCCACTAATCAAAAGCTTTGAATCCCTTTTTCACAACCAACTCGAAGTTTTGTGTGTATACATGTAGTCAAATTTGTAACTTGTATTGTGTATTTGTGTGTATATGCATTTTATTTGGGGACTCTTTCACTTTACCTTATATTTACTACTAATATTTTTAACAACATAATTGATCTATAAACTTCTACTTTGGAACTCTACAAAATCACACAATTTTGTTGTTCTACTTTCAACTTTGGAAAATGACAAATTGATTGAAGATTATAGCTTTACTGATTGATTATCTAGTGCTATAGAGAGAAAATTGCAGAGAATAGGAAAGAATTCAAATTCCAAACACCAATAACTTTATCTTAGAAACCTCCAATGGAGGAAAACAAGTCAAGAAGGGAAAAGCGCTCTTTCTTCCCACTTTTATTGGTCAATTATAGACAATTACAAATTACAAGAATTAGAAAATGGAGACAATAATGTAAACATCTCCCTTCCTATACTTATTTTCTCTGTTTCTACACCTTGCTCCTACAATTCCACTCTAGCACTGAAGATATTGCTCACTTGCTCTCATTAAACCTTTTCTATTTGATCTCTTTGGATCTTTGAATGATCAATTCTCTTGCTCCTCCTTGTATTTATAGCTTTCTCCCATGTCCTCCTATGCACTGGAGAATGGGAAAGGTCAGGGAGGCAAGAGACACAGTCAAGCACTTCAAATTCACATCCATTCATGTTCCATTCTTATTTTACATTTGAAAGTGCCAAGACCTCCAATCTGAGTAGACCGGAAGTTTCAGGTTTGCTGCCCTATCTAGGCGATGGTTATAGGACTGCCATCCTGTAGGGTGGTAGTTCTACAACCGCTGCTCTACACAGAGTGGCAGTTTTGTCTAGAACCTCTGTATACCTCATTTTTCTTCATTTTTTAAAATTATCCTTCTTAGTGTTGATGGAACTGATGAAGTGGTGTGTTTTTATGGATCCCTGTGGATCATACCTCCCCATCTTAGGAGGGTTTTTGTCCCACAATAGTGAGGCAGTGGTATAGGAATCAACTCCCTCTCTTACTCATTCGACTACCATTGGGTCTGCCTTGGTGTCTTCTCTCATCCAACCTACCAAAACTCATGTGGATCTTTGGTTGCTCCAGTGCTACATCATCCTCCGAGTTGAGTACAATCCTCTTTGGAAGGAAGATTTTGTATGCTTCCTTCTTTTTCATGCATAGATGGCTTTAGTAGGTTCGAGCTCTTGTAACTTGATATTGTGTGCATCTGCATGAAGTGTGGCTTAAAGGTTTCTTTTCCAACTTACTCAAGTATGGCAAAGGTCCCATACTATAGTGGTTTACTCCTTGCTTGTCTTTTTCTCTTGAGATGGATTGGTTGGATCCTCTCCACGTACGTTGTTGCTATCGTCACCATTGTTCCTTGTATCTCCTCTTCTCCTTGTTGTCCCATGGTCAGGTCCACTAAATCCGTAGGTAGATATAGTGACTGCATAGCGGAAGTTTGTTTTTCTCCTTGAATGAGAAGTTCATGTGGTAGATTCTTCTGCAAAAACTGACAAGTGCTAGCCAAAATATCCGTGCTCTCAAGTCCATTTTTATTTTCTTCCAATGAAATTACACAAAAATGATGATTTTCCTGAATAAGTCTTGGTGCTTGGTTGGCACTTACCATAGCCTTCTTTGATTTTCTCTGGTGTTCTCGGATGTTGAAACTGACTCCGTCCTTGACCCATCTACATCGGTTCTCCCTCCTTATGAACACAACATCCCTGGCATACAAGTAAAGATTTCAAAAGACAACATCGAATGCATTAAGAGGAATGATATCAACCTCTAATACATCAATATATTGGGTATTTATCCCAAACTAAAACTTACACTTTCTTGTAACTTGTATTTCTACACCCCTCTTCTCCCATCACAATGAGTATGGATGTGGATGCATGTAAGTTTCTAGGACAAGATGTTCTACAACCGCATTAGAAATCAGATTTCACTGAGAACCAGAATCTACTAAAGCATTTACCTTAGTCTTCTTGATTCGGATTCTGATTTGAAAAAGCTTACTCATCTCTTCTTCTTTTTCTCCCATGCACATGTTAGTGGCCATGCATCCTAGTCTCTTGTCTACATCTGAATCATCCTCAATCTCCACCTCTCCTTTTATTTTCATAGCGGTCATGGATTTCTTGGAATCCTTTGTTTGATGCTTTGGATTCCATATGCAACTTCCAACATGTGGCATTAGTATGTCCATTTATATCACAATTCTTACATAAATTCTTAGGATCTTTACAAGTATGAAAATTAGTAGTGGCATGTTTACCTTTCCATTTACCTCTGCTACTTGTTTTCCCTTGTTCTTTTTCCTAATGATATATTCAAAGGTCTCCCTTTGGCTATATCTCCTTGCCTCTTCTCATCATCAATGTAGTATGCTTGTATGCAAGCTTTATTGAGATCCTTAGGCTTCATGAAGATTACCTTCCTCCGAAGGTGAGTGTGAAGTCCTCCCAAATACTTGGTCAGAATGTCCTCATCCTCCAAGTCCATATTAAGCAACATATCTTGTCTCCGAAATTCCATAGTATAGTCCTGTACGCTTTGACCGCTGCCCTATCTAAAGTACTACCACTTAATAATCATGTCAGTCTTATGGCCAATAGGATAGAATTTATCTCTAATCACTTCTTTAAAACCTTTCCAAGTACTGACAATAGGATGTTTCTTCTTCTCACAAGTGGTTGGATGGGTTTCCCATCAAACTAGAGCATGACCTTCCATTTTGAGACGTACAAAGGTGATCCTTTATGCCTTAGTGACATTATGCACACTAAAATAAACTTCCAATTGTTTTATCCACTTATCAAAGTAATTCTATATCTACTTGTCCTTCAAAGTTCTTTATTTCCACTTTCATTTCAACTTTAAAAGGTGTATGAGCAGATTGTACCTTCTTGCTTACAATTGACGTCTCTTCTTCACACTCTTCCCATTCTTCCTCTTCGTGGCTCTTTCCGATACCAAATTTTTTGGCCAGTGCTCGAACCAATGAGTCCGTGGAATCTTGCTTAACCAAAGCCGTCTTTTGCAGATCTGAAAGCTCTTCTTGTTTTTTATGCAATCTATCCATCATGGTCTCTAGCATCTTGACTCTATGGACCAAGTTCTCTTCCTCCATTTGAACTTGAATTCTCTATTTCCACTTATTCGTATAAATATATGGCTCACAAGGTAAAAATTCTTCAACTTTGGACCTTGTCATTGTCATACAAATCACAAGAAAGAATCAAATTCCACAGTCTTGGATATATAATCAGCTCTAATACCAAAATGATCCGTAAACTTCTACTTTGGAACTCTACGAAATGACACAATTATGTTGTTTTACTTTCAACTTTGGAAAATGACAAATTGATTGAAGATTAGAGATTTAGTGATTGATTATCTAGTGCTATAGAGAGAAAATTGTAGAGAATAGGAAAGAATTCAAACTATAAACACAAACAATTTTATCCTGGAAACCTCCAATGGAGGAAAACCAACCGGGAAGTGAAACATGATCTTTCTTCCCACTTTTATTGGTCAATTATAGATAATTACAGATTACAAGAAGTAGAAAATGGAGACAACAATGTAAACCTCTCCCTTCCTATGCTTGCTTGATCTATTTCTACACCTTACTCCTACAATTCTACTCCATCACTGAAGATCTTGCTCACTTGCTCTCATTAACCTTTTCTCTTTGATCTATTTCTATCTCCGAATGATCAATTCTCTTGCTCTTCCTTGTAGTTATAGCCTTCTCCCATGTCCTCCCGTGCACCGGAGAATGGGAAAGGTTAAGGAGGGAAGAGACACAATTGGGCACTTCAAATTCGCGTCCATTCGTGCTCCATTGTTCTTTTATGTTTGAAAGTGTCAGGACCGCCACCCTGAGTAGACTGATGGTTTCAGGACCACCACCCTGAGTAGACTGACAATTTTACTACCGCTACTCTGCACAGAGCGGCGGTTCTATCCAGAACCTCTATATACCTCATTTTTCTTCATTTTCTTTAATTCTCCTTCTTAGTGCTGATGGAACATATGAAGTGGTGTGTTTTTATGGATCCCTATGGATCAATAATTTCAGTTATAACCAAAATGGTTCAAGATCTAATATAGGATTGTTATACAATCAAAGTAATACATCCATGTGAAACAATTGTTTAATTGGGGATGCGTTTTCATATTCCTCCCTCACCTTCTTATCAAACCCACAACCTTTTATAGCATACTCCCATCCTCTACAAAAGAGGGAGTTTAATAACAGTATTTTGTGTTGATTCGTCCACTCATGTTTGATATAGGTCCTTCTGATATCTTTCACATGTAGGCCCATTAATGAGAATTAAGAACTCCAAGCTGATTTCGGAAACTTGACTAGACTGGTTGATGGCATGTGAACTGTTTGAAAAAATGTCTCAAGAAAATGTCATCTCATTGAATGCAAGTATTTAAAGATATTAAAAAAATGGAAATTCTTAAATAAATAGATTTTTAATCCAAGCTCCACAACTTCTGTGAGCATCCTCTTACCCTTTGCTAAATTGGAAGCTTTAAAACTGGGTGTGTGCATTCATGAGAATTAAAGAAAATAGATTGTTAACGGATGTTGCAAATTGGAAAATTGAATGAAATATATAAAATACACTTGGATTGTATCAAAAAATGCCTCAAATACATGTCATCATGTGGAATGCAGTTATTTGAACATTGAAATCATTAAAACTATTTGAAAAATGCCTCAAATAATTTTTGGCTCCTTCACATGAAATAGATTAGAGGTATATTATATGTAAATGCATTCTTGGAAATATGTATATTACAATATTAATATAAAAAAATACAATTATAAAGTTACATCTATATTATATATAATTCTAGGGAGATATCAATTAAAAAAAAAGGTGTGTCAAAATAGATGATATAGAACTATTTTACATTCGAATTGTCTACAAGACCTTTAATCATGTCAACATACTATTAGCCATTGTTTACTATTCAAATGCTAAGTTTTCTAGCGATGATATTGATTATTTCCCATGCCAAAGATGACCCTAGGATATAATTTTACTTTTGCATTTTACCTTATTGATTACAATGATATGTTAATTACCTTCTTAAATTGGTTGGTCACTCAAATTCCACTTTTCCCAAGCATTAGGAAAACAAAACATGATTGTTTCAACTTAACATTTTATTATGTTTTTTTCTCTTAAGTTGAAAGAAAGACCTCACATTATAGTATGTCTTTACTCCAAAAAAATTGGTTGTCGCATGCTGCATGTTTTTTCAATGATGCTTGCATAAAATTATTGTGAGGAACACGTTCTTTTTTGTTAAAAAGTAAAGGTGATCTCTTCGACATGATTGAACAACTAGCCCCCCACAGTATTCTTTACTCTAAGTGCATTTGACACCAAATGGCTAGACTTACATAAAATTATGCATGGCTCCGCACCTACTGACCCTCGTGTGCGCAAATATGGAGAAACCTTAACATTGTTTCCAACACCCATCGTGTTTCTACATTCCTTCATTAAAGATTCATAATATTCAATGAAGAAATCTTGCAAAAACACCTCGGGGCTCGTGACTATTGGTGTAGGTAAGATTTATTTCCCTTCTCTATTTTGTTTAGTCAAATACAATCTTGAATATATGCTCCCCCCCTCTTACAGACATGTGTGGCAACATCAAGACTTTGCACATGTACATGGCTTTTTGTGGCTTCCAGATGCGCTAAATGTTGAGACACTAATTTGGGATGACATATCTTCTTTTAAGTCTACGAAAAAGTACTTTGACAAGTTTTTTTTATGCATGGAACCCCGACCCTTAGCTTGATGGATAGAATATATTGACTGTTGCAATGAAGAGGACCATGTGCCTATTAAACATGTTGTAGATAATGGCTATCGATACTCTTTTTGACCTCAAATAACTGTTGAACCGTGTTCAACACCACACTAAATGCTTTGAACAAGCTTTCCTTCCTTCGAAAAAGGAATAGGCCTATAGTTTCGCTACAAAGAACCATAAGACGTGTGAGTTGAATCACAACTACATGTAGATGTTGGTAGAAAGGCCAACTACCATCCAACCAAAAATGACAACAAACTCAACATCCACATCTATTTGGAAAGTAAATGTTGATTGTTTGCCTGTGCTTTCTCAACATGCAGTTCTAAATATATTGCAAAATACGCTTTGAAGGCAAAAAAAAGTTATGAAACATACCATTAGATGCTCTCAAGAATTTCTTCCATCTCCAACCCTGACTAGCCAACATATATTGCATTTCAAAAAATGTTAACAGACAATGTTGTTGAGTATGACGTGAGTGCACTAGAAACATGTCACATGTTACAAAAATTACCTCTTGTTCTCTGCAATCGTAATTTTATTTCCTTGAATGTTGGGAAAAAGTCCTGTGTCATGTCACAGAAGTAGTGGCTTAGACTAATGACACGTCTAACTTCTTCCATGCTTACATACGACGACCATAAAATATGGATTCTATATTGCTTATTGAGGCTAGTCGATCTTGGTCTTACAACAAGCAACATGTTAGGAAAAAATGGAGGCTAGGTCTCTTGCCAACTATTGTACATTTCAACTACATATTTTATTAGATTCTAACTCCGAACTCCACTTCTTATGAACTATTATGTTGGAGTGAACTCCTATACAAGCCATTCAACAAAAGTTATTTAGACATATGGAACACAATGGAGGAAATCATTTCTAATTGGGAGTATATGCGAAACAATGATAAACCTTGGCATGCCATACAAGTTTCTACAACTCTATGCTCCTCTTCCAACAAGGAATCCCAACTCCATCCCAAAAATCACATGGCCCTTGATAGTATTGACATGTCAGGCGATCGATACATGGACAAACATCAATATAGTTGGTCATAAAATCAAGTTGCTCTTTCTTTGCATAGTACTGATCCATCTTTCATTGAAGTATGCAAGGGTTGTGTTATAATCCCTTTCAATTAATTTAGCTCCACACCAGGCTCCTGTCTATTGTTCTTTGTTTTTAACCTCTACTACTTGTAGTGTAACATTGGTTGCACAAACAATCAAGTTCAACATCATCTTCTTCTCTATCTTGCTTAATCCATGCCAAATATTAGCATTCACAACTTAAACACAATATAAATATACATATAACTTCCAATATACAACATTATCCACACCTAATGAAGGTTCCACTTACCATTCTCCTCCCTCCACCATTCCCCTCCCGCATGGTTCTCCCTTCACCTCACGTGCTATTCTCTTCCCACCTTCATCTTTCTATTTTAAACCACCTTCCTCTATACATCGTTGCCATTACACATTTCACGTACCATAATACTAGTTAAAATATATACATTTAAACAAAATCTATAATTAATTTGCTCCACCGACAATTTCTTATAACTTCTCATCGAGGAAGGGGTGGAACTTGGATGAATATATAAGTATTAAGTACCCTTCAACATTAAAGAGAGGAAGGGTTAAAAACAGATTGGGTTCTTGAAATGGAAATCCGTGCGAATTTAGTACGCGGCCATTATCTTTTGGGGAAAAGAAAGTACGTTGACTAGTGGGGTGTCGGCTTTGATTTTAATGGTTCATTTGATCCTTATCCACAGTCAATATCAATATCATTCATTATTTACTGACTTCGATTGTTACTTCCCACTCCCCACAACTTTATGTCAACTTTCATGAATTGATAAGATGTATGACGTATTGGTTTAATTTGGTAGGGACTAAAGCCTAACCCATAATAATTGAGGCTAGGTTTCGTGTTTACATTTTTATCCACCAAAATTTCTGGGATTGGGTACGTACCTAGCTAAGATATATGTCATTTGTTTAATTACATCAGGTGTCCATCTAATCTATTTATGGTCTTAAGCAGATAACACAAACTCAGAGTGTTAAGGGCGAAGTTTCAACCATTGAAAAATAGAAACGGGATGAGTTGTTTTAATCACATTCAATTCAAAGATGTTCGTCATTCATTTCAGTGTTGGTCACTTGTCGATGGGATCATCAGAAACCACTAATGATTTTCAGGGTTTGGAAATAAAATTTTACTACTGGATGTTAGTTTATTATACGGCCGAAGGCATGGATATTGCTTTCACCTTACCTATTATCTTTTTCTTTTTTTTCCAATAAATTTTTGACATGTGGATTTTCTCATTTGTAGACTATAGTTTTTGAAAAAATAATATTTTTTCACAATTTATGAATATCATTTATCTTGCATTTTATTGGGCTGCCCCTTTATTTGGTACTGTTTTGTGATTGTTTTTGAGGAAGAGAAATTGTCATTCCTTATATTTAAGTACATTTAAGGATATCACTGTGGATGACAGGCTTCATGCTTTTGCGGAGTTCAAGAAATTTTGTGTGGCTCGAGGCCCCTGTGTTGATTTTTTATTTTTGTTTTTTGCAGTGGAAACTATTACAATATCTTGTTTATGGAAACTATGAAAACCAGCCGTACCTCATGCTCCGCAGGTAAAATCCGAGGGCAAAATCATGTGATTTTGCTAAGAAGAAATTATTTTCAGTGGAGGTGGTGGTTCTGGTTTTGATGTTGTCCCGCTGTTGCTATGGAGAATTTCAGTGTTAATGTCGATGGTCAATGACAATATGCCCCTGTACAGACGCCATTTCACCATGTAAGCAAACGTAGAAACACAATAGGGAAAGGGAAGATGTAGTCCATTTTTTTGTGCTGATATTTTTGTTATTTTTGTTAATTGTTATGATCTGCATTATTTATTGACTGGGTGTTCTTGTTTTAACAAAAATTTCACAAGGACCTTCCTTTCAGCACTGTGTATGCCTTCAGATTGTCGAGGAAGACGACGACTATACCAAGTCCCACGATCGAAGCAATATAAGGTATCCAAACGTTTGTGAGATGGGAAAACCATCTCCCCCGGAAACATATTCTTCCGTGGGATCTGTTGCTAAACACTGTGAATCCCAAACATGGCGAAATCCCCATGGTTGTTCATTTGCATGGTTGAATGTGTTGGAGAGGCTCCTTTTCTAGTTCTTTTGATCCATGGTGCATGCTGAGCTTGGGTTTGCTTTAGCTTGGCCCGATTTGGATCTCATCGAACTCGAATTTATTTGGCTTACACTATTTCGATTCAGGCATTAGAAGGCTCGTCCCTATTTGGATGTAACTTGGCTCGCTCAACACTCAGATCTGGTACTTCCTGTTCTGACAGAAATTCATTTTTCCAGTCTTTGAAGTTCATAGTTTAGGTTTGAATCTCATTTTAATGGGTTTTCCATTTCTTATTCTGTTTGTATTGTCTTTTAATGTTACAGTCTGTAATCGATAATATCATGCAGATTCATCTGATACAATTGTTTGTTTCCAGATTCATCTGTATTACATTCAATTCCTGCACTATAACCTGTACCTGCCTACAATGCATCCTCCATGCTACTCACACTGTATTGCCTCCCGTCTGGGATCCCTGCATTCTCCAAAGCACCCAGAATACCAACACTGTATTTGACCTTTCTGCACAGATTTGGAAGATGTGATTTCTATGAGGTTTGTAAATATGCTACTGATAAATTTTCCATCAATGTGACGTTAAAGAAACTTTTCCTCTAAGTCATTGGTAATGAATAAAAAGCTCATTAACTGCCACCACAAACGTTCATAAATTCTATTAAGATATTCTATGATCAATATCGTTTGGTTAAGTGTATTTGGTTTACATTCTTTAGTTCATTTCTTGCTATCCGATTGCCTTCGTTTCATAAATAACCACATAAAACTCTTAAGGGCATTATCCAGGTTCAAATCTTCCTCACCACAGTAAGCTGGCTCATAACTCCAGTGAACATGTGGCCAGGTTGTGATGTAATGATTATGCCAATTTTGCTTACTGCCCATTGTGTTAATGGTGGGAAACAAGCTCTTCCAAGTTTTGCCAATAAATAAAATCACCAATCAGTACACTGTTAATCCCAGTACGATACTTGGGGAGATGACTTCGATGTATTTTATCGTAGTTGGAAAAATAATAACTCTTATTTAGATCCTTCGCATAAGTATGAGGTCAGATATTGGAAGCTTAAAATATCTAATTTTTTAATATTTAATTTACTCTGTAACGCATATTTCTAAATATTTTCATACACAATGGATGAATTTCGAAATCATGTTACAAATATGTTTCGATAATCATTTGAACAATACAATGATCATTGCAATGTCGAATACCACACAACAAATATATAGAGAAACCAACTTGTCTTCGCCTGTCATGCGTAGGTTCATAACAAAGACCTCCACACCACAAACCTTCAGCTTCGGCAGGATTTGCCATATCATGGCCTTGTTGTTACTGTAGATGAGGCTGAAGAGAAAATGGAGTTTTGAAAACCAGAAAAAGTGTTAGATATCATAATAAAAATCAATTGCGTTTCAAGTACGTATTTTCAGTTAGTTTATGGTTTTCTTTAACCTCGGCTATTATTTGGATTTTTAGTATGGACATTGTACAACTGGATTTACATCCTGTTGTTTTATTTCATTACATTTTATGGAATCTCTCACGCTTTTATTTTCTTGTGGTCTCAACTCGAGAAGCCTCTGCTTCTCCGTTTTTTAAATTTGTTTAATTATAATCAAATGACATACAAAAGTGAGAAGATTTTTCCTCTATTTTAAGTGTGATTTAAAAGGTTACAATATGTAAGTTAAAATATGGAAGATGCCCAGATTGCTAATTAGAGAAGCCCCACAGAGAAAAAAAAATATTCACACACAAACAGAGCTATTACACCACGACAACCAAAAAAAAAAAAATGAAAAAATGAAAAACACAACAAGAAGATCATATATAAATTGATAAAAACATGACTACTATAAACTTGTTGCAAATGTTTTCGTAAAAAACTACAGCTGTAATCTTCCAATCTCTGCTCTATTTTTCTTCTCTAAATTTCTGGGCGTCCCCTCCTTTTAGGTGATGTCGAGAAAGTCCAAAGCCCTTTTGATTCGGTATAGGGGAGAAGGGCCAGTATGTGAACACGTCCCAATACTTGAACTTTATTTTGCATTTAAAATATCCAATACTTGATGGAATAAAAACCAAAATTTTGATTATTGAAGTTCAAAAATTTGTTTTTTTATAAACCATATGTGCATAGGGTCAACATCTCATTATTACTTAGTACACAATAAATACTGATTGGTACTTTCATTTTCTACAATAAAAGACTCATTTGTTCAAAATATAAAAACAACATATCAGTTGACAAACCCATCATATCTATTTAATGGGTTGAATATTTGTCTTTTCAATTCATCTCTTTCCATATTCCAAGTTGGGTTGTTCAATCACCAGATCTTTCATATCCAGACATTAATACATACCTGCAAAAAAAGAGGGAACCTTCTTCTCAAGATTCAAATTCATCCATTAAAAACACAAACAAAAATGTACACTTGAAGGTAAAAAATAAATATGAATATCAAATCAAATAATTTTAGCCACAAGATCATCTCAAAATCAATTTCAACCTTTGATTAAAAAGACCCTACACCTTGATCCATGTCCTACATTTTGATTGGATACTCTCAAATCAATGTTGGTATTATATATTCACTTTCCTAGTCTTGTTTACTACTTTTTAACTTCTGCAGGGTGCCTGATTACAGTGGATTTTATAAGAAGAGGTTACTTCTATCAAGTTTTGAAAGGAAAGGTCCAGCAAAGCAAAAATTGCAAGTTAGTTTTCATACCTACTGCTTCAAGAGGACACTTAAATATGTAAAAAATAGTCAAATTTATTACTTAAGGCCCTTTTCCACTGGAATGTATTCATATATAACCTCAACTGCCTGTTTTCTCTGATATAAGCTAACGTATACCTTGCACTTATGCTGAAAGCATGTTGTGATCTACTTTTTGTTTGACCAGAGATCTGTTCAATTAAGTTAGAATTAGACATAACAGATTGCTGAGTAGAACTGCAAGTTTATGGATTGATTTCTATTTAATTTATCAAAAATTGGCCCATACAGCAGAGCACATTAAAAAAATATTAAGATTGGAATTGAGTGATTCTTGATCATAACATCCTGCTAATTAATTCTGTGAACATCTATTAGATAATGGCTTTATGTTTTCTCCCTTAAAGTACCTTAAAAGAAAATAATATTAACTTCACAATAGAATTAGTAACTTCGGAATGTAAATGAGTTTACTTTGAGATATTTTATTTGATCGATCATATGTACGAAAATAATATTACAAAATGATTCGAAATTAAAGGCTTAGGATAAAAAATTGTTTAATTATAACTAGCTATCAAATTGGTGATCCTACATGGCAAGGAATTGGCGCCATGGGCTTGCGATCATATGGCTGAAGTCTCTTGTTATCTAAAAATAAGTCATCTACAGATATATGAAGAATGTGCTGGACATATCAATTAGACATCTACAAAATATAGAGAACTGAATTTTCTCACAAACAACATCCACTGCATCCTATAAAATTGAAAAACTGAAATTCAAACCATTATCAATATCCACAAGGATTAATGGTAGTGAATATAAATCGTAGTACAATGTAGGTAAAGAATACAACAACTCAAACATATGTCCAGCACATTCTTTATATATCTCTCGCTAACTCTGTAAGATATAAAATCTGTACCATTTAATTCAAAACAGAAATCTGTAACTCTATGTGAACACTGCCCAATACTAAAGAGATAAGATAAAGAGTTTCCAAACTAGATGGATAAGATAAAGAAATGTTTATTTATAACTAGCTGTAAAATTGATAAACCTACATGACAAGGAATTGGCCCGATGGACCCGTGAACTCAGGGTGTTGACATAATGGCACTACTCCCAGAAATTAAAGATATAGGAAAGAAAAATGTTTATTTATAGGGGAGAAGGGCTAGTATGTGAACACCCTAAGTTCGCAGGCCCATGGAGCCAATTCCTTGCCATGTAGGATCACCAATTGTAATATTATTTGCTTACATATGATCGATCAAATAAAATCTCTCAAAAAAAACTCATTTACTGGTGGAGACCCGAAGTGGTTCACACAACGGGACATGTGTTGAGAATTTAATTCGAAATAAAAGAGGGAAACAGTATCTGTCCTCCTCATCTTGACGCACGTAATAGATAAGCCACAATGAAATGCTCAACCACCATTTACTAGCGCTTGTTTTGGACGCGTTCCAAACTGGTTTGCTCAACCACCATTTACCAGACTGTTCCATGGCACGTTTTGGAGTCGTTTCAGACTGTTTTGCTCAACTGCCATTTATTTAGAAGAGTTTAGGGGAGAAGGGCCAGTATGCGAACACCCTAAGTTCACAGGTTAAGTAAATCAAATCCTTTCCACGTAGGAGTGACAGTATGCCAGATAGGTATAAATAAACATTTTTTAATCCTATATCTTTAATTTCGAATCATATGTTAATATTATTTACTTCCATCTGATCGATCAGGTAAAATATCTAAAAAAAAAAACACATTTACTGGTGGAGATCCGAAGTGGTCCATACCAAGACCTACAGTAGTACAACAGATTTGCTGCCACTGTAACAGCATATGTAGTCAAGCTATTACAATTACGATTCTTACATGCATTCACTTCTGAAGATGATTTGATGTCAAAAAACATTACATTAACAAGACCTGCGTCAATTGATCGATATGAATTACAATGTCGAAAGGGGCGACTACATGTTCGAGTGAAACATTCTAATTAATATTGATCAATTACAAACAAGCTGATGAATGTAGTGTTATTTGATAACACCTCATCTTTAGAAGTGTTTATAGATGATCTTATTGATATATTAATACATATTTTACTAATTTTATATTGTTTCATACTGCAGTATTTAGAGAAGATGAAGAGAAAGAGGAGTTTACATCGAGCACAACGTATGCCCAAAAAAATGAGGTGTACAATTTGAAATTGAACCATCTAACCATGAAACAGATGAACATGATGCTACAATAATAAGCGAAGAGGATGGTGCAACAACAAATCAAGGAGATACAAACACACCTGATGATCATCAACGAGAACCTGCTAGATGTGAACTAAATAGGCATGAACTACAGGAGACTTGTGGTTGTTAGAGGCAAAACTTCGACCAAGACGGTTAGAATTTTGTCTAGTTGGTCAAAAGAAGATATGTTAAAGGCCATAGATGATATTGAGTTACTCGCATTATTCAATTAGAGCTGCTGCACTGAAATATCATGTCATCCGTAAAAAGGAGCATATTGAGGCAAAAAATCAAGAAAGGTTGGCAACAAAGGAGCAAAAAAAGGAAGAGAGATTGCAACGCATTAAAGAGAGGCAAGAAAGGGATCTACAAAAGTTTGTTGAAAGATAGGAGCGTGAGAAACAACGGGAAGTAGCTCGCCAAAAAAAGGAATTAGAATTACAACAGAAGGAAGCCACTCAGCATCAAAGGGAGAAAGAGAAACAAGAAAGAGATAACAAGTTCAACAATCTGCAGGTTTTGTTTCCCATACATCATTCCATGCCCATATAGAACTCCATGTTACAAGATATGTTGAAAGTTCCTATCCCAGATTACCACCCTTACTTACTTGACACCAACATAAATGCAAATAACTTCAACTCCAACTACACACCCCATTATCCCACAACCTCCTACTTCACATACAACCTTTCATACCATATCTGGTTTTCCTATTCCACCATGGGTTCATCTAGTTGAACCTCTTAATGACTCCAACAACATCTGTTAATGATAAAATTGTTCCTGATAGTCCAAACTCAGGGGCCTTTTTGAAGGTGTGACATGGAAATTGACTAACAAACTTACAGTACTAGTTTATAGTTGGTATGTAGTTTATAGTTTATAGTTGGTATATTTTGCTCCGAATGTAATTAATATGGATGCATACAGTATACGTTTATATGTTTTGCTCCGAATGTAATGAATATGGACACATACAGTATAAGTTTATATGTTTTGCTCCAAATGTAAGAAAATATAAAGACATGCGTTTTATATTAATACATTTTGCTCGAAATGTAATCGTTGTTTTAGATGCGGAAACCAAATCAGCTCAGAATTTGTTAAAGGTTTACGTTAAATTGTTGCAACTTAAAAATGAACACCGTGAAATAAAAACTGAAAGACAAGGATTTATTTGAATCTTGGTGAGGTAGAAACCTCACCTCTATATGGCTTAAAAACATAGAATTGTAGGTAACATTTTCGTTCAATATTAGTAGTCTGAATACACACTATTTCCACCCTGCTTCAACCGATCTCGACGCATAAAACTGTTGTTCCAAAGTTTTCCATGCAATCTGCACATGCATGTTTAGCCATTTATTAAAAAAATTGAATTTGTTTGAACACAGAGAATGGAAAAAAGCGTAAGGATCAAATAGATTTAAAAAATGGCACATGTAGAAAGGCTTAGAAAATTTGGCTCAAAACCTGTCTGAAAAGGGTCTGAGATTCAGCTCTCGGGTCCAAGCACTTCGGTCCTGGATGTGCAGCTTGCTAGTACGTCTGAGCTAACAAACTGGAAAACAAAATGCAAGTCAGAGCTTCAGAGAAAATGAAAGAAAAAAATTGGCTAACAAAATTCAGTCAGAGCTTCAGAGAAAATGAAAGAAAAAAATGGCTAAAAAAACGAGTTGGATTATTTAAAAAAAAAAAAAGAGAAAACGAGTTGGATAAGATAAAGATTTTTCAAACTACAGAGAAAAAGAAAGAAAAAAATGCGTACCTATAAGGTCGTATTGTTCACTGTAAAATGCTGTGGGCAATATGAACACCTCGAGCAAGGCACTGAGAAGCCACCTTTCACGTAAACCTCGCACAGGCTGTAAGCCCACTCACAAACAACCACCATTTGCAAAGGAGACAGTGTGTAACACGTCCAAGGGAGACAATGTGTAACGCGTCCAGAGGAGGAGACAATGTGTAACACGTCCAGAGGAGGAGACAGTGTGTAACGCGTCTGAGCAAAAACAGTCTGGAACGACTCCAAAATGTGCCATGGAATAGTATGTAAATGGCGGTTGAGCAAAACAGTCTGAAACGACTCCAAAACGTGTCCATGGAACAGTCTGGTAAATGGTGGTCGAGCAAACTAGTTTGGAAGGCGGGTAAAACAACCGCTGGTAAAGGGTGGTTGAGCATTTAATTGGGGCTTATCTATTACGTGCATCTAGATGAGGAGGATAGATATTGTTTCCCTCTTTTATTTTGAATTAAAATGCACAACACCTGTCCCGTTGAGTGAACCACTTCGGGTCTCCACCAGTAAATGTGTGTTTTTTTGAGATATTTTATTTGATCGATCATATTGTAAGCAAATAATATTACAATATGTTTCAAAAGTAAAGGCTTAGGATAAAAAAATGTTTATTTATAACTAGTTGTCAAATTGGTGATCCTATGTGGCAAGGAATTGGCTCCATGGGCCCTGCGAACTTAGGGTGTTCGCATACTGGCCCTTCTCCCCTACTCTTCTTTTCCTGGTATACTCTAGTACTTTAGAGCTCTTGTTCTTTGCACTTTTTCTTCTTTTTCTTGGTTCTAGAGTAGCTACTACTGCCTCAAAACACAAACTAGAAGCCAAATTATTGCCTTCTATTTTTGCCTCAACTCCAACCTACCAAATACCAAACAACATAAATAAAAATATCTCCAAAATTGGGCGCCTAAAATGAATTATAGTGGGGGGCACCAAGTTCAAATTTAAAATTTGGTAGTTGGGATTATGTTTTGTAAAACTTCCCATTGATCACAACTATGACCATCACGTTGGAAAATGAAATCTTTCCCACACCTTCCAACGTTCCCGCAGTGAATTATAATGTAGCCAAGTGGGAAATTCAAAATTTCATATGAGAAGGAATCTCTGTATTTTAGTCTCATAGATTTTTTAAGTAGGTGTATATTCGTATTTAAAACTCATCACACTTTGAAATTTTTAGCTAACTCTAGGCATTTTATATAATTCTGCCAAATAGTAAGAAACTTTTAGAATTCACTACTATTCTCAATCCTATGTAAACAAGAGCATCAATGCTGCAAAATACTGCAGAGACTGAAATGACATTGTATGATACGAAAGGTGAATTGACTCTAACTAACTATGCTCCATGTTAGCTACTCCGGTCTTACTACTGCTACTAGGGTACATACAATAGGGGATGGAACAAACGAAATTCGACAGGATTTCACAAAATCTTTCATTGGGTATGCAGATTATGTGAAAATTTCAAGTGGGTACTATTGCAAACTCTAAACTAAGTTGACGGATTTGTGACACGATTTTTTTGTTCATTAGAGGAATAATTACATATTACAATTTTAGCATAGTCTCTACCACCTTGGTAAACTTTAACTTGGCGTGAGGAAGGGACCACCAAGTGCTCAAGTTTCATAACACCTCTGTATAGCTGACACACACTTAGGGACGTTGGTTGGACTACTCCAACAATATTGTTGTACAGTTGTCGCGCACTCAGGAACATCGATCAGAGTACTCCTCTTGCGAGTGGGCATGCCAATGAGGGTTGAACCTTGGACCTCCTCTTAATAAATGCCCAACTTTACCTATTAACCAAGACCCCATTCACTTTGTGACATGATTAGTGTGAGTAATTTTAACTTCATGTTTTAGTAGGTGTGGCATGCAGAAGCGGTTTGAATAGATTTGTGTATGGATTTTGGACGTAGGAATGGCTAACCCAGTTTCTTAGCTGTAGATAAAGTTGTTAGAAAAAGAGTTTAATTTTTCCCTTAGAAAAGCAAAAAGCAGTTTGTTTTTTAGATGCTTTTATTTTTTAGGTAGTTCGCTTTTAGATTCCTACTTTTAAGAAAAAAATAATAAAGTAAATAAATCAAAAGTTTTGTATTGCACAAAAGCATGTGCTTTTTAGCTCTATTTTTATGAGTTGAGTCTTTTATTGTTAGATGAAGCCATCTATTTATTAGAGGCAAGTTGTAAGTGTTTTGACATATCAAACACATTCAGAGAGATTGTATTGAGCCGAAGCTCTGGTACTAGAAGAAGAAATATATGCACATAAGTGTTAATCTGAGTTTGCAATAATATGTCTTTTTTTGCAATTATTTATTTTATTTTTGTTAGTTATTATTTTATGTGCCTAATTTCTACAAAAGTTGGTAGTTGCAATAACTTGGCAGCAACAATGGCGGTTGTGTAGAGAGTGTTTATTCATCCGAACTTTCTTTAGGACACACAGATCCTACTCCAAGGACTTTACATGGATTTCATAACATTGCTGAAAATTGTTGAATTCACATACGGACTAATTAGATCTTTCAAATAAATCTATAAATAGTTGAGTGAACTAAAATTCTGTGCATTGGAAGGAACTTCCATTTAATTCTTCATTCACATTACTTCAAATTTTCATACAACTGAAACTTCCATTCAAGGAATCAGAACAAATTGCATCAGTGACAAAAAATATTGCCAAGGGGGGATTAAGCCCTAGGCAGACTAGGCAACTGCCTAAGGTGCCAACACAAAGGGGGTGCCAAAATTTGAAAATTTTCATTATTTTTGGTTATTATTATAACTTAATATTAATATTCTTTTACCTAAAGTCGATATTAATTGAACATTTTATTGATATTATTATAAAGTAGTATAAATTTCATGCATAAACATAAAAATGTACTATAATATTTTTAAAAGCAAAATAAATATGCATATTTTTAATCTCATCCAATTTTCTTGATATTATTACCCTTTCTTTAATGTAGCTCTAAATAATTCAAGTGTGTAATTTTTTCTCAGAAATGTCTCATGTATATTTTATAATGTCATCGTCGAAGCTAATAGAGACAAGTACAATTGAATGAAAAGATTATTTAATTCTCTATTCCTAATGTTTAACGCAAAATATTTCTTTTTTATGTAGGAATTAGTAGGCTTGGTCTAGATACTACTATTCATAAAATGATTGGAGCCACCTAAGAATTTTCTTTCTTTCAAACAAGCGGTGTTTTTTAGCTTTAAGTCTCATCACCTACTTGATATTGGTAAACAAGACAAGTAACCAAGCTTGTATATGAAATTGTATTTGTCGTATTCTAAGCACATCCTATGATTAATTTTCTCCATCCATGGATTATCACTTGTCCTTATTTGATAATTTTATAGGATATTTTTGATCATTTTGTATACCATTTTCTCTAAATTAATGATGTATTATGATGCTTATGTAAATTATAAAAAATGATAATGTGTGTGGCTTTTATTTAGTTATTTTATGGGAATAAATTATTAACTAAAATTTTAAGAAGGGTGTCCACTTCAATTACTGCCTAGGGTGCTCCCTAATCTTTAATTTGGCCAATGCTCTATGGGCCAATTTTTTTTTCACCTTTACCGAAATGCTTCACAACACTGCCTAAGTCAGCGAATCACGGGTTTTCAGGGTCCAAATAGTCCCATGTTGAAATCAGACCATGTGCGTTGTTGACCTCCACTCCACCTACTGACAATGCAACCAACAAAGTGGAAAATTCGATGGCCTCGACGATCATGCTAGTGTCTACATATGTGCACCTTGGGAAACATTTCACCTAAAAAATTCGCCAAACAACTGCGTTACCTATTTCATCGGCTCTCCTTCTCCTTGAGCATCATCCACGGCTTTGTGCCAGATCTATTTGAACACAACTTCTATTTGAGTATACGCTATGGCCAGCGCCTACAATTCATCTATAGGTTTTTACATTGCTTACTCCATCTCATCCTATGAGTACTCGAAGTGGTAAAACTTTTCCATGAACTCACCATTTTAGTGGGATCATTACTTTGTCTCTTCTCCTGTGGCCAGCACATGGAGAATTGAATTGAAATCAGTTATTGTGAATACTGCGATGCCCTAAGCCCTCTTAAGCTGACAAAAGTAGAAGTGGGTAGCATAACCGATTCTTGAGTAGAGTTTGGGTAGCATAATAATATTACGACTAGGGGGAAAGGTAGGCAGTCATCGTGAATCATTATGTGGGAGGTTGTTAGAGCCACTTAAAAATCATATTTAAAAAAAAAAAAACCCTTTTAAAGACCATGACTTGGCTTAATATACAGATTTCCCTAAAAAATTTTTGAATATGTGAAGAATATATTTTTAAGGGATTTAAAATAAGTACTTTTGAATACAAAGGAATTTAAGGCAACCCATTAGTTGAGAATAAAATCACCTTTTATGGGTTGTCTATGTGTCATGATTTCATTAGTTCATTTATTGATGTGATTTGATGTGACTTACTTTATTGGCTAGTTTTTATTTCATTTTTAACTTTAATTCAAAAAAATATTGGTACTTTGTTTCACATAACTACTCACGGGTCATTGGGCCATTCACGATAACTGGATCCTTTCCCCTAACTGAAGATCAAGCCATGCTAGGGAGCTCCTTTCTCATTAACTCAGGTTGATGTCATGGTACCCCAAGCCACACTCATACAATTTACTATAATGACCTGCTTGGATTTTTAGTTCTCTAATGGCCTACAAGAAGACACCCAGTATTCTTCATGAAACAGGAGGACACCCTGGATTAATGTCTTCCATTCTTAGGCTACAAGGTGGGTCCCAAAACTGAAGATGAAACTTTGAATTTCACAATTATTTTTTAAAAACCAATTGTACAGAGGAACTAATTTCCTCTATGTGAATGTGATTTACTTCTTTTCAAGGAACCCTAATACTAATCTATGACTGGTTAAAAAGTCCAAACTATACTAGTTGAGTGACCTCCCAATGTGAATCCTATCCTGTCATCCAAAATGCCTTTGGCAATACTAATAAGAGGTGGAAATTGATAACAACTGATGTTAATGGGCAGCTATGGAAAGAATCTATAAGATGCTCAGTCGGTGCTTAAATTGTGGAGCTTGCACGTTGTCATCAATATGATTTCCTAAGTTTTATATCAACCTTCCCCCCTTGAGTTCTGATGTTAGAGACACAGTGTATCTGGCTACAATACAACCTATGTAAATCATTTTGTGTCGAAGTGGATTGCGTATCTATTGATTAAGGAGGTTCTCAATCCTCTCATATCACAGCAAGAGCAAAGCATGCTTTCATGCCTGGTTTCACCATCTATTTTTTATGGCAATCAATATCAGTCTTTCGTATGAATTGACTCAATTCCCTTTCCAAATGGTAATAACTCTCAGGCTTCATGATGTCTAAAAGTCGACATAAGTAAGGCTTATGATAAATATTAATTGGAAATAGTTTCCTTATCAGGGTCGATGCTCATTAAGACCAATTTGGATTTTCAGCTCCTCCCACAAACTAAAAACAATGGATTTTTAAAAAGCATCGCAAAGGCCTTCATTTTCTATCCTAATTAATGGGAATGGAGGAATCTAGTTTCTTTAAAAGTAATTGGGGTATTAGGTCAGGTCTGACCAGACATCTCTTCTTTTATATATATTTTGGTTGTCGTGAATCCCTCAGTAAGGTTAACTATTGGGGAAACTTCAAATTCTTAGGACTTTTTGCAAGTTTGAAAGGCTTGAAGGATTACGGAAGGTCAGCACACTAGTTCCATCTCTCAGGTCAGCAATTCGCTGTATGACCAAGCTGGATCTCTATTTGAGTAAGGGTAGCATTTGTGAAGCCAAAAGGTTGTTGAAGGGTATTCTCATGGACTCTACCTAGAAAATTTGAGGGCAGCTGTGGTAAGCGGTATAAGTGTATTCAAAATTGACCTTCAATTGACTATTGTTCAATTGATAGGTCCCCTCATCTATCACTGATGGAACAAAGAATCCTTATTGCATATTTCATGTTCAAATAAATTATTCAATGATGAGGAGAAGAATAAATACAAATTGTTGACAGTTACAGCCAACTGAATACCCACCAACATGCATGCAAAACTATGTATATACCTACATGGAGGAAAAATTGATCAAGGCTTAACCGACAATGGATTAATTTTTCTAACATTCCCCCCGCCCTTAATACCTTGTTAAGTACAAACATACATTTCCTGATACTGGATGTCCCCCCCCCTCCTTAATGAGAACACCACAAAGAGGGTCTTCACACGAGCATGTGCCTTACATGGTCCTCGATACACATGGTTTTTTCTAAGGTCGAAAATTTCCATAAACCTAGAGGGACAGGAAGCACTTTCTGCCTATTCACCTCGGTGGCGTTTTACAGGATTACC
The DNA here is from genome assembly GCA_019776745.2 of Taxus chinensis. Classification (NCBI taxonomy): domain Eukaryota; kingdom Viridiplantae; phylum Streptophyta; class Pinopsida; order Cupressales; family Taxaceae; genus Taxus; species Taxus chinensis. The sequence goes on along the minus strand of CM034146.1, from coordinate 915,262,465 downwards.
ATGAAACCAAGAGGATTATACCTCGGTGGTTTTTACAGGTTTACCACGAACCCAAGAGGATTTTACCTCGGTGGTTTTACAGTTTACCAAGCATGAACCCTAATGTGAGTACCATGTGCTGCTTTCAGTGCTTTTCTGTTCCCCATGACACTTTTCAATTTAGGAGGTCCCCTAAACAGGAAATTGCAGCAACATCTACACTTTATTGAAATACATACAACATTGAAGCACAAAATAGGAAATACAACAAACCAATATTGAGGAATGATCCTTGGAATGGTTTATTCACCACTTCTATCTGTCGATAGCAACTCATGTTTTTGAGGATTGCAAAGCCAGCTTTCTGTCGATTAGGGACCTTCCATTTTCCTCTAATGTATGCTACTTTGATTAGGAAACAAATCACTGCCATTGGATGGCCCAGTTGACTGATCATTTTCGATCTCCACCTAAGGAAGTTAAAATCAGGTTTGTATGCCAGCTGTTTCAAGAAAGAGTACTGCTATGTCAACTAATCATTGCTAGATCTTGTTTGGACGGATGCCTCTTCATACTCTTGTTCCAAATATGTAAGTATCCAATGTTGCAGGTGGGTGTCAGAATAGAAAATATGGAAAGATTTTTTGGCTTCAATTTTCCCTCCAAAATCCAATATTTCTTCTTGAAGCATGGCATTTTAAAGGATCAATCCAAACTCAGAAAATTCAAGGCAAACAACTATGCTTCATTCAGTAATCCATTTTCAGCTCCCGATCTTACATTATGAATAAAACATGGAGGACAAAGATCGCCATCTTCTTATCCATTGTCTGTTGTTGACACAAACCAATTGGCATATGTGCTAAGCTCAATCTTCCTTGGGTCCTCAATTAGCCATTCAATATCTGTCAGCCATTCTCTCATAGCCTAATGCGGTTTTCATAGACGGGCTTCTCCTCAATTTGGATTTGCCTCCAGCCTCCTTCGTCTGGCATATTTTTTGGGAACATAATTAAGGATGTACTAGAATGAAAGGAACTTTGTAGCGTAATCTTTGAATCAAGTTGCTAGGCCTTTCTGAGGCAATGGCTTCGGTCTCAGAATAGCTCATTGTCTAATTTTGATAGGGAAGTGGAGAAAAAGTGACTTAGTAGTTAAACCCCATTCTGTTTTGGCCAATTTAGTGTGTTGATGCACAGGTCTTCACCTATGTTCAGGACCACTCTAACTGCACAATGGTGCCCTCTTCAATGGCAAGAATTATAAACTGAATTTATTATGTTTGGCCAGGGACAGCATTTCAGACTCCAACTAGCCTCTTCATTGCATCATCTGATTACGTAGAATGATGGGTCAGAAGTTGTAGACTTTTGGCAGGAATTAGCCGCATATTCGCCGAACTGTAGTACAGTGTTTGGAACAATGTAGGAGTCTAAGTAAGGGCTTAGATTTCTCGTAATTTCACCCGACTTCCAAATGATTGCAATCATAGAAGGCCATATGCTATCCAGGAGTTAATTCATCTTAATGCTTGATCTTGGATTTTAGGGTCAAAAGGCTCTGGTATGCAAGTTGTGAGATGGTAAAGGATATCTCTACACATTCAAATTTAAGATTGTTGGAGTCCACACGTCATGTGTTGAGAAGTAATCCTCACTTAGTGCCAATTGGCTGAGTCTGATACCAAGGAATCAATAAACATCAATTTGGAAGAAATGTTCGAATAAATTATTCAATGATGCAAGCACAATGGGAACCTTGAAATACCATTTTTGATAGATTACATTCTACCGAATTTGGCCATTGAGTTTATGCTTGCTCTGTGACAAGTTTGGGTCCTTTAAAGAAGAGGAACAACTGAATCAAGGCATCAACCGCAATAGAGCATTTCTGGATCCTCCTCTTCTAATGGCTTGCTTATAGGGTTCCTCACATATAATAATTGCTCTGTGATGAGCATGCAAATGGATTGTTCAGGTCGGGTATTTCTGATGCTCTGACTGAAGAATATTTTCAATATTGCCTATGTATGAAGGTATCTGGAAGTTATCAAGCCAAAAATTGATAGAATGCCTTGAATTATCTGCGCTTGGAATGAACAGAGCCACGAGTTAAGGCTGAGAGAGGAAGGAGCTTTAGTTTTTGTGGATAATTTGTCCATGGTTAAATCACCCTTTAAAGGTAACAAGCAATGTAAACTATATCTAATCTCAACTAGATGAAACCTATCCTTCACAAGATAACCTGGTGGTTTAAGTGACATATTGTAATTTGAGTATGCTGGTTTTATTAACCATGTCGAGATTATGAATCATCACTTGGTAGCGGTCGGTTTATTCAATATGCTAGAGAAGATGTTTGTGGAGTCACATTGAATTTACTGAGAAGCTGTTCACCTTGGTTTCGTAACTTTCCATTCTAGTCCTACTCGACTCAAACTTCTGAATCTGAAGATTCTGAATATACCTCATGGATGAGCATTTGCTTCCAAGTATTGGGAGTGTAGCCTCGTGAATCATTAAAAAGTATGGAGGTTTCCTATCAATTTTTCTCTCCCCTTTCAGGTCCGTTGCTGGGTTCATAATCCAACATACGTCCTTTACAAATGGATTCTGACATGGAGACTCGGTTTCATGGAAGGTCAGGGGTCACTATACAATCCAATATCTTTGCCTCCATAAGATAAAAGGAATTCTTTGCATTGTTAGTCTAATAGTGTTTGCTATAGAGTTAACATGTATCACAGGTATATTAGACAATGCAAGGTTAGGTATTTTTCATGTATTCTTTTTTTATCAATCTGAAACTAAGGTTTGGAACTCTTACTATGTAATTAGGGAATGGGTCCCTTTAACACCACTGTTATTTTGTAAAAAAATTAGTAATACATTATAGTACATTCATTAATCGTATGCAATATGTTCAGGGATGAGAGCATGACACTAAAATGACTAGATTTTCTAAACATAATAAATATTAACTAATTTTAAAGGAAAAATGTGTTTTCTCACTATGTTTTTAAAGCATCAATATGACCTCTTGTTTTGTGTATTTGTGATGGATGATGGAAAATCTAAAGGTATTCATTTATGAGGTAGTGGAAAACATGTTGACTGGAAGAATCATTATGGGAGATGTTTGTCGTTGTGACATTGAAGGTGGAAAATAACTTCGTGTCTTTCTAATATGAGAGAAACACGCGTGTAAAAATAGGAGGGGCTCCTACGGTTAAATGTTTTTTACCGAGTGATCACTAATTTTGCATATTTATGTTCTTCATCAACAATGGATACCCATATTAGAACTTTGACTCTTATTGTTTTTAGTGCTTGCTTAGCTATGTGATGCATATGTTTTGTATATGTTCGGAAAATGCTTCTACATCATCACTGACTCTGCCATCAACTGGTAGCTGTACCAAATCTAACACCCCATTTGGATTACTCCCATAAACAATTGAAAATAGAGAGTTTCATGTGGATCTATTTATGGAACTGTTATATGCAAACTTAGCTTGTGGTAATGCTAAGTCCCATTTTTTTGGCTTGTCCCTAACTATGCACTTTAATAAGTTTCCCAAACGCCTATTTACCACCTTTGTTTTCCCATCGGTATGAGGATGATAGGAACTGCTGAATTGTAGTTGAGTTCCCAACTTCTTGTATAAAGTCCTGTAGAAGTGAATTAAAACACTTGTGTCTCTATCTGAAGTAATGGTTTTTGGAACACCATGCAAATGAACTTCTTCTCTAAAAAACAAATCTTCTATGCATGTCGCATCACTTGTTTCTTGCAGGAAATAAAATGAACCATCTTAGAAAACCTATAAAAAATCAAAATAATGAGTTATTACATCGTTTTGTTTTTGGTAATCCCAAAACAAAATCCATACTCAGATCTGTCCACAACCCTTTAGGAATAGGCAACGACATATACTGCGAGGAGGAAATAATGGAGAAAAAATAAAGATTTGATATCTCTAATTTATTCATATTAAAAAACAAAAGCATGATACATATTTTAAAGCCGAGAGGCTTAACAATATTCCCCAAAATAATAGGAGGGGGTTACAACCTATACAAGAAGAATGTGTTATTATTTAATATACACAATCTAATTATATAGAAGATATGCTACGTAACCTTATGCCAACATTCCCCCCCTTATTACATTATTATTGCAAATATAACCCCTAAAAAGTTCAAATTTCACTTTTCCAAGGGATTTGGTGAGAATATCAACTACTTGTGCTTCTGTAGGATAGTACTGGAGCTAAATGTGATGGTTCAAGACGTGCTCTTGAATGAAATGACAATCAATCTTAATATGCTTTGTTCGTTCATGAAAGACTAGATTCTAAGAGGATCTTCATTACTATGTTGATAATGTTGCATGGCATCAGCAAAGTACCATTTAATTGTTGGATAAAAAACGTATTATTATAAGTGACGATAAAGTGAATGTGGGAAGCTAATAGTACCATTGTTGACACTAATGATGATAGAGAAGATAATGGTTCTTAGTGATTCCATAATTTGGTAAGTTAAGCAAGAATGAAATCGAGATTATATTGATAATATAACCCATATTGTTAATTCGTGCTATGGTCTTCGATCATAAAAAGGGTCACAAGATTTCAAAAAGGTTAGAATCCTAATGGTTATAGATATGCTCTTTAACCAGGTGGCATTGATTAATGTTTATTAATAGTCTTCGACCGGGGGTAAAGTGCACGAAGTTGGGGGGGCCAAAAAGTGGACAAAAACCTAAAAACAAATGAAACGCACTTGCGTTTTAATTTTTTTTGGGCTTGGTAATTACCGAACCTATAACGTGTATGCATTATAAGGAAGGAAAAACATGTACGCATTTTGTGTAGTATGGACAAAACGCGTACGCGTTTTGAATAGTTTATACTAACCAAAATATATGTTTTTTGGTTGTCTTATACTTAGAAATAACAAATGTTTAAGATTTATTTTACTATTTCTTATAATTTTAAATTTATTTTAGTAAATATAAGAAATTAGGGTCACTCTGCACCTAATGGGAAGCGGTCTCGTAGCTCCAACAATTATAATCTAGAAGATAGTTTTTTCAAAATCTAATCTAGTTAGTACTTACTCATTTTCAGGATTTCAGCAAATGACCTACAACTTTCAGGGGCATATATATTATAGTCAGTCTTTGTTTTGGGAAATCATATAGTCATTTTTTAGGCTTTTTTGACCTTCTAAAATTGATTTTGGGCCCTACCATTACTTGAATTGGTACTAGTTTTTCAATTTGGTCCATAAATCACTTTAGTGACCATGAATTAACTCTATGATGTTTGTCTACTTCTTACTAAAAAGAGATCCTCACTTTGTAGATAGAGGATTGTTGCCTGAATGGGATTCCTGTCCTATGGCCAAAATGAGGTGATTGTAATGTGCCTCCTCCTTAAGGTGTGATAACACTACTAGGTGTTGAATGAGTTGTTACGAATAGTACCAAGTGAATTGCATCAAGTGAACTTAGATGATTATCTCATTCTTAGAAACATGGTGCTCCATATAAAGATCATCCCTCACCTTTCCTAGCTCTAAAAGCATCCTTTCATGGAATCAAATTCATGATTCTCATACATGATTTTTTCTCATATGTCTCTTATGGAGACAAACAATGCCTTAATACTTCACAAATAATGGTCCTTGATAACTCAGGTGACATGACTAGCTCATTTTAGCTTGTTCTGAAGGGTGTTCAATTAACTACAAAATGGCCAAAAATGCCTTTTTAGGCCTTCAAAGGAAGTAGTCTCTCATCAAAAACTAAATGAGTCGATCGATCACCTTAAACACTATTCCCTACACACTGAAACACGCTGAATGATCTTTTTAGGAATTTCCTTTGGGTGAGGGTTTATGATTTAGGGTTTAGGGTTTAGGGCTCAAGGTTTAGGGATTAAGACTCAAGGTTTAGAGTTTAGGGTTTAAGGTTTAGTGTTTAAGGCTCATAGTTCATATTTTAGGGTTTAGGGCTCATGGCTTAGGGTTTATGGTTTAGGGTTTACGATTCAAGGTTTAGGGTTTAGGGTTTAGGGTTTATAGCTCAAGGTTCAGGGTTTAGGGTTTAGGGATCAAGGTTGAGGGTTTAGGGTTTATGGCTCAAGGTTCAGGGTTTAGGGTTTAGGGATCAGGGATTGAGGGTTTAGGGTTTAGGGTTGAGAGTTGAGGGTTCAGGGTTTATTTTTTAGGGTTTAGGGTTGAGGGTTTATGTTTAAGGGTTCAAGGTTTAGGGTTTTGGCTTAGGGCTTATGGGTTAGGGCCTAGGGTTCAGGGATTAGGGTTTAGGGTTTAGGGATCATGGGTTTAGGGTTTAGGGGTCAGGGTTTAGGTTTTAGGGTTTAGGGTTTAGGATTTAGGGCTTAAAGTTTAGGGTTTAGGGCTTAGGGTTTATGGTATAGGGTTTAGGATTTAGGGCTTAGGGTTTAAGGTTTAGGGTTGAGGATTTAGGGTTTACAGGTTTATGGTTTAGGAGTTAGGGTTTAAGGTTTAGGGTTGAGGAGTTCAGGGTTTACGGCTCATGGTTTAGCAGTTAGGGTTTAAGGTTTAAAGGTCAAGGTTCAGGGTTTAGGGAAAAGGGTTTAAGGTTCAAGGTTTAGGGATTATGGGTTGAGGGTTTAGGGTTGACAGTTGAGGGTTCATGGTTTGGGGCTTAGGATTTAGTTTTTAGGGTTAGGGTTGAGTGTGTAGTTTTAGTCGATGTTCAAGGGTTCAAGGTTTATGGTTTTGGCTTAGTGCTTATGGCTTAGGGCCTAGGGTTCAGGGCTTAGGGTTTAGGGTTTAGGGATTAAGGTTTAGGGTTTAGGCGGTGAGGGTTTAGGTTATAGGGTTTAGGGTTTATGGCTTAGGGTTTAGGTTTAGGGTTTAGTTTAGGGTTTAGGGCTTATGGTATTAAGGTTTAGGGCTTAGGGCTTAGGGTTGAGGATTTAGGGTTTATGGTTTAGGGTTTAGGAGTCAGGGTTTAAGGTTTAAAGGTCAGGGTTCAAGGTTTAGGGCAAAGGGTTCAGGGTTCAGGGTTTAAGGCTCGAGGTTTAGGGTTTAGGTTTTAGGGTTAGGGTTTAGGGTCGCATGAGTTTAGGGCTCATGGATTAGTCTTTCAGTCACAATAGTTTATTTCTTAGGGTTTAGGGTATCAATACAAAGAGTATTTAACTAAAAAAGGTTAATCTACTACGTAGGCTTAAGGGTTTACAATTTGATGCATTTCATCTACTGATATTTTAAAGGAGGGAAATGCCCATTAGCAAACTATTTCACTCACTGGTTTAGGGTTTACCCATTCTTATTAGTATTGATAGAGAGTACTCAACTAAAAAAGGGTTCATCAACATCGTAGGAACAAAACTCAAAGAGAGTCATCAAAATTTGATGCCTTTCATCTGTTGATATTTTGAAGGAGTTTACGAAATGCCCACCGAGCTCAGGGCTAAACAAGGTAGTTGTAAAAGAAGACTTAATGATGGTTCTAGGCACAAGACTAGGAAATATGGTCCTAAGATATTCAAAAAATGAACTCACTCATGAGACCTACTCGAAATAAATGAGGTTTAGAGGGTTAGAGCTTAGGGTTATTGATTTAGTGTTTAGAGGTTTACGGCTTAGGGCTCAAGGCTCAAGGTTCAAGGTTTAGAGGTTTAGGGTTCATGGTTTTAGATGTTCAAAGTTTAAGGTTTAATATTTAAGGTTTTAGGGTTTAGGGTTTATAGGATTAAGGGTGTTAGGGTCACAAATTTTAGGGTTTAGGGTTTATGTGTTTAGGGCTTGGGGTTTAGGGTTTATGGGTTTATGGATTTAAGTGCTTGGGGTTCAGAGTTACAGGTTTAAGGTTCGGGGGTTAGGGGTCAAGGGGCTCTTATGATTTAATTTTTAGGGTTTAGGGTTTATAGACCTTTAGGATTTAACATTTAGGGTCTTAAGATTTAGGATTTACAGTTTATGGGCTCAGGGCTCAGGGTTTAGGTTTTAGGATTTATGGTGCATGGTTTAAGGTTTGCAACTCAGGGTTTGGGGTTCATTAGTTATAGGTTTTACGGTTTAGGGGTTTATAGTGTATGGGTTTGAGGTCTCATAGGGGTTAGAGATCAAGGCTCTAGGATTTAGGGTCACAGAGTCTCAGGGTTCATCAAAGTTTAGGGTTTAGGGCTCAAGGAGGTGTAGGGTTCAAACAGAGCTAATAAAAATTTGAGGGTTTATGGTTTAGTTGATTAGGGTTTAGGAGGGAAATTTCATGGTTCCTAATGGTTTAATGGCTTCTAAAGACCCAATAGTCCTTAATCCTTGGATGTTCTGTCGACACTAAAATTTTCCTTAGTAGTTTCTATTTCATTAATGTATGTATTAGGAATAGGATGTTCGTTAAGTATAATTAGTAGCGGCGTCCGATAGAAGATAACGGCACTATCAGTACGATGCCGCAAATAATGTATAGTACGGTAATAATTAAAGTACAATATGGATGTTGTGGTAAAAATTAAATATTTTTCGTAAGTGGTTTGGTAATGTTAAAATATCAAAGTTGGGGTAATTAGAGAAGTATGATCTACATGATTAGGAATTAGAAATATTATATTGGTAATAAGGACAAGGAGTGAGGTCATAAATATTTTGTATATTTTATTTGTAGAAAAGTCTAAAAATGTGGAGCCCATGTGAAATGATAAAGTTTATTTTATCTTAAAAGATAAGCCTTACATGTAAAGGATAAGAGTTAAGGTATGTAATATGATTCGTCAGAAGTAGATTTCCTATCCTATTTTAGAGATAAGGTGGATAAGCCTGAAAGTTCCTATAAATGGAGAGGCCATCCTCTCCTCATTTATCATAGAAGAAAAGTTGTGAGATAATTATTTTATGAGTAAGTGTGTAAAGGAAGCCATTCATTTGTGAAAGTGTGTTAAGGAAGTCATCAAGAGGAGTAATTGTGAAGTTTCTCCCATAACCATTGTTGGAAGGAAAATGGAGTTGGTAACACTTGGAGTAATTCATGGGTGATATTGTAACAAATCCATGTTAATAATATACTTTACAGTCATGTTTCAGATTTTTCATCATTCTTCCGTTGTCATAGTCTGTGGTATTCTTGTGTTATGTATTGTTGTTATGTTTCCAAATTACATACCACCAAACCAAAGGTTGTGCATTACTAAAATAATCATAGCACGAAGGAGTTCCCGATGAAATATTATCAGAGTTCTGGATTCGTGTTCACATTATCATAGTGATGGATTACTGATGACCATTCCTCGTTGGTTCCGATTGCCTGGGGAGATATTCCCACTTAGTCATGAATCAATAGGAGGTAACCTTGTTTTTATTGAGCCTAGATAGTTGCCACTGGTAAAGTCACTTTTTACCATGCATAGTATGGACCACAGTAACCTTAATTTTTACTGTGCATAGTAGTTACCACAGTAACTTCATTTTTTATCATAAATAGTGTTTACCCCAGTAACTTCACTTTTTACCGTAAATAGTGTTTACCATAGTAAAGGCAGTTTTTACCATAATAATTCAAGTTTTACCATAGTAAATGTAAGATTGCCGTGGTCATTCCTATTTTATTGTAGAAAGGTGTAAATTCACTTTCTATTGTAGTGAGTCCAATTATTTGTGCACATAAGTCTTGTTGATTATACTTGTGGGATGGTATTTCACTGTGGTTACATTTGAAAATGGGGAAGATTCTTGTTTTTTCAGCCCAATCTAATGCAGATGTTTCCTCTTTTATTCAAGAGTTTAAACGATCTTGCATTTGTAATGGCCTTATAAGAAGGGAATAATGGAATAAATTTTTTCCTACCTTTTTGGATGGATTCAACCCTTAGGTGGTTTGAAACACTAGGTGATAATGTGAAAAACACAAGGGATTTATTAACTAAAATTTTACTTGAAGAATTTGGTGAACAATAGAAATATGTAGATCTCATGATCAATATCATAAATCTATCCCAAGGAAGAGAAGGAGAAGATAAGGGATTATCATGCTCGTGTTCTAGAGCTAAGGAGGAAGCTTGATGCCTAGATCTGGAAGGAAGGATTAGCAGATGGGTTGATGAATAGCGTGGATTAATCTCTTATGTAAGAACTTAATTATTGGGATGAAGCCAGAGATTAAACAATGAGTGAAGTATGACTGCCCAACGACCCTCAAATAAGCAAAGGAGATTGCAAGAATGTAAGAAGAAAGCGTGGAAGAAGAGCCCAAAGAAAATACTGCTAAGATAAAGCCTACACCAACACCTTTGGTCCAGAATCCACAACCACTCTCGGTGAGCACAAATATTTTTCCTAGTACATCTACTGAGTATGAAGATCTGCTCAAGAAGATGGGTCAGTTAACTATTAATCTTCTTTAAGGAAAAGAATTTAGTTCTCAGGGAGGAGATAGAGGTCCAGAAAGAAATATTTCTGAAGTTGTATGTTATGGTTGTTCATAAAAAGGGTCATTATAAGTATAATTGTCCAGATAGAGCTTCTACATCTGGTACAAGAGATAATGATAAAGGAAAAACACCTGTGAATTCTTTTGATGTAGTAGATAGGAGCATAAATAATGAAGTAGATGTGTTTGTAACAAAAAAGAAAGAAAGAAAAAGATAACCAAGATGGAAATGATCCTAAGAAGATGAAAGGAGAAACTAGTAAGAAACATAGGAGAAGAAAGTTGGGTGTGCAGATTTTCTGATTTCACAGGGACAATGACCATACTCCATCTTAGAAGATCTATCCAAAAGGCCTTGTAAATATTACATATGGTCAACTTTTGGCTATGTCTTCTGAGAAGAGGCGGGAGCTGCGAAGTGGACTCAATGCTCGACGAAGGAAGGAGGTTGAGGTCCCTGTTTTGGAGGCAGAGGAGGATCCCTATGCTCCACAAGATGAGGTATTATGTAATGGTATTTCAATTCATGATGTCTTAGTTGATGGAGGTGTTGTAGTTAATGTAATGAAACGAGTCTGTAATGAATAAGTTGGGGTTTAAAAATTGATCGCCCCTCAACACTTATGTTAAGGTCATTAAATAAGGGAAAAACTAAACCAGAAGGTGTTGTTTGAAATGTGGCAATATCTGTTATGGGTGTTGTATGTGTGGTAGACTTTCAGGTGATGAAAAATGGTACTATTGCGTACCCAATGTTGTTGGGAAGACCATGGCTAAGGATATTTCATGCAAGAAACTACTGGAATGAAGGCTTCATGACACTTAGACGTGGTAGAGAGAGGGTGAAGATAAATGTGATCCCTCGGCATCATAAGGCAGAACCTGTGGATTCAAGTAATGAAACTGAGGATTAGACATCCTCTGATTACTCTAGTATCAGTGAAGTGGACACTGAAGATGAAGAAAGTGAGGTTGATGTTTTGGTCATGGATATCCTTCTAGTCACACCGACTCATGAACCCATAAAATTATCTGAAGAAGAAATTGATGATCGTCTCCAAAAAATAAAGATTGGTGATGCTGTGATGGAGAGTGAGAAGGAATCCTACCTCCAGCTCTTTCAAAGGTACATACACATATTCACTTTTGATTACAAGGAACTCCGTCAAGTAAGTTGGGTAGAACATTCTATTGAGCTGGTAGATGGTGCTAAGCCCATAAAGCAAATGCCATATAGAATGAATCCTAATTTTTCCAAGACTGTAAAAGAAGAAATAGATAAATCGCTTGATGCAGGATTCATATTTGTTGTGAAGAATTCAGAATGGGTTTCTCCCATTGTGATCTCAATAAAAAATAATGGGAAACTACGCATTTGTGTTGATTATAGGAAGCTCAACAAGGCAATAAAGAAGGATCATTACCCTCTTCCATTCTCAGATCAGATCTTGGACGAAGTAGCTAGCCAGGAGTGCTATAGTTTTGCTGATGGATATAGCAGATACAACCAAGTTTGTATAGCAGAAAAAGATCAGCTGAAGACCACGTTCACCACTCCTTGGGGAACATTTTCTTATAGAGTTATGCTTTTTGGGTTGTGTAATGCTCCGGCAACGTTCCAGCACTTGATGAATAGGGTGTTTGAACCCTACATTGGGAACTTCATCAGAGTATTTCTGGATGATTTTTGCATCTATGGGAGCAAGATGGACCACCTGCACTAGATGGAGACAACATTTCAAAGGTTAGATGAAGCACAAGCCTCACTAAACCCTACAAAGTGTGTCTTTGGATGTTCTAAAGGTTTTTTGATAGGGCATGTTGTATCCAGAGATGGTATTGGTACTGATCCTGATAAAGTTTCAAAAATAAAAGAGTTACCATTTCCTATGAATAGAAGTAAGTTGAGATAATTTTTAGGCCATGTGGGTTACTATAGAAGGTTCATCAAGAATTTATCAAAGATTGCACAGCCACTAACCCAGTTCTTGAAGAAGGATGTTACTTATGAACCAGGAAATTAGGTGCATGAAGCTTTTGAACAACTGATGGAAGCCATGGTGTCTTCACCTGTTTTAAAGAATCCAGATTGGAGCAAGCCATTCATTGTGTATACTGATGCCTTAAATGCTGGCACTAGGAAGTACTCTGAGCCAAAAGGATGAAAATGGGAATGATCATCCAGTTTACTTTGGGAGCAAAAAAATGAGCAGTGCTGAGGTAAATTATACTGTAACTCAAAAAGAGGCTCTAGCTATCATTTTTGCTGTAAAGAAGTTTAGAAATTACTTGCTAGGGTAGAAATTTATAGTTGTAACAAATCATCAGGCTCTAAAATATATTGTAAATAATCCTAACCCATTAAGGACGATAGTAAGATGGATAATTTTGCTACAAGAATTTGAATTTGATATTATAGATAGGCCAGGAAAGAAGCATGTCAATGCAGATGCACTCTTTCGAGCCTATGATGATTTAGGTTCATCTTGTGATGATGATGATTTTTTAGATGCAACATTGTTATCCCTTGACACAATCCCTAGTGAATACATAGATATTTGGAATTATATGAGTGAATTCAAGTTTCCTGATGGTGCCAATGCAAAGACTAAGAGGAATATTACTCAAGCCAGTCGTCCATATTCTATTCTGCATGGAGTATTATTTTGAATAAGACCTAATAGACAATACAAGAGAGCAGTTGGATGTGATCAAGGAAAGGAGGTGATAGAAGAATTCCACAAGGGTACATGTGGAGGACACTTCTCTGGACAATTTACAGTAAGAAGGATCTTGGATGGTAGGTTATCACTGGCCCACTCTTTTTAGAGATTGTTATAATTATTGTAAGACATGTGATATTTGTCAAACACATAGTAACCGTAAGACTTCATCCATTACACCCTATTATTCCACTTGGTCCCCTTTGAAAAGTGGGGAATAGATATTGTAGGTCCACTTCCAACTACCCCACGCAAAAATAAGTATATTGTAGTTGCCACAGATTACTTAACCAAGTGGTTTGAAGCTAGGCCATTGAAAACAACTTCCATGGATGAAGTGACAAGGTTCATATATGAACGCATTGTCACTAGATTTGGTTGTCCATTAGAAATTGTAACAGATCAAGGGAGCCACTTCATTAATGAGGTGGTAGAAGCCCTAGTTAATAAGTTTTCTGTTAAGCACAGGAAGGCAACAACATACAAGCCAAGCACAAATGGACAGGTGGAACGAACAAATTTTGTGTTGTGTCAAATTCTAGCAAAAAGATGTAGCCTTGCAGGTACATAAGTGGGATAAAAGGATTCATGCAACATTGTGGGCATATAGGGCAACATCAAAGTCAGCAACAGGATACTCCCCATTTCAGTTGGCTTATGGCATTGATGCAGTTCTTCCTATTGAGTTTGATATTCCTACTGTGAGAGTTATGAAAAATGAAAGGATGGATGAAAGTGATTCAGTAAAAGAAAGGTTGGTGCATCTTCATTTGCTAGAGGAAATGAGGGAAATAGCAAATGATATAAGCTATAAGAAGAAAATGAAGCAGAAGGAATAATTTCATCAAAAGATCCATTGGTCTCCATTTCATACAAATGACTTGGTTCTAGTATATGATTCCAGATACAAAAAAAGAAGACAAAAAATTTCTTCCAAAATGGATGGGGCCCTACAAAATAGCAGCTGTGCATGAAAATGGTACATACCGACTGGAGGAATTAGATGGCACCCCCATTATGAAATGGGTCAACTATGACAAGTTAAATATTTTCCAAGCACCAGCTTCAGAATGTCCATAAGAATCTACTCTGAGGACGGAGTAGAAGCTAGGAAGGGGGAAAATGTCGACATTAAAATTTTCCTCCGTAATTTTTATTTTATTAATGTATGTATTAGGAATAAGATGTTGTTAAGTATAATTAGTAGTGGTGTCCAATAGAAGATAACGGCGCTGTCAGTATGGTGACACCAATAAAGTAGAGTATGGTAACAGTCAAAGTACAATAGGAATGTTGTAAAAAGTAAATATTTGTCGTAAGTGGTCCGGTAATGTTAAAATGTAAAAGTTTGGGTAAGTAGAGAAGTAGGGTCTACATGATTAGGAATTAGAAATAGTATATTTGTAATAAGGATAAAGAGTGACTTCATAAATATTTTGTGTATTTTATTTGTGGAAAAGTCTAAAAAGGTGGAACCCATGTGAGATGATAAGGTTTATCTTATTTTAGAAGATAAGCCTACATATAAAGGCAAGAGTTTAGGCATGGAATATGATTGGCCGGAAGAGATTTCCTTATCCTATCTTAGAGATAGGGTGGATAAGCCTGAATTCATATAAATAAAGAGGCCACCCCCCTCATTTAGCATAGAAGTAGTAAGAAATATTGTATGAGTAAGTGTGTAAAGGAAGCCATCATTTTGAAGGTGTGTTAAAGAAGCCATTAAGAGGTGTAATTGTGAAGTTTCTCCCATAGTTATTGTTGGAAGCAAGTGAAGTCAGTAACACTTGAAGTACCTCATGGGTGAGATTGTAACAATTTCATGTTGATATTATAATCTACACTTATATTTAAGATTTATCATCATTCCTTCTTATCATAGTCTATGGTATTCTTGTGTTATGTTTGTTGTTGTGTTTCTAGATTCCATCCACCAAACTAAAAGCTGTGCATTAGTAAATAATCATAGCACGAGGAGTTCCTAGTAAAGAATTATCATAGTGCCGGATTGGTGATGACAGGCTTAGGGCTAAGGGTTTAGGGTTTAGGGGTTAGGGTGCATGGTTTAAGGTTTACGACTCAAGGTTCAGGGTTCAAAGTTACGGGTTTGAGGTTTAGGGGTTAGTTACCGGTTTGAGGTTTAGGGGTTAGATATCAGGGCTCTAGATTTAGGGTTTAGGGCTGAGGGTTTAAGGTTAAGGGTTTAGGGCTGAAAGATTAGGGTGTAGAGTTCAAGGATTAATGTTTAGGGTTTATGGTTTAGGAATTAGGGTTTAAGGTTCATGGTTCATAGTTTATGGCTTAAGGTTTGGGGTTTAGAGTTACTGGTTTATGTTTTGGGGGTTAGAGCCTAGGGCTCTGGATTTAGTATTTAGGGTTTAGGGCTTAAAGTTCAAGGTTTAGGGTCTCGGGTCAAGGGTTTATGGTTATGGGTTTAGGGTTTAGGTTTTAGGGTTTAGTATTTAGTGTTTAGGGTTTAGGATTTATTATTTTGGTTTTAGGGTTTAGGGTTTAGGGTTTATAGTTTAGGTTTTAGGTCTCATGGTTGAGGGTTAAGGGTTTAGGTCACAAAGTTCAGGGTTCATCGAATTTGTAGGGAGAACATTTCAAAGAGAGTCATCAAAATCTAATGTTTTTCATCTGTTGATATTTTAAAGGAGGGAAATGTCATATTCCTGAATGTTCAATCCTTCCAAAGACACCATTAGTCCTCAATCCTTAGATGTACAAGGAGACACTGTTACTTGGCTTCCATTTATAATGATAGAGATATTTGTAAATTCGTGTCATGACCTCTAAATCTATATGAATTTCAAGTTTCTTGGAAATCACATCACACCCTTAACTAGGATTGACGACTATCCCTATCTTTTTGTTCAAGGAGATTTTGAAAACATCCATGGGTTTATCATATAAGGAATTATCAATGAATGAAAGGTCACTAAGTCGTAGGTTAGGTAACTCCCATTTAGAACTAAACAAGAAAGATTTACTAGGCGATTGATAACCCCTTAGTGTTCTTAGCCATTCCCCTATTTCTATACTTATTTTGAACATTGTAGGAAGTTCTGTCAAATTTAATATGCATTCCAGTATAACACTTGAAATTTATCTTTCTCCAGAGGAGAGGATACTACGGGAAATTTAATTATGATCCTACACCTCTGCATTGATATATTCTCTATGATTCTTTTGTTTCCTTTGAGATTAATTTTTTTGTTGTGATGGTTATATTTTCCAGCTTCCAATGGGTCATCCTAGCTTGCATAATACCATACATGGAAATATGAGAAATTTGAAATTTGTTTCAGAGTGTTAATAAATTTACATTCAAGAGCACAAGTATATGTGTGGAGAAACAAGTTTGGAAGAGATGTGTAATATATGCATTACAAGGGACAAGGTAGATGTCATATCCATTTAGTTACTTGTCCCACCTCTCATAAAAAAGGTAGTTCTATAAGTAGAATCGATGATTGTTCTAGGCACGAGACTAGGAAATATTGATGAAATAGGGTTTGGGGTTTAGGGTTTAGGGAACATGGTTCAGGGTTAAGGTTTAGGGTTTAGGGTTCGGGGTTATGGTTGAGGTTTTAGGTTTAGGGTTTAGGGTTTAGTGTTTATGGTTAGGGTTTACAGATCGAGGTTAAGGATTTAGGTTTTAGGGTTTAGGGTTTAGGGTTTAGGATTTAGTGTTTAGGAATAAGGGTTTATGGTTTATGGTTCAGGTTTTAGGGTTCAGGGTTTAGATTTTAGGATTTAATGTTTAAGGATCAAGGTTTAGGGTTTATGGTTTAGGATTTAATGTTTAGGGATTAATGTTTAGGGTTTATGGTTTAGGGCTTGGGGTTTAGGGTCTAGGTTTTAGGGCTTAGGGCTTAGGGTATATAGTCTAGGGTTTAGGGTTTAGATTTTAGGGCTCAAGGATAAGGGTGTAGGGTTCAAGGCTTAGGGTTTAGGGTTTAGGATTTAGTGTTTAAGGTTTAGGGTTTAGGGGTCAGGGTTTAGGATTTAGGATTTATTTTTTACAGTTTAGGGTTTAGGGTTTAGCATTTAGGGCTCATGGTTCATAGTTTATGGTTTAGGGCTTATGGCTTAGGGTTTAGGGCTCAAGGCTCAGGGTTTAGGGCTCATGGGTAAGGGTTGAATGTTTAAGGTTTAGGGTTTAGGGTTTAGGTTTTATGGTCTAGGGATCATGGTTAAAGGTTTAGGGTTTAGGGTTTAGGGCTCAAGGTTTACAGTTTAGTGTTTAGGTTTATAGCCTATGGTTTAGGATTTCGATTGTAGAAGTTAAACGCTAAAATATTTAGGCTGAATGTAGAAATCCTCAAAAATTACCTATGTACAGACCAGATTATACTTTAAAAAACTATCTCCTAAACCATGACTCATGGAGCTGTGAGACTAATTCCATAAGGTGCAGAGTGACCCTAATTTCTTATATTTACATAAATAAATTTACTTATACTTAAACATTTATTTATGTAAATAGAAGCATATCAAAAGCATGCATAATTTTTATACTACACAGAATGCATACGCATTATAACACGTATGCGTTTTTGCATTTTCTCTTTTCCCAAGCCATGCCTCAAGGCTTGGGATCCGGTTTGGATCCCCAAGCCTGAGGCATGGACCTGCACAAACACAACAAACAATGTGTTTTTACAAGAAAATGTAAAAATGTCACTTCCTCTATGATAAATCAAAATAAAACAATCAATCCATTTAAAAAAATTATACCACGACGTAGAGCAGAGTCTCTTCTTTCTAGAAATATAATTTTTCAAATTTTCTGACTAATATAAGGTTTCCATATTATTTATTTTCTAACTATAACTTTTTATAGCTATTTTTTGAAATGTAAATATGTCTATCTTTCATGGTGTATCTTTTTTTTTTGGTGATCGAAATTTTAAAAAAATTATACTAGCCCAAACTAGGCATAATTCTATACATATTCAAAAAATAATAATCTAATTTTCGTTATTTTTTGAGGTAGTTAGGGGGGGGGGGGGGCATGGTCGGAGCTCTGTTATTTTTCAAAATATAAAATTTATGTACTAGAAAAATCATAAATAAAAAAATATTCGCTAAAAAAATCTAAAAAAAATGGAGCCCAAACTAGATACTCCTAGCTATCTTTCTACTGAAGGGTTTTCAAAAATACTAAATGGTGCTCAAAAAATGGTAAGGAGCACGAAAGTCACTCTATTATGTTTTTTAACAAAAAAAAACATGAGCATCTATTGGTATTTTAGTTGTTTGACCTGTTATCTAAAATTCACCCCTCGAGGTAAATTTTGATAACACGCATCAGATTCTTGAGTCCTGAGCAAGTAGATTGATTAAATTCCCAAAATAATATTTTTGGGGCCCCTTCAGCTTCTCTCTAACTCTCCCATCCAAGAAAAAAATCCCAACGAGTTAAAAAAAATGAAAAAATGTAAAAATGAAGTCGCAGGCTTGTTTTAATGCATTATGGGTCTGAAGGGTGCGGGTCGTACCGAGGTTCGTCGTACCAAGTTTGGGGCTGAAATACAAATAAAATCAGTTAAGTCAAACTTTTTTGTCCCAGGCGGTTTGCGGAACAGTTGGGATGTCGAGACGCACAGGACGCGAATCGGCCGATTTGCTGGAAGTCAGTCTATTGCGGGCGGTGCGGAGATTTTCGTCCGGGACAGTCAGGAAAAAAGTACGTGTAGGACGTGTAAAGGTGAAAAGGCTACAAAAGGGGAAAAGGAAGCCTGAATCAGCTAATGCAGAAGAATGTGTCAGGGATAGCCGGGACACGCAGACCCGATTTCGCCGTAATATCCGCAACTCAAAGGAAAAGTCAACGTTTGACCCGTGAACTTCAAATGACCATAACTTTTGACTCCGAGCTCCTATTTTCATGAAATTGGACTTTCTGGAATGAGCACAATGGTCTCTACCTAAAAAAAACATATTTAAATAAAATAAACATGTTTAGATCTAGTTAGTTAATTCTCATTCCCTTTAAATGATAGAAAACGCCTGCCAGACCCAAAACAACTGCTCGCACTTAGAAGGCCATAACTTTTGCATTTCTTAACGAAAGCACAAAAAATTGGTACCATTGGAATCATGGCTTTAAGAACGACACACATAAATCAATAACTTCTAGATTTGATGAGAAATCAATGGGGATTTTTTATAAAACGTGGCCGGGATCATGACATTGTTTTATTTGGTAGTTCGGAGTGCAATTAAGAGGCATGGTCATCATTCTTTCTCTGTTGCAGCACCAGAGATAGTATGGGGAGATTTTTAAAAGTAACATACAATCATTTCACTCCATTTAGTGCCTCTTACAAGTGGTTCAAGGACAAATTTTAGGATTTCCATTTTTCCCTTCTCTCTCTCTTCTCATTTTCCTATAAATTGGTATATTGGGCTCATTGTAAAAAGGAGGTAGTTTTGTAGCAAAGCTCTACCAAAATTGCTTTGTGAAGCCAATGTGCTATAGGCCCTTATTGTGGACTCCTTGCATGGTGATCCAGGCCCTTATCTTGTAATAGATTGAATTGTGCATATCATGAAGCAATAAAATATAAGTTTGTGGATGCATCTTCCCCTGTTGTGTTTTCTTACATTCTTCTTGCACCTTCAACCTTGATTACAAGTTTATTGTGTCTATATTTATACTCTTGCAAGGATCCATTATTATTGTGTATGTATGAAACATTGTTGTGAATGCATTTTTAGATTGTGGAGAACTGTTATCACCCCTTCTAGAATGCACTTTACTCCTAGTTTTCACACATTGGAATACTACTCTCACACCTTCCTTTTCTGGTGTATCACCACTTTAGTGTAGGATTTCATTTTATGCATTCTCTCTCTCTGGTCCCTTAGAAAGTTAGATTAGAATAGTTAGTTTACCTTGCATTAAAGTAGATTGTGGCATGTAGTTTAGGAGCAATAACCAACTTTCTCTAGAGGTCTATCTCAAGTAGCAAGTCCCACAACTTGGAGATAGTACCCATGTTATCCAATCACACTGTGAATTCAAGTATATGCACTTGTGTAAACGTAACAGTGTTGTGATTCGGTGATAACATGACCCACATAAACTTATCTGTTTTCAATAAAATTAAGTTGCTTAAAAACTAGACTCAAAATGCTATGATTCATGTTTCTACAACATCTTCTAATTTTGAGTGTAACTATTTTGAAAAACTTGTACAAGCTGATTTTTTTTTTAGAAAAATGCGTCCACTTAAGACCCCCTTTTGGCCCCCCAACTTGGTGCACTTACCCTCAGACATATCTCAAAACATGTTTTTCTGCAGTCCAATGACATATCTTTGGCTCCTGCATGAACCTAGAAAGATATCTGACAACATAATATAGATCTAGTGTGGTATATGTCAAATAGATGAGCTCTCCAACAAATTTCCTGTAGAGAGTAGCATCTATTTGAGTTGAATCTTGGAATCTTGAAAGTTTCAAACCTTTTTCCATCGGAGTATATATAGGTTTGCAGTTCAACATTTTGTACTTTTCCAGGAGTGTCTTGGTGTACTTTATCTAGGAGACAAAAATATGATCCTTTGTTTTCCATATCTCCAAGCTAAGATAGTAATGTATTAGCCCCAAATCTTTCATGTCGAAGGTTTTCTTGAGATCATTATTTACAATATCAACCTAATCTTCTGAACTGTCAGTGATTATAAGATCATCTACATATACAAAAAGAATTACAATTTATTTATGTACATTATTTATATACAAATTTGAATATGAGGGGCTACGAGTGAACCCATGCTGAAGAAGGTGATCATTGATCTTGATATACCATGCCCTTAGAGCTTGTTTCACTCCATATAAATATTTGATGAGATGACATACTTTATTAGGATGCTTTCTATCAACAAATCCTTCAGGTTTTGGTAATGTACACTTCTTCTTTCAGGTCACCATTTAGAAAATCACTCTTGACGTCCATCTACTGAAGTCTCCATCCTTTCTATGCTGGCACTGCACAAATAATTCTGATGGTCTTGATCTTTGCAATGGGTGCAAAGGTTTCTTCATAGTCGATGCCCTCTTTCTGAGCATATCCTTTTGCTAAAAGTCATGCTCTATGTTTGTTGATGGATCCATTTTCCTTATATTTTGTCTTGAAAACCCATTTGCAGCCTATGGGTTTATTTCATGTAGGAAGATCGACAAGTTCCCATGTTCAATTTTTCTTGAGTGAGTCAATTTCTATATCCATGGCTTCCTTCCACTGAGGTTGACTGAGTGCTTCATGAACATTATTAGGCTCGGAGCTATTAATCAGTGAACTCATGAGTACAAATTTTACCTCATTTCTTGTTTGACTCCTTGTTTTAACTCCATATGACGTATCTAGGAGTTAGTGCAAATGTCAGTCTTTAATGGTGATTTGTATTGACTTCAGACGAGAAATTTACTGATTTTGAGAAGAACTGTGTTTTGTCGTGTGGATTGATGTGGAGTGACATTCTCCAGTTCTCCAAGGTCAACAAATAGCTCTCTTGATAGAACATCTTTTCTTTGAGTAGTCTCCTCTGGGTGATCATCGGATTTGGAGACTAGTTGGTGAGAGATGGTTGGTAATGGTTCTTCTGTTGTCACTACTGAGTCAAAGGATGAATCGTCACAAACCATGTCTCGACTCTCATATATTTTCTCCATCTTAGGATCCATGAGATAGTATGCCTTTGAAGTAGTGATATAACCAAGTAGGATGCACGAGAGTGTCTTTGGCTCAACCTTCTTTCTCTTCTAAGTTGGAACATGCATGTATGTTGTGCAACCACATACTTGTAAATGAGAAATTGATGGCTTTCTACCATTCCATACCTCTTATGGCATTTTATTTTGTAGAATCTTTGTCGGTTCCCTGTTGAGAAGATATACAATTGTTTGTACTACTTCATCCCAATAGCGTTCCTATAGCTTTGTTGTTGTTAGCATGCAACGAGCCATCTCCATCACTGTGTGACTACGATGTTCAACAATTCCATTTTGTTGGGGTGTGTAGGGAGCCATTAGGTTATGTTTAATGCCATGTTGGTTCAAGAAGGCCAAGAACTTCTTTGATGTGAATTCCCCCCCTTGATCTGAGTGAAGTAGAAGAAGTGGTTACTGGTCTCTTTCACAACACGATGATAGAAATAATGAAAATGTTGAACAACCTCACTTTTCTTCTTCAGGAAAAACACCCACATATTGCGAGAGTGGTCATCCACGAATAGTTGGAAGTACTAGTATCCTAAAAATGAAATAGGCAGTGGGCCATTCAGATCAGTATGAACTACCTCTAGACGCTTTTTAGCATAGAAGGTGCTTTCCTTAAACAGACCCCTGTGTTGTTTTCCTATAAGACAGCCAGGGAAATTAGGAAAGGAACTGGACAATTTGGGTAGTCCATGGACCATTTCTTTTGAACTCATTTGATATAATGAACTAACCGAAAAATGACCATATCTAAAATGCCAGAGGGCTATAGATTCTACTGTTGAGGCAGATAAAGCTATTGCAAAAGATGAAACAATATCTAAAGAAAACAACTTATCTTTTAGAAATGCTCTAGCAATAACCATACCTTGTCTAGAGATCAAACATGATTTAATGCCATCATGGACAAGAAATTCTACCTTAAGGTGATGATTCAAGAGTTGATTCATTGACAAGAGAGTGCTAGTCATGCAAGGAACATATAATACCTTTGTAAGTGTACATTTTCGTGGTCCCAGAGGAATGGTGACATTTCCTATTCCTTCTGCAACGTACTCTTTGTCATCTATTATCCGAACTCAATCCCCAGTGGGTTGTTCATTCAGTGAATCAAACAGTTTCTTGTCTTTTGACATATGCTTACTTGCACTGGAGTCAATCAACCATACTTTCTTCATGGGATGAGAAGTTTGAGAGACTAGTACAAGGTTCTTACCATAATGGGATCCTTCTGATGTCTCTTCATTAGATTCATCATCTTGTTAGGCTGCGAGATGTCCCTTCTACTTTCTTTGGCGAGGACGGCGTGTGGATTTCTGAAAATATTCACGCCCTGATGTGCTTGTTTAACTCGAAGACCCCTATTTCAAGCCATTATATCAGCAGTGATTATTGTCATGAGTGTTGGTTCTGTAAATGTGACACTACCTCTTCGAATTTTGATCTTTCTACTATTGATTTGGTTGCACTTGAGTTGACTTCTCTAGGGGGACCCTTTTGATTCTTCTGGCCATGGTATGGCTTTGAAAATAGGGATTTACCCTGAGTCTCTTCTTGGGCTGAATTGATGGCCTCTTCCTACTGCAGACAATTCATGAGTTCTTTGAATGTCATTGTTTATTTAGATACATTTAGTGTTGTAATGAACAATCGGAATTGAGAACGAAGTGCTCTCAAGGTGATCAGAATGAGAAGTTTGTCATCCACCGTTTCAATGAGTGCTAATAAATCCGATCGCAGCTCAGCCACACAACGTAAGAACTCCTCAACTTTGTCATCTTACCCCATAGAGAGGGTGTGCAATTTTAACTAAAGATGGAGGATCTTAGTTTGATTTTTGGCTTCATAAATGGTTACTAGCTTGTCCCAGGCCTCCTCTGGTTTTTCCGCATTCCAAACATGTGTTTGCACATCGTCACTGATACTGAGCATTATCAACATCAAGGCTTTGGCACTAGCCATCTCATACTTCATTAATTCATCAGGGGTTGTGGGAACAGTCACTCACCTTGTAACAATGCCACATAATCCTTCAAACTAAAGGATTTTCCTCATTTTTGTTTTCCAAGCTGCAAAAGTTGACCCTTTAAGTAACTAAGCATCTGCGAGTACAATCTTTGGTGTAGACATTATAAATTTTATTTATTTATTTATTGATTCCAAGAAATATTACAATGTTACTCATTGATGAGAAGTACTAACTCGTAGATACTCTCGATAATCACGTCCTGAGAGACGATAATGCTTTATCGGGCGTTCTTCTTCGTCTTCACATTCAGCGTCATACCCGACTTCTAGCTCTTCCCGAGTTGGCTTTGCTTGGAAACTAACGTTGAAAAGTAAATATTCAAGAATTCCTCTTCAAACTAGCTCGTCGAAGACTAAATTTCCGGTGTTGCGTAGCTCGTTGAGCAGTGCAAAGTAGAACCCAGAGCTTTGAGGAGCTTCTGGACGGTGTTCTTCAGTGTGTGAGTTGATGTTACAACTTTCAGCAGTCTCAATTGTGTCATTCACACTTGTCATTCAACGTTGGCTTTGAGAGACCCTTCATTTCCATTATAGAGGCTTCTTTGCCAGGAAATATATGGCCCTTTTTGTTTAATTATTTAGCAAATATTTCGATCTAGGTATCCAGATTAATGTTTGGATCCAATCCCCGAAATAGCAGGCATGAAATAACTGTGCAGTTCGTAGAAATATCTGTCTATCCACATGTGCAACAGTTGTTGTACCACGCAGGCTCAACAAAAATTTTCCACGCTGGTCTATTGCTCCTCCACATAGGTTCTTGTGACAAGAAATTGATCTATAAAGATCCACGTACAACCAAAAGATTACCTGACATGTTTTTCTGCTGATTACCACGGATGCACAGACATGAACATGAGAGATTTTATGTAGGATTATAGCCTTTCTTCCTCGCACAGGATTAAGATTGACAAAACACCACACAACTTTTGAGAAGGACCACATAGCAGGAGAAATAGACTCTCTGTCTGGTCGCAGTCTCCTTCCCATGTAGTTGTTCCAATTTCCATGGATAGCAGCAAATTCAACATCCCATGTCCATGCAATTCCAGTCACTTAGTATCTCCTCCACGCAGTAGTCAGCAGTATTTCCTTCACGCAACAACAAATTTTTTGTGCCATGTATTTGGCTGTTGAACCTCTCCACGCACGCAGTAGATGACAACAACAGCAGAAAAAAAACAGTCTGCAAGCTTCTAATCTCTCCACACAGGTCACTCAACGCAACAGGTGAGAAAGAACTCCACGCGGGCTTAGGAAAATAATACGTTGGCACAAAAAACAAAGTTATTACGCTGCAAGCAAACAAAAGAGCTTCACGTATCATTCTTTCCTAGTGCTAGCAGCATAAGAACTTCACGCAGAAATTAAAACAAAACTCCTACGCACAACAACAGAGAATATATTATCTTTCAAATGCACACACACAGGTCAGAGTCTTTGATATCTCTGATACCAGATTGCGAGGAGGAAATAATGGAGAAAAAATAGAGATTTGATATCTCTAATCTATTCATATTAAAAAACAGAAGCACGATACATATTATATAGCCGAGAGGCTTAACAATATTCCTCAAAATAATAGGAGTGGGTTACAACCTATGCGAGAAGAATGTGATATTATCTAATCTACACAATCTAATTATATAGAAGATATGCTACGTAACCTTATGCCAACATATACAACCTTCTATTCTATGCATGGCCTTTCGAGACTTGGCAAATTCGACACCTCTCCACGTATCTTACCACATCTCTTTTTAGCTTTGGCCAATAGTATTTCTCTGCTACGAAGTCTATCATATTATCTTTACCAAAATTCCCATACAATCCTCCGCTATGCATCTCTTTCAATATATTATCTCTCATAGACCCAACTGGAATACATAGTTGGCGTCCCTTTAATAGATAGCCATCCTGTAAAATTTACTCATCCTGAACATCTCCTGCATCATCTGACAATGGACGAATTAAAATTTCAATAATATTCTTGAAATAAGAAATAAAAGAATACAAACCCTTTATTTTTTCAAAACCCACCACCTCATTTTCCATACTAGTAAACAGAGTCACATGCCTACTCAATGCATCTGCAACTTGATTATGTTTTCTTGATTTATGTTTTAGAGAAAAAGTATAACCATGTATAACCGATACCTACTTTGCATGCCTACTATTCAACTTCTTTTGTGTATTCACATACTTCAGGGCTATGTGGTCTGTAAATAAAAAAAAACCCTTAGAAACTAAGTAAAAAAGCCTCCAATGCCTCAATGCTTGTAAAATTGCATAACATTCCACATCATAAGTAGAGTAGTTCTTTCTTACCTCATTCAGTTTCTCACTAAAGAAATCTACTGGCTTTCTACATCGACTTAGGACATCACCAATACCCACATCTGAGGCGTCATAATCAACCTCAAACACTTTATTAAAATATGGTAGTGCAAAAATGGGTAACTCTGTCACCTTCTTCTTCAAGAATTGAGAACTATTCTCAGCTGCCTTTGTCCACAAAAACTCCCTTCGTTTTGTGCAATCTATTATAAGTGATACAATAGTGCTGAATTTTTTAATAAAATTTCTATAAAATGTTACTATACAGTCAAATCTTCTTACCTCTATTATACTTTGTGGAGTAGACCATTCAATAATTGCCTTTACCTTCTTTGAGTCCATCTGTACCCCATCTGCTAAAATAATAAAGCCCAAGAATACAAAAATATCTTGCATAAACATGCACTTCTTCATATTTACATAGAGTTTTTGTTTCCTTAACACTTCAAATATCACCCTAATATGTTCTTATTTAATTTTACTAAAGATCAAGATATCATCAAAATAAACCACAACAAACTTACCACTATACTCCCGCAGCACAGTGTTCATCAGTCTCATAAAAGTACTAGGTGCATTGGATAACCCAAATGACATCACCAACCACTCATATAATCCATTTCCTATCTTGAATGTTGTTTTCCACTCGTCTCCTTCTCTGATCCGAATTTGATGGTAACCACTTTGAAGATCAATCTTGGTGAAATACCTAGATCCATCAAGCACATCCATTGTATCATCAAGGCGAGGTATTGGGAACCTATACTTGACTGTAATTTTATTGATTGCTCTGCTATCCATGCACATTCTCCATGTTCCATCCTTCTTTGGTGTTAATAAAGATGGGGTTGTACATAGACTCATACTCTCTCTTACGGCCCCCATTCTCATGAGATCTACCACTTGCCTATTCAACTCTGCATGCAATTTTGGGCTCATCCTATAAGTCACTTTATTTGGGAGTGAAGACCCTAGAATCAAATCAATATGGTTTTGAATATCTCTATTGGCCGGTAATCCATCTAGTAGCTCATTAGGAATAACATCAAAAAATTATTCTATTAATTCTACTATTTCTATTGGTATTTGTGCACTTGCAGGTTCATCCTTATTTACAACTAGTGCATAACAAAAACTGGTTGCCTTTTCCTCCTTCATAAATTCATTTGTAGAAAGCATATTTACAACCTTCCCCTCTTCCTTAAGAGATAGAAAAACTATTTTTTTGCCATCCTTCCAGAAAGTATAAGTATTCTTTCCCTTGACATGAATAACTTTTCTATCAAATTATCATGGTCTTCCTAGCAGCATATGGCATGCATCCATAGGAATAACATCACATACACCAAATCTCATCCTTCCCAATAGAAAAACTTATTAAACATACTTATCAACAGTAACTTCATTACCCTTCTTATACCATGTGATACGGTAAAGGTTAGGATTCTTCTCACAATGTAGACCCAATTTCTCAACCATGTCATTTGAAACCATGTTCTCACAACTACCACCATCAATAATAACATTACATACCTTTCCTCATGAAGTGCATCTTTTCTAAAAATATTTGTATACAACCATGCATCCCCCTTGATATCCTTTCTTGGAGAAATCATCGTCCTTTTGATCATCATATTTTCTCCAACATCTGGTGGAATTTCTAGGTCTTGTTATCTTCTACTTGTTTAGCTTCAACAAGATTTACTATTGTAGTATCTGCTTGCCTCTTGTCATGTGTATAATAATGCTGCCATTCAAAATCCCGATGCCCCTATTCACCACATTTGTAACAAAAAATTTGTCTTCGTGGAGCCTCCCATCCTCAATCACCAGCATATCCTCTGCACCTATAAAATCCTCTGCCTCTTTGTTGATTATGAGAATCTTGTCTTATATGTTCTTACTTTTCCACTCCATGAGGTGATTCTACCCTACCTTGGTTGAAACCATCTCATCTCAGAAAGGAAGACGAGTTCTTCCTATTCATACCAGGTGATCTCCTAAAACTTTGATGAATTTTTTTTCCTCGGCATTTAAGGCTAATTGATAGGCACCCTCCATGATCTTAATCCCATGCATACTTATCTCATCTTGATTAGAAAATTTTAATCCAATTACATACCTTGCAACCATTTGTTCCTAAATTTATTCATGCTCTACACAAAAGGACAACTTGTAGAACTCATCTGTGTATTCTTGCATGGTTTGTAAGTTCTATCTAAGATTATGAAAACTTGTGTAAAGGGTTTGCACATAATCCACAGGAAGAAATTTATCTTTCAGCTTCTTCTCCATCTTGCTCCATGTCCTAATTATTTCTTTCCCCTTTCTTGATGACTCTTTCTGTAAGTGATCCTACCATAACATAGCATGACCTTTAAATTGCATGCATGCAAATTTTACATTCTTTTCTTTTGACATGGCCTTCCAATAAAAAAATTTCCCCATGATAGTCAACCAGTCTATCAGCTCCTTTGGTTTTAGACTACCTCCATACTTCGAAACATCAACTCTTATCCCATCATTATTTCCTTCTAATGCTCGAAGTATCCTTTCTTCAAAAGGTAAGGGTAGTGCATGTATTTCCTCCTTTTCACAAAATCCTTCTTCATCTGTGTCATCTCCACCTTGATTTCCTCTCTAGGTTATCATTGCAGTAAGTGCAAAAACTTGCTTATGCAGATCTTGGATATTTCTATTCCTCTGGGAAATACTGCCTCCTCTTCCTCTTCCTCTTCTTGCCATTTTTTTAAGACTCGAACTAACTCTAATACCAGATAATATATCAAAATTCTAAAAAAAACTCAATATACTGCAAATAATATGAAATCCAAAAGAAAATTAATCTCCTTCTTCATTATTGAATCATGAATTACAATGTTTCCTAAATAGGAAAACAACTACCAACTCGAGTTGCTAAAACAAAATCTAACTAACTTTGACTAAATCCACTCTAGGTGGTGGAAATTATTATTTTTAGTAGTTTACTAGAACCTGATATTCTTATTAAATTCACATGCTTATTTGTATGGGCACAGGAACTAAAATTAACTAATGCCCTAAAATAGGAAAAAATCAAACTAAGTCTTAAAGCCTAAATTTTCAGCCTTAAGATGGTGGATTTCAGGCCCGAAAAAGTGCCAAAACGTGCTCCAACTGAAAAGGTTGGATGATTTGTGTGTTCTTCTCATTAAAACAGGGGGTGTAAAAAAAAACGGACTCAAATGGACAACCGAAGAACAAGTTATGACCTTTTCAAGTTCGTGCTAATTTTGGTGTATCATTCTCCCTCTACTTGAAAAAAAACGTAGCTCCTACAAGTTCTCTTCTTCAAACTGTTTCCATTTATCTACATCTAGCTTCTTAATCTCCCACTCTGTGACCTAAGTATTTTCTTCTTGTTCCAGTCCTTTCCAATGTACCAAATATTTTTTATATTTCCCATGTCACGTGTCCATATTTTCTTATCTAGAATTTGATCCGCTTCTTCTTTCTTCTTCACTAGAAACTCCTACCTCCAATCTACTACTTCGTCAATAACATCCCCTTCTGCACCATCCTGACAAAAATAATACAATTCTGAAACATCAAACACTGGAAAAATATCAAAATTCCATGAACAATTCTACCTCATAAGAATTAACATTTATTTTTTTTTCATGATTTTACAAGGACCAATCTTCTTGTACTTCATCTTGTTATAGATTCCTTTGGGAAACATTTCCTTTCGTAGGTGTACAATAACCAACTCACAAACTATAAGCACCTTTCTCCATCTGTGCACATCTGCTATTTCCTTATACTTATCATTACTATTCAGTAGCTTCTTATGCACTTCTTCCTACAATTGTTGTATATATTTGGTAAATGCTTCTGCATCATCACTGACTCTACCATCAACTGATAGCTGTACTAAATCTAACAACCCATTTTCTATTACTTCCCATAAACAAATTAAAATGGAGACTTTCATGTGGATCTATTTATGGAATTGTTATATGCAAAACTCAGCTTGTGGTAATGCAATGTCCCATTGTTTTGGCTTTTCCCCCAACTATGCACCTTAATAGGTTTCCCAAACTCCTATTTACCACCTTTTTTTTCCCATCGGTCTGAGGATGATAGGCACTTCTAAACTGTAGTTGACTTCCCAACTTCTTCCATAAAGTCTTCCAAAAGTGACTTAAAAACCTTGTGTCCCTATATGAAGTAATAGTTTTTGGAACACCATGCAAACGAACAAATTCTCTTAAAAATAAATCTACTATGCCTATCGCATCACTTTTTCTCTTGTAGAAAATAAAATGAACCATCTTAGAAAAACCTATCAACAACCACAAAAATTGATTCATTACATCGTTGTGTTTTTGGTAATCCCAAAACAAAGTCCATACTCAGATCTATCCACGATCCTTTAGGAGCAGGAAACGACATATACAACCCTATATTATGTGCATGGCCTTTCGATACTTGGAAGATTTGACACCTCTCCATATATCTTACCACACCTCTTTTCATCTACAGCCAATAGTATTTCTCTACTACCAAGGCTATTGTCTTGTCTTTACCAAAATGCCTAGGCAATCCTCTGCTATGCAACTCTTTCACTATATTATCTCTCATAGACCCAATTGGAGTACATATTATGCGTCCTTTGAAAAGATAGCCATCTTGTAAAATGTACTCATCTTGGACATCTACTACATCGTCTGACAATGGACGATTTAACCTTTCAACAATATTCTTGAAATCAAAATCAGAAGAATACAAACCCTTTATTAATTCAAAATCCACCCACCTCATTTTCCATAGTGGTACACAAAATCACATGCCTACTCAATGCATTTGAAACTTGATTATGTTTTCCTAATTTATGTTTTAGAGAAAAAGTATAACCCTGTAAAAATGATACCCACTTTGCATGCCTACTATTCAACTTCTTTTGTGTATTCACATAATTTAGGGCTATGTGGTCAGTAAATAACACAAACTCCTTAAGCACTAAGTAATGCTTCCAATGCCTCAATGCTTGTAAAATTGCATAAAATTCCACATCATAAGTAGAGTAGTTATTTCTTACCGAATTCAGTTTCTCACTAAAGAAAGCTATTGAATTTCCATTGACTTAGGACATCGCCAATACCCACATGTGAGGCGTCACAATCAACCTCAAACACTTTATCAAAATCTGGGAGTGCCAAAATGGGTGCCTCTGTTACCTTCTTTTTCAAGAACTTAAAACTATCCTCAACTTCCTTTGTCCACAAAAAACTCCCTTCCTTTTGTGGAATCTGTTATAGGTGCTACAATATTGCTGAAAATTTTAAGATTTTTTTGTAAAATGTTACTAAACCGTCAAAGCTTCTTACCTCTATTATACTCCATGTATTAGGCCATTCAATAATTTCCTTTATATTTTCCAAGTCAATCTATTACCTGATCTGCTGAAATAATAAAGCCAAAAATTAACCAAACTCTCTTGCATAAAAGTACACTTCTTCATATTTGAATAGAGTTTCTTTTTCCTTAACACTTCAAATAACTCCCTCAGATATTCTTATTTAGTTTTAATAAAGATCAAGATATCATCAAAAAAACCACAACAAACTTACCATTATACTCCTGTAACACAGTGTTCATCAGTCTCATGAAAGCACTAGGTGCATTGGATAAGCCGAATGGCATCACCAACCACTCATATAATCCATTTACTATATTGAATGATTTTTTCCACTTGTCTCTTTCTCTGATCCGAATTTGGGGGTAACCACTTCGAAGATCAATCTTGTTGAAATAGCTAGATCCAACAAGCACATCCATCATATCATCAAGGTGAGGTATTGAGAACCTATACTTGATTGTAATTTTATTGATTTCTATGTTGTCCATGCACATTATCCATGTTCCATCCTTTTTTGGTGTTAATAAAGCTAGGGTTGTGCATGGACTCGTGCTCTCCCTTACGACCCCCTTTCTCACGATCTCTTCCACTTGCCTATTCAACTCCACATGTAATATCAGGCTCATCCTATAAGCCACTTGAGTTGGGAGTGGAGATCCCATATACAAATCAATATGGTGTTGAATATCTCTTTTGGGTGGTAATCCATCTGGTAGCTTATCAGGAATAACATCAAAAAGTTCTTCTATTAATTATGATGTTTCTACTAGTATTTGTGCACTTGTAGGTTCATCCTTATTTGCAACTAGTGCATAAAAAAAACTGGGTTCCTTTGTCTCCTTCACAAATTCCTTTGCAGAAAGCATATTTTCATCCTTCCCCTCTTCCTTAAGAGGTAGCAATACCATTTTTGTGCCATCCTTTCTTGAAAGTATAAGTATTATTTCCCCTGTCATGAAATAATTTTCTATCAAATTGCCATGGTCTTCCTAACAACATATGACATGCATCCATAGGAATAACATCAAATACACCAAATATCATCCTTGTAACTATTTCCTATAGAAAAAACTTATTAAACATATCTTATCAATAATAACTTCATTACCCTTCTTAAACCATGCATTAGGGTAAGGGTTAGGATTCTTCTCACAATGCAGACCCAATTTCTCAACCATCTCATTTGAAACCATGTTCTCACAACTACCACTGGTATCAATAATAACATTACATACCTTTCCTCCTAAAGTTCATCTTGTTCTAAACATATTTGTATGCAATCATACATCCCCCTTGATATCCTTTCTTGGAGAAATCATTGTCCTTTCGATCATCATATTTTATCCAATGTCTGGTGTAATTTCTAGGTCCTGTTTGTCTTCTACTTGTTTAGCTTAAACAAGATTTACTATTGGAGCATATTTTTTCCTCTTGTCATGTGTATAATAATGCGGGCATTCAAAATCCCAAAGCCCCTCTTCACCACATATGTAACAAACAAATGGTCTTCGTGGAGCCCCCATCCTTTATCTCCCGTATATCCTCCGCCCCTAGAAAATCCTCTGTCCCTTTGTTGATTATGGGAATCTTGTCTCATATCTTCTTGCTTTTCCACTCTATGAGGTGATTCTCCCCTACCTTGGCTGAAACTAGTTCATCCTCGAAAGGAAGATGAGCCCCCCTTATTCATTCCAGGTGATCTCCTAAAACTTTGACGACTTTGTTTTTCCTTAGACTTTAAGGATAATTGATAGGCATCCTCCATGCTCTTAATCATGTGCATGCTTATCTCATCATGAATAGAAAATTTTAATCCATTTACATACCTTGCAACCATTTGTTCCCTAGTTTCTTCATGCTCTACACGAATGGACAACTTGTAGAACTCATTTGTGTATTCTTGCATGGTTTGTAAGTTCTATCTAAGATTCTGAAACCTCATGTAAAGGGTTTGTATATAATCCACAGGGAGAAATTTATCTTTTAGCTTCTTCTCCATCTTACTCCCCATCCTTATTCTTTCTTTTCCCTTTCTTGACTAATCTTTCTGTAGGTGATCCTACCATAACATAGCATGACCTTTGAATTTCATGCATGTAAATTTTACGTTCTTTTCTTTTCACATGGCCTTCTAATAAAACAATTTCCCCATGCTAGTCAACCAGTCTATCAGATCATTTGGTTTTAGACTACCTCCATACTCCAAAACAACAACTCTTATCCCATCATTTTTTCCTTCTAATGCTCAAAGAGTTCTTTCTTCAAAAGCTAAGGGTGGTGCATGCATTTCCTCCTTTTCACAAACTTCTTCATTTCTGTCATCTCCACCTCAATTTCTTCTCTGGGTTATCATTGTAGTAAGCACAACTTGCTTCTGCATATCTTGCATATTTCTATTCATCTGGGCAATACCACCTCCTCTTCCTCTTCCTCTTCTTGCCATTTTTTGAAGACTTGAACATGCTCTAATACCAGATAATGTAGCCAAATTCTAAAAAAACACAATATACTGCAAATAATATGAAATCCAAAAGAAAATTAATCTCCTTCTTTGTTATTGAATCATGAATTATAATGTTTCCAAAATAGGAAAACAACTACCAACTCGAGTTGCCAAGCAAACTCTAACTAACTTTGATTAAATCTACTCTAGGTGGTGGAAATTTTTATTTTTAGCAATTTACTAGAACTTGATATTCTTAGTAAGTTTGCATGATTATTTGTATGAGCACAGAGACTAAAATTAACTAATTCCCTAAAATAGGAAAAAACCGAACTCTAACTTAAATTCTAATTTTTTGAGCCTCAAGATGGCAGATTTCGGGACCGAAAATGTGTCAAAACGTGCTCCAATCAGCAATGTTGATTGACTAGTGCATTCATCTCATTGAAACATGTGGTTTAAAGAAAACAGACTCAAATGGACACCTGGAGCAAAAGTTATGACCTTTTCAAGTTCCTACTAATTTTGGTGCATAAAAAAGTATGGTCATAATGCAAACAAATGCAGATAGAAGAATTTTGATTTAAGTTTGTAACACACCATATTTGACCTGACCTAAAACCATACCATATGATATAAAATTATGGATTTTTTTTATAAACATTATTTTATTAATATTTTGAAGTAGGATGGAATCATAGCCTAACATTTAATTAATACTACTTTGTTTCCATAATTATTTCTGGGTTAAATCACCCCTTTGTTCATATTACATTTTATTCGTAAAGGGTCCCCATTTGCCAACCATACCCATTGTTAATTTATTTAATTATTCTCTTAAGAACCAAAATAGTATATATATATACACACACACATACATATATACATATTTTAACATGGCCATTAAATTAAATCAGCTAAATTAACCCAGGTCGAACACTGGAATATTAACCAAGTACTTAAAATCCACATTATTATTTTATACCTACCAAGGCCTTTAAATAAATCCCTAGGTTACAATTTGGTTTAAATGACTCCCTTAAGATTCCCACTTAGTTAATTTCCTCCCAATACCCATTAAACATTCTTTCCCACACTTCCTCAGTTGTGAGGATTTAATTAGGTTTAAATATCAACCCTAGATATTAGGTATTTCCTAGAAACTCTAATCCTCCATTATGTTTTTCTTTATATCTTTTATTTAGTTTTTTTCTTCCATTTGCACAAGTTGTTTTTCAAGGAGAAGGTGGGAGAAAGGAAGATCATGGAGGCATATTGAATCTCTCCACCAAAACCCTATGTTTGTTCTTCTTGAGATCCATTCTCTTTTGTTTTAGATCTAAAAAGCTGGGTGAAAATTCTCCTTTGATATTTATTGGTTTATTATCTAACTAGGGTTTTCAAGATTTGCATTTATACATTATTTTTGTTTTGTTTTCATTGAACTAGAGATTATCTTATCACACACATATACATACAACACACACACACACACACACACACACACACACACACACACACACACACACACACACACACACACACACACACAGAGAGAGAGAGAGAGAGAGAGAGAGAGAGAGAGAGAGAGAGAGAGAGAGAGAGAGAGAGAGAGAGAGAGAGAGAGAGAGAGAGAGAATGCTTGTATGGTTGAATTTGTGGTCGTGGAAGATGTGTACATGGCACATGGGTTTAAAGGGGCGGCATTTCCGCACATGTACAAAATAGGCAGTTGTGGGTTGGCTGCAACCACACCATAGTATTGTGGTAGCAGGGGAAGGGGGCAGTGGGGGGAGGTTGCGACCTGTCTCCCCTCCCATATATATTTTCTTTTTATTTATTTCTGTTACAAAAAACAATTCGAATTCCATGGTATATACATATTTATAAAATAAAATATGTTTTACATACATACATACATACATTAACAAGGGTTATAATCAGGTAACAAATATTTCAATAATTTTATGATAAAATCATTGTCTCCTCAAATTTGAATT
This sequence comes from Taxus chinensis, assembly GCA_019776745.2. Classification (NCBI taxonomy): domain Eukaryota; kingdom Viridiplantae; phylum Streptophyta; class Pinopsida; order Cupressales; family Taxaceae; genus Taxus; species Taxus chinensis. Next base: position 915,226,393 of record CM034146.1, on the reverse strand, counting down.
TTTTATAAGTATAAATATGCACGCACACGCACACACATACACACAAATGTGTGTGTGTGTGTGCGCGCGCACGCGCGCGCACGCGTGCGTGTAAAGAAGGTCCTGCATTACTTCAAAATAATACTATAAGATAGATAAGAAAATAAATAGAAATACAGTTTATATATATATATATTGAAACAACCCATTCGAAACACTTTCGACCAATAAAAGAATTATATTTTCCTTTTAGAACATACAACACCTTATAAATACAACACAATGGATCCCTTCTTTCAATAAAAAAACATTGATAACTAAAGGCATGTAAAAGAGGATATACATATATTTATTCTGAGAATCAAGAGGAATCCAACTAAACTTTCAAAAATAGATTTTAAAAGAAACGTTTTGCTTTTTTTATAAAGTATATTCAAATAATTTTACTTGAAACCCAAAAGTTTCCTTCCAATTAGTCCATTTTCTATCTTTCCTTTTACACAATAAATTATAACAAGGGAAGGTGACTTCTCATTAAAGTAAAGGCCAACAAAGAAACATTTATTATTATTATTATTATTTTCTTATTTACAAATATACTTGCATACAAAGCATTTCTACTCAAAAAAGTAACCATAGAGTATATTTATTCTTTTTTTTCTCAAAGTTTATAAAGGAGTCAAAATTTCATTTACATTAACTACAACCAAACAAAATCCTCATTTCTCAAAACCATGTTTACTTATACAAGGATAAATGATACTTTCACACCCCTTAAACAATCTTTCCAACACCCTTTATAATAAGATGTCAATGTATCCCAAGTTTTTCACAAGAATACAACATACTAAGATGCACATATATAGGCCTTCTACAGAAATGTGGGAATAAGTTTACAAGGTTACAAGACTTCTTCTCAAGAGAGAATGGAAGTTACTAAGATATTACATAACCATTACCAATAACACTTTAAAATGCAAGCGTACAAGCCTCCCCAAAAATGGGGAACAACATGGCCAAATTTTGAACTTTTCTTCCTCCATTCTCCAAACATTTTTGCAAACTTCCATCCCATGTGAAAGTATTCAATGCACAAGAGAATGAGGTCCAGTTTTTACATAACTAAATGACATCATCACATGCCATCTCCACCAGTGGAGGACATGCTAGCCTCCCTACAAGCTCATGGGAGAGAGAGAATGCATGCCTCAATATTTCACAAGTAAGGGGGTAAACATAGGATGAGAAACACACCATACACCATGAGAAAGGAATCAAAGCAACCAAAAAAACACAAGAGGAGACTCCATGTTTCCTCAATGGGGAAGAGTAGTAAGGAGCCCATTATAAACCATATTATGATCGAACCATATGAAAACCAACAGAATATCCATAATACCCTCCTTATCACTAAATCCCAAACACCAAGCCTCCTCCTTGTAAGGATTTTCAAACCAAGTGTGGTCTCCTTATCACAGATGGAAGATGAAGTTCAAAGCATATGGACAATTATCTTCCACATCAAACCCTATGAGGGGAGGAAATAACATAAATACCATCATGGCTTTCCCATCAAGCTATGTGGTGTAAGAGGGGGTTGACTCCCTCTTTCTCTACACTCCAAAATCCACCTCAAGTAGGATGGATGGAGAAAATAAAAGAAAACAAGATTTACTAAACATCCACAAGAAGTATGCAAACAATAGCATATCCAAACAACCATTTTAATTTTACACCACATACTAGAGAAAAATAAAATGAGTGGCATGAAGGTCTACCTCAAAACAATCTATCCCTCTTGAAAACAATCCAAGCATTTCAAGCTCCTAGCTCTTTCCAACTCCCAAAAGTGAAAAATGAGAAGCGAAATTCCATACCCCTCTCCAAGAGGAGGTATATTAAGGACAATCAATTCCAAATACTCATAAATGAGAGGGTGATATTTGTCACTCATCTCACTCTCCAACACAAGAACCAAAAATACCATTAAAGATAAAAGAAAACACCTTTATGAATAAAACTCCTAAATTTCCCAAAAAGACAATAAACTAAATTACTTCAACTTTTGAGATAACATAAAAATCAAACATACTTACAAGATGGTGACAAGAGAGGGGTAAAATGGGAGGAAAAATCCCATTTTACCTTGATGATAAACCGCCTACCCATATATAGGGTCCAAGGGGTCCATTTCAGTGTAAGGGAGACCCCCAAAGTGAAAAAGACCCTTACAAATGCCCCATTTAGCCAAAATACGAGATTGGGTAAAATGGCTCAAAGGAAGAGGTGGTGGGGCCCACCCAAATTACTATTAGGTGGTCCCAAACCACTAACAACATCCTTACTAAGATAATAACATCACTAATTCATGTGGGGAGCATTAGGTCCATAAACAAGTTTAATACAAGGCTTAACAATAAAATAACATAAGTCAATTAGGACAACATCAAAGGGTGTCCAAACATGAATACGTCCACACACACACGGTCAAATGAAGGTCAAACATGGCTTAATATTTCCAGCCTAGTCATTCTCTTGTGCAACTTGAGGTGCAACTTTGAAACCCATGTTCTCTTGTGTGACATGTAACCTACACACTCAAGTCACACATCAAACATACATGCTCGATATAATAAAATAATAAAAAATGTTACCACCCACATCGATAATTGTTTCACTAATGATTGATAATCTGAATTCAGAAGCAACCAATATTCAAATGAGATAACTATCCAAAATGTCATATATGTTTCTATAGTAGGTCAAAACATAGAATACATTTAAATTATTCCATCATAGTGCCCATATCAGTATCATCATTAATCATGATCACAAAATGTGATAGATTCATCATTCATCCATCATATATCTAATAAAATCTATCTAATTTGCATCCTGTTAGTACCCATAAGAGCGTGTGTGCAAGAAACTAGTAACATGTATCACAACATTTTATTGGCACAACGTTCCTCAAACACCAACTATGTCCCAAGAGAAATTAATGACAAAACCATATAATGATTAATTAGTATTATATCAATGCCAATAATCTATTCAATAAGATGATTCAACAATAAAATAATGCAGGAAGATGGTGGGCACTACAATGTAGGAAGAATACAAAATTTTGAAAAAAAAAATCACATGTTTATCTAAAAGACATGGTTCAATGTTGATCACATGTAATATTTCTCAAGAGAACAGATGATATTTGGTTTTTAGATAGTGGTTGTAGTAACCATATGATAGGAAACAAATATATTTTCACATATTTAGATTAGTTAGATCAGATGTTAAACTAGGAAATGACAATAAAGTCTATGTAAACGGAAAAAGGAAAATCAATATTTTCACAAAAAGTGATGAAAAAAATTAATTCCTGATGTTTATTATGTGTCTAGTTTAAAAGATAATCTTATGAGTGTGGATGAACTTATACATAATGGCTAGGTAGTATGTTTTCAGATGGATTCTTGTGTAGTTCTGAAAAAAAATCCAAGTAAGAAACTACTTGATAGGGTTGAAATCACTAGAAACCACATGTTCCTATTAGAAATTGTATGCAAATTGACCTTTTGAGCATTTACCACAAGGAGTACTTGTACAAAAGGGACACACAAAAAATCAAATCCTAGTCATACTCCAAATCTCGTAGAAATGAGTATTCAAGTTGAAATTTATTCTTGAAAAAATTCCATCCTCATCTTCATCTATAAGGAAAAAATATATATTTATTTTTTTTAATTGTGTTTTAGTAGTACATTGATTTAATTAGTATTTTTTTGGTTCTATGCCTCATGTTTGTTAAGGAGGAAGTTGTACTATAACAATTTTGTTGGCCAAATGTATAAACATCTACAAGTTGTATACATAATGGCTATATAATATATTTTGAGATGGATTCTTGCGTAGTTCTGAAAAAAAATCCAAGTGAGAAACTAGTTGCTAGGGTTGAAATCACTGGAAACCACATGTTCCTGTTAAAAATTCAGTTTAAATTTTAATTTTGAGCATTTACCACAAGGAGTACTTCTACAAAAGGGGGCACAAAATAATCATCAACTCCTAGTCATACTCCAAATCTCGCATCAGTGAGTATTCAAGTTGAAATTTATTCAAAAAAATTCCCTAGCGAGTTCTCAAACTTTTCTTTCAAGTTTTTCTGCATTGACTCCGAATTCCCAACATCTCGCTCAAGCAAGTAATCTACAAGCTTTTCCCCCAACATCATCTTTTAATAGTCAACCTCTAAGAAAAAGCCGCTATGCCCATTCCATTAGTCACGCTCCGCGTAAAAATTGTAATGATAATTTCTCCCCACACGGTCTTCCGTCAACAAGAACTAATGACATCTCTATTACAACCAAAAATTTACACATGTTTAGAAGTGGAGAGCGTACTTCCTTGAACTCTCATTAAAGCCATCATTCAAGTTGGGGGAGGTAATTTGAATTATCAAAGCAATAAAAAATACACTTTTAAAAAAGGATTATAGTTCCTGTTCCGCATCTCATAGTAGTGATAAATCCCAAGGAAAAGTATAATGTTCAAAGTGGCGCATATTTTACACAACTAAACACTTCATTTGTTTCTATGCCCACCACTACCCAAGCTCCCACATCAATGACATCTTCAAATGGTCATAGCAAGACAAACAATGCCACAACAAACTTATTTTCCACCACATCATTTAATAGGAAACGTTTGTATATTAACTCACACTCAAGTCCTCCTTCCAAGCTCTCACACCATTAATAACTACCACGGAACATTAAAATGCCTGAAATAATTTAGCTATATCACCTAGACAAGCACTTGTTGTACCGATAGCTGGTGTAGCCACACCCATTTCACAAAAGGTTAACACTAATTTGGAGTAAACAACTTGACTCATGTGGAGTATTATGAGGTTAGGGTACATAAATAAGATGTAGGGGATACAAAGGTGAAATGTGGTAAACATGGCATAGATAGTGTCGTATCAATGTAGCAGAAGCCATGTCATAATGATAACTAATTGAAATCAAAACAATATATAGTGTTGTATTAATGTAGTAGAAGCCACCTAGTCATCTGAAATGCCCCAAAATAATAAATATATGAACACGTGATGTGATATCTTTCCCCATTAAGAAAAATCATTATCTCAATGATTATAACTAACAATAATATAAATCAAATACTAAAATACATGCATGTTCTTAAGCATGTCAAACAAGAGTTTCCTAATCAATATCACTTGCTCCTCCATGTTCTTAAGCATGTTAGGACATATAATCACCATATCCTTTGTGTGATCCTAGATGATTGGTGATTGGAATTTTCTCTCATACAATGCCTCAAATGGAGCCATGGTGAATGTCGAATGATGTGATTTTTTGTAAGAAAACTCAACTAATGGCAAGTATTCCCATTTGTATTGTTGATCCATATAGTACATCCTAAGCATGTTTTCAAGAACTTGTTTCACCTTTTTTGTTTGACCATTTGATTTTGGGTGATAAGAAGTACTAAAATTTAATTTTATGCCTAAAGCAGTGTGCAAGGTTTTCCAAAACCATGATATCATGCAAGTGTCTTGATTAAATATAATCTTCTTGGGAACTCAATGTAGTCGAAAAATCTCCTAGAAAAACCTATTCGCTAAAACTAGTGAACCATCTTTCAAATTACCTAGAATGAATTGGGATACTTTGGTGAGTTTGTCCACAACCAAAAATATAAGATCATGTTTTTTCTTTGAAATCGGAAGTCCTTGAACATTATCTGTACCGATAACTTGACACTTACATTAAGAAAGATCATCGTTAATGGGTTGAGTGGTTTTAATAACACTCAATTTAGATATGTTCATCATGCATTTCACAATGTTAGCCACATTTCAAATAAAAATGATCCCGAGTGAATATTGTTGAAAACAAAATGCATCGACTATGTTTCAAGTATTTTCAATTACTTTATTTGATGAAAAATAAATGCTTACCATTTTAAGTATAAATACATTTTATACAATTATGGTTTTCTATAACCTTCTTTTTCATGATATTATTTGGATTTTTAGTATGGATGTTGTACAACTGGATTTGTTTAATATCTTTCCTTTACATTGTGTTGTTTTATTTCATTACATTTTATAGAATCTCGCAGACATTTATTTTTATAGTCTTAACTCAAGAAGCTTTTGCTTCTCCGATTTTTACATTTGTTAATAATAATCAAATGAAATACAAAAATGAGAAGATATTACCCTTTTTAAGTGTGAGAAAAAACTTTAAATTTGTAAGAAAAATATGAAATATGCCCATATTGTTATACATGGAAGCTCCAAAAAGAAAACAAGATCCACACACAAACAAAGCTATTACAAAAAAAAAGTTCAACAAGAATATCCCATATGAATTGATAAAAATATTCAAATGATTACAATAAACTTGCTGCTAATGTTTCACAAAAGTGACCGTTGAACTATTCGAATCTCTACTCCTCCATTTTTCTTTGCAAATGTTCTTGCTTTGAATTTTTGGGTGTACCTGTAGAAAATATTTGTCGTTTTATACAACAAACAACATAAAGAAAATAAACATAACAATAAAATAACTTTCAAATAACAAATTAAACATCAAAACAACATTGTTGTGCATTCTCCATTAATTAAATTCTTCATACTCAGAGCTTCTTCTCATTACATTAAAGTTGTGCATGCAACACACTTTCTTGCAAAACAATAACAATTGCTGTTAATTAAATAACAACCTACAACTCTAAAAACATAGCACTCTAAATTTAAATTGTTGCTTCAAAATAACCGCATGTTGTGCATGCATAAAACAAACTGATTTTGTTTTAGTTGATTTAAATCTATTTCCTAAAAATAGGAATCAACTCGACTCAACTAAATTTGGATGCATGATAAAGTAAAGCTGAATTTTGCTTTCCTAAAAGCTACAGTGGAAATTATACATGTAACACACACATATTTCCAACACTCCCCCTTAATTTCAAACCTGTAGCTTTCACTATTTTAGAGTTGTGTTTGTATTTCCAGATCTATCATGTGTAGGATCACAAAATCCTAAACAATCTCTCAAATATTCAAAAACTTCCTTTTCCAAAGCCTTTGAAAAAATGTCTACAAACTGATCTTCAGATTTGCAAAATTCAAGACAAATTTCTTTGTTGTTTACCATCTCCCTGATGAAATGATACCTCGTATCAATATCTTTGCTCCTCTTATGAAAAACATTATTTTTGGACAATGTTATGAATGAGTTGTTGTCACAAAAAATCTGCGTAGCGTCCTCTTGTTTCTGTTGTAAATCTGTCAATACTCTTCTCATCTAAACAACTCAATATGTTGCTCCTGTTGCTGCTACATACTATGCTTCTATTAAAGATAATGTGACAATGGGATGCTTCTTTGATGCCCATGAAACTACTCCTATTCCAAAGTGAAAAGTATATCCGGATGTGCTTTTCCAACCATCTATACTTCTAACAATGTTACTATCTATTTAACCAATGAGTTTGAACTCATTTGAACTTGAATATAGAATTCCATGACTCTTTGTTCCACAAACATACCTCAAAATTATTTTTCTAGCTTTCCATTGTGAATCTTTTGGATATTTCATGAACCTAGATATGAGGCTCACACTATACATAATGTCAGGCCTTGTCGCCATCAAATACATAGGACTTCCAACCAATTTTTTAAAAATGTTGGATCCACAAATGATTCTTCATCCTCTTTTCTCAAATTCAAACTTATTGCAACTGGTGTTGGTGTTGGCTTACAATTCAACATGTTAAAAATTTTCAGAACATCATTTGCATACTTTGCTTGTGAGATAAAAACTTCACCTTTTGCTGATTGTTGAACTTCAATCCCAAAAAGTAATGCATAAGACCAAGATCTATTATCTCAAATTCATTCTTCATGGCTTATTTGAATGACTCTGTAGATAGATTTCCAGTAGTGATCAAACCATCTACGTGTATAAACAAAAAATTAGAATCTTACCTTGCTCATTTATCTTGGTGTATAATGTAGGCTCACTGTTGCTCCTACTGAAACCATTCTATGTCAAATAAGAATTGATCAATTTTGTTTGTACCAAGCTCTAGGTGCTTGCTTGAGACCATAGAGTGCTTTCTTCAATGTGTATACCTTTCCTTCATGACCTTCAATCTCATAACCTTCTGGCTGATTTGAATAAACTTCCTCTTGAAGGAATCCATTCAAGAATTCTGATTTTACATGCATATGATAAATATGCCATTTATTTTGAGCTGCAATTGCTAAAACCATTCTTACTATATCCAAACGTGCTACTGGTGCAAATGTTTCATTGTAATCCACTCCATAATGTTACATAAAACCTCTTGCTACTAGCCTTGCTTTATGTTTCAATACCTTTTCATCAGCATTGTATTTTGTCTTGTAGACCCACTTGACTCCTATCGCGTCCTTTCCTTTTGGAAGATCCATCGGCTCCCATGTCCAATTCTTCTCTATATCATCGATCTCATCATCCATGGATTTTTCCCATTTTTTTTATAGCCTCTTATTTTTATACTAGATCTGTAGCTTTAGAAAATAATGCAACAAATGAAAATGAGTTAGTTATATCAACATTGTAAATGTCACTAAGACTATGTTTTTTTTGCTGCACAGGACTATTCAATGTAGGACTACTTTGTGCTAATGGAGTTTCTTCTGGTGTTATCTGTGGTCTTTCTTTCATTGCTGAAGATGGTTGAAATCTTAGAGACCTCCAAACTGTAGATGGAGGTGTAGCTTGTGCTACGATTTGTGGTGCATGTCTAAGATTTGTAGATAAAATACCTTGTTTCTCTAAAGTTTCATCTTCCATATCATCATGCGGGATAACTACTGCTATACTCATTATTTTCTCTATACTTCCATCTCATGATTCATTCTCAATGAACTGAACATCCCTGCTGATCAAAACCTTTTCTGTGACCAAATTGTACAACTTGTACGCTTTTGTATTCTTTGAATACCCAAAAAAGATACACTTTTCTCCTTTGTTGTCTAACTTCTACCTTAGCTCATCAAGTACATGTGCATACGCTACACAACCAAAAACTCTTAAATGTGAAACAATGTGTTTATTATTAGTCCATTCTTATTGAGGAACCACGTTCCTAATAAGTTTTTTTGGAAACCTGTTTAAAATGTAAATAGAAGTTGCTACTGCTTCTGGCCAATAGTCATTTGGAAGGTGCTTTACCTTCAACATGCTTCTCGTCATCTCCTTGATGGTTCTATTCTTTCTCACTGCCACACCATTATTTTGTGATGTATACCTAGTATTAAACTGCTTGTGTATACCATGATATTTGTAAAAAATCATAAATTCATTCTAAACATACCTCCTCTATCTGTCCTGAGAACTTTGATGTAGTATCCACTTTGCTTCTCCACTAATGCCTTGAACTGCTAAAATGTATCAAAGGCATTTGATTTATGTCTCAGAAAATATATCCATGTCTTCCTTGTGTAGTCATCAATGAATGTCATAAAATATGAAAAAATTCTAATAGAAGTTGTTTGCATGGGTCCACATAAATCTGAGTGCACAATTTCAAGTGGTGCACTTGCTATTGCTATTTTTCCAATTGGAAAAGAATGTTTGTGTTACTTCCCCAAAATACAACCTTCACATACCCTTTCCGGTTTCTGAATCAATGGAAAACCTTTAACCATATTATTTCTATGAAGTAAATTTAAATGTCAATACCTTAGATGCCAAAGCCATGATTCATCCTTCATGATTGATTGAAAAGTTGATTATGTTCCTTTAGTGCAGGACTTAATTGTATTTGTGCAGGAACCAATGCAAGACTCACTTGCTGTAGCACATACCTGATTTGCATTGGTGCAAGACTCTGTTACTTCAGCACAGGAATCTGTTACCTTAGTGCAGGACACTGTTAACTTAGCACATGACTCATTTGTTTGAGCGCAGGACTCAATAGAATACTGATTTGACTCAGCACAAGACTTGGTTGTGAACTAAGATGTTGTTTTAGCTACAAATAGATCCGATTTATTCTTTTTTCTAGTTTTAAAATAAAAGGTAACATCCTATTTTTGCTCATCTTCACTTTTATAATCAACTGAGTTCTAGGAGCTTTGTCCACAATCATGTACTCATTGTTTTCCATATAGACTTGGTATCCTTTTTGTACCATCTGTCCAATACTCATAAGGTTATGTTTCAAACCTACAACATAGTAAAAAAATTGTATACTTTTTTCTCCCCATGTCTGGTTAGAATACTAACCGCGCCTTTTCCTTTTATAGACACAATATTGTTATTTCCAAGAGTAACATCGCTTTGAAATGAATCATCCAAACTAGAAAAAAAATCTAGATTACTTGTCATGTGATTGCTGTAACCTGAATTAAAATACCATGCATCACATGGAATCTCATTTGAAAAATTAAAATCAATAGGGCATAAAGAAGGTATTGCTTCGGAAATCCTTGTGTATGCAATAAACATAGGTTTACAAATAAAACTTCCAACCTGATTTTGATTTTTCTTCTCTTGATCATATTAATTTTTCTTGCAATCATAAGCATAGTGCCCATACTTCTTGCAATAATGGCACTGAACATGGGATTTATCTTGTCTCTGACCATAACTTTTTTCTTGATTCTGTCCTCTTCCACCTGAGTTTGATGACCCACTACCACGTCCTCTAGATGGACTTCTTCCTCTAACTCTTGGGCTGAAATTACATCTTATTTTTCTACAAATACCTATTGTCTGATATGCAAAATCTTGATCTACACTTTCATGTGACCTATTCATCCTCTTTTCATGATTGATTAGTGATGCATGCAACTCATCAATAGAAAAATGACTCAAATCCTCAATTTCTTCAATAACAAAAAATAAAGGATCAAATTTTGTAGGCAAACTCCTAAGTAGTTTTTCAATAATCCTTCTGTCTTCAAGAGTCTCACCATGGTATTTTATCTGATTGAATAAGCCAACTACATAAGTAAAGAACAATTGTACGGAATCTGAATATTTCATTAAAAAATTCTCAAAATATCTACAAAGGAACTGTAGCTTGGTGGTTTTTAATTTCTCCTTACCCTGATATGCAACTTGAAGTGTGTCTCATGCAATCTTTGATTGACTAGTTGCAGCCACTATAGGAAGGATACTTTCATGTATTTCCTGATGAATATAGAAAAGGGATTTTCTATCATTATTTCATAACTCCTTCAAAGTATCTTTCTCTGCTTGTGAAAGTGTAGTATACACTGTTGTATCTGCAGGCTCTGTGTACCCATCCTTAATGATCTCCCACACATTATGAGATCTAAAAATTACCTTCATGGTTAATGACCAATACTCGTAATTCTTTCCATTAAACTGTGGTGTCTATATACCGTATGTAGAAGCCATAGCTTCCTACCAATTTAATAAATTGCTGGAATAACCTTCTCTAATACCAATTTGTAGAAAATCTCTGTAGTCTTATACAACTAACAACATAAAGAAAATAAACAAAAAAATAAAATAACTTGCAAATAATAGAGTAAACATCAAACCAACATTGTTGTGCGTTCTCCATTAATTAAATTCTGTATACTCCGAGCTTTGGCTCATTACATGGGTCAAAGCACAATTCTATGTCCCACTTCTTGTCCCAAAAATGCGAGTAAGAGATTGGATGGGATGGGAAATTAGGGGTGTTCATGCAAACAACCCTTTCCCATGAACCTCAATTCGCTCGAACTGCCACATAGGAAACAAAAAGTGGTTCACGTGAAGGGGGGTTCATGCGAACACCCCTTCGCGCGAACCCCTTTTGGTTCAAATAGTTTTGGCGGCACACAGTTATATATAGATATTTATATAGTCATGGGCGGTGGATTTAGGGTTTAGGGGGGTTCGGACGAAGGGGGGTTCACGCAAACCCCCTTCGCGTGAACCCCCCCATGTGGCACCTATGTGGCACATTTTGGCTTCAAATCCATTGGGAGGATGATTTTATGCCAAAATGTGCCACTTATGTGCCACATAATTAGGGTTAACAAATTAGTAAAATTACAAAATTGTTGCACAAAATATAGAATTTTATTAGCTTTCTAAAAATAAAATTTTTCTTTCTTTTTTTAAATATGTTTTACTATTTATTTTTTATGTTTTTCTATCATATGGTATTTTAGGACAATCAATCGTACACAATCAACCCAATTCAAAAAATAGAAAAATATATCAAAAAAATTGAAAAAATAAAAATTGCTATTTGTTGAAGTCTTCTTCTTACCTGTGAAAAAAATTCAATTTCGATATAAATCTTAAAATTTATTGGCATAGACATATGTATGCCATTTATTTGAAAATATTTTTACTAAATAATTAATTACAAAAAATATATAATTCAAAAAAAATACGAAAATTTGAGAGGACCTCAAAATTCAAATCTTGAACATATATCTAAAATTTTATGGTGAAAAATAAATTTTCATTTAAAAAACCCACCGAGGGAAATTCATTCCTATTTTATAACATAAGAAACAATGTATGAATAAAATTAAGAAAATGACCATATTTTTTACGATTTAAAAAATAAAAAAATATACATGTATTCTACACTCTAAACACAACATTTCGTTAGTTTGTGGAATTTTCATGAATGTGTACAGTTTTGTGGCTATTGCATTTAGAAAATTAATGAAACTAAAAATTCATCTTTATAAAGGTATAAAACATACCAAAAAGTGAGAAAATTTATCGTGCTTTTACCCACATTCAAGCTGTGTGTGCAAGACACTTTCTTGCAAAAAAAACAATCGCTGCTAATTAAATAACCACATACAGATCTAAAACCAAAGGACTCTAAATCTAAACTATTTCTTTTAAAGTAAACCGCATACTTTGCATGCATAAAACAAATTGCTTTTGTTTTATTTGATTTAAATCTATTTCCTAAAAATAGGAATCAACTAGACTCAACCAAATCTGGACGCATGATAAAATAAAGCTTACTTTTTCTTTCCTAAAAGTTAGAGTGGAAATTATATATACAACACATGCATATTTCCAACAGTACCATCCTTTTAGTTGATGTTGAGAAAGTTTGAAACCCTTTTGATTCGGTATACTCCAAGTTTTGTGCTTTCTTCTAGAATCTATTTTAAAACTCTTTTTTTGTGCTCTTCATTTTTTGTTCTTGGTTTCAAGTAATTCTGCCTCAAAAATAAACAACTAATGGCCAAACAACTACCAAATACCAAATACCAAACAACATTAATCTAAGTAGTTGCAAATTTTGGGGCCTAAAAGAGGGATCATTCAAAAATATTATGTAATGGAGGCACTTAGTAAAAATTTTGAAACTTGGTAGTTGGGATTACATTTTCTAACCCCGTTAGTCACAACTACCACCATCAAGCACTTTAAAATGTAAAAAAATAGTTTCTCACTATTTATTTTGTAATTCTAAAGTTCGAGTTGGGAGTCTAGAGTTCACCACTTACTGCTGCAACATCTATGACAATGCAATTATCTTTTAACCGTTCAAAGCATTCTTTTTCAAAATGCTTTAGTAAAAATATAAGAAAGAAATTTCTTAGATCTATAAAACTTAAGTTTGATCTCTCCATATTCTACCATCTTTCCTAGTAAAATGATAATGAAACTTTATATGCTTACTTCAACTATGGAAGAATAGATTCTTTGTTAAGGCTATCGAGGATATATTGTCACAAAATATGGTTATGGTTCCATATTTTTGTTCCTTGTTCATGTTTTCTAGGATTTTCCAAAGCCAAATACCTTGACACAAAGCTACATTTATTGTAAAATACTCACTTTATATTGTGGAGAGATACAATATAGGTTCTTTCTTAAGTGCACATGAAATGGCTCTTGACCAAATGCAGAACAAATATCCAAATGTGCTCTTCTTGTCATTTACACTACTTGCCCAATGACTACCAATATAACCAACTAAATCAAACTCACTTGATGTATTATAGAAAATGTCATAGTCCTTTGTCCCATTGACATATATTAGGTTTCTCTTCCGTTCTTGTTAGTATGTATCCTTAGGCGTTTCCATGAATCTAGAAATAAATATTATTGCATGGATTATATCACCAAAAGTTAAATAAATTCAACATCTAACCATGCTCTTGTATAAGTATGAATTTACCTCATTGTTACAATCTTGCTTTCTTAATTTTAGAATTACAGATATTAATTCCCGTGGTTTATAATTTATCCATTTGATTGAGACTTTGTTTGTTGACTTCATGACCTTTCTAATCCTACACATATTTATCCTTGAACTTATCAAATTTACAAAATTCATAACTACCACACATTACTTGAATTTAAAAATCATATTTTAACTTTATGCTAAAGGAATTTATTTCTACTTATGTTTCTTCACAATTACATATTGTAGGACTTAATACTATATCTATTTATTATTCTTGGTAACAAATTACTTTGCAAATCTTGTGATACTATTGTACCTCATTTCGTTATGTGGTGTATGACATAGAGTTATTTCTAGTGAATGTGTAATTTGTGTGCATGCACACTAAACCTACTTTCATATACTAATATAAACTGCTCTATTTCGAAATCATTTTTGTGGGCATTTTTGTCATGCCAATCTTTCTCACTAACGCAATTCCTAACTCCAATGCGTAGGCATCCTATATTTCCTTATTTTTTCTAGTTGAGTAACATGTTCTCTATGGATTCCTTTTGTTTTTCATATACTTAAACATGGCTTTCCCTAAGTTACATTTGTAGTTTTTCCTATAGGCCCATAATACCGTTGGTATTCAATATTCGCCATTGCATCTTTGCATATTATAGATTTTCGTAAGTATCCTATCGAATACCTTATTGATTTCTGTTACTTTCCTATTTTCTTGAGGATGATATGTTGTGCTTTGGAGGTGCACAATCATAAACTCTTATGTAATGACTTGGATTATATTATTGATAAAGTGGGTTCCTAGATCGTTTGCCAATTTATGTGGGAATTTGTGCTTATTATGATGTTTTCATTTATAAAAATTTGGTTGTATCTATTTTTGCACAATTAGGTGTTGTAGTGGCTTCCAACCATATAGTAAAGTATTGTGAATCAAACCCAATGACAATTGATTAATTAATGGTTGATAATATAGAAAATTAATTATAATAATGTGTAAAATGATGTTTCTGATCAAACATACACACACACACACACACACAGATATATATATATATATATATATATATATATATATATATATATATATATATATATATATATATATATATATATATATATATATATATATATATATATATATATATATATATATATATATAAGCATAACAATCACTCTAAGGAAGAAATAAAACAATCAAAAGAGGAATTGGTATATGAGTTATTTAGCTGGTTTAGATAAACTTCAAAATGTGTTGATGAATGATCTGGTACAGAAAGAGAGTCTGGGAATGGGAGAAATATTTTGTTGAACCGCTAGACTTCTCTGGGAGGAACCATATATGACAGTCAAAAATTTACATCACAACTTGATCTCTCTATACAGTTTTGACCTTGCATATAATGGGGATATGTAAATCTTAGTGCCACTATTTATTTCCTTTTACAATATTCAGTATCACATCAAACTCCACATTTCACACTTGAACTTGTAAAACAACCCTAGCTACCATGTAACACACTCAAGCACACATTAGATGAAAAAAATGCAAATGATTGAGTTAGACTGACCTTGTAGGTCACCCCTTGTGGAATTCACCAAGAAATGCACTACATTTTAGACTCCTTGTAGTTCTGCTAATGCTTTGTGTTGTTATGCATGCAACTATCCCTAATCCTAATGTTTCCACACTGATAAGGGGATAAGTTCATCCCAGTCAAACTGTTATGTGCCGATGAAAGAAATCATGACTATGCCCTCTAATGTTGTGTATGTAGTATGCAACAATGTCTCTTTCTATTTCATCTCAGTATGTGGTAGATAGATTGATGATTGCTTGATAATCAATGCATATATATATATATATATATATATATATATATATATATATATATATATATATATATATATATATATATACCAACCCAAACTTATCAATGTCCATAAAAATGAGTAATGAAGAGACCTAAAAATTAAACTTGAGAAAAAACTAAGAGGTTCCAATAATAAATGGAAGGTCCGGGACTGTGGGTATGGTTTTTGTCCAATCATACGGTCTTGGACTAACACTAGATATAAATATATTTAAACAAGGAAAGATATAAATGCCTCTGTGACTTGACATAAAACCACAAAATCAAAGAAAAATAATAATCAAGAATTAAATCAAGCAATCAAAATATAGAAGAGGGTAGGTTATGCCACTAAGATCTAGTTTCAAGGTCTTTAACTCACGTAAACACAATTATAACAAAAGCATGATGTAATAATGATTATGTGCAATTTTTTAGTGTTTATATTTATTCCCCTTTATGCTAGTGAATGAAATTTACTAATGTAAAGGAGAAGAAGAAGTGTAGCTAAAAAAGTGTTGAAGCAAGGAAAAATAAGAGCATGCTGAGAGAACATAATCATGTGTGGTGAATGTCACGAGCCAACAATTGACTCATGTGGAGACAAGAGAGAAGTATATCATAAGCCTTATGGGAGATTTCATGATTATGTGAAAAGAGTGTTTCAAAGACATGAGATTTACATTTGGCATGTTTTTAGGGTTGGGAATGATCAAATCCCCAATAGTTTGTGTTTTTACAGTGTAAATATGGGAGTTGGGTGTCTCGACACCAAGGGAAGAGTGTCACTATAAAGCTTCCCAAAATGAGACCACACTGATGTAGACATCTTTGGGTTACGTTATTATTGCAAAACCTGTGCAAAGTTATTAGGGCATGGGTGTACATTTAGAAACTATGAAATTGTTATTCATGTGTGTATCTGAGTTTGTATGTTTTTTTCCCTTGCACATGTAAAATACAGTGAGATTGTGGTGTTTAAAATTAATTTGTATTTGAGATTATATAATATATTTCTATGATTGAATTGTGGTTAGTAGATCATGAGATTAGGTTGAAACTGTATAATATAGAGAATAAACGTGGCCACACATAGCCACTTTACTTATGGTTTTATTTTGAGAATTATAGGTAACACATGATGGTTTTGTTCGACCAACAAACTAGTGCTAAATGATTGTCGATTTCAAAGATATAAATGTGGACGATATTGTGTGGTTCACCCTATATTTTTCCCCTTTTTGGTCAAAGGAAGATGGAGGAACCATGTCACTTGAGTTGAAAGATAGTAAAAATCTACTATGTGTGCATTCGCAAATAGGTTTTGTTAATTGAGTATATGATCATTACAAGATTGAGATAAATTCGATAAGATAGAAAATAGAATTATATATAAAGGATATATCGTGTAAGGACAAAAACATGTGCGAATAATCACATAGTGTGTGTGGTATAACATTATGATAATGTGGTGTAGTAGTATAAAAAAACACGAACTCAATGCTGCAGACAACATGCAAAATGGGTCAATGAACCCCAAGATATGGGTCATACTGTGACAGAGGTACTTGTGAATTGTTAGAATTTAGTTAAAGTGAGAAGCGTAGTTTGCTACTGGAACTATTTACTATACAATTTACTATATATAGTAAATGGAAAAGTTAAAAGTTACTATTTATTTGTAATTGAATATTTGAGGAATAACACTCTAATAATAAAAGGATGTCGAGGGCTAGAGACGTGATTCCATCTTGGTTTGAAAGGGAGATTGAGGCCATTCAAACTCACATGACAAATGACCTGGAATTTAGTAGGAAATAGCTTGATTGTTATTGATTTTTTTAATTTTGTTATTTTTGATGTATTTTGTAGAAAATTTGAAAATAGACTCAATGGTCCAATTTTGGACCTAGGTTGAAACTGTATAGTTTCCACCTAAAACCATACGGTTTTGACCAAAACCATATGGTTTGGACCCATCTCAGTTTTTTGATAAGTGATGTAGATGATTGATGTAGATGATGATATTAGTAACATAATTTAGTGAGTATATATGAGATATATTTTGCATGATATAATACTGATACATGTTTTTGTGCTTATTTGTGTTTGTTGAGAGATGTGTATGTAAGAGAGTTTCCCAATGGTTAGCACACAAACATCCTATTTCCTCTAGGTATGAATGATGTTGATTGGGACCTACAAGATAGAGTTGGGGTATGTCATGTAGCAGGATTGGGGAATGTGCCCCCAAATATGCACCTGATTACATCTTTGTTCAAGCGGTGGAATGCCGACACATGTACATTTTGGCTCCCAACAAGGGAGATGATGCTCACACTAGAAGATGTGTATTGTATTCTAAGGTTTACTTTGGTTGGAGAGCAAATACAAATGGTGCCCATAGATATAACGTATCATATGAGATCTCCACATTGATTTAACAAAATTATACTTTAATCAGAGGATTTGAGTAAAAAAAATATCATAAACATACAATGATGAATAAGTACAACTAATAAGAGGATATGAGTGACTTAGCTGATATCATGCTATTTAGATTGAATATGGGCTGGAATGATGGTGGAACTGACTGTTAGGTTGTGGAGCTTGTTTTCATGTGTGAAAGTGTTGAAGATTGTACACTAAGAGTACTGTACATTTTTCATGTATCCTCGCTGGGGTTCTTTTTTTTTAGGAGTAAATTTTTTGGCCTCGAAAAATTACACCCGAAATATTGGGAAACGTGCTTTTCTCATATGGGCGAGTTTTTTGACCCATAGGTTTATAGGACGGGTTTTGCCCATGGTTTTGATACCCATGGTTTTGTAAAACTGCTTAAGCAGTTGTCTATTTATATGGTCTTATGCATATGATAGATGTACAAGCAAATGTATTGCAGATGTGTTTTGAATTCGGGTGTGAATTCTGTAGAGTTTGTTGAGCATAGCTCCAAACGGATCTGGGTATTGTATTGAGAGAGCAGTGGCTTGTAATAAAATATGAGCAAGTGATTCTTGGTGGGCGTAGCCCAAATTGGGTGAACCACGTTAAATACTGTCTCTTTGTGTTGTGTTATTTTATTCTGTAATTTTATTTGAGATTTGTAATAATTTCTGCATATTAGTTTCTACTGTTGCGATTCTGTGAGGGATTATTCCGCATATTTTATCCCTTATTTCCTAACAATTGGTATCAGAGCCTGGTTTGGTTTGTTGAAGTGTTGAATCGTAGGGAAAGTTTTTAGCTTGAGTGGGAGCTATGACAGATGAAGGAAGATCTAGGGTTGAAAAATTCAACGGGTAGAATTTCAGTCTTTGGAAGATGCAGATGGAAGATTACCTTTATCAGAAGGATCTTTATACTCTGTTGTCTGAGAAGGTGAACAAACCCTCGAGTATGACAAATGTGGAATGGGATTTGTTGGATCGGAAGGCACTTGGAACGATCCGGCTAAGTCTTGCATCTTCGGTATTGTTTAATGTTTCAAAGGAAAAGACTACAAAATATCTAATGGATGCATTAGGAAAGTTATATGAAAAAACCCTCTACCTCTAATAAGATATTTTTAATGAAAAAGTTGTTTAATATGAAGATGTTTGAGAATAGTTAAGTATCAGATCATTTAAATGATTTTAATATGGTAGTGAATATGCTAGCTTTGGTTACAATAGAATTTGATGAAGAAGTTAGGGCTTTATTAATTCTGTGTTCTTTACCTGAGAGTTGGAATAGCCTGGTAATGGCGGTAAGTAACTCGGTTCCAGCTAACTCGAAGTTGAAGTTTGAGGATGTTGTAGGGGTGATTCTAAGCGAGGAAATGTGAAGAAAAAGCTCTGGGGAATCTTCTACTTCAGGGAATGCTTTGACAGTGGAAACTAAAGGGAGACAGAAGAATAGAGGAAACCGTGGAAAATCAAAAGATCGGGCAAGGTCAAAATCCAAGAACAAGATTGTATGCTGGAATTGTGGAAAGCCTGGGCATGCAAAGAAGGACTGTTGGGAGATTCGAGATAAGAAGAAACAATAAGAAGAAAACAAGGAGGCAAATGTGGCAATGGGTAATGTATGTTAGGATGCTTTGATTCTTTCTTTGCACAATATTACTGAATCTTGGGTTTTAGATTCAGGGGCTTCTTTCCATGCTTCTCCACATAGGCATTATTTTGTTGATTATGTTCAAGGAGATTTTGGGCATGTTTTTCTTGGTGATGACGAGCCTTGCAACATAGTTGGAAAAGGTTCTGTTCAGGTTAAGATGTAGAATGGGAATACTTGGCGGGTCAATGCATGGTGTTGTGTCTCACTTCTTGTCCCAAAAATGCGATGGAAAATGAGAGGTGCGCGGTTTCCAATGAGGGTTCGCGCGAACACTCCTTTCGCGCGAACCCGTTTCGCGCGAAGAGACACGTAAGCCATTTTTTGCCGCGTGGTGAAATTGAAAGTGTTTGCGCGAACATATGTTCGCGCGAAATGGGTTCGCGCGAACGGGGTTCGCGCGAACCCACTCTGTTCACATATTGGAGGCGCTGCGGAGAAAATCATTTTTCTCCGCCCCGTCTCCTTCGCGCGAAGTCTGTGCAGCCGACCAAACTGCCCACCACACCAGCTGAGAGCCCACCGGCGACGAAGGCGAGCAACGGCGAGCCCAGGTATGTAGCCATGAAAATACCATTTTTTGCAAAACCCTGGCAAAGTTTTTTTTGGTAAAACCCCATTTTTTCTCGTAGAAATGAATTGAATGTGAAGGTCTACTCTAAAAATACCTGGTTGGCCGTTTTGTATGCTACATCCTTGTTACTTGTAAATGGTCTCTTTGAGAAACTTGAGGGCAATAGGCAATATTTATACCCTTCCATTATGTACATCCAATCAGACAATAAGAAGTATTCTTTTACCAGGTTCAGAGAAACTTGTTTTTGCAATGGACGATTGTACTGTAGTTTCAAGCTAATTTTATCTTAGTATTAGCTTTGATCCACGACTAAGGAAGAATTCATATGGTTGTTACCTGTACATTTTTCCAAGGTCCTCTTAGTTGCCCCAGTTGTTCAATGTATTTTTTTGAAGGGTTTCTTTTATGTGTTGCAAATTGTAACATTTTTGGATCTTTTTAGTTTCTGGAAAAATGAGTATATTGTGTAGCTCACAGCTACCCTAAGATCCCAATGGCATAATTGTTGATTGGAGCCGAAATTGCAGAATGCACTGCCAAAATACCGAGGGGCTCTTTGGCCAAGAATCAGTCTTAAGGGTGTCTATCGACATGTTATGGGCATGAACCTAGGTCATCATCATGGCGGCATTAGGTCTTTATTGGTAATGGTATTTTCTCATCGTTTGGAAGGTATGATTGTGCTTATTATGGCAAAGCCAAAACATTCTTACTACAAGTGTTATATAATAAGGAAGAACCGTGAGCATTGTGGTAAAACCATTCTTTTCAAAAATGTTGGGTTAAGCTTGAATATAAAGTAGTTGAGCTGAAAAGCTAAAAACAATTCTGATTACACTACAACAAACTTAACGATTATTGACGAGAGTTAAGTGTAATCATGGTGGCAAGGTCAATCCCTATAGATGTTGGTTTAAGCCTATGGATGAAGACCATCCTATGATTTGATTTTGGTTTAATTCTATGTATGAAGACCATAGAATGATTCATACTTTTTGTGGAGGAGATAGATCGCACTAACAATTACCCACGAGATGGAGGCAACGGGGTATTTTTCGATTCAAGATTTCTGAATGATGTTCACGAGTAAAATAATCATTCCTTTGTCACCTAAATGAGAAGTTTGCAATGCCATATTGATTGATTGCAGGAAACAAATATTCACTGCCGTGTACGATGGATTGGAGTCACGCTATTCAAAGCTTCATAAAATTTCCCTGAATCACGAGATGAAGGTTTATTACGGTGCAGAATGAAACGATTCATATTGCTCAGCATTTTTTTCTCCTAGAAATTAATTGAATGTGCAGGTCAACTCTGAAAATACCTGGTTGGCCGTTTTGTATACTACATCCTTGTTACTTGTAAATGGTCTCTTTGAGAAACTCTGAGGGCAATAGGCAATATTTATACCCTTCCATTATGTACGTCCAATCAGACAATAAAAAGTATTCTTTTACCAGGTTCAGAGAAACTTGTTTTTTACAATGGACGATTATACTGTAGTTTCAAGCTAATTTTATCTAGCTTTATTTCTATTAGCTTTGATCCACAACTAAGGAAGAATTCATATGGCTGTTACCTGTACATTTTTCCAAGGTCCTCTTGGTTGCCCCTGTTGTTCAATGTATTTTTTTGAAGGGCTTCTTTTATGTGCTGCAAATTGTAACATGAAGGATCTTTTTAGTTTCTAGAAAAATGAGTATATTGTGTAGCTCACAGCTGCCTATGCCATACTAAGATCCCAATAGTGGCATAATTGTTGATTGGAGCCGAGATTGCAGAGTGCACTGCCAGAATAATGCATATCATGGTTGCTATGTTATAACTTATAAATGTTTTGCATATGGTTTGGCTTGCTAAAAGTGCTCATACAGGTTCAGAATCCATGAGTTTATATGGATAGCTAAAACATCCACTAATTATATATAGGTGGCCAGGAAATAGAAAATATAAAATTGATCATAGAATGGCTAAATTGGGATTTTCCTGTAGTGGCAAGAGTACTCTTCTTAGAGATGGTTCAGTGATTTTGATGTGCCTGTTTTGTATTAGACCTTCATTTCAATCAATACTTATCCTTTTGAGTTTGGAGGTTCTGTTCACAGTGTTGCATCTCTGTTGATTTTCTGGAGTAATCTGTGAATGTTTGTAATCATACATGGATTTGTTGGAGGAAAAGTCATGCCTCAGATTAAGATGTAACCAGCTCGTGTACTGACAAATTTCAACAGTGGCATGTTGGGCACTCAATTTGAAGTCAAGGCTCTATCGTTCTCTACAACACTTGTTTTGACTTAAAAGCAAATGAAGATGAACTTTCCTTTGATGGTCACTGATCATAGCAAATCCTTTATAGTCATATTGCAAAGTTTTGACTCAAAATGCTCTTGGCGAGGATGATCCTTTCCACTGTTATGCAACAATATATGAACAAGTCTGGGAGAGTTGCCAATAGATCAATAGCAAGCAAGCCAAAGGAGAACAAGGTTCTAGTATGCATTGGTACCAAGGGTACAAAAGGGACCACTAAAGGGCTGATATAGAGATAGACGATGCCCTTGTGACAGGCTATGAGAGTGACTAAAAAATCCTAGGAGGATTCAAGGCTGCCTTCTCAAGGCTTCTCCTAACACGCACAATTGGCAATCCTCTAGATGTAGAAAGAAAATTGGCACTGTGCACCTGCCCCCGTAGTTCAGACTGTGAGTAGTGAAAATTCGTCAGCTCTACAGCAAGAATAAGAAAAGGATATCTGAGGCACCATGATCACCACTTGCTAGGTGAGGGAGATGGAGAAGCCTCACAGATCTAGAACCACCCGTGATAGTGACTAATGAAGCTAATGGGCACTTGACATCGGACAACTATGGATGAGACAGGCTGAAACAAGAAGCAATAAATTTGATGGCCCTAGAAGTCCTTTTGACATCTCGATGTCTGAATGTAACAACCTTCATAAGGTAGGGCCAATTATCTCTAACATGAATTACGAAAAAATATAGCTAGTAAAATCTCACTCAAATATCATAATAGATAGAAATGCTAAAGATAAAGCATTCTTCCATCTAACACCTCTATGAGAGAGAAAAGACGGCATATCCTTTTGCCTTGCGGAATATGGTGATCTATCTTGACTCCTAACTGGTGTGAAAAGATGTTGACCTTAGTCAGAGAGGACAATCGTCCAATCAGAAATCCACAAGGAATGCTCATCATAAAATTCTGCTACATCCTTGTTACTTGTAAATGGTCTCTTTGAGAAACTCTGAGGGCAATATGCAATATTTATACCCTTCCATTATGTACGTCCAATCAGACAATAAAAAGTATTCTTTTACCAGGTTCAGAGAAACTTGTTTTTTACAATGGACGATTATACTGTAGTTTCAAGCTAATTTTATCTAGCTTTATTTCTATTAGCTTTGATCCACAACTAAGGAAGAATTCATATGGCTGTTACCTGTACATTTTTCCAAGGTCCTCTTGGTTGCCCCCGTTGTTCAATGTATTTTTTTGAAGGGCTTCTTTTATGTGCTGCAAATTGTAACATGAAGGATCTTTTTAGTTTCTAGAAAAATGAGTATATTGTGTAGCTCACAGCTGCCTATGCCATACTAAGATCCCAATAGTGGCATCATTGTTGATTGGAGCCGAGATTGCAGAGTGCACTGCCAGAATAATGCATATCATGGTTGCTATGTTATAAATGTTTTGCATATGGTTTGGCTTGCTAAAAGTGCTCATACAGGTTCAGAATCCATGAGTTTATATGGATAGCTAAAACATCCACTAATTATATATAGGTGGCCAGGAAATAGAAAATAGAAAATTGATCATAGAATGGCTAAATTGGGATTTTCCTGTAGTGGCAAGAGTACTCTTCTTAGAGATGGTTCAGTGATTTTGATGTGCCTGTTTTGTATTAGACCTTCATTTCAATCAATACTTATCCTTTTGAGTTTGGAGGTTCTGTTCACAGTGTTGCATCTCTGTTGTTATCAAATGATTTGTAATTTATGTAATTTATTGAAGCTTGAAAAGTTCATATTTCTGTTTTCATTAATATAGGAGAATATCTTAGGAATTTTTTTTAATAAAAAGTACTATTGATTAGAATTTTACTTTCATTTTTTTTTACAGTCATGGCTTCTTCTGGAACTCCTAATTTGTTTGAGAGGACCGATTTAGAGATTGCAAAATTGCAATCTATTCTCGAAAATCCAACTACAGTTGGGCAGTATAAAGCCCATTGTGAAAGAATACTGGTTGATCTTCGTAGAATAGAGACAAGTTTGAAAACATATAATCCATTTGATTCTGAATCAATAACAAAATTTATGGATTCACTAAAATCAAGTGTCTCAGGAGATGTAGGTTATAATGAGATTACATCACGACTTTCCGATAAGGAAGTCGTTAAGAGGTCTTGTTGGAGTTTTTATGCAGACAAACGGAAAATAAGGGCCTATTATGTAAACAAATGTTCATGTCCTTTATGTGCCCCTTTGATTTATCCTAGATTTGTGGCCTCTCAAGGCCAATTTCCAAATAATGACCAATTACCGTTATACTTCATAATGATGCTACATGCTGAGGTTCACTTAAACCTAAAGGTGAACTATTTAGACATCCCTAGTTATTTGGGGCAGGGGCGTGGCCGTATTAGCCACAGGCAGGCATATAGAAAGGAGGGAGCTCCTGCAGTTGTTGATGCGCGGCAGCTTGTACCAAGGCCACAACCATTCTTATCAGGCTTTCAGGATGTCGCAGCACCTGTTGTTATGACTGCACATGAGGGTGCTATCGAGGGTCTTGCTGGCATTGCTCGCGAGACCCAATTGATCTCTTCTGACCGTGTGGGTCAGTACCTTCAGAGACGTGATACTAGCAGTGGAGGTGCTAGTAGCACCAGTGATGCACGCAGCGAGGTATACGCTCGTGCATCTTTGATTTCCCCAGATGACTTTGAGCTAGTTACAGATCCCGCTCAGGCACGTCGGCTAGGACGCATCATGGCTGCTGACTTGTTGCGTGCGTATGAGGTGATTGCTCGGCATTGCAGCATTCCACTATCGGGGGTTTTAGATTTTATAGAGCAGAGTGGGAGTGTATCTTCTAGTCAGGGTACTACTGCCGCTGCTACAGATAGACTTCCTGTAGCTGGGATTGTCACACCTGATGTTCAGCACATTTCTGTTCCGGTGTGTGAAAATTAAACCTTTAATATAATTAAAATTTATTTTAATTGATCATTACTTTACAATTTATTAATATTAAAATTAAACATGTACTTTTGTGTTTAGGCTTCTGCTCCAGTGTGTGGAGCTTCACAGCCCACACCATCTACCCGTGTCACATACACACAGCTCTTGACTGAGCACAACATGGATCTTGATGTTCCGGGTCTGAGTCAACTTGGCTTAGTTGGCGAGATATTTGCTGGTGTAGAGGTCGTGGATGACAATCCCATACATTTGGAGACGCGTTCCGCAGAGGTATAAATACATGTGTTTTAATATAATTAATATTTAATCTAAATTGAAATGTTAGAAATTAATGAACTTTATTCAAAAAACTTATTTATCAACTTCTTACATTTTATTTATTTTGTTTCACAGGGATCTACGGGACAGAGATCTACGGGTAGCGTAGATACTCCCAACATCCGCGCAGGGACAGATACTGAGGTAATCAATTGTACATATCAGTTATATAATGTATTGAATTATTTAAGAAATTGTTGTAGATTTCTGCTTATATATTTTAATATATGGTACATGCTATATATAGTTTATGACATGTATATTCCTTTTTTTTAACATGCAGGGTGCAGCAGAGCGTAGTGAGGGGTCTGGCACTCGCCCTAGTGCACGGAGGAGACTTCAGTGATATTTTATAGATTTCAAACATTTTAGACATACTTCTAGACATTATTATTATATTTTGATATATGTCTTAGACACGTGTATTTACAATTATGGATGTGAATATAAGACACCCCCTTATGTGACAGCTGAATATATTGCTCAGTGTTCAACAATTTATTATGGAAATAAATCATTTTGTTGCAATTTGCAATTCAAGATAGTACGTTCAGCAGCTCCATTCTTATTTACTGGATACATAGTTTGCGTAATTGATAACTGATCTCACTCCATCTGGTTTGTAGTATACATTGCCAATAAATGTGTAATTGAGCTATCATAATTATGGTAGATGGTAAAGACTGCTGATTAAATGTTTTAACGATCTAATGTTTTAAGCTTTCCCAGCAAATTGAGTTTGAAGATCGCTTTTTAGGTCAAGTGTCATATATATCACTGTCCAATGGAGTATTACTGACAGCCCTCACGAGCTGAGTGAAAGATGTTTTATTTTCAAACCGTATGTAGTCACTGGGGCGTTTTGCGAGCAAGGGAAAAATAGATCTTTGAAGTCCTAGTCAATGGGACACAAGCTTGAATTCCGAACAGGTTTGGGTAGAATCAGTTTGTGTCCAGATGGCTGGAATTCTTTCAATGCCAAAGTGTTTGTGTGCCTCACGAAGTTGTTTCTCAAAGACCATCCACACTTCTGATTAGTAAAAAGGTCTGGTAAGTTGATTTCTTTTCTGTTCTACCTGAAGATTTCTTATGAATCACTCATGTTAAGAGAAGAGGAGCTTGATAATGAGTAGTTGGTAAAATGACAAGTTCTTGCTGTAGCTTTCAGCATTGTATTCTCTACAATCTTTACAACTAGAGTGTCTTTTGAGTGTATTATTCATGCTGCTGGAAATTTGTGCCGACTCTCTGCAAGACTCTTGTCTGAAAGCTCGAGATCACTATTTTTGTGTTTGTAACATATGATTCTTTGCTTCCCTTCTTTGATTTTTTGTGTTCATAACATTGGGAGGGGTGAGTTGTGAGGTTTGTGCTTGTAGTGAATCTCCTAGCTGCGGTGTTACTTCTAGAATGAAAATCCTTCTAGTTTAGCTGATGTTGGGAGACTCATCACAACATGTCTAGAGGGTTTGTAGGTTATTTGGCTAGGGAAAACCCTGTAACATCCATTTGGCTAGGGCAAACTCCTTTGTTGGTCTCAGGGCTTGGGGCGATTTCCCTTGTGACGTGTTTTGTGGGTCATTGAGATCACTTGTAAACGAATAATGCATATTCGCCTACTAGTGATTGTGAGTTGTGGTGGCATTTCGAGTGTGTACCTCTAGTGGATAGGATAGTTAAGTGGACAAGCACAAAAAACGCTTGGTTTCATTTGAGCTTGAGCCTCACCAGCGCAAATTAAAAAAAAAAAAAACATTGGCCTTCAAAATGTTTGAAAATTGTTAAAGCAAAACTAATTAAAATGATTGCATGTCTTATTGTACACTATTTCAATAACCACTACTCATAGGTGTCTCAGTGCAAACTGTTTGATTGAAATCGTTGTCTGCAATTATGTAATTCTGACCAACTTTGCTGCCATTTTCTTTTCCTTTTTGAGAGTATGAACTAGAATAATAAAATTTATCCTCTACTTCTTTCTTATTTTGTCCAGTATTTATCCTCTACTTCATTTATCTGTATCTCCAGCTTAGGCGTTTGAACAGAGTATGGCTTAGCAGGATAATGATTACATTTATTATACTTCAGCGAAACTGTTTTTTAGATTATTAATTATTTTGTGATTGATTGTATTTGTTGTTACAGTTCACCTCAGCTTGAGTTTTCTACTCGTGCTGTCCTGGTTTTTAAGATTGATTCGACTCATGCTGCCTCTGTCTCTTCAACTGCACCTTTGGCCTTGTTCATCACAGCTCTAAAATCATCTAACGAAGGTGCCAAATCATCAAGAGGTCAAAGAGGTTGGGGTTGCTCTGGAATTGACTTTAAAATATATATGGCCGAGGTGTGTACCCCTCCGCACCAAGCATGCCAAGGGGAGAGGAAGCTCTGTCATCCTTATCCATCAAAAATGGGCAGAGGCACTAATAAACTATGGACCTCGTCTTCTATGAATCAGTGAAAATGTTTAGAACTATAGTTTTTTGCCATGATAACCTGAGTGCATGTGATACTGGGTATGCTCCCCGTCTTTGGGCATAATAGAAGCTAAAAACTGGACAATGCTGAGTACAAGTTCCAGCCCGATTTTGGCACAATATATACCACTTCTTCATGGTTTTGCAATCACGAGGTAGCCTAAACTTTAATATTGCACTCTACCAAGGAATCAGTGTTTGAAGAGTCCAAAACACAGTACATGGTAGAAGAATTGTTCAAAACTAACAGAGTCTATTAGCCTAATTTCACATACACTTTATGGAACAATCTGAACCTAGGCAGGTGGAGAGGAGAAATCTGACCACTCTGCAAAATATAAATGTTAAACTGTAGGAAGCTGCTGTCTGATTTGCCAAAAGTAAATCTGGCTAGATCAACAAGATGGGAAGCTTGTTCAAATAGAGTTACATGGAGATGTTGACAAAGTGAAAGTTGCATTGTCATATTCCCCCATACAACAGTCAACATCCGGGTCAAGGAGAAAAAACATAACAGCATAATGAAGATGGAGATTGCCATTGTCTTTCCCTACATAATATCAAAAGTTTGATGTCCAGCAGTGTTGATGTTAGCAAATTCCAGTGGCTCTATGCAAGACTTTGCCGATAGCAAGAGCATAGCTCCATAACTGGTCATGTGCAATTCTTTATAAATTTAATCACTCTGGAAAATCTTGTGCAAAATTTTGTTGATACATCTCTTGCCTCAGGAAAAAGCAAGTGCTAGGGTTGATGTTGTCTGGCACAAGGATTTTATATGTGGCTTGACCTGGCTGGACCTCAGCCATGTTGGGCTCTGTATAACGTGTTAAAACAATCACTTGTCAGGCCCAATGTCTTGGACTTGGAAAAGACATGTCTTTACAGGTCCAGATATTATAATAACGGATGCAATTGACAACACAAAAGAGTATCGATATGCAATAAATGGATAAGGAGATGGATGGTCGGTCAGGTTTTTAGACATTTCAGACCATCTAGTACCTAGTCTTGCCTCTTACTCATGTAAAGTATTCCTTTACTAATACAATTACTCTTTGTTGGTTCCTTTTCTCTTGTCTGTCTGCTAAAAGTCTGATAATCTCTATTGTGTGTCCAATTGTACACGGATCTGTGAGATGGGTTTCAAATTTTTTAGGTTAGATTGTCAAAGATATACTTACCTGATCAGAAACTATATTTGATGTTCTCACTTTGTACTGCAGTTTTTCATATATTAATTTATTACTACCATTTTCTCTGGTCTTGCTTAACCTATTTTTGTTGATCCTATGCTGACTGGTTGATGGAGCTTTGGTTTTTTATTCACTAATTCCTTGGATTACCAAAAAGAAAATTTGTTGTTTCACTAATAGATAGTACGATTCTTTTTTAATTAAAATAGAAGGCTGAACTACATAATTGCTATGAAGAGCGGTTAATTGCACGTATTACTCTTCAAACTATTTATTTTAATGTTAGAACACCATTCAAACTCTTGGAGTTCAAGCAGCGATGAAGTGGTGCAGCAATTATGCAGAATGTTCAAGCAAAACCCATGTTTAGAAATCTCAACAACCTGGGTTCAAGTGGTAAAGAAGTTCTGTAGCTATTATGGTGCATATTTCAGTGTGACCCATGTTTAGAAATCTTAAGAACTACCATTCAAAAAGTTGGGCTGTGTTGTAACGATTATGGAGTACATCCGAATGTGACCCATGTTTACAACCTTAAGAATTGGGGTTCGAGTGGTCAAATTGTGTTATAGCTATTATGGGGAACATTCTATTGCTGCCCATGTTTACAGAAGAGTTAGGTTTCAAGAGACTAACCATTATGGAGCTCATTCAATTATGACCCGTGTTCACAAATCTTAGGTTCATAGCTTACCCCACAGAGCACTGGAGCATTATATTATAACAGTTATGGAATACATTCGAGCATGGCCCTGTTTAAAATTGAGGTTCAAGTTTAACCTCAACCGATATTTACCATGAATTTTTTCACAGTATTTGATCATTTTATGCACAACATGTGTGCAACTACAATACTAACTTACAATACCTTATAATATTTAACACTTAACATGATCAATACACTTACTTTCATACTCATATATAATCTATACATACTTATAATTTTTAAATAATCCTAAACCTAGTTACTATTTATAACATAATAACTAACCCAAAACAACTGTCGCAACCAATTTCTAAAATTTACACCTAGTAATCAACTTTCTCTAATATTAAAACATGATTTAAAGAAATCCCATGACTAGACTATCTACCAATCCCTAGATCTACTCTAACTAATTCCTATTAATCCTTAGTACATCACTTTGCACCTCTAGTCTTATGAAAAACACTTAAAATATATAATTATCACTATCCAAAGTCATTGCTATCCAATAATGTGTAACTCTTTTGTGCACCATTAGAAAACTCCCACTATGGATTGGCCTTGCACATAGTCCTATGCAATTATCATTGTGTAATCGTAATTCTGGAGTATATTACATAATTCCCAAGTACTTATACACTTTCCTGCATGCTTATAAATAAAACACACAATTTTTCACAACTCCTACATTATACACTAGAGTTGTGCATTTTGTGCAATCTAAATCATGATAATCATTAGGTAATCAAACCACTACACAAACTACCTTGTACAATTCCATACAAAGTTGAAACATTCCCAATAATTTCTAAGTTCATATCCTTTATTTGGTTTACGAGGAAAGGAAAGAAAAAGTGGACAGAGAGAAAAATGTAATGTTGTAATTGATCCATAATCAGCCTATCATGAGTGAATAAATCATGTTTATACCATACATACTTCCATGTAACAACCATATCACAATACTTGTAAACCATAAACCATCTCACAACAAGTAAGAATCACAAGTATTAAACAACTTTATTGTATAGTGGTCTCCATAGTCCCTTCAAGTAGAAAATACAATGCTATCTAGCTTAATAGTTTATTACCAACAAGGTTTAGTAATTTATTCCATGTCCTTCTATATAATACCAAGTGGCTCTGCTCGTTGTTCAATGACTTGTAAAAGTTTTTCATGGTCTTCTACATCTAGTCTCCATTTTTTTCGTTTACTATTTGTAGTCTTCACCTGCTGCAATTGTAACCCTGTAGCAATTATGTGATGGGTGTAATGATACACCTTTTTGTCTGGTTTGTAATCAACAAAGTGAATCCCACTTTGGAGGGCTTTCACTTGTTGTAAGTATGTTCCCTGCACTACAACTGAGCCAGTAAAAAATGTTGTCACTTCACTTGTTATTTCACATGTTAGCTTTGTTCTCTCCTCTGTGCAACGCAACAAGTAGTACTCCACTTTCTCAATATTGGCTTCTTCAGCAATGACTGCAAATACATCTCCTACAACAAAATGCAAAGAAACATTCAATGATCGGATGTATAGTATAAATTATATATACATATATATATTTAATTATCAAATTATACTTGATCCTTTCAAATAAAACATACCTTGTTTAACCAGTCCAGATATGTGGTCATAATCAATTGAAATTAATGGCACATCTTCAAAACTATCATCATGATCTGATCCATATGTGTCATCCACAACTAAAGGAACTTGCTTCCACTCACCTACATACCCATGTTTTTGACTATTGCACTCTGAATATGATTTGTTCATGCATTCATAACAAAAACAAGAATAATCTCTTGTACAGATTGTCCAGTTATTACTATCCATAGTCATCAGAGAGTGCAAAGACCTAGAATTGGGAATCCTTTCACATCCATACTTTGTCCTCCGATCAATACCTTCATTTAATCATGCTCAAAAGATCAATAAAGTTTAAAACAAACAATAAAAATCAGAATAAAAAATTTAAAGTTAGTAACTTGTAGTTCACTTAATAAATCACATAAAGATTTACATATCTATGTTTTAAATGTGCATGTACCTTTTATCTCCCAAAATACTCTGTGCGGGGTTGAAACATGTGAGGTTGAAGCCTGTGAGGTTGAAGCCTGTGAGGTTGAAACCTGAACTGCAAAATGTTTCTTACACCATTCAACAACTGTGTGGGCATCAATCAATCGATCTCCCTCATAATCAAAGCTTTGTTTCTTTAGAGCACGTTTGATGCATGCACCCGCACCATCGTGTTCTCCCTTCCCATGACCACTCTCAAAAAAACTCCATAAATGAGGAATTTTGTGATGACGATGATAACGACTGAGTGCAAAGAAAGGGCGAGAGGATTTGAATTGTGATGCGCAACCATCTGACCAAACAAAATGGTGATCTATCTGTATTCCTCGCTGATGAAGATATTGAAAGAACAAACCAAAACAATGTTGCACAAAGTGGGTGTCATGTTCTTTGTCATCACTTATATAGAAGTGATACTCCTTCTTGATCATTCGCTTCACATAAGTACTTTCAACCCCATCCAAATCCAATTGTGCATGCCTATAAAATACTTGAACCATGATAGTAACCTGGTCAGTATGATAATACTGTGTTTGAATTTCTTTTTGATGAGAAAATGAGTAATTCTCAGCAAAATCAACCACGGACAATATGGAACCAATAGGGAATGTGTCCCTATTAGTCTTGAATTGTGTAGCCTGCCACTTTGAATAGTGAGAATGTTTGATGTACGGACTAATTAAACTTCGGAAACTTTGCATGAATGTAGCAATGGGGATTTCCTCTTCTACCAAATCCAACCTGGTTGCATCTTTTCCAAGCCTTGTTGAATATTTTATGTATTTGAACCTACAAAATCAATTCATAACATGGACAAATTGTCATGTATTCATTTGCAGTAAAATAAAAATCAAAATAAAATCTAACATCCAAATTTAAAAACATAAATTTATATATATCACCTCTTGCAAGCAACCAGGTTAACTGTGTCCAAATCTTCATTTGTTTTTGGCAATAATTTCAAGTCCCCACACTTGTCACAGACACCTTTGATGCAAGTCATACGATCATCAACATGATCATCAGATACGTTGCAAATAATTG
This sequence comes from Taxus chinensis, assembly GCA_019776745.2. Taxonomy (NCBI): domain Eukaryota; kingdom Viridiplantae; phylum Streptophyta; class Pinopsida; order Cupressales; family Taxaceae; genus Taxus; species Taxus chinensis. Next base: position 915,192,601 of record CM034146.1, on the reverse strand, counting down.
AAGTTATGAATTCACTGACACGTGTAGGTGGGGCAATTTCTTCTCGTAACTTTCTATACACCTGAAAAAAACATAGATTTTGAAATACATTAATTTTAAATCACATGTCTCAAAAAACGATATTTAAACAAATTTTAAATATATAGATATAAATGAAAGCACGCCTCAAAATATATATACATTGAATCTATAAATTTTTATGTACCTGATAGTGATAATCAAACTCAACGTGATAGCGACAACAACATGTGTCAAGGACTTTATCAGCTCGCACATACCAAGGCTTCAAATTTTCAAACATTCGTTGTCCAATCTTAACATCCGGATTTTCTTCTGTAAACTTTATGTACATCTCGTGTTGAGTTATTTCAAGCCAATGTTTTATATGTTCGTCATAGTTATTGCGAGTTACCCTATGTTTTAAAACATCCCTCACATTCGGAGAAGAACGAGTCCTTTCAGTCCAAAAATCAGAAACTATCTTCACAATATTATCCTCTATTTTATCAGAACGTGGATTTCTACACATTAGTGCCCAATTTCCTTCCATAGTAGAGTCATCCAATGTCTTCCTCCTTTTTGCATACCTGCTAACCGTCTTTCTAGATAAACCCAATGCCTTGGCAAATGCGGTAACATGACGATTCTTTGTTGTATCTTCACTTACAACTGAAGTTAATATTGCTCTACGAGAAATACTCTTATCAGCAGACCTAGTTTTTGTACCCAAAGAACTTATTCCTTTAAAAACATTCCCAACAAATTCTTCTTCTACACGTTTTGAATTTTTCTGTCCAAAATCAACACCTAACAATTCTAATGTTTCCTTCATATCAACACGATTCAAGAATGTAACCAACAAATGTGCTCTAGCAACTGTAGTCAAATTAACAAATTCACCATATATTATCTCTACACTTTTTGCTGTTTTCTTTCGTGATAGTGGTTCTTGTTCGGAAAATTCTTTTAATTTTTGTAAATCCATCTTCACCAAGTGTTTCACATTCTTTTTGGGAAGTAATTCCATAACTTTTGATATCACTTCAGCATAATGTTGCGCATCATGATCTGTGTCCATAAACATACACATGGGATCCTATCAAAACCCTTGCCTTTACGCAATCTAAAAAACATAAATTATCATATTTAAACCTTAGAACTAAAAAAAAATTAGGATCTATCAAGGGTTTCTATACATATGTACCAATTTTTGCAGCGTTGTCTTTCATTTGTTGTGTCTTCTCTCTCTCTCTTTGTGCCCTCCTACGAACAGATCTTCTAGCATTCTTCTCTGCATTCTCTTCCTCGGTATATTTTCGTTTCTCATTCTTTGCATTTCCCATGATTCATCCACTTCAAAAAATTTCACCTGCACACTTGATACAAATCTGAATGTGTAAGAGTAAACTTGATACAAAACTATATGTGCATGCATGCATGCAACTCTATTTATATACAAATCTCAGTAGAAATTATGTTATTTTTAATTTTAGTTTTCTATAACTTTAAAACAACTTTTTTAATTTAATATTACATATTTTTGGTTAAAAACAATTTAAAAAAGAACACACTTACTTTAAAACAAAAAAAAAATGTAAAAAATTAAATTTAAAACATAAAAAGCGAACAATATTAAGTAAGTAACCTGTAAAATATTAAATTTAGAAGGGGAGACGCAATTGCGAATCATTAAAGCTAGGAGGAGACGTTTTGGCGGCGTTTTGGTGGCGCAGAGGGTGTTCGCGTGAACGCGTAACCGTATTCGCGCGAATATGGTTCGCGCGAACCCTGCATGAACCCTGCGAGTGTCAATGACGTGGTGCCCAAATGGCGCATTTTGGCCCCAAATCTTTTTGGGGACAATTGTGACCCAAAACCTGCCACTCGGATGCCACGTAACCAGGGTAAACGAAATAGTTAACTTACAAAATTTTGACACAAAATTCATATTTTTATTGGCTTTCTAAAAATGCAATTTTCATTTTTTAAAAATCTGTTTTGCTATTTATTTTTTAATTCTTACTAACATACGGTATTTTAGGGCAATCAATAGTACACAATCAACCAAATTTGAAAAATAGTACAATATATCAAAAAAAATTGAAAAAAATATACTTAGTATTTGTTGAATTCTTCTTCTTTCCTGTGAAAAAAAAAATTAATTTCGATATAAATATTAAAAGTTATTGGCATTGAAATATGGACGCCATTTATTTTAAAATATAGTTACTAAATAATTAATTAAAAAAAAAATATAAGTCAAAAAAATATGAAATTTTGACTGCACGTCAAAATTATAATCTTGAACATATATCTAAAATTTCATAGTAAAAAGATAAGTTTTCATTTTAAAAAACAACCAAGGGACAGTCATTCCTCTTTAATAACATAAGAAACAACATATGAATAAAATTAAGAAAAATACTAGATTTTTTGCCAAATATTTTTAAAAAAAATATACATGTATTCTACACTCTAAACACAACATTTCGTTAGTTCGTAGAATTTCATGAATGTGTACGGTTTTGTGGCTATTAACTTTAGAAAATCAATTGGAATGTGCTAGGAGCATGAGGTTACATGCAGGACTGCCTCTTTCTTTTTGGCCAGAAGCGGTGAGCACAGCTGTGTACTTGATAAACAGAGGACCCTCAAGTGCCTTGGGTGGAGGCATACCTGAGGAGGCTTGGTATGGTAAGAAAGTTGATTATTCATTTCTTAGAGTCTTTGGATGTGAGGTGTTTGTTCACATAGACAAGGATGATAGGACTAAGCTAGAGGCTAAATCAGAAAAATGTACTTTCATTGGTTATGGTGGTGATGACTTTGGATATAAATTTTGGAGTATTAAGGATAAGAAAATCATTCGATCTAGGGATGTGGTATTTAATGAGAAAGTCATGTATAATCAGCAGTTGCAGGAAAACAGGGAAGAATCCAAGAAAGAATATGTAGTGGTAGAGGATCTTCTAGATGAGAAAGTGACACATGAATTAGTTCAGGAACCCCCTCAACAGGAACCCCAAAATACTATATTGAGGAGGTCTTCTAGGGTAAGAAGAGAACTTGAACATTTTTCTCCTTCTCTTTATTATTTATTACTCACTGATAGTGGAGAACCAGAGAGATTTGATGAAGCAATGCATGTAGATGCCAGGAAGAAGTGGGAGCAAGCCATGGATGAGGAGCATCAGGGTCTCATGGAGAACCAGACATGGGATTTGGTAAAGCTACCTGAAGGAAAAAGAGCATTACAGAATAAGTGGGTGTTTAGAGGTCAAAGAGGAAGACAGGAGGAAAGAAAAGATACAAGGCCTGGTTGGTGGTCAAAGGGTTAGCACAGAAAAAAAGGTATAGATTTTGATGAGATTTTTTCTCCTGCAGTAAAAATGACTTCTATCAGAACTGTTCTTGGAATAGTGGTAGCAGAAGACTTGCACTTAGAATAGTTAGATGTAAAGACTGCATTTCTCCATGGTGATTTGGAGGAGGAGCTATATATGCAGTAGCCAGAAGGATATGAAGTCAAAGGTAAAGAGGAGATGGTGTGCAAACTGAAGAAGAGCTTGTATGGCTTGAAACAAGCTCCACGTCAATGGTATAAGAAGTTTGATAGCTTCATGATGGAGCAAGGTTATATCAAATGTCATTCTGACCATTGTGTGTATACAAAGAAATTTGAGGATGGAAGTTGTATTATCCTATGTTTGTATGTTGATGACATGCTGGTTGCAGGTAAAAAAAATGCAGGAAATAAAAGTACTCAAGAAGCAGCTAAGTGAATCCTTTGCTATGAAGGATTTGGGTGAAGCCAAACAAATCCTTGGTATGAGGATATCTCGGGATAGGAAGCAACGGAAGCTGACTCTTATCTCAGGAAGAGTACATTAAGAAGGTCTTTGGAGAGGTTTAATATGCAGGATGCTAAACCGGTTGGGACTCCTTTGGCAGGCCATTTCAAGTTATCAAAGGAGCAATGTCCCAAGACAGAGCAGGAGAGGAACCAAATGTTCAAGGTACCTTACTCATCAACAGTTGGCAGTAGTTTGATGTATGCTATGGTGTGCACTAGGCCTGATATTGCCCATAGCAGTGGGAGCTGTGAGTAGATTTATGAGTGATCCAGGTAAAGAGCATTGGCAAGCAGTAAAGTGGATCCTTCAGTATTTGAGAGGGACCATGGAGACAATTTTGTGCTACAGTGGATCAAACAACACTTTACGTGGTTATGCAGATTCAGACATGGCTGGAGATGTAGACAGTAGGAGGAGCATGACAGGTTATATTTACACTGTAGGTGGGGACAACAGTGAGCTGGATTTCACGACTACAGAAGCTGGTGGCTTTGTCAACCATGGAGGCTAATTATGTTTCTACCACAGAGGCAAGAAAAGAGATGATTTGGTTACAACAATTTCTTGAGGAGTTGGGGCATATGTAGGAGGAATGTAAGCTGCATAGTGATAGTCAGAGTGCTATACACCTAGCTAAGAACTCTGCTTTCCACTCTAGGACAAAGCATATACAGTTAAGGTACCATTTCATCAGGACAACTTTGGAGGAAGAGAAGTTGAAGTTGGAGAATATAAATACCAGTAAGAATCCTGCAGACATGATGACCAAGGTGGTCACAAGGGAAAAATTGAAGTTTGTGTTCAGCTTTGGTTGGTCTTCACAGAAACTAGTGAAGGGTTGAGAAGCTTTCTCAGAGGAAAACTAGTCTCTAAGTGGGAGATTGTTAGGTTGTGGAGCCTGTTTTTATGTGTGAAAGTGTTGAAGATTGTACACTAAGAGTACTGTACATTTTTCATGTATCCTCACTGGGGTTCGGGGGCGTAGCTTCTAAATTTTTTTTTTTAGGCGTAAATTTTTTGGCCTCAAAAAAATGCACCTGAAATATCGGGAAACGCTGCTTTTCCTCATATGGGTGAGTTTTTTGACCCATAGGTTTATGGGACATATTTTTCCCATGGTTTTGATACCCACGGTTTTGTAAAACTGCTTAAGCAGTTGTCTATTTATATGGTCTTATGCATATGATAGATGTACAAGCAAATGTATTGCAGATGTGTTTTGAATTCGGGGTGTGAATTCTGTAGAGTTTGTTGCATAGCTCTCCAAACGGATCTGGGTATTGTATTAAGAGAGTGGTGGCTTGTAATAAAATCTGAGCAAGTGATTCTTGGTGGGCATAGCCCAAATTGGGTGAACCATGTTAAATACTGTCTCTTTGTGTTGTGTTATTTTATTCTGCAATTTAATTTGAGATCTGTAATAATTTCTGCATATTAGTTTCTACTGTTGCGATTTTGTGAGGGATTATTCCGCATATTTTATCCCTTATTTCCTAACATTGACTCAATATGGATTGTATATGTTTCATTTGGAAAATAATGATACAAAGGTTATGTTGGATAGTATTGCCTAGAAGGGGACAATATCACCTGGGTGCTAGTGTCCTAAAGATGAGTGCATATATGATTCGCTTAATGTATGATAACATCAAATTCACTTCTATCTATGTTGCATCCACATTTTTGTAGGGTCCTTATATCACACTTATACTTGCAAAAAAAATTCTAACTTCCTCCACAATATTCAAGCACATATTACACTAAATAAAATATGTAAATTCTTGAGTCGTATTGACCTCGGAGGTTACCCCAATGTGATTTTCATTGAGTGTTGTATAACACTTAATACTCAATGTACTAATGGTGTGTGTGATATAAATAAATTTCCTTGAAACTAGATTTCCCTTGTGCATGTTGCACCATGATAGTGGGCTATAACAACTTTTCCATCAAGATAATGAGTGTCATGGAATTCAGAATTTTCCCTTCTTATGTAGTGAATGATGCAGTCCAAATACAACCTTTAAGTTTATCTTTTTTTCCCAAGTAGTAGATAGAGAATAATAGCCCAACGACCCTTAGAATAGTTAATAGGTTGTGTATATATATATGATTTATGTGCTTGAATGTTGACATTAATGACACTATAAGCTGACCAAAGTGATCAATACAAGCTTAGAAAAGATAAACAAGTGCCGCGTAATTTTAAAATGTAAGAACATAAGAAAAGGGATAGAAACACCCACAGGGGGACAATATTTTCTTCCACAAGTGTCCTTATTGGATGCTTATGGCTAGAAATATCCAAACATAAATCATGAAATTCTCATCTGAGTAACATATTGTGTGATGTCCAAAATTAACAAGATAATTCCAAAAACGTAAAGGACAAAAACATGGAAAGGTAAAATAATATCAATATAACGCAAAACAAGTGTTATCAATGTCTAGTTTTCTCACTTAGGAATCATGCATATAACGACATACTAGAGGCATAATCTTATAATAATAAGTGTATAATTTTTTGTTTGTGTTTGGCCCTACTTTATGTTAGTGAATGAATATTCGGTAGCATAGAGTAGATAGAAAGAGTGTACCTTATGGAAATCCAAAGAAGATTTAGTTGATAAAATGTCGAATGGAAATTTTTGGAAGTTTATAGTGGATTCTAAGAGAGGATAAGAAACACACAAAGTGAATGAAAAAGATACATACGTTTGTAGCCGAATATTCCCTTTTCTTGACTGTTTTATGCTCGAGATTGCTCCTTGCTCCAATTGTGTTACATTTTGTAGGGATGATAAGAAAAGTGTAGTCAATGTTCACAGTATAAGCAATTGAAATTTAACTTATAGACATAATAATTCTATACATAGAAATATGTTAAATAAATATGTGAATCAAGGATAGAGTACACGTGAATGAGAAGATAGAAAATGATATAATGTCCTTGTGTATTATTTCTTTGGAGAAATTTTCCTTGGATATGGTTGGAGGGGTTGGGAGCGATCAATTCCTAAACCAATGTGAATAATCCAAGGATTTAGGTGTCCTTCCGTAAAAAGGACATTGTTTGGAGAGAGGTCATGTTTTCCTTCTATCCATGACAATTTTCTAAAAACCCATAGATAAGTGTCATGGCAGATGGTCACCAACCAAATAGAAATTGTACACATATAAAAACCCTAGGTGTCATTCCTCATTAGATACTAGTAAGAAAAATATGACTTGAGAAAGAAAATTAGTTAATTCCCTTACCCAAAGTATGAAACATGTTATTGATTATGTTCCTTCATTCTTGTTAGTAAACTGAAACTGAATGTCTGTTGTTGGATTCTGTATAAAATTGACCCTAAGAAACTGTGCCATCTACCAAATGCCTATTTTTTCCCCAGGACAAAACTACCCAAGTGGGACAATAGTGCCCAACATTACCGTCTACTCTAGACGATTTTGTCCCTATGTTGTTTCTAGACCATATCTGATTCTGAACCATTTTATGAGTCTTTAATCTGACCAATTCTGCTTCGTATCATTGTCTTTGGTTTCTGAACTTACGAGAGGGTGAAATAATCACCCGATGGTTGTCATCCTCATTTGGGGTGTGGGATATGGATTACTATGAGTACACCCCAAACGATAGGACCTGAATCTGATGTGTACATCTGAATAAGGATTCTTGCAGCGGGAATAAGGTATGTATATGGAAACAACCATGACACATGCAAAATAATGGAAATAAAGTTATAAAAAAGTGTTATTGATAAACAATCATGATATCATTTAAGATAAACTCTCCAAACATGTTATAACACATCAATAGAAATACACAGTAGCTGGTGGAAAACACGAGATGCCACTCAAGATTTCACAAGGCATTCAATTCCTTCAAGACCATACAAACTAACAAGAAACCACAGGGAATATCCTACAAATAATGACAAACAAGTCACAATGATAGAAGATAAGATACAAGAAAATAATAAATAGATAGTTGTGTTTGGAAGAAATCATACAAAATAAATGCTACATATGAATCACTCGTTAGCTTGTTAGGATAATGAATAATATGTCCCAATACATAAATACATACATACATACATAATACATACATACATACATACATACATACATATTTGAATGAAATATAAATAAAAGTAGTAGATATTGTAATGATAACACCTGAATGTGGAAAATGTAGGGGGAAGATAGATGCCTTAGGAGCTTTGGTGGGACTGGTAGAGAAGAGTGTCAAACATCATGCATTGTATGAAAACATCTATATAGCCTTAATTCATATCAAATTACCATGTGAATGTGCATGTGTACATGTGAAAAGTAAATATCATGTGCTATGAATTAAGCTAACATGATAGGTGATTTAACAAAAGTAGAATTTATGCTAAACCCTATATTGCAAAGTAGCTGTAAATGAATAAATAACGAAGTATAGATTTAGCCTAAGAAATAATCAAGATAAATGAAAAACCCTAGTTGCAAGAGAGCGGATAACATAATTAGCTGATTTTTAATAAATTTGAAGCTATGTTGAGCTGAAAAACTAATGAAACCAGAAAGCAACGTATCACATCCGAGCCTAGAAAAATGCAAAATTATAGAACTACAAAGTAGAATTGGAGTATGAAATGTATTTTGGGTTCTCTCTAGTTATTGGGAATCTTATTTTTTTGTTGGTCATACTTTTAGTGTTTAAATACAAATTTCAAACTAGGAAATCATATAAATACAAAGATATGTGACCATAATAAAAGACGAAACACTAAGAATTTACTATCATCACCTAAGTTTGCATCCAAAGGCCATTACACAAGAATCACAACATTCATCTAGCACTCACACAAGGGACAAGGGATTACATTCTTTTGCATAAAATTCATATGAGGGTAACTTCATTAATCCATGCACACATATACTTACATTTGATACATCAAGCTATTACTCGCTATTCGATCTAACATGAAAATAGAAAAGAGGTAAAAACATGCATGCTAAGTGTTGAAGGACTATGTCTATCCTGTAAAAGATGATGTGTAAACTTCTATAAACTATACCAAATAGAGAAAAACTTTGTAACTGCCCCTGGTCATAGGCACCCACAAAGGGTCAGGGGCGCCTAGTCACTACTGTCTTGTGTCTGGGTGCTAGTGTCTATGTTCTGCTGAAGACAAAATTCATATTTTGGGTCATTGTTGTGACTCAAGACTGTAATGTACCAGTACTGAACTGTGACTATGAACTATTATATGGGGTGAATATTTCACTTAATAATGCCCATCTCATTTGGGTGCATATGATGCCACTTGGAATAATGTTTCCCAAAGAAGGATTGGCCACTCAACGGTGACTGATACCCTACAGGAGGAGGGAACGTGCTTAGTAGAAACTAATTCACATGTAAAAAAAGTGGTTGTAAACAAGTTTTAGTGTAAACAAGATAAACATGTATATAGGAAACAATTTGTAAGCTAGCACACAAGAAGATAAAGTAGATCATTAAAAGTGGGTTTTAAACATGGGACATCACTCAAAATGTCACAAGACAATCTGGGATGAAGCAACCAAAATCATATAGTTTCCACACAAGACAAAGTGCAAATCCCTCAGACAATGAAAATTAATGACATGTAAAGTAACAAACAACCATGGTGGAAAATAGTTCAAAAATAAAATGTTGCACATGAAGAACCCCTTAGCATGTTAGAAAGATAAAAAGTATGTCAAAGCGTGTATGATCTAATATAGTAGTGTAATAGTAAGAATAAGTAGTATAAATCGAAACAATAACACCTGTAGTGTGTACGGAAGTAGATGCCTCTAGGAGCCGTTATGGGACTGGTAAGAGGTATTGTGCAAAACATCTGTATTATGTGTAATGATTTTTGTAAATTTTTCATTCACAACTAGAAGGAAAGTGAACGCACATGTATATATAAAATGATAATGACATACCAAATATCTATCTAGCATGTGTAAAAAAGTTTACATGTAAGCATAAGAAAACACGAGTAAATGTGACCAAGATATGTAGTAAGCTATGGATGTATGAGAATTAATAGAATGTAGTGTGAGTATGATAGGATCAGTGTGCCCTCTGAGAAAATGTGAATGAGTATGCGTGAGATGAGGATCATTTATAAATTACCCCTCAACAGTCAATAATTAACCATAGAACAAGAGTGTGTTATCAAGAAATGGTTTGAATTGTGCACTAGAAAGATATGATCGTTAAAGCATAAAGTGTAGAGAGTGAGGGAGTGTAATGAGGTTAATTTCATATTTATACCCTTAGCATTTGTGTATGAACCATGGAAATAGAGTGCATCATTAGGAAGTGTGGTGTGATGAATGTACATGAGAAAGATGTGTCATGAATGCGTTGAATGTGAAAATTGTATTGTGTACATGATGTGAGGTTCATAATTGTAGTGATACCTCAATAGTCAAGCATGAACTGTAGCCCAAGAGTGCTTCATAGGGTAGTGACGATACAAGAGGTGTATCAAAGGGTGTGTAATGATGCTCAGAGAGATGAAACTTGAAGAACATAGCGTAATAGTAGAAATGCAAGGCACCAGATAATGTTAAGAGGGTAGTAAGTAAGCATGATTCCCCCAAGTGTGTCAATGATGGATATCTATGCAGTGATGTGAGAGATACCTTGCCATTGTGGGAGAGCATTGTCTATATGTCGTGATAAGAGAGAGAGAGCCAATACAATCGTAGGAAGAAGGAACAAGAGGAACCTGTAATGGTTGTGGAGTTTGAAATGTGTCCTGGCCATAAAAAGGAGTGGTTTCTTTGAGAAATGAATTATAAATGGAAGTGGAGTAGGATGGGGAGGAATATTGAAAGTTGACAGCATAGGTGGGATTGATGATGGTGTAGAAGACTTGTTGGTAGAAGAGGGTTAAGTAATTTTGAGAGGGGGTTTTGTAGCTTGACTTGGTTATACCATAAATGACTTGAGAGGAGGAGGTGTTATATATATTTTGAGGAGGAGGTGACGCTTGAATTTTCATTGAAGGAACCTTAGAAACGATTGCATGATGTTCATTAGACATAAATGAATCAGATTTAGGAACCCATTGAGATTTAGCATTTGGAGATGGGAATGTATTAGAATGTTTTGTAGAAAATGAGAGAAAACCGTGTTGCTCAAGGTGTTTGATACATTGTTGTAAATCATAACAATAATTGTCATTATGTCCATTGATTCGATAATAGTTGTAATATGGAAGACCATGATATTTTGCAAGTCGATAATGGGGATAACAATGAGTAGATGGCAAGATGATTAATTGATGAGTTATTATCTATGAAAGAATATCTTGTTTCTTAGTATTGAGCATAAAATCAAAGGCTCTATTAGTGGTAAGACTTGAGGCTCACTGATATGAGCACATGCGGAAGAAATAGAATGAAGATAAGAAGAAGAACTACCCTGATACAAAGAAACATCCATAGCCTGAAATTTATCTTGAAATAAATAATGTAGAGCTTGGTTTGATTGGAAAATAGATTGTATGGAATTAGAATTAGTAAATTCATCTGTTGTCATGTAAATGTGAAACAAGGAAATTCTCAAATTTTTAGCATGACAACCATACCCTACCTAAAATTTTTATCCAAAGATCATTTTGAGCCCTCCTTCCTACCACCCTAATCCCCAAGTCAGTCATATACCTTCTCTCTGAAGTAGTCTAAAGTTTCGTGTTAGTGTATCCTTAGGTGATCTAGAGGTATCCAGTTATTCCATGATATTCCCAATCTAGATCTACTAAGACAAGCTTCTCAACAAGCTTGGAAAGGGCTGTTCTCAAGACTTTGCAAGGATGGTGTACAACCCTCATAATAGAACGAAGACCCAAAATCCATCATGGAAGCATATCAGATATCTTGAAACATGTAACAATAATTTTTGGAAGGTTTCACAAGTTTTGGAGCAATTTCAACAAAATTGAGTCTTGGAGGCCTAGGTAGTGCATAATGTAAAAACAACCCTTGAGCTTTAGGAAGTGATTTTGGGAGCTCTGGAAGGAGTTAGGAGTCAAACAAGATATCCTTGGAAAGGTGATTTAGATATATACAAGATGGTTGAATCATATCCTTCACAACACCTTGGTGCACTATGTCCCCAATAAAGTTTCCTCATGTATAACATTAGAGAAAGAAACAAAATATTTCATCAAAACACTCCACTGGAAGCTCCATATATGATCCAAACCAGTCACTCTTTAGTGCATAAGCTACAATAGCTAGTCAAATTCTAGGTTGGAAATCCAACAAGTGGGAGCGTGGCGCACCTTTTTGCACCAAGTGAGCCAAATATTCAATGCAAGAGGTGTAAGAAGATGTGCCCCCTACCTCATTTAGACCTGTAGACCCTCCACATGACCATAGTTCAGCTCTTTTCCAAGGTTAAGCACACCAGGATCCATTTCCCATCCCTTGCTCCATGCAATCACACATCACCACTTTTCAAGCCAGGGTGAGGGTGCATTTTTGTGTCCCATTTACACAAAAATCCTTGGTGCAATTTGTGCAAAATACTCCCCAGCCCTTCCATTATTTCCCTTGGTCATCCATGTGTCCCAGTCTAAGCCCCCATGGAGAAAGATGTCAAAATAAGTACCTGATCTTCAAGGGAAGATTATGGGATCTCTGTAAGGAGTTAGGAGGAAAAAAAATACTCATTGGAAAACCACGATAATCCTCTAGAAGGATAAATCATCATATTTTTCATAAACCCTTGGCGCTTTTCATGGGAGCTCATTCTTTATAGGGATAACTAGTGGTCCTGACCAAATAGGGGTAATTTAAGGAAATTTCAAGAAGAATAAAGGTATGAGACCATCATAATTGGGTTTAAGAGGCATTTCACATGCAATTTCATTTAAATAAGTGTGTAAAATGATGTCCGGGATATCAAGTTATGTGCACGACAAGTTGCTCCACATGGTGAAGGAGTTAGCCATTTCTTGATGAAATTTTGGACCAATGGGAGAGAGGCACACTTTTTTGCACCAAGTGCACCAAAGGCTTGGTGCAATAGGTGCAAGAAAATTCAAGATAGTGCAGTAAAGGCTTCTTTTTTCGCTTCACGCACGCACATGAAATCTTCAACTACTGGAAATCATTACTCTCCTCCATTTCTGCTACATCCATACCTTCCATATCATTCTCACCATCATTTATCCATCATTCCTTTCTGCTACAGTAAGATAAGAGCATATTTCAAGACAAAACCATGCCCGTGTGTTGTGAGAAACCCTCGTTGGCACAAATCAATGAAGTGTTCATATCTCATGATTTAGAGCATGAATTGAGATGAAAACTTTTGCAGACTTTCTAATTTTCATAGGTGTTCAAGAATAAAATCATGAAATTTGAAATTATGTTCCAAATTATTTAACTAAACAAAAACTTGATTTGTGCCCTATCTTCCATTTACGAGATTTCCCATCAATCTGGCAGTCAAACGAAGCTGGAATTGTGAACATCGACTCCAAATGACATGACTATCATGATGGAGTCAAGTTCATTACAATCAGAGGTCAAGAAAGAATCTATAAAAAATATCCTTGACTCCATTAATGGTTGCCATGGAAGTTCCATGCTCGAAGCCAGGCACCAGGTAAAATTTTCATTTTTTATTTCCAAGCTTTGAAGTGAGTGAAACATAGTGAAATTTGGAGCACATGATTGCGATGATGAAATGGATCTAAAAAAATTGACACATCGCAAACCGAGACCATTTTTTCCACTTAAAAAAAATATCATATTCTGTTCTTGTTATCACCGAATCACAACACCCTTATGTTTCTACAAGTACATGTACTTGAGCTCATGGTGTGATTGAATAACATGGGTACTATCTCCAAGTTGTGGGACTTTCTACTTGAGATAGACCTCTTAGAGAAAGCTGGTTCTTGCTCCTAAACTACATGCCACAATCTACTCTAATGCAGGAAAAACTATCTTTCCTAATCTAACTTTCCAAGGGACCAAGGAGGGAGAATGCATGAAAATGAAGGCCTAAAATAAAGTGGTGATACACTAGAAAAGAAGGGGTGTGAGAGTATTCTTCCAATGTGTGAGATACAGAAGCAAAGTCCACACTAGAAGGGGGTGATGACTGTTCTCCACAATCTAGAAAAATGCATTCAAAACAACATCTCAAACATACACAATGATAATGGATCCCTGCAAGAGCATAAAAATAGACACAATCTTCTTGTAATCAAGGTTAGAGGGGCAAGAAGAATGCAAGAAAAACACAGCAGGGGAAGATGCATCGACAAACTTGTATTTTATTGTTTCATGATATGCATAGTTCAATCTATTACAAGATAAGGGCCTGGATCACCATATAAGGAGTCCACTACAAGGGCCTGTAGCATATTGGATTCACAAAGAAATTTTGACAGAGCTTTGCTACAAGAAAAAATACCTCCTCTACAATGAGCCCAACATTCCAATTTATAGAAAAAATGAGAAGAGAGAGAGAAGGGGAAAATGGAAATCCCTAAATCTGTCCTTTAACCACTTGTAAGAGGCTCTAAATGGAGTGAAATGATTGTATGTTACTTGAAAAAGGCTCCCCATACTGTCCCAGGTTTTGTAGTAGAGAAGGAATGATGACCATGCCTCTTAATTGCACTCCTAACTACCAAATAAAAAACTGTCATGAACCCTGCCACATTTTATGAAAAATTCCCATCGATTTCTCATCAAATCCAAAATTTCTTGATTTCTATGCATTGGGATCAAAGACACGATTCCAATGGTGCTAATTTTGTTTTATTTCATTGAGAAATGCAAAAGTTATGGCCTTATGAGTGCGAGCAGCTATTTTGGGTCTGGCAGGCGTTTTCTGTCATTTGACGGGAATGAGCATTAACTGACTAGAGCTGAATATGTTTTCTATCATTTTTCGTGCTCATTCCAAAAAGTCCAATTTTGTGAAAATCAGAGCTTGGAGTCAAAATTTATAGCCGTTAGAAGTTTCAGGAGTCAAACATTGACTTTTCCTTTGAATTGTAGGTATTGCGGAAAAATTGGGTTCACGTGTCCCGGCTTGTCCCAGACACATTCTTCCGCATTGGCTGATTCGGGCCTACTTGTCCCATTTTATGGCCTTTTCTCCCTTTCACGTCCCGTGCGTACATTTGTCCCGACTGTCCCAGATGAAAATCTCCACACCACCCGCAATAGACTGACTTGCGGCAAATTGGCCGATTCACGTCCCACGTGTACTTTTGTTTCGGCTGTCCCAGACTACACGGAACAAAACTTCCAATTTTTCTAATTATCACTACTTGTGGCCATTTCAGCTTTGCACGTCTCAACATCCCAACTGTCCCGTGGAACGCTTGGGACAAAAAGTTCTGACTTTGCTGATTCCTTTGTATTTTGGCCGCAAACTTTGTATGACGAACCTCGGTATGATCCGCACTAGTACGACCCGCAACCTTCAGACCCACAATGCATTAAAACAATCCTACAACTTCATTTTTTGTATTTTTTCAATTTTTTCTAACTCGTTGGGATTTTTCCTTGGATGGGGGAGTTAGAGAGAAGCCAAAGGGGTCCCGAAAACATGATTTTGGGCATTGAATCAATCTACTTGCTCGAGACTGAAGAATATGATGCATGTTATCAAAATTTATCTCGAGGGGTGAATTTTGGATAATAGTGCTTCCTCACATGCTAAAAATATTAATTTCCCCAAGTGGTGAGCTTGATCATCCAGGAAATTCAAGAAAGATTGCAAAACGAGAAGTAGGACAAAAAGACAATTTTCCCAAAATAGCAGGTCCCTAAAAAGTAACATGCTAAAAATAGAAATATGCTAAAAATAACAGTGTCTCGAAAATAGAAGAGTATGAAATGTGCCAGAATGTTTAGAAGGATAAATTTGGGCAAAATATGGTGATATGTCCAAAACTGGCAGGTCATGGTCTCATATTCTAAAAATAGAAACTTTTAGTGTTGAGGCTAGAAAGTGACAAATCGACTCATTCTCATTCATCTTTCCACTTTTTTTAATCTGCACGGGGTTGTAAGATGGTTTCATGTGTTAAAAATAGGAACAAAAACTTCATAGATGTTCTAAAAGCATCATTATGAGTGCAATGGTATACAGAGACAAAATAGGGCATTACGAGGTGCAATATGTGAGTTCGTCTTTGTTACTCAGAAGGATGGGTTGTTTAAATCATATTAGTTGGGTGTGTCCCTGAATCATGTGAAGGAAGAGGATATGATCTTCATTGATAAGTTCTCCATGAATGATAAAGATACCTTCATTTGTGGGAGTAGTTCTTCCTTTCTCTCCTTCTTCAATCTTTCTCCTCTTCTATCCCCATGTTTCCTAATTTTTTATTGTGACCAATCACGAAAATTTTCTTATTCAAAAAAGTGATTATAATATAAAATATAATAAGTTTCCCTTATTATATAAAAGGGGAATTAATGTTTTTCCTAAGAATGCAAAAAGTCACAAATGGAAATGAAAAATGAAAGGTCACCATGGGGGGTAGATGAAGAGTCATTCTGATTCTATATAATGTAATGAAACTCTTATTCTTAAGGGTTTTCAATTTTGTATACTCATGAGAGATCACTACTTATGAAGAAACAAAGGAGATATTTATTTCTTCTAGTTCCTTTCTCTATGTTCTTCTACTTCTAACTATGAACAATTTTGTCACAGCATCAATAAAGAAAGGAGTTTCATGACTTTTTCGATGAGGAGGTTTAAAAAAATTTGTGTTTCTCAATCTTAACTCGTCTTGTTGCCACTTGTGATATTTTTTTCTTCTAAATATATGTTTGTTGGATTTTTCTGGTTAATGGTTATTGGAATCTAATTTTCTACCTGCAACATCAATCCCCCTCTTTTTTTCACTCCCTTTCCCACTCTCCTAGAAAATTCCTCTCTTATAGGATCCTCAAGATTTTACTGTAGGGTCAGTGGAGAGCCCTTGTTCGATCCCGAGTTGTTAAGCCACCAAAAATTTCTATTTCATGCACACATAATAAGTGGTGCTGCACCACAAAACCAGAGGGACCTGGAGTCTTGGAGATGTTTGCTAGAAACCAAAAAATTTTTCCCCAACAAATTTTGTCGCCAATAGCTTTTGGTGCCCGCCTTGGGGCATACTTGGTAGAAATATGCACCCAAAATAAGACCAAAAGGTCCAAAAATACAAAAAATCCAAATATTGAAAAAAATGAGTTCATGGAAATCCATTGCTGAAAGATATACTGTCAATTCCTACAGGTGACCTTTTATATTCTACAGTATGCTTTCGTATTCCCGCTGCTAGAGTTTCCAAAAGATGACTGAAAGGAGATACACCAGATTGAATAGATCAAAAGGAGTTCTTGACCCCATTTTCAAGGATTTTTAAAACCAACAAGAACTAATCAAATAAAATCCATACTTCTTCTCTTAGGTCACCTCTCCATTCGGGTCTTCAAGTAGTCCACTTGGCAGTCCCATTCAAACACCTATTGATATTACCCCAAAAAATTCTCCCATCTTTCAACCACCGTTGAATATTGAATTCCTTGGTGAGGATGAAGAAGAACCAGAAAGAGTAGGAGAAGAAGAATTTAGAGAATAAACAATGGCAGACAAAGTAGAAAGACCTCAACCCATTGTTCCATGGGGAAGAAATATAGGCCTACTCGCTCTTGAACTACCTCTTCATGATCTACCAACAGGGTCCCACAATAAATTCACAAAGTTCAAAGGCCATGACACACAAATTCCTGAAGAACACATCACCACTTTCACCACATCATGCAGGATTATTGGAGTCAAACATGAATACTTTGCCGTTAGGTCATTTGTGGAATCTCTCCAAGAAAAAACAACATAATGGATCTACCTCCTGCCGACTTGATCCATCAATTTTTTGAACAACATTAAGACTACCTTCGAGGAAATATTTATATCAACTGAAGACTTTCAGGAACTCTTTATGAAGTTGGGTCAAATGAAGAAAGGAGAAAGTGAAACTATGAGAGACTTCATGGCTCGTTTCAATCGGTTGCTTTGTAGGATACAGGAAGAAGATTCACAATCTGAAAATGAAGTCTAGAGATTCCTCATCAATGCTCATTCATCAGAAGTAGGATTATTCCTACGAAGGGTCCAACCAGGGAATCTAAAAGAAGCAAAAAAAGTGGCCATAAAATTTGATGGTGATATCATCCCATTAGGGAAGATCAAGAAGCCCTCAAGGGGTAAGGCTCAACATTCTAGAGATGAGAAAACATATCCATTATTGAAAAAATTGGCAACTGAGATGGCATTGGTGAAGAGGAATTTTTTTGAATGAGTATCTTCTAGAAGAAACATCATAAATCAAATTTTAGGAGCACCTCAAAGGATTTCCTTGGAATCCCCACCCATTAGTGCAAGTTTCAGTATTTAGGAAAATGAATAAGAGTTTGAAAAATAAAGTGAAGGTGGTGATTTCCTAGAAGTTGATGAACTTGAGAATGATACAAAAATCAAATTCTGTGAGTATTTTGGAGGTGATGAAGTTGACGAAGAATATGCACCTAGTTTCTCATGTGTAGTATTCACTCGTTCTCAGTCTTAGAAAGGAGCCTCTTTCTCCACTGCTGCTAAAAATAAGAAGACTGAAGATCCTCATGTGGTCACTTTGCAAAAAAAAATAATGAATCGAGGGTATCCTCTCCCACATTGTACATGGATTCCGTATTCGATAAAGCTGATCCTGTAGCAAGAACGTGATCACCCACTATTCCCAGTAAGTCTCCCAATGCTTATTCTAGTTCTAAATCTAAATCTACTCCTCTAAAATTTGGTACTTCAAAATTTCCTAACATGCCTTCCAAAATACACTCCATTCCCCAAAAATCTAACCCTACTTCAAAAAAAATCCCAACTCCAAAAGCATTCCCTTCATCCCCTTTGTCTTCATCTGCCACTTTTGACTTCGTAGAATATGCTAACGAATCCAAGGTGGAGATTACAAAAATTGAATATTTGCGGACTCACCTTGAGTAGTGTGAGAGATTCGTCCAATACATCAAGAGTGGTAGTTTAAAACCCAATTCTATAACTCCCAATTCTACAGGAATACTAATAAACCCTCTTGCACCTCCATCAAAGAACATGCTTTCTTTGAGTGCATCCAAAACAGAAAAGGTTGATCCTTTCTATGTCTCCCTTCTCGTTAGAGAATATATACTAAACAATTTCATCATAGATTCAGGAACCTCCAACAATGTAATGCTTGTACAGGTCACCAAGGCTCTCACACTCACCATGATCCCACCAGGTGTCTCTTGTTGCTCCATGGATTCCAAAAAAGTCCCACTCGTCGGGAAGGTCAAAGATGCACATGTGGCCCTTGCCAAATTCCTAGAAAAGAAGGTCTCAATGATGATTTTGGTAGTAGAAGTTCCAGCCTCGTTTGGAACGCTATTGAGTAGAAGTTTCTACCAATAATTAGGAGGTAATATCTAGATGAACTTGTCTTCTGCAACCATTTCATTTAAGGGAGACATGGAAATATTTCTTCCAGAGAAGAAAATGAGGTACATAGTGCAAAAAGTGGGAAATCTTAAATCTAAAAGTTTTTACCAAGATAGCAAGAGGATGAATCTTTTCACAATGACTAAAGAAGAAGAGGATATTCCCATTTTTATAGAACCAAACATTCCTTTCCAATGGAGTATGGATCTTGAAGAAGCATTGATGAAATTTGCGTTCCAAAAGGATATACTTGATTTGATGGATGATGCAAGCCATGAAGAAGAGAAAATGGTTCTTGATGGTTTACAAATGGAGAAACTAGCTTGTATGCTTATCCATGAAGATTATATGTTTTCAATCCCATTTGGAGATGAATATGATCTCAATCATCCCATCCATGGAAGGACAATACCAGCTTGTGATGATCCCACGAAAGGTTTGAAAGAACAATATATGCAAGATATCCTAAGCACTGATGAAGATATATAATATCTTGAGCTCAGTTTTGAACTCGCGATGTAAGTCATGAATATACAAGACACATGCCAATCTGATTTGGAATCCTCAACCAGTGTGAAAATTGGCCATGTTGAAATAAAACACGATGATAAATCTGATTTCCCTCCCAAGCCAATAGTTGATGGACACAACCATGAAACATATGTATTTTATTTCCCATTTGAAGAGGAAGACTCTTTCTATGATGAAGAAATTGAAGCTAGGAGGTTTGAGGCCCTTGAAGGAAAGGATCCCCTTGAATCCCAAGATGATGAAGTAATCCCTTGAGATAGTTACCTTGATCTTCAAAATAAATATTCTTTGAAGGCATACAAAGATGAGCTGTAGGAAGTAACAAATAATATCTCCATGCAAGAAATATTGGATGAGGTAGAAGGTGCGGAAGACCCTGAGATAATTCTTGATCTCTTAGTTTGTTCCATGGCCATACAAAATAAGTATGAGGTTACTTCTGATCCCCTAGTCAGTATTCAAACACCCCATAGTGAAATGGAGCAAAAGTTTAAATCCAACATTTCTCATGGAAAAGAAATAAATGAGCATGGACCTGGGAAAGAAAAAAACTCAAAATATTCAATAAATTGAAATGAAAATCATCCTTGTGGCAGCGATGAGATGCTCAATGAAGAATAAAACATGTGGATAAACATGGAATGCAACTGGAACTATGAAACCAATTTCAAAGGGAATGAAGACAATGTAAATTCTAAGAGAAGTCCTAAGCATCAAGAAGCTCATGTAGGATCACTCCAACCAAGTAGATAAATAATCATGAAAGCACATGGCTTTCATAAACAATTAAGGAAGCTACTTTATCGAACCAGTCAATGGCTTTATGGAATAGCATTGCTCAGTGTTTCCCACTTAGGGGTAACCTCTGAGAAGAGAAGAGTGCTACAGTGAAAGAGGGTTGTCCCCACCTTGTAATATAGGTGATTTAGGGTTTTTTCCCCTTTTTTTGTGCGGTGTGTTTCCTTTCCATTGTGTATTTGTGTGTGTGTGTTGTTCCTTTCTAGCTATCTCTTACAAGTTGTGTGTGTTTTGCAAGGCCCAATGGATAAGGGGTTGATCAAAATTATGTGTTGTATTTAGATTATGGAGTTCTCATGTGATGCCCTCGTCATGCTTGATCCATTACATGTCCCCAAGCTAGAGCCAACTATTGTCATGCAAATGTGTAACAAGATAATTCTCAAATTTTGAGCATGACAACCATACCCTACCTAAAATTTCTGTCCAAACATCATTCTAAGCCCTCCTTCCTATCACCCTACTCCTCGAGTTAGTCCTATCCCTTCTCTCTAAATTAGTGCAAAGTTTTGTGTTAGTGTTTCTTTAGGTTATCTAGAGGTATCCAATCATTCCATACTCTTCCCAAGCCATATCTATTAAGACAAGCTTCTCAACAAGCTTGGGAAGGGTTATTCTCAAGACTTTCCAAGGCTAGTGTACACCACTCAGAATAGAATGGAGATATGAAATCGATGATGGAGGCATAAAAAAATCTACAAACATGTTACAGTCAGTTTTTGTAGGTTTCACAAGTTTTGGAGAAAGTTCAGCAAAAGTGATTCTTGGAGGCCTAGGTAGTGCACAGTGTAAAAACAACCCCAGAGCTTTGGGAAGTGATTCCAGGAGCTTCGGAAGGAGTTAAGAGTCAAAAAATATATCCTCAAAAAATTTATTCAGATATCTACAAGATGGTATAGTCATATCCTTCACAACACCTTGTTGCACTATGTCCCCATCCAATTTTCCTCATGCACAACATTGAAGCCAGAACAAAAAACCTACATTTTAGGGGTTAAATGATGTAATAAAGATCTGAAAACCCCACCATTGGATTCATAAGGAAATTTTTAGTGAAGATAATATATAATATCATAAAAAAATCCATTGGAAGCTCCAGATATGATCTCAACACATCGTTATCCAATGCACAAGCTCCAACAATTAGCCAAATTATGGGTTGGAAATCCAACCAATGGGAGAGTGGCACACCTTTTTTCACCAATTTAAAAAAATATTTTGTGAAATAGGTGCAATAAAATGCGCCTCTACCAAATTTGGACCGCTAGACCGTCCACGTGACCGTAGTTCAACTCACTCACAAGGTTAAGTCCATGAAGCTCCATTTCCTAGCTCTCATTCCACACAATCACGTGTTGCCACTTGTCAAGCCAAGGTGATGGAATTTTTTTATCCCATGTGCACTAAATCCTTGGTTCACTTGGTGCGAAAAAATCCCAAGCCCTCCCATTTTGTCCCTTGGTCCCCCATGTGACCTAGTCTCAGCCCCCACGGAAAAGGCAGTTAAAACAAGTACCTGATCTTTGACTAAAGATTTCAGGAGCACTCTAAGGAGTTAAAAGGAAAAATATACTCATTGGAAATCTAAGATAATCTTCTATAATTTTAAATAATCATATTTTTCATAAACCCTTGGTACTTTTCTGGGGAGCTCATTCTTTGTAGGGATAACTAATGGTCCTGATCAAAAGGGGGTAATTTAAGGTGTTTTCAGGCATAATCAAGGTATGAAACCATAATAATTGTGTTAAAAAGTAATTTTACATGCAAGTTCATATAAAAACATGTGCAAAACAATGTCTGGGAACTCTAGTTATGTGCCTGATAAGTTTCTCCACAGGGTGAAGGACTTAGCACTTTTTTGGTGAAATTTTGGACCAATGGGAAAGTGGCGCACTTTTTTCTACCAAGTGCACAAACATATCGGTGCAATAGGTTCAATAAAATGCACCACCCTTCCATTTAAGCCCTTGAACCTCAATGTGACGTCCTTTAAGCCACATTTTTATAATCTAAGCACGTGTCCACAATTTCCTAGCCCCCGTTCTGTCCAACCGACAACCGCAAAGTGGCCCAGTGGGGATGAGGCACACTGTTTTACACCAAGTGAAAAAAATATTTGGTGTAATATGTGCAAGAAATTGTGACACATTCCAAATCATGAAAATTGTGAAAATTTTCTAACTGCTGTGCTACCATGGCTGCTTCTCTTTTCCCTTCACACACGCACATGAAATCTTCAACTATCGGAAATCCTTCCTCTCCTTGATATTTTTTGCATCCATACCTTCCATATAATTATCACAATAATTTATCAATCATTCCTTTCTACTAAAATAAGAGAAGAGAATATTTCAAGCCAAAACCATGCCTGTGTGTTTCCAGAAACCCTCGTTGGCAAAATCAAAGACGTGTTCATATCTCATGATTCAGAGCATGGATTGAGATGAACTTTTTTTGCAGAATTTACAATTTTCATAGGATTTCGAGAAGTAATTCATGGAATTTTAAATGATGTCTTGGAATATTTATTTAAACAAAAACTCAATTTATGTCCTAGCTTCCATTTGCAAGATTTCCCATCGATCTGACTGTCGAATAAAGCTAGAATTGTGAACATAGACTCCAAAAAAAATACATATCCTGATGGAGTCAATTTCATTATAATCAGAGGTCAAGAAAGAATATGTTAAAATCTCCTTGACTTCATTAATGGCTGCCATTGAAGCTATGTTCCCAAAAGCCGTGCCGAGAAAAAAAATTCATTTTTTATTTTTGAGATTTCCAGTGAGTTAAACACATTGAAATTTGGTGCATGTGATTATGATGATGAAACAAATCTGAAAAAGTTTTCCTCATCGCAAACCAAGGCCATTTTTTCCACTTACTAAAAATAACATATTTTGTGCTTCCTCACATGCTAAAAATAGTAATTCCCCCAAGTTATGAGTTTGATCATCTAGGATAGTAAAGAAATATTGTAATACAAGAAGGAAGACAAAAAGATAATTTTCCCAAAATAGCAGGTCCCCAAAAATTTACCTGCTAAAAATAGAAATATGCTAAAAATAGAAATGCCTTGGCAACAAAAGAAGATAAAATGTGCTAGAAGGTTCAGAAGGAGAAATTGGGAAAAAATAAGGTGATATGTCCTAAAATGGAAAGTCATTGTCTCATATTCTAAAAATAGAAATTTTCAGTATTGAGAGTAGAAAGTTGCAGATGGCCTTATTCTCTCTCATCTTACCACTGTTTGGATACTACACATGGTTTTAATATGGTTTCATGGGTCACACAAAGGAATGAAATATTATTATAGGTTCTAAAAGAATCATTCTGAGTGCAATGGTAACAGAGAAAAAATAGGGCATTGTGGGGCACAATATGTGAATTCGTCTTTTTCACTCGGGAGGCTATGTGATTCAAAGCATATCAGTTGGGGGTTTCCATGCATCATTGGAAGGAAGAGGATATGATCATCATCGACAAGATCTCCATCAATGACAAAGGTACCTTCATCTATGTGAGTAGTTCTTCCTTTCTCTCCTTCTCATTCTTTGTCCTCTTCTCTCCCCCTTTTTACTAATTCTTCGTTGTGATTAATCATGCCATTTGTATTATTCATTAAAGTGACGATAATCTCAAATGTAATAAGTTACCCTTATTTTATAAAAGAGGACTTAATGTTCTTCCTAAGAATGCCAAAAGTCACAAATGGAAAAGACAAATGAAAGGTCATCATAGGGGTAGATGAAGAGTCATTATGATTCTCTATAATGTAATGACACTCTCATTCTTAAGGGTTGTCAATTTTGTATACTCATGAGAGATCATTACTTGTGAAGAAACAAAGGAGATAACTATTTCTTCTAGTTCTTTTCTCTATGTTCTTCTACTTCTAACTATGCAAAATTTTGTCAAAACATCAATAAAGAAAGAAGTTTCATGCCTTTTTTGATGAGGAAGTTTAAGAAACTTTGAGTTATCAATCTTAAATCATCTTGTTGCCACTTTTGAAATTATTTTCTTCGAAATATATGCGTGTTTGAATTTTCTGGCTGACGGTTGTAGGAATCTTATTTTCTACCTGCAACGTCATTCCCATTCTCTTTTTCTCACTCCCTTTCCCACTCTCTTAACAAATTCCTTTCTTGTAGGTATTCACAAGATTTTTCAACAGGGTTAGTGGAGTGCCCTGGTTGGATCCCCGAACTTTAAGCCACCAACCATTTCTATTTCATGCACGTGTAATAAGTGGAGCTAGACCACCCAAGTTGAGGAACTTAGAGTCCTAGAGATGTTGGCTAGAAACCCAAAAAATTTTCCCCTGAAAAATTTTCTCACTAACATCATCATAAATACAATCAAAGACAAAACTGACTTGAGTGGGTGGCATATCTCTAGGAAGATACAAAGTGTCTAGATATTTTTGAAGAACATATTTACAAGGTGGGTGTATTTGAAGTAATTCATGCAAAGAGATTTAAAGAACCATAAGATCCATGAGAGAAGAAAAATGATGATCCAAGAGTACTCGAATGATAGGTTCACCAAATGATTTAACAAAAATACAATTTATGGTAAACCCTATATTTCAATGTGGCAAAAAACAAATAAATAATGAAATACAAATTTGGACTAAGCAATAAGCAAGATAAAAGTAAAATCCAAGTTGTAAGAGAGAGAGTAAGATACTTCGCTGATTTTAAATAAATTTGAAGCTATGCTGAGATGGAAATATAACAAAACTAGAAAGAAGAGTGTCACAATTAACCCTAGAAAAATTTAGAACTGTCGAGAACACCAAGACTAGGGTGCATGTGCAGGGTTAGGGGTGCTACAAACCTCCTCTGGGTGCCTATGAATATTCAGAACCTCAAAAACTCAATTTTACAAGATGTTCACTAGGATTCACCTTTAGTCACCTTTACTTTATTATATGATTTCC
This sequence comes from Taxus chinensis, assembly GCA_019776745.2. Lineage (NCBI taxonomy): Eukaryota > Viridiplantae > Streptophyta > Pinopsida > Cupressales > Taxaceae > Taxus > Taxus chinensis. Next base: position 915,166,929 of record CM034146.1, on the reverse strand, counting down.
GGATTCTTCTGAAACCTACAAAGAGGAGCACCTGTAAAAACCAAAAAGCACATCAAGTACTAAAAATAAAAAGATGCAAAGGGGGAGTCAGAATGAACCTGGTTATCACCCGATTGAGTGAAATTACCATCCAACAAGTGAACTACATTTTATACTCAATGTAGTTCTATGTGTGTGTGTAGAATCATGCCCAAGGTTGCTCTTGTGCTAGACACATTTGAATAACAAATAATTGCTAGATGTATCAAATGTAAGTAGATGCGTGCATGGAAAAATGAACTTCCTCTCCTATGAAGTGTATGCATAAGAATGTAGTTCCTTTTCCCTTGTGTGAGTGGTATATGGATGTTTTAATGCTCTTGTAATGGCCTTTGGATGTAACCTTAGGTGATGATAGTAAATTCTTAGTGCTTGATCCTTTATTATGGTCACATAGCTTTGTATTTATATGATTCTATTTTTATAATTTCCTAATTAACCACTAAAAGGATGAAGACAAAGAAAATAAAATTCCCAAAAGCTAGAAGGGATCATAAAGATGTGAAAAAAATACAAAGAGGTCGGGGGTACTGGCATCCTGGCTGGGTGCTGGTGTCCAAACTCAAAAAAACTTAAGTTTCGAAGGTTATATTGGGCAAGAAGGTTTGTAAATCGAAGAAGAAAACCATAAAGAAAGCAAAGGGGACAAAGAAAATTGTCAATTATTAATTTTCTCCTTAGGAATCATATGAATAGTGGTATGTGACTCGAACCTAGAAATGTACCCGAAGTGCATGATTTAGTGTCTATAATAGGCAAGGTGCAACATATAATAATTTAAGAAAAAAAAGATACATCCAACCAAGATCTAAGCTAATATTTTTTTATTATTATAATATGAGATCTTATGACTAGGGAAGGGAAGAAATGTTGACCCCCACTGTGTATGTGTGTAAAATAAGGCTCGTGCATATAAGTGCACCCTCACCAATCATGTTTGAACCTAAAATAAGAGTGTGTCATAGGGTAGCAAGGGAGAAATAGATGCCCCGAAGTGTAACTATTGTATAAATATTAGTTATATCATTAAAAGAGTTTTCTAAATATGAGTTATAACCAATGGGGCTTGGCTTGGATGCATAATATGGAAAGTATTTGGGTTTATTTGTAAACAATATGGTAATTATTAAGTTATAAATGTTCATGACATATTCTTCATCAGTAAAAGGTGTACCGGGGCACTTATTTGCATTCCATTGTGTTAGATTAGGTGTGTAATCAAGAAAGAAATAATTACAAATAGTAATGCTCTTAAAGGACACTAGATAAGTAATAACAATATTATACATATCAATGATACCACTAATGTAGTCTAGCTAATATTTGCCTAGTGTAAGTGGAGAAGGGTGGGGGTCAATTGAAACCCAAAGTTGCACATAAAACACTTGTGTACCATAAGCTGCTAGGAGGAAGATTTGTTCTTGATATTCACCAGGTGGGTCAGAAAAAGGTATAATGTCAGTAGGGGTAATTGCTAAGTCATTTAGACCCTCATATGTGCATATGTTTTCATGACACGTAGGATCAAGAGGAACATGACGTCAATACTCCTGATTAATATATAGTGTGTAAGTGAATTTATCAAAAGAAGTAAGTGCTATAGGAGAAGAACCAATAGTAGAAATAGAACCATTATTAGTAAGTGTAGGAATAACTGTAGAAGGGGGAATAAATTTTAGTGTATGCAAAATATCATGATAAGGAATCATAAAAGTTGTAGTAACATGTGTAGTATAATATTTGAGTTGATATTCACCAAGATTGGTAGCAATGTAATTACTATAAAAAAAAAGAATCATCAAAGTCCACATAAATAAAATCTAAAATATGTAATTTTTCATTAGTAAATTCAATAGCATCAACATTATCATCTGAGTCATCAATCTCAACATCGAAATGTTTCACAACATGATCTATAGGATAGGAGAGATATAGAAAGATATATGGTAGGAGAGATGATATCAATAGTGTTGGTATGAATAAAGGAAGTAGGGGGAGGTGGTGAAACATGAGTAGGATTGTTAGGACCCCCAATATCATATGTATCAAGATAATGCAAGGGAATTGGTTGATATGGGTGAATAATCATAGAAGTAGTTGAATCCATGTGATAATATTTGAATGGTTTAGGATCAACAACAATACTATGCTCATAACCATGAATAAAGGAAGTAGGGGGAGGTGGTGAAACACGAGTAGGATTGCTAGAACCCCCAATATCATATGTATCAAGAAAATGCAAGGGAATTGGTTTATATGGGTGAATAATCATAGAATTAGTTGAATCCATGTGATAATATTTGAATGGTTTAGGATCAGCAGCAATACTATGCTCATAGCCATCAAATATAGATGTAAATGAAATGATTTACCATAGAGGGAATAATGTGTATGACATGGATCTAGGGTTGGACAAGGAATAGATTAAATTTTAATTGGGAATGCATAGTTCATAAAAGGGAGTAATGAGCTTGTGAGGTCCTACTTGCAATTCTAATTTGACAACACCAATGCATTCGTAAGTAGTGGTATGCTATCCTTGGATAATACGAGTATATTTTTTGATTGCGTTAGTAGGGATGTCTAATTTCATTAGTAATGATAAAGGAAAAATATTAAATCTAGAACCATTATCAATGAACACACATTTAATTTGAAAATCATGAACCCAAGCCATAATAATTAGAGGAGGAGAATCAACAAAAGATGTGTTAGAATATCCATATTAATAAATGTAATAGAATTGTTTATTTGCATAAAATATTACATGAGGTTTACAAAAGATACAAGAGGATCATCACTTTGTATTTGAATATATCTAAATTCCACTTCTAGTGTGTGACGGAAATCAAGGGCCTTACACGAAAGATCGAAGAGAGATATCGTCGTTGGGGTGTTTTATAATTATTCAATGACATCATAGTCTTTGGATGAATCAATAGGTAGAGGGAGTGGGACATTAATATAAGGTGGGAGGGATGGAGGGGTCCCAAAGGTTTATTATTTCATTAAGTAGTTACAACATTGATAGTAGGACCTCTAGAGGTGATTTTGAAGTGAGGTGGAAATTAATTAAGAACTAGTATATAATCAGCTTGAATGGCCTCTCGAGAATAGGCATGGGTGGGAATGAAAGAAGAAATAGCCATAACCTAAGAAGAAGAAGAAGGAAAATAAATTAAATGCATCTCTAAGGTCAGGTTCACAAAATGATTTAACAAAATTAAATCTTAATCAAAAGACAAGTAAATAAGGTATATTAGAAATATACAATATACAAACATACAATGATGAACAAGTACAAACAATGAGAGGATAAGAGTTAATTACCTTATATCTGGTTGTTTGGAATGAATCTGGGTTGGCTTGATGGTGGAATAGGCTCAATTTAGATTGTATATGATTTGTTTGGAAAACAATTATTTGAAGGTTACACTGGAAAATATCACCTAATAGGGGACATTATCGCTTGGGCACTAGTGTCTAAATTGGGTGATATTTTTATAGTGACGAGTGCATATCTAGTTCTTTTAGTCTCTGATAATGTCACCTTCACTTCAATTTGTGTAGCATCCACTTTGTTGTAGGTCTATCCTCTCACACTTGTACTTGTAAAAAAAGTCACTTACACACACATTATACTAAATAAAATATGTAAGTGATTGAGTTATACTAACCTCACTGGGCACTGAAATATAATTGTTACTAAGTGTTGCACTTCATTTCAGACTCAATGTAGTTTTGGTGTGTGTGTGTGTGTGTGTGTGTGTGTGTGTGTGTGTGTGTGTGTGTGTGTGTGTGTGTGTGTGTGTGTGTGTGTGTGTGTGACAAAAATCACATCCCATGAAACTAGGTTTCCCTTATGTAAGCTACACCAAGATAGTGGGCTACAACTAATTTTCCCTCAAAATAATGTGTTTCATGAAATTCATAATTTTCCCTTCCTATGCATTTAATAATGCAACCCAAATGCATCCCTTAAGTTGCTTGTTATTTCCCAAGTAGTAGATACAGAATAATATCCCAATTACCATTAGAATAATTACTAGATTGTGTGTGTGTCTATATATATAAATATGATTCTTGTGTTTGAATTTTTACATTAACAACACTATAAAACGACCCAAAATGATCAATACATGTTTAGAAAAGATAAACAAGTGGTGTGTAATATTAAAATGTAAGAACACAAGTGAAGAGAGAAAAGTGCTTACAGGGGGAAAATAACATCGGTTGCTATTGTCTCTTGATATATGCTTATGTCCAGAAAGATCTAAGGAAAAATCAATAAATAATCAACTGAGTAACACATTGCGTGACATCTAAAAGTAATAGGATAATTGGACAGAAAATTAGAGGACAAAATCATGGAAAGGTAAAACTATATAAATATAAAGAAAAACAAGTGTAATCAATGTCTAGTTTAATCACCGGGGAATCATGCATATAATGACATACTAGAGATATAATACAATGGTAATAAGTGCATAATATTGTGTCTACAAACATAAATACTTTCTAGAATGGGGTGGGCTAGGATATCCCTCAATTAGACTGAGCATTATTATTACATCCCAGATTCCATGGTTGCAGAAACATATTGCAATGTTATTGGCCTCATTTATAGTAGTCAACAGTGGCAGTGTATACATATCATACATGATATGGCCAATTTTTCAGGACATAGAGGAGTATGGAAGCTACTACGGATGATGTCATTATATGCTAACACACTATATAAACACTTGTATAGATTCACATTGTAGAGCCATGGTGGTGGTGTTTGAAAATATTACATTGTTACATATTTGGGCCTATGAGCATATTTCCTATGTGTGGCCCATAGGTGGGAAATAGATTGATTGGGCACATCCAGAGATAGTGGTGACACGGTATGTCCTGCCCAAGAGGTGAGGTTGATGTTGGATAGATTGATAATAAATGATATTATCTGGAGATTTTATAAGGATTGCCTAGGGTGGCGAGAGGATGTTGTAGAGTTCTGGCGTATTTGAAAAACCATGTGGTTAGAGGATTGATTTCCTATGCAGGGGAATTATATCAGTATGAGAGATTGACTAGTCAGTTTGGGATCATGCAGGAGGTACCCCGCCACACCCTTGGAGGAAGTCCATACATGCAACACATAAATATGGGGCCCATATTGGCCCCACAACAACTGACCTACTACCACCCCTATTAAGGGAGGTGGATCTGGTTAGAGTGGTGGAAGACAAAGATGATGTGGGCTATAAGACATCTTATATAACATGGTGGGATGAGCATCAATGGGTGCTATGTTTTCCTACACTAATAGGAAATTTATATGGAGGTGCACCACCAGATGGTGTAGATGGAGCTCAAGCTCCTCCACCTGCAATTGGAGGAGAAAGAGATGCCCCAAGTGGGGATGCAGTAGCAACGACAGTGGTACAACGTAAGTATGGATTGTGATTGAGTTGTTTTTTAATAAAATTTTATTGATTTAAAGAGATTGATTGAAACTAATGTGTGTATTTTGATGATTGTAGGTGTTTTCATGCAAAATTTATAGCATGCAAAATTGAAAACTTTAGCTATGACAACTGAGCCCCCACTTGAAAATTTACTCTTTTAGTCATTGTAAACCTTTACTTTGGTTATCCTATCCTTAGTTTCATCCACATCATGGCCAAGAGGAATGTGATAACAAGATTTTTAATTGTGTTTCATGTGCAGGTATGTTTTCCTAAGATGATATAAGAAGTCATTGATTTTCAAGGAGAAATAAATTTCCATGGAGACCTACAAAAATTCATTTTTGGTGATTTTGCAACTGGTGTACATCCTCTTGAAGCTGAATTGGAAAACTTAAACCATCTAGAAGTTTTACATGAGAGCTATGATGTTATCTAAGGTATTTTATGGAAAATGTGTTGAATAACTTAGGGAAAATAGGTTCATTTTGGTGTTGTAGTGATCAATACTCATGAAAATATATTTCAATAATAAATGGTTTGCATAAAATTTTCAATTCATGAGAAAATCCTCATGCTTTGGTTGTGTTTCCATCCTTTTGATGAGCCTCACCATTGGGGAAATAGTCAAAAGTTGCAAGTTTAGGGGAAATCTAGGAAGAATCAACATTTTGAGGAATAAGTGGAAATCTTCCTCTGTTCCACCTATTCCTCCATTCTTCGCACTCCATAGATCACCAAAACCTAGTTCTAGCAATAGATATATCAGGTTCAGACAACAATGAAGGAAAGTTCCTCAAGTTCCTTCATTCCCCACTGCCACCAAACCCCTTGCATACCCACATTCACTGAGGTAAGGCCAGAAATTTCAGTATTACGAGGAAATCATGGAATAGTTACCTTGTTACCTTTGTTCCCCACATACCCATAAATGTTGCAAAGGAGAAAAAAAGGTGCAAGGATAAGTTATTTCTGCACTTGGCAGAACAAACAGAAAATTTCTCAAGTTCCATCATTCCTCCAAATCACTGATTCAATGCCACTCAAAAATAATCATAAAATTTTGTATTATATAGAACTAATGAAATAATTCTGATGTTCATTAGGTTCTTTGGAAGGGTGATGCAATCAATAGGGTAAAATAAAAAATCAATTTAGTTATGTTGGCACTTGTTGGAACTCACAGAACAATTACTTGGTTCCACCATTCTCCCAAAACCCTGATTCACTACCAATAAAAAATAATTGACAAAATTGGTTTTATATGGAACTAATGGAACAATTTTGATGATCCTCGGGTTCTCCAAAAATCCAGTGTAGTTGAAGAGATAAAATTGAAATTCAAGTCAGTTATTTCAGCCTAAGAAGGAATAGAGGGAACTGTTCCCTCGTCCCCTCCGTTCCCAATTTTTTTTTCAATACCGCAAAAAGGAAGAAATTGTTAGATCGATGTTAGAAGGCCCAAAAGGAACATTCCTTCATTCCTTTAGTTCCTCACCTACCCACCTAGACCAACTAATTTTCTCATAAAACTTCCAATTTGTTTATAGAGGAGATGGTATAAAGGTACCAAACTTGAGTAATTGAAATATAATGATAAATAATATATTTATGCCCAATAGAATGTATTAACTCAAGTTTAGGAGACAAAAGGTCACAAGTGATAAGAAGATCAAAGGTCATGTGGGAGTGAAGATGGAGAGTCATATTGTAAATCTAGAATTTGTAATGGTCTATCCATTCCAATGGGTTGGTAATTGTTAATTGTTGTAAGTTGTTGGATTTCACTTCTACATCAAGCATTAAAATCTGAATTTCATATATCTCCTTATCTATGGCCATCTATCCTCTCTAATCTCAAACTCTATAAGAATTGTGATCTTGTACAACCAAGAAGGAACTTTGTGTCATTTATTATTCTGCTTGTAGAACTTTGGGTCTCTAGTTTATAAGTCTTGTTGATTTCTTACATTGTTGTGCTCTTCGAATTGAATATGGACCTAATCTAGATAATGTATGTGAATTCTATAAGTCTAATCACAACATCAACCATCTCTCCCTATTTCTCCTACTCCTCTTTACCTCCCTCCACAAAAAATTCCTCCTTGTACACTATACACGTAGTTTTCCATAATTTTACTGGAGTATTCCTATGTGATCTTTGGCCTAGCGACCACCCCAAAGTATTATTTAGTTTACATTAAATAATGGGGTCCTCCCCATACCCAAGAAAGGGGGGCTTAGCCTGGTGACCTTTGGTGAAAACCAATAATCTGAAGTGCAACAAATTATTTCACCAATATTTTTTTGGTTACTCTCCTGGGGAAGATTTTCCCTAGCGTACCCTAGAAAGATCTCTAAAATCACACACACACACACACACACACACACACACACACACACACACACACACACACACAACACACACACACACACATATTCCAAAAATGTAAAAAATTCTAAAGGTTAATCTATCAAGAAACAAAAACATGTCACGTTCATTTCCCACATCAAAATGATGAAGTTTTGTAATTGGTATTCAACACTAATAAGTGACAAAAAAAACGAAGAAGAAGATGACCATCAAGACATCCCAATTTTTGACTAGCCGTCATTCTGGAAAAGTTCTCACAAAAGTATAGATTCCAAAACAATGAAGAAGTCTCATGCTTAAACTTAAATTTTGCAATTAGAAAAAGGAGAGAAGGTCAGTTGCATTCTTGCACATTTTATTGAGTGGATATCTAGATTGGATAAAATTGTTGCATCCGAAGACCCTACTATCAAATCCTTGTGGCTTCAATTCAAATAGAGTGTTGCTAGAGGAAATAAAATGGGGATTACACCGAATGATGATCGAGAATCTAAGAGCTTGATGAGAATAATGCTAAAAACATATGAGATGTTTTATGAACAACATGAAAATGAATATTTAGATGAACTAAGCAAAGATGAATCTCTTGAAGGTAATGTTTTGAATTATACACCATTAGATAAAAACCTAAAAATATTGTATTTTGTTAAATCTTCATTGGGATTATTTTCTTTCTAATGGGGATGAAGAAATGTCAGAATTGAAAAAATAGTATGTGAAAAGAATTTTGAGAGTTACAGAAGGAAGTTCTGACCCTCTGACCAATATTGAAATTGTGAACTATGTTGTGGCTATGCAAGAAAAGTATGAGAAGATTGAAGCACTCCATATTAAGGAGGAGAAGGAATAATTTTCAGTGGTGGAGTTTGATGAGTCTCCATACCATGAAATGTTTGTCTCAAGGAGATACTTTGGTGCCACTAAAGACTATTATATTTCAGAACATCTTGATGAAAGTCAACTCAACATCTTGGTAGAATATGAAAGAAGCATAGAATACGAGTCTCCATCCCTAGTTTTACCTTATCCTGAAGCACAATATTCCGGAGAATAAATTTACATAGGAAATGAGGATCCTTGTCTCATAACAAATGATCCAATGCTTTATGAAGTTTCCACAACCGTGAATACATTTAAGAGATGAATCCTTCTTCTTCACCATAGGTCATCTAGGAGAGTGATTTTGAGGTAATTATTGATGACTTAATTTCCATTTTTGACTCTTCAAAAATACCCAATAATGAGATAGAATAAATGGAAGAGCTCAATGCAACTCTAGAGACATTTTTTAATGAGAAAAAAAGTACATGGAATTTCAAATGAGTTGGTTTCCCTGTCATCACCAAAAGAGCATGATAACAAGAATAACTATGATTATGAGGTTTTCTCTTTTCCATTAAGTGAAGAAGAATTGTTAAGAGCTTCTTGGGATGGAGGAAATGATTATTTCTACGTTGTATCCCTAAAATTTTGTGTTTTATATTTTCATTAGGAGGATATGATTATTTCCATGTTGTAGCCCTAACATTTCATGTTTTATATTTTGCATCATATGGGTCCTACTATGTGAAGAATGAGGTGGTATGTGTATAAATGAATCATGTAGAAAAAAAAGTTTGAGGATTTAAGATAACTATAAATGGGGATAGATAGAAATTGTTATAATCACCCCTGAATCCCCGACTAGTTCTAGAAATCAATCCATACTACAATTTTCACCTAAGGATGATGACTGTCTTCATCTTGGAAATAAAGGTTCCATTTTTGAAAACATGGGAGAATGGTTTGTTTTGGTGGCAAGATATCAGAAGGAGGGTACATAAATCAAAATTTTTAAGAAAATAATGAAGTGGTGATTGGATGTAAATGTGTTCTTTGTGTAATATCAGTATGAAATTGGAAAGTTTGTCTCTCTCCTTCTTCTGAAACCACACAAAGCCATCGTAAGAGCGTGGTACGACCAACTAGTTGTTATTGAGCTTCGAAAGTGGTATGGATTTATTCCACTGTTCCATGATGATACCAAATTTTCTTATCCCGTTTTCGAGTGTGTGTATATTATTCCCCTACCTATTTAAATTACCCTCCCGTGTACCATAATTTCCCTTTTTTTGTGTGTTTCCCTTTTCTATTTGGTTTGTTTGTTTTGTTTTTCCCTTGTTTGTGTTTGTTGCTTATATTAGTTGGTGAAGGAATGACTCTATGTACAAATTTTCAAGGGACTAGTCTGCTTACCCATGATATACTTGAGGTTCATCGACATCACCCCTTACAATCTAATGTCTATGAGCTAGATCCATCCGTTGTCATGTGAAATGTATAACATGCAAAATTGAGAACTTTAGCCATTACAACCGAGCCCTAACTTGAAAATTCCCTCTCCCGTTCATTATAAACCTTTCCTTTGGCCATAATGTCCTTAATTTCATTCCCATACTATCCTAGAATAATGTGTCAATAATATTTTCAAGTGTGTTTCATGTGTAGGGATGTTTTCCTAAGATAGTTGAAGAAGTTACCGTGTTTCAAGGAGAAACAACTTTCCTTAGAGACTTTGAAAGGGCCATTTTTAGCCATTTTGCAACTAGTGGATATCCTTTGGAAGAGGAATGGGAAGAATTAAACAATTTGGATGTTTTTCTAGAGATCCATGATGTTATCCAAGGCAATTTAGGGAAAATTGGTGGAAATAATTGATGTTGGGAACAACTTGGGAAAAACGTGGTCATTTTGGTGTTGTAGTGATCAAGAATCCTCATGAAAATAGATTCCAATTAGCAATGGTTTGTAGACATTTTTCAAGTCATGGTAAAATCCTCATGCTTTGGTCATGTTACCATCTTATTTCTAAGCCTCACAATTCAGGATTTACTCAAAATTTGCAAGTTTAGGGGCAATCTCAGTATAATCAACATTTTGAGGAACAAGTGGAACGATTCCTCCATTCCACTTATTACATTGTTCTCCAAATTCCATAGATCACCAAAATCAGTACTTGCATCATACATATCCGGTCGAGACATCACTGAAGGAATGTTCCTCATGTTCTTTTGTTCCCCACTTTCATCGAAACCCCACATAACTGCATTCATCAAGGTAGAGTAAGACATATCAGTATTACAAGGAACTCGTGGAATAGTTACCTTGTTCCTTGTGTTCACCATAGACCGAAAAATGCGTCAAAGGAAAAAAAGGTGCAAGGAATTGTTATGTTGGAACTTCGCGGAACTCAAAGAACAATTCACAAGTTCTATCATTCCTTCGAAACCCCGATTCACCACCACTCAAAACTAGTTAGAAAATTTGGTCTTATATGGATTTAACATAATAGTTCTGATGTTCCTCAGGTTATTCGGAAATCTGATGTGGTCAATGGGGTAAAATTGAAAGTCAATTCAGTTATGTTAGCACTTGGAAGAACTCAAGGAACAATTCGAAAGTTTCACCATTCCTCTACAACCATGATTCGCTGCCACTCAAAACTAATCGACAAAGTTGGTATTATATAAAATTAACAGAATAGTTTTGATGTTCCTCATCTTCTCTCGAAATCCCATGCAGGCGATGGGGTAAAATTAAAACTCAATTCAGATATGTCGGTTTAAGAAGGAATTCTTCCCTCATTCCCTTTGTTCCCTAAATTTCCACTAATGCCGTTAAAAGAAAGAAATGGTTATATCGGTGTTAGAAGGCACAATAGGAACGTTACTTCGTCCGTTTAATTCCCTTCCAACCCGCCCAGACTAACTATTTTTTTCATTTTCTAAGAAAACTCCCAAATTTTTACAAAAGGAGATGGTATAAACGCTTCAAACTTGAGTAATTATAATGTAATGATAAAATAGTATATTTATGCCCAATTGAATTTATTAACTCAAGTTTAGGAGATGAAAGGTCACAAGTTATAAGAAGGGTAAATGTCATGTGGGAGGGAACATGAAGATTCATATTGTAAATCTATAAATTGTTACAGCGTCTCCATTCTAATGGGTTAGCAATTGCTGATTATTTTAAGTTGTTGGATACATCTACTACATCAAATAATAAAAGTTTCATTTCCTCTATCTCCTTGTATATGTTCATCTATCCTCTCTACTCTCTAACTCTACAAGTATTGTGATCTTGTACAACCAAGAAGGATCTTTGTGTCCTCAATTAATGGACCTATAGAATTTTTCGTCTCTAATTTATTTGTCTTACTGAGTGCTTGCATTGTTTTGTTCTTCTAATTGAATGTGGACCTAATCTGGATAATATATGTGAATTCTACAAGTCTACTCACAACATTAAACCTCTCTCCCTATTTCTTCCACTCCTCTTTACCTCCCTTTAAAATAGATTCCTCCCTTGTACACTATACAAGAAATTTAGCACAAGTTTATTCGAGTATTCTTGTTTCATCTTCAGCCAAATGGCCACCCACAGTCTTAGATAGTTTACATTCAATAATGGGAGCCTCCCCATACCCAAGAAGGATGGGTTTATCCTCATGACCATTGGTGAAAAATAATAATCTACACTGTAACAAATTATTTCACCAATAATAGGAAATACCTACTGGAACATTATTGTGGATGCCTCAATGCGTACCTTTCTTTGAAATGTTTTAGGAGTCCTTTTTAATAGTGAATTAATCCAGAGAGTAGATGATACTACAAAAGAGCATGCCTATTTATTTGACCTAGTAGCAGTATCAGTAGCCGCATATTTGGTTCTATAGTGCCAGAGAGATGAAAATTGTGCTAAGTTAGTGAGGTAACCTATAAGCCATCCTGGTGTAGACACAACATTATGCACTTGGGTACATTTCTAGGTCCATAAACACATGCTAGCATTCATATGATTCCTAAATAAGAAAACTAGTAATTAAAAACTATATTTTGCCTTTTGTCTATGTTTTTTATTTTCTATTTGGTCTTGCACACCCTATAGCCCAATCAGTACTTCACTGTTTTATATTTTATGACTCTGGAAACCATTTCCCAGAAAGGATCCCAATGCCTAGGGCCCCTCATCCTTCTGGGTGCCCTTGACATTTTTCTATCATACTTGCTTCTTTTGGGTCTTTTATTTTCTTATGGCTTGGCCTTCCATTTGTCAATTGTGAAATTAAACCAAGGGGATCATATAAATATAAAGCTATGTGACCATAATAAAGGACCGAACACTAGGAGCATCTATTATCACCACCTAAGGTTGCATCCAAAGGAATTCTAAAAGAATCCATAAATCCATCTAGCTTTCATTCAATGGACAAGGGACTGAATTTTCTACATACATGCATAGGAAGGGAAGTTCATTTTTCTATCCACACATCTATTTACATTGGTAAATATAGCTATCACCCTCTATCACATGCACTTGCAAGAGGGATTCCTAGGGCACAATTCTATCACACACACATAAGAACTACATGAAGTCTAAAATGTAGGGTAGTGCTTGGTTGTAAGCTCACTTAATCGAGTGACTGCCAGTGTTAGTTCCACTCCTCATTTTACATATTTCCTTTTTGGGATTTGATGTAGTTTAAGGGTTTTGTAGGTCATCTTCTGTTTACAGGTTACAAGAGATTTTGGTGATCATCCAACGACATACAGGCGACCAAAAGTGAAGGTTAATAACACTTTTGATGTAGTAGAAACTAGTTTATGAAATCTTGCACAATCACAAGCATTGCTGACCCATTCTAGGCTCATCCCAAAGTTCTAGGTTTTTCTGTGCTTAGCTGCGACACTATACCTTTTTTGTTCACTAGTCTTCCAGTCCAGAACAATCTTTGGGAAAGCGTGAACCAACTAAGTCTTTTTTTCTCCATCCTACACTTAGGGTTTAATTCTTATATATATATATATATATATATATAGAGAGAGAGAGAGAGAGAGAGAGAGAGAGAGAGAGAGAGAGATTTGATTATGTTATTGATATATATGTATGTTGTAGATATGTTGATATATAATACAACACATATTAGTAATGATTGTATATTGAGATTAATATATGAATAATGAGAGCACATGATACAAAGAGGCACTCATGGTCTTACACTAGCCCCATTTTCATATGAAGTGAAGAAACTTATTCATAAGAGTGAAGGAAGTGTGATCCTTGGATGTTCCCATAAGAGACTAAGTATGAAGATCAAAAATGTAAACAAGAGGTTGAATATAGTGCAGAATATAAATAACCAGTGCCTGGTATGGATAAGTGATATACGGTATGAAATATACACTAGAGATACTACACATATTCAACTTAACAAGGCAAGAGATGCATATAACTGAAGCGTCTTCTGCAGTAACATGTGAAAATTTTGGGACAAACGCTCATTCCTTGCTGATCCATTTTTAGACGCGTCTAGAATTGTCTTGTGTAGGAATAATGTCAGTGTAAGAAATATTACTAGATGTATAAGCATTCTCATAAAGTGTAAAACTACCTGTAGGTCTATGCCATGGAGGAGGTGTAGTAGATCTATCTGCATATCATGTCTCATAAGCTATGATACCTTTTTCTTCAAATAACTTAAGTTTATTATCTAATGCATAACAATCATTGTCTCGATGTCCATTAATATGATGGAAGTTGAAGAATAAGCAACCTTTCTCATGTTAAAGCATATGAGGAGGGAGATGATCATTGGATGGTTTAAGTAGTGCAAGTAAGATGTCATGGTACCTATCTAAAGTCGTATCAAAATAGATGGTATTCCATTTAGGAGGTAGCTTTTATACTTGCTGATTATGATCAAGATTATAAAAATTATTATCATAATGTAAGACTTTCACTTGATTCTCATTATGTATATAATTTTTATGTGTTTCATAATCACGTGTAACATAAAGGGTTGTACCATTCACATCTCAGGGCTTAGGATTAAGGGCTAACATAATTTCTTGGTCTAAATCAATAACACTTGAGAAGATCATGGAATAAATGACGAATATCATAATGTAATTTTTATTTGAGAGATTATGTGTCCTCTTCAAAATATGAGTTACATTTCTAAATCACTAGGTGTATATACAAGTAAGCGCATGTTTTCCTTAAGAACTTAAGATATAACTAGATACATATTCAACTTCATCTTGATGTAAAGAAGCTAAATGCTCATATGTAGCCCTAGGGCCTATATTGCAACTAAATTGAGCTAAGAATGCATCATCAAGTTCTAAAAAATTACCTAAAGATCCACTAATAACATGAGTAAACCAAGAGAGAGCATCACCAATAAGACTCCTAAAGAACACCTTAAGGAGAATTTCATCATTATCTTAAGGAGCCTCCTCTCATTGTCTTAAGGAGCATCCTGTCATTGCCTTAAGGAGCCCTGACTGTATTATAATGCTTAAGATGTATATATGCATCCAAAGTACTATCAAACAATTAAAATGTGGGCATCAAAAAATTCCTAGGGAATGGTATTTGAAATATTCTGCAATGACAGGATAAGAGAAACCACCTCTTGAGGAGGTACCACATAAGCACATGGATAAGAGAAACCACCTCTTGAGGAGGTATAACATAAGCACCTAGAGGTCCATTCAAAGGTTACACCCTACCATTAATAGTAGCTATAAGAACTCCATCAAGTGTAGGAATATTATTGAGTGATTAGTCATCTAAAGTTTTCATAGGTTGAATAAGATTGATATCATGATTAAGCTCTAAACAGATATCAACACCAACAATAGGCAATGTAATCACACTAGGAGATGTATCAACAAGTGTACTGTGTACAACTAAAGAAAGATCGACATGCTCATTTTTGCTAACAATATCACTATGCACATTATTATCTATAAGTGGAAGATAAGAAGTACTAGTAGTAGAAAAACATCACACTTTCTTGTAAGAGGAGAAATAAAAACACAATGTGTATCAACAAAAACATGATCCATATTAGAATTTTCACATTCATGAGAAATGGAAACATTAGTACAAGAAACATGATTTTTTTCAAATTCAAATAGACAATAGAAGTGCAATGGTCATTATGTGCAAGCAAACTAGAGATGCTATAGTAAAGCTCACTATTTTTACATTTAAGAGGAGTAGAAGCACAATTATTGTCGTCTAAATCATTAGAATAAGAAACATCATTCAAATAATCATCATGGTTGTAACTATGACGCATTACTTCCTCTTCATTATTAGAAACATAAGGGACATCATCAATTAATGTGTAAATAGAAGGTAAATCATCTATATGTGCACTAGAATCTCTAACATCATCACCAAAACTTAGGTAATCTATAACATTAGTCTCATGATCTACATGTGGAGGATATTTTATTTTCTCATGGTCACTACTCAAACTTGCAAGACTCTCTCTAGTGTGTACATGAGGACAAAGAAATGGGAATTGATTAAGGTCATCCAAAAAGTTATCTCTAGGAGTATCTATATGAGGTGATGTGTGCAAGTGGGGAGGATGGTCAGTGAATCATTGACAAGCAGGATTTAAATCAACATCAAATAGTACATCATCCCTAAGGAAGTGTGAAGACGGAGTAACATGATTTGCATCCTCATAAGTAGTATAAACTTGGTTAGAGGGATAATAACCACTATGCCACTAAAAAAGCATAAAAACAAGCCATGATCACACACAAAAGTAAAAGTTACATAAAAATCAAACACCCATGCACCCTTAGACAACACTAGGGTTTTAAAAACAACACTCGTAACCTATGGAAACTTTGGAAAGGTCCTAGATTAGGTTGAGGAGTTGATCAAAGTGAGTTCACCAAAAACTATCAACCCTAATTATAATTTATTTATCAATTGTTAATATATAAAATAAACTGTAATAATGTGAAAAATGAAGTTTCAAATGAGAAATGTGTACATACAAGCATAGAAATCACTCTAAGGAAGCAATACAAGCCATCAAAAGTAGAATTGAGATATGATTCGCTTAGCTACTTTAGATGAGCTTTAGATTCTGTCAATGAATGATCTGGAATAGAAACAAAGTTTAGGAACTGGAGAAATCTTTAAATTTATTGGTGGACCTCTTTGGGCAGCACCATATAGTACAGTCGGAAACATACAAGACAACCTGACCTCTTTAAACATTTTTTACCTTGCACAAAATGGGTATATGCAAATCTATGTATTTCTCTTTTTTGCCTTTAGAATATTCATCATCGCACCAAACCCCATATTTGGAACTTGAACCTACCAATCAATTGTAGATACCCTCTAACACACTTAAGCACACATTATAGGAAGAACAAATGTAAATACTTGAGTCAAAATGACTTTGACGATCACCTCGTATGTGAGTCACTGAGTGCTACACTACATTTTAGATTCGATGTAGTTCTCCTAGTGCTTTGTGTTGTTGTGCATGCAAGAATCCCTTGTCCTAGTGTTACCTTTGTGATTCCACATTGATACCTGGCTAAGCTATTTCATCCCAATTAAACGCTTGTGTGCTAATGAAAGAAATTACAATTATACCCTCCTATGATTTGTATGTAATATGCAATAATGTTTCTTGCTTTTTCAACTCAATATGTGGTAGATATATAAGTGATTACTTGATTGTAAATTCTTATATTAGACCTTGTATACATGTGAGTTCATTTACTTGATTTTTCGAAGCTTAGTAGCGGGAAAGGCCGAACCAAGCATAACAAAGATCATAAAAAAGTATAATGAAATCAATAAATCAAACTTGAGCAGCAACAATAATGTATGGAAGGTCTGGAACCATGGTTATGGTTTTGCTCCAATTGTATGCTCTTGGATCGATACCAAATATGAAGAAAGCCACAAAAAGAAAGATACAAAGACCTCTGCGACTTGACATAAAATCACAAAATCAAAGTAAAATAAGCATTAGAAGAGATCAAATCATGATATGAAAATCTATATGGGGGTATTTTATGCCACTGAGATCTAGTTTCAAGGTCTTGCACTCATGTTCATACAATTCTAACAAAAGTATTATGTAATAATAATTTTGTGAAATTTTCTAGTGTCTACAATATGTTACGGTAATTATGTAGTTAGCTTTACACTTGTTAGCAGGTGGGTGTATTGGTCATACAAAGCATATCTCCCATTGCTCAAATGGTTTCACAACTAGTATTGGGTTAAGTGATAACTCATCCATTTGGTTAGGTTTTCTTATATTTTGGAAAACATTGCAATGCTTTGTAATATGATGTGCATCCGGTAATAGTGTCAGCCACCAAATTCCACTTTGTAGGATCGTTTTTGCAGTCAATTCTCTTGCAAAGTGGCCATCAATTATTTTTGTTTGCGCTCCTCTAATTAAGGTGTCCCTTTTGTGTTCTAAAGCTACCGTACGTAATAATTCATCTTTTCCTATTTTGCATAAGAATACAGTGATGATTGTGTATGGTAACGCCTTAGTGACTAGTTATATTGATTATTCTGTATATTTATCCGTTAAATCTCTGTATTGCTAGAATTGCACAATCGCTTCTAATTATTCTTGAACTGTGACAACCCTAAACAAGTCTTAATAAAAAAATCTTTGCTTAATTCTTTAGGATCTTCTCCTGTATCAATTTTTCTTTAACGGTCTGGTCCAACATGTTCCCTTCCTAGTTTTAAATTGATGTTAATATATATTATTGAAGAAACATCAGACATCTAGACATCCTTCCTCCAATAATGTCTTGTTCACTAGATACCACACATCTTGATGATATGTAAAGATCTCAAAAGGTGTTTCCAGTAAATATTGTCTGAATTTCTGAAGTGCAAAGACCATTGCTATGTCTTCTCTTTCTGTGGTTGTATAGTTCCTTTCTACTGGTGGAAGCTTATGGCTTGCGAAATGTAAGAAGTGGTCAATACCCCCTTATCCTAGTTCACAAGTATTTCCCCGCTTGCGTTGCTTGATGCATCTACATGCAACTGAAATATTTTTCTCCAATCCAGAAATAGCGTTATTGGGGTAGTGCCTAGATTTTATTTGAGTTGTTTGAATGCATTTTAAAATTCTCTTGTCGATCGAACTTAGACCCTTTTAATAGTAATTGTTCCATTAGATCCACAATATTAACATATCCCATAATGAATTTCCTATACTATCCGATGTGTCCCAATAATTCACACATTTTAGATAGGTTCGTGCGATGTTGGAGCCTAATTATTACTGCGATCATTTCTTGGTCTTTAAGTATTCCATCTTTGCAAACAACATGTCCAAGCATTACTCCAAAGGCATGAAAAAATAACATTTATTTAAATTTAAAGAAATATAAAATGCTCTACATTTTTCTAACATTAGGAACCCCTTGGAAATGTGTTCCTTGAATTGAGAAAAACCTACCTAGTCATTGAGGTATGCTTCAAGAAAATTATGGATGAAATCATTGAACATAGTCACTATAGCTCGAGAAAATATTGGGGGTACAGTCTTTAATCCAAACGACATTACTCTATGAGAAAATATTGTCCAATTTGTAGAAAACATATTTTTAGATTGGTCTTCTAGTGCAATTGGAAAATGATGATGGCCACTAAATTTATCTATGAATGAATACACTTCATGAATTTCTACTACATCCATAATTTCATTTGTGAATGGATTACGAAATGGACCATTTATGTAAGAGTTATTAAAGGTCCTACAGTCTCTGAAAAACCTTATTTCTCACATTTTCTTTGATTGAGTAATTATTGTACACACCAAATTTGACTTCTCTATGTGGTATATCAATATTTCTTCTATCACGTGATCCAACTTAGCTTTAACCTTAGCCTTAGTATTGGGGTTCAACATAAATGGCCTCTTTCTTATGGACTTCACAATTTATTTTAATTGAATGCTAATTTCTCTTAGAGATGGGCATGCTCCTTTTATTTCACTAAACATGGTCAAGAAAATATCTTCATAATCGTATAATAGCTATAGAATTATAGACATCTTCTAAACTATCCAATAATCTCTAGTAGTGGTTAGCTTAACTATTCCAGAGAGTTCAATATATTTGACCCTTTTACGGATTCATTCATCATATAATTTTCCCTTCCCTTTGTTCATGGAATCTTCAATTTTTGTTGATCGTTCCTTTTCTATTATTCTATATTTAGATTGCACAAATGCTCATTTTCTTCATTGCATAATTCTTTTCTTATAGGAATTAACTCAATATGTTCTAGTTAATACATGCCTTTAAGTTCAATATCTTTCTCACTATTTGAATTATCTCCTCCTTGTCTACTATCCTCAACTATATCACATACTTCTATCATTTGATTAGTGCCATTTTCTAGTTCTTTCACTCTTATTAGCTGTGGTTGTGCAAATCCCTTGTTATGTTATTTTTGGATCTTTGAATTCAACTCATTCTTCTGTGTCTATAGTTCCATAACAAAGGGATGTTTTTATGTTTTTCAAAGCTACATTCATCATAGGATTTTTATATTTCAATTCAATGCGAATGTATCGATAAAGTATTTTTGTATCTACCTATAAGCGTGCATTCCTCTCCTTCGTTCCTGGTGATAATACCATGCCTTAGGCAATGGAAGGAGTGTTTATGGAAAGACATGGAGCCACCACTTTGGCTCAATTTGTTGTGTCTTCCATACAACATTGCATCCTTAAATGTGTATCTATCGAAAATGGTTTGGATAATATCTTAGCCATGGTTTGGTCATTCTATATGGAAACACAAATCTTGCGTGCATTAGCTACATATTAGGTTATTTATTTTTCGTACTACCCACCAAGTTTTTTCTATTCCTTTGTATGCATAATCCAATGTGCTAACTCTAATAATATCTTAGGCCAAGTGTTCCTGAAATTTAATCAAGAATGTATCCACATTAAAAATACCAAAATACTGTTGAATTTTCTTCTCCTCAACATAGAAAATTCTTATTAGTACAATTTCATTCTATCTTCACATCCAATGGTTTAAATGTACATTTTATTCCCTCATGATTGATAAGGTTTCTTGCTATGGGATATAACTTTCTTCATCAAGTTATATATAATTTTTCTCAGTGTGCATAAATGGATATATTCTCATATCTCAAATTTTGTTGTTTGTATAGTGTAATTACTCTTCCAAGAATGGATTCTTTGGTTTCACATTGAATGTAATATCCCAATTTCTATAATCCATTTTATTGTTTACTTCTCTAGGTTACGTGGCCTTTTCTGTTCCTTGATGATCCCACATTATACAAACATTTTGTCTTGTGCATAGGGATACAATCTCTCTTTGGGAATAATGTAAGGATATTGTTTAGTCTTGTTCATGGATATGACTATAATAGAATCCTCCATATGTGTCTCTATTTGATTAGTAACTATAATGATTTTCAGTTTCCCATGGTAGACACATCTCTTTCAAATCAGAATAGGATAATGTATTTCATTTTTCTTCATATCAATCACTTCAAAATATCCTTAGAACTAGAATTAAGTCCCCTACATGAATTTCCACAACCTATAATAATCTAATTGGGTCCACCCTTCCATAATATTCTAGATATAGAGTGATAAGGCTATATGATATGGTTGGAAGTGCCCATGGTTTCTAATGTAGATGCCCACATCATAATCACATAAATTTCAAAGTTAAATATTTCATCTCTTATTTCCTATCCACCAAGAATTATATTCATCTAAGTGTCTACAACCCAAGGTTTCGTGATTTTTATATACCATATGAATTTTCTACATTGAACAACTCCATTGGTTACAACTCTCAATAAAGTCTTAAATAAATTAAAAATAATCTGAGAGATGTGTTTGTTGCGCAATACATTTACTATCTTCAAGAGATCCTGAAGTACAACAACCACTCCTTGTTTTGAAATCCTCATCATCTTCCCATATATGTGCATTTCAAATTCTCCTATGTTATGATTATTGGAGTCGATGTCTTGAATGGAATGCAATAATCCATTGGATTATTCCAATATATATTTATAATTTTTTTAATCTAGATATCTTTCATCGTATACGTGTTATATGTAGGGCTCACTAGGAATCTCCACAAGTCTCAAACATGTCTCCTTTTTTCTCTAGTAACATCTTAGAGACTCAAAATTTAGTTGGGAACTACATTAATCATTTTTTCATTGTGCAATAATTTTTCTTTCCATTAATTCCCAAAGGAGGGACAATATTTAGTGTGATGTGGCATATGTACTTTATAATATGCATAGGATGTCTCCCACTTCATACTTGAAGGACACTTTTGCATAATATGATTTCATTCTTCACAAAGATAACATATCATTCCTTTTCTTTAGAGTTGAGTAGACAAAAAAATCAAGCACTTGCGTATATTTCTAGGTCCTAAATGCATATTTGTTTTTACATGCTTCGTAAGCAAGAAAACTAGTGGTTAATAACTATCTTTGGCGTCTTTTCTTTGTCTATTTTTTTATTAGGTCTTACACACCCTGCAACCCAGTCAACACTTTACTAATTGATCTTTCATGGCTTTAGACACCAGCTCCCAGCTAGGGCAGAAGCGCCTAGGTGCCCCTGACCCTTTCTCACCTTACTTGGTTGTTTTGGGTCTCTTTTATCTTTTGGGAATATTTGTCACTTATGGGCCACCCTTCAACTGTTAGCATAGGAGCTGTATAAAATAATGTTTGAATGAAAATATTGGATGCATGAGGGGGAAATAAATACATAGGGAATGCGGTTAGGAGATGTAACCGCCTGTCCCAATAAACAATGTATTAGTTTGCTAACATTCCCCCCCTTAATATATTTTTTTTACAAATGTACCCCAGATTCATCATCTTGTTACGTCACGACATGTCCTTTTTGCTTCTTGCAACAAGGACTGTGCCTGGATTTTCTTGAATCTCTATGACAGATGTGCTCTCGTTTGTAGAAAAATAGATGAAGAAGTGAGCTCGAAAGCTCGTGTGGTGCGCTACAGATGTGCCTGAGGGCATTTAATCTCGGATTTGTCATCTGGATCGACACAACTTTTCTCTGTCTATATGTCGAACAAGACTCAGTCCATTATGTCCTCGGATTGCAAGTTTTGGAGACTGGCTAAGAGTAGATACCGATGCTCTTCGGTTCTCTCAAATGCGGCATGTCTCTATGGTTGCTTGGCAATGTTGCTAACATCTCTGGGCATGACTTTCATGCTCTCAGACTGTTGCATGGGATCATAGGCTGGTTGTTCACGTCCATCTTTGATAGCAAATTTGATGAATGAATGAAGGGGCTTAATCTCGTTTTGTTCCGATTTGATTCAAAGAAATTCCACATGTCTCTGATCTTTTGTATGATGCGCTTGCTAATGTATTGCATGGTCTGCAAACAACAGTTGGGAAGATATTGGGGGAAGGAGTCTACCAATACACACCTGGGTTTTCGTGTGGTCGATGCCACTCATGTCAAAACTCCACACAGTGCTTATAAATTGGTCAGTGGTCATTGCCACATGCTCTCTTCTCCCTCTTTGTTACCATCGACCAGGCAGACGATCATAGCCAAGCTGGCATTGAAATCAGGAGGCAGAATTGTGCCCAATGTAGTCCCAGGGTTAATAGCAACTATATCCAACCCTCTCTCTTTGCTGAAGTCCCATGCTGCCTTTTCCGCCAGTGTTTTTGCCATAGGGTACCAAATCCCATTTTGTTTGCAGTATTCGAGGTCGGTCCAGCTAGATTCGTCCAAGGGGGTCTCAGCAGGCCATTTGGGGTTGGGTCCGAAGGCCGAAACAGAAGAGATGAGCACCACCTGCTTCACTTGGAATTTAAGCGCTGCTTCTAGTACGTTCAGAGTGCCCTTGATGCCAGGGTCCATCAGTTGCTTTTGTGGATCCTGAATGGCCTCAATAGTATTGGGCATTGCCAAATGGAAAACACCAGCGCAACCATTAATGGCCGCCTCAATTGACTCGTAGTCCAGTAAATCCATTTGAAATAACTTCAGCCTTTCTTTGGCTCCTTCCATCGCCTCCAAATGCTTAGTTTCCTTCCAATTTTTGAGATTTTGAACGGTGGCATGCACGGCATAACCCCGTTCCAACAGCAAACGAACGACCCATGAACCGATAAACCCGCTAGCTCCGGTCATGCACATGGCTTCTGTCAACCCCATTCTATTTTCTGTAATCTCCACTCTCAGCACGGCAAATAGCAAAGAACAAAGAAGGCGCACCAGTAACAGCAATGAGTCACCTCCTTCCACGCAGGCAGAGTTCACGCACAGCACAGCCAAAACAGACAGGCAGAGGAATCTTCACGGCACAACTGAATATAAAAAATGGTTTCACAACTGAATGCATCCTCTGCCTGGCTCCCTCGCTCCCACTTCCACGCTCTGATACCACTGTTAGCACAGGAGCTATATAAAATAATGTTTGAATGAAAATATTGGATGCATGAGGGGGAAATAAATACACAGGGAATGCGGTTAGGAGATGTAACCGCCTGTCCCAATAAACAATGTATTAGTTTGCTAACATCAACTTGTAGATTACAAAATTCAAACAAGGGAATCTTATAAATACATAGTCATGTGTTCAAAATGAAGGACTAAGCACTAAGAATTACTATTACCACCTAATATTTCATCCGAAGGCACAAAAGCACTCAAAAGGCATCCATCTAGCATCCATTCAAGGGAAAAGGACTGTATACTTCTGCATACACATCATAGGAAGGGGAAGTCTTTTCTATTCCATCCACACATACTATTACATTACTACATTCTAACTACAACTCAATATCAAGTACAACATGCATAAGGGAATCCCAGGGAATCATTTCTACACACAAACACAAAAGAAATACATGGATTCTGAGATGTAGTGTAGCAATCAGTCATAAGTTCACTCTCAGGGTGACTGTCGGGGTCATTTTGACTCCCCATTATGCATTTTCCTTTTTAGGTTTGATGTGGTTTGTGGGTTTGTGTAGGAAAATCTCTCTCTTTTAGGTTATAGTTATCTTTGGTGATCAAGGAGAAACTATTAGGAGATCAACAAGGAACAACATTGAAAACCTTACAACACACCAAAAATCATGTCTTGAGCTCATGTGCACTCACCGGTGCCCATAAATGGTCTTCAGCACCCAGGCACCCTTGCCCTATCCTAGGCACCTATGGTCCGACCACATTTGTGCAGTTTAGAATTTATAGTGAATAATAATTACACTCTACCCAGTATTTTCATCACTTCTCTCTGCCCAGACCAATCCCAGATTGTGTGTAAATCACCTAAGTCTTCTTTTCTCTATCTCTTTCTTAGGGTTTTATCCTTTACATTTTAGTTTGTTTGCATCATGTATATACTTCAATATTTACACATCATTTATTTCAATAGTGACTTTGCAATTATATTTAATTTAAGTTCAATTAAATTAGTCTCATCCTTCTATTTTCGATAACCACCATGATACTGTCCTTGTTACAAATTAATACAACCTTTTTGGAATACTTCACCCTTTATTCTAGTTTCGTTATACACCGTAAGGGCCTTATAACAAAGGGAAGTTGCATATAAGTGATTCCTATGGAGAAGGAGATGCCCAACACAAAGTATTTTACAGAGAAAGAAGAGCCTAACTCATACTTTATTGTGGATATTGGGGAGTTCCATTGTGTATTAGTTTGAGGTGACATAGGGGCCCATTACACATTTGGTCTAAGAGATGTAATTATTTCTATGTATGGAACAAGTATATGCACTTTGGTAGTGGATTACGTCTAGAACATAAACACGTTCCTTTGTATTTCCACTTCCACATCATTAGTGCTATGTAGTCCTTTGAATCGTGCATAGTAGAATTGTAAAAACTCCACAACACAATTTAGGGATGGTGCACATCATGCTACACTTAATGGCACTTTCTTAGCTAGTTTCCCCTTACCCTACAATTGTAATAATATTTTTCTCTCCCATTTATTTGAAATAGTGGATTACTAGTCTAGGATTTTGCATAGTAATTCTAATAGCATCCTTCATCTTCACATTTTGCACACAAGATGTTTAGTCTTGGTTTCTTCCCTTTTTGTAATTCTTCCATTCTTCATATTATAAACATCTAATATAGATTTTGTATTTTGAATCACTCCATTACTATTACCAAATTCTTTAACCTTTTCTATCCATATCTCCACCTCAATTGCTTTTTCCTTGGTGGGGCATTTGGTTTATGCGATTACAAAATGGATCTTACTGCACACTTCCTCCAAAAAATAAACAATTTGACTGGCCTCATCAAAATTAAAAATTATTTTGTTCATCTCATCAAAAAATCTCATATCATACTCCATTACAAATTATTTGGGTGTATACTTGATTTATTATAAGTCTTAAATAGTAATGTCCTATAGAAATCTCCTTTTAAATTTCTAGGTAAGAACATCCTGTAATTATTTTAATGTTTTCCCACTCAATTTCATAGAAAATATGAGATATAAATCACTACCATGTAATGATCCTATGGGATCACATTTCTTTGTAGTTTTAGCAATTGCTCCCTTCATAGTTTATCACATTTCACTACGTAACAAATAGTGTTATGAATAAGTGGATCCATCATAAGGCTATAGACTTATGTATAAATTAGAAATAGGGGCTAGGTTTCTTCCTACAAATGGTTGGCCTTTTGTGCTAAAAGATGGGACACTATGATAGGGTTTAGGTCTTATATCCTCCCATTATTATTGTTGCCTATACTATTTTTCTATCACACCACCACTCATTTGGAATTTTGGTGGGATTTTTTCTTTGCATACATAGTTATTTAGCTAATTCATCCATTTAAATCAGCCCTTTGGGAGATTTAATGAATATATTAAGGGTTTCCCTCTGTCCACCTCCATCTATTGATACAAATTTTTATTGAAGGAATAATTGACAAGCATGGCTATAAATAAAGTGAGGGAGTTCTTCCTGAAATTACTCTATGAGGTAACCATTTTGAGTTCGAGACTCCCTTTCCTAATGTTGTGCTTAATTTACTTTAATTTGATAATGCTTGTAACTAGCCTAAATCATACACCCTTATTGGGTATTTTTTTTGGTTGAGTCCCCCCTAAAATCCTACTGAAACAATGGGTTCACAACCATTGGAAAAACCATTGTGTCGATCTCGAGGGAGTACAAAACCTCACAAAGGGTTTTTTGTTTCACCTCAATAACGCTCAACATTGTAAAGATATTATCAACCATGTCCCCTGCTTCATTTGAAACACACTCATGGTTTTTCTCACTGGACCAGGGACTTTCAAGTTTCCAAATAACCCAAGCTTAAAATCCCAGAGTGGGGCGGAATTTCCTGGGCTGCCTCTCCCATTGTGGGGAGTTTCCAAACACTTGATCAAACACTTGGGTTGAGTTATTTGTCTAAATAAGTCATAGTTTTATAAAATTCTCCCTCAAAATCATGTTTGCATTGAGATGGATTTATCCAAATACCTTAAGGAATACATTAATATTCAGGTTGGAGATACATGTTGTTTACGTTTCCTTTATATTAACTTACCTAATAATTTCTTTCATCGTCAAGATTCTAATCATATGATTCATGAGTCTCCTCTAATGGTTGAATCCCACCTCATGTCACAAGAGAACGCTAAAAAAGAGTCTAAAGCTCATTCCTCCTCGGATTGGTTTTCCATAGTAACAAAAAAAAAAGGTTCCACTTGAGGTCCTATAAAACCCTTAACTTATCAACCTATCATTGCTAATGGAGCCAACTCCTCTGATACTCCATCCAAAAATATTGTGCCCTCTCCACCCTCGGACTTTCTGTTTCTCTCTTACTACCCGCTGGTTGCTTCTGTAGTAGTCATGATGAAATATCCAACTCATTTAGTCTACTTTCCTTTTTAACTTCTATAAGTGCAATTCATGGAAGATAATGAACTCTCTTTCATCCCAAAAACTCATTTTAGTAAATCTTGTAGTCATGCACCAATGGAATATGAAAAATTTATGCAAGAAAATGTAGACCGTGGTAAGTGGTAGATGTTTCCCATGTAATTTCGTCTCATAATCAGTTGTCTGCCCTATCCAATCTTGATGATGAGGGATTCTTGTAACTTGAATCTATCCAATTATTGTGTACTCTAGGAACATACATGGCCTTACCAAACCAACCTGAAGATATATGTTTAGGGACAATTAACTACATTTATAGCATATGGGTGTTCTATGTCTATAAGAAGTTAAAATTGCAAGATTTTTACGTTGTTATACTTCTCACACCATCTTACCCAATGTTATTTTCCATGATTTCAATCATGACCCTGGGTGTGAAGGGATCACGACCTTGATTTCACCTAACGTTTCTCAACATGTGATATCTTTGGGCTCTAACCCCACTCATTGAGTGGTTTTGGATCCTTTTTGCTTTTGATGGGTTGTATTCTAGGTTTTACCAATATTTATGTGTCTAGTGATGTTGTTGAAAGGGCTATGTTCTGGAAATGGATTATTGACTTTTTTCTTGATGCTCTTTGGAAATTTTGTGGTAATTTAGTATGGTTGAATACCTAGGTAAAAAGGTTAGTCATTTACCCATGCATTTGTGTGTGGGATAATGAGAGGTTTGGTTTCATATGAGGTATAAACTTGAACATTTTGACCCCAACATCCCCTATAAGGAGAGTTCCAATTCCACTTGGTTTACTTGGTTCAATTTTTACCAGAGGTCAAGATATTATTTTTT
The DNA here is from genome assembly GCA_019776745.2 of Taxus chinensis. NCBI lineage: Eukaryota > Viridiplantae > Streptophyta > Pinopsida > Cupressales > Taxaceae > Taxus > Taxus chinensis. The sequence goes on along the minus strand of CM034146.1, from coordinate 915,138,396 downwards.
AGCATCTGAATCATGCCTTTATGCTGAGCTAAGGCTTATTATTTCTTGATCCCATATAAGGTAGTCCTATTACTGTTGACAAGACTAAACTCTCTTGTCTGATCATTCCACCATTTTATTTGACATTATTTTTGGATGACATAGTCATGTATTTTAATTGATAACAATTGGTCAATGATATCATATGGTATCTAAGGTGCTTAAGTGTCTTCCCAAGTTGTTAAGGTGTCTTCATGAGGTGCCAAGCCACAAGTTCAAATGTTTCAGGCATGGTCAAGTAAGCAAGTTGTGGAAATGTGTTCTTAAAATGTTGTATAAATTTTCCATAAGGTAAAATATGGTCAGGGAAATGTGTGTGAGGTTCTAATGTGTCTCTAATAAGTCAACTTAGTCAATTCATGAAGAATCAGGTAGCTCTAAGCTTAATTATGGTCCCTAAACCAAGTAATTTGACACGAAAACCATGAAAGCTGAATCAAGGAAAAGAAGGGAACACTTTTTTGAATTAGTATGATCTGGCATAACATGTAGAGGAGGTGTAAAAAGTCAAGAATTAAGCATATAGGGCATGAAGTTGATCATTCAGAGGTTTTCAGGCAAGATAGGCTTAGTAGATAAGTGAGATTACTGAGTCATTAATGATGCAAACAAAACATATCATGAGCACAATTTTGTGGCATATGAGGTGTAAAGTGCTTTAGAAGTGACTAAGAAGGTGAACTAAGAATTCCTATGGGTCTGAATAGCATATTTTATCAGGTCTAGATAAATAATGCTGCAAAAATGAGATAGGATAAAACATTTTGGAGAAAAATGTGAAAACCTTGGTCATTGTAACTCATGGAGGATTGAGTTATGAAGGCGTGGACAAAATTTCAAGACCCTAAGGAGGTGTTTTGTGCAAGTTATGGAATTTTTTCCAAAGTTGGGTTTCTAGAAAATGCAAATCAAGAAACTCTAACTTCTTAGTAGATGAACTCTAAATTGTGAAGTATTGTTAATATAAATAATAGAATAATTTTTTGTAGGGAATTTGGATTAAAATCTAATGAAAAAGGTCTAAGATAAATTGGTTAAGTATTTAAAAAGTTCTAATCATTTTTTTTTACCTAGTTTGAAACACTCCAAACCCTCATCCTAGAGAGATAGGAGAAAAATGAACAGTATACATGTAAAGAACTTTCAAGGGCTACAATTTTTTTTTTGCGTAGGTACATGTGGAACTGTATAAAATAGAAAAAATTAGGATTTAATGAAATTTGTAGGTATATATAAGAGTTTGGGGTTTCATGATGAAAAACATAGTATCTTAGAGAGCCTATGATGTCTACTAAGTGGTCATGCAAAGGCTTGGAAAATTTTTGTGGAGATTTTTAAAGGAACATTTGATTTTCTTCATCCTACTACTAGAAGCATGAGAATGTAATAACCAATTATTGTGAGTTGAAGGGGTCCTTGTATGAATGCCACTTGTAGAGGTGTATAAAGTATATGAAAACTCCCTATAGTTATAAAACATCATTTTGGAAATCTTTGTTAGCATGATGATGTGTTGATAGGGCTAGCACCCAGTGGCCTAGTATGCTTAAGTAGGTCTCTTAAGAAGGTGATCTGAACTTGGTGTGAGGATGAGATTTTTCCTCAACAACCTAGATATGTGAATGCATGAGATGGAATATCTTGCTGCACCTGAGATGTTTCAAGTGATAGCAAATATTTAAGCTTGATGTTCTTGGTGTGTGGAGGTATGTTACATCACTACTAGTTTTGAGAACCTCAATCCCTGTGGATCATGGTTGAGAAATGGAGTTAATTGAGGGGTTTCTTCCAAAACCTTCAACACCTCAAGAAGCTTGAGATCAAACAAAATTTTTGATACATGACCTCACAAGGTTTAGAATCATGACAATGCCTAAAAGTGGGTGCTTCAACTCAAAACTATGGATTGTTCCCTGAAGGTCCTATTTATGAGTTGTGCCTTAAAAAAATATTGTAATGGTGAGGTTGTATCAATGAAATGGATCAAGATATAGATCTAATGTTTTGTAAAACTCTAAATTTATGGGAATGACTTTATGGACCTATGGTAAGTTGATAAAATATGCAAATTTGGTTACTTTTAGCAGGTGTTTTTTTGTGCATGCAAAATTGAATATACCTTTCTCTAACGCATGAATCAAGAAGGAATGGCGAGGTCTTGCTGACTCTTGTTGTATGTTAAATATAATCTCAAAGATCATGTAGATGTGCATTCTTCCTACAATCCTAAATCCTTGAATGCAAACTTGATAAGATCTCATCTATCATGCTAAAATATGTGATAGCTTGTCTAACATCTATCTCCTTTATGTGCTCTCATGAAAGTGGAGACTAATTTTCTATAGATGGAAAGTGAAATGGTGTTATAAGAGCTGATATATGAGTTAGTAATGTGTTTTAATGCATGTGACACTTGGCACATACTCTAAAAGGTATTAGAAGACAAATAAGGACTCACTTGCTCGAAGATGGGTCAAAGCACAATAAAATGTCCCACTTTTTGGTATGATTTGTACCTTTATAAAGATGAATTTTCAGTTTCATTGATTTTCTTAAGGTAATAGATACAAAACCATACACATTCATGAAATTCCACAAACTAACGACATGTTGTGTTTAGAGTTTTAGAATGCATGTATATTTTTTAAAAATAAAAATGGTAAAAAATATGGTCTTTTTCTTAATTTTTTTTTGTACGTTGTTTCTTATGTTATAAAAGAGTAATGACTGTCCTTGGGTCGTTTATTTTATATGAAAATTTATTTTTTGACCATGAAATTTTAGATGTATTTTTAAGATTTGAATTTTGAGATTTTGTCTAATTTTCATTTGTTTTAATTAATTCTTTAGTAAAAGTATTTTCAAATAAATAGTGTACATATGTCTATGACAATAAAATTTAAGATTTATATCGAAATTGAGTTTTTTTTTCACAAGTACAAAGAAGACTTCAATAAATAGTAAGTTTATTTTTTTCAAATTTTTTCAATATATTCTACTATTTTTCAAATTTGGTTGATTGTGTACTATTGAATGTCCTAAAATACTGTATGTTAGTAAAAATTAAAAAATAAATAACAAAATAGATTTAACAAAAATGAAAATTACATTTTCAGAAAGCTAATAAAAAATATGAATTTTGTGTCAAAATTTTGAAATTTAACTAGTTCATTTATCCTAATTACGAAGCACCTGAGTGGCAGATTTTGACTCACAATTATCCTCCAAAAGGATTTGTATCCAAAATGTGCCACCCAGGGGTACCACGTTAGTGCCACTTGGAGGGGTCGCACGAACAAGGGTTCGGTGAAAACACGTTCGTGCGAACTACCTTCGTGTGAACCTTTGTTCGTGTGAACCCTTCCTACACCACCAAAGTGCCACCAAAATGTCTCCTTCTAAATTTAATGTTTTACAAGTTAGTTTTTTATAAGTAACTTAATATTGTTTGTTTTTAATGTTTTAAATTTAGTTTTTTACATATTTTTTTTTTAAACTAAGTTTGTTTTTTTTTTAAATTATTTTTGACCAAAAATATGTAATATTAAATTAGAAAAGTTGTATTAAAGTTGTTTTACATATTAAATATAAATTCTATTAAAATTAGAAAATTTGTTTTAAAGTTATAAAAAACTAAAATTAAAAATAACCTAATTTCTATTGAGATTTGTATATAAATAGACTTGCATGCACATATAGTTTTGTATCGACTTTACTGTTAGAAATTCAGATCTATCACGATTTATGTGTGCAAGTGAAAATTATTGAAGTGGATGAATCATGGGAAATGCAAAGAATGAGAAATGAAAATATACCAAGGAAGAGAATGCAGAGAAGAATCCTAGAAGATCTGTTCGTAGGAAGGCAAAAAGAGAGAGAGAGAAGACACAACAAGTGAAAGACAAGGCTGGAAAAATTGGTACATATGTATAGAAACCCTTGATAGATCGTAATTTTTTTTAGTTCTAAGGTGTAAATATGATAATATTTTTTTTAGATTGGGTAAAGGCAAGGGTTTTGATAGGATCCCATAACCTAAAACAATAGAAATAATACATGTGAAAATAAAATCATTTGACATAAGAAAGATGTCAAAAAAAACTAAAAAATAGTAATGGTTATATCATAGAGAACACAATCATCATATGTTTCCTTTAAACTTATAATTGGCATCCTCTAATTTGTCTATGTAGAGAATAGACAAAGTAGGAGAAATTCGATAGCCACGTTTAATACTAATGATGATATTGATATCTTGTGTAAAACCAGTATGAGTTCAGACCTATCCAACCACCTTCTCATCAAGTGTCATCAGAAGAATACTCAAATGCCTTGGAATATGTAGATCTCAAAGATGTTGGATTATAATCTATTTGGGAATTCATATTGTTAAATTCCTTCCAAAAGTGATAAAAAATAAATAATATACCTTACACGTATTTGGTTTTTCTTCTTTGATTATAACCCTAAGTACCAATATATGGTATATTATATAGTGATTCTACTTAAAACCAATTTTCCTTATTTCTCTAAGTTTCTTGAACTTGCCCTTAGAAATATTTGAAATTGGATTGAAGTGCATTAATGTCATGGGTGGGTCACTTGG